>OX451737.1:262281930-263481930 GCA_948472305.1 Vicia faba | reverse complement strand
TGCTACTTACCTAAAAGGTGTCCCCAAATTCAGGTGTAGGATTTAAAACAAACCCAAACAATAGAACCAAAAAATGTAAATCATACAAATCAAACAAGATAAGCATGTAAAGGTGATCTAAAACCCTAAGTTAACCCCACTTTTATAATATTCCCCAGCAGAGTCGCCAGTTCTGTGATACGGTGGGAGAACTGACTAGAGGTTTTATGTTTTGTTCACACTTGTGCGGTTAGCAAGAGTCGCCACCGACTTTTCTTTTATCCAAAAGGAAAGGTAAAAAAGCACAGGAAAGACCTTTCGAGAATTTTCTCGGGTTCGGGGGGGGTAGATTATAAAAAGGGAAGGTGCTAGCACCCTTTTCATCCATGGTTTTCCATGGGCTCTTAGTTACTCGTTTTAGATCACTTGCTTTTGTTTGATTGTGTTCTTGTGGTTTGGTTTTTTGAAAATATTTTGGAGAGTCTCTTTGTAATGGTTCTCGTCTCTATAAGAACGTATACAAAGTTTTGTTTCGAAAAATGGTTCAAAGATGTGTTTGTGAATCGTGTTTTGAAAAGTGTTTTGAAAAAGAGGTTTTGTAATGGTTCTCGTCTCTCTAAGAACGTATACAAAATGTTTTATCTTTTGAAAATGTTTAGAAATGGAAGTGTAGGTGTGAAAGTTTTTGTCGTGAGCAAGCGAGTAACTAAGAGCGAATCTATCTACTCGAAAGGTCTTAAATTGTTCTTTTTTCTTCCTTTTAATGGTGCTATCTTACCATTGATTTGGTAAGAAGCCCCATCCTTGGATGTGAAGGGACAGGCGCGGGTCAATTTTACAATCATTGAAGGCAACTTGTGAGACGCTCTAGCAATTTTTGTAAGGGGCGAAATCGTTTTATCGAAGGCAACATCGAGGGTCATCGAGGGACTACGATCTTTGTTTATCGAAGGGTCATTGCTAGAGTGTCTCATATTCGAGGGACATGATTGTATTTTCGAGGCAACAAGCAAGGTTACCCTAGAGGTGCGCGTGTGAGAAGTGTGTTGATTTCAAGTTATTTATTCTTGGATTAGGTCATCTAGCGATTGATTCTTGAATCTTGCCATACATGCCTAATTACTACACAGTATATAGAAAGCAATAAATTGCGGAAATTAAAATTCTAAGCTATTACAAAAGTATCCAGGAATGGGGGTACAATTATTACAAATGGGGATGAATCACATAAAAATAGTAATGTCCAAATAATACAACCAAATCGAATTGTTGTGCGATTCAATATGAAGCTATGACAATTTACGAAATAAAGTCAACAATATATGAAATGTATGTATTTACTTGAAAAAGAAAAATAAAACTTAATCTAAAAAGAAAATGATTTAAGTTAAAAATCTTTATTATTTTTTTGTGTATTTTATTAATTATAAGCTTAAAGAAAGAAAACTAATTAAATCAAAGTTTTTTGATGTTTTTATTAAGTTTAAGAAAATTAATAAAAAGAAAATGATAAAAGAAAACTAATTAAAAAATCAAATTTATTTTACAAAATGAAGTTTTAAAAATCATTAGTATATTATTAACACAAAGAAATAAAACAAATTAAATTAGATTGAAACAAAAACAAGTGAAAATGGGCTTAATGGGATTTAAGGGTGTGAGGCCCAAAGGTGTTGTCATTGCTAAAAGAAACAAGGCCAGCTGAGAGGGGGTATGAGACAAAAACGCACATGGGCTTAGGAGGTTTGCCAAGACAGGCCCAATACATTTGCCTAATAGTTGGATTAGGGTAAACTGAGAAATTAGGGTTTGTGCTTTGTGTTTCTCACAGCGGCGCTGCTTCTGATCGTTTCTATCGCTTCTCTCTCTCGTTCATATTTCTCACTCAACGTCCCTCTTCTCGTCCTAAATTCGTGAGCGAAACACTTTTTTTCTGGAAAAACCTAGGTTCTGAAATGGAACTTATGTCTAAGGGTTTGAAATTGATGCTTATTTTGATCTTCCTCTCACCCTCGTTACATGAGCGTTCTCTCTCTCACATCCTAAGCGCCAGTGTTTTTGCTTCTTGAAAGGGTATGATTCTGTTCTGTCTTTGTTACGATTTTGTTTGATGTTTCTTTTGCTTTGTTATGTTTGTTTTGTTCATGTCTTCTCTGCTAACCTATTGTGCTATACATTTGAGATGTGGGAAATAATTTATGAGGGATGCGAAGAATCCATACCTTTGGGGCTTTTCTGTGGAATGGAGAGGATAGTGAGATTGAGATGAGGCGCTCCCTGGTGATGGGCTTGGCAAGGAGGAAGAGATGATGACGAAAAATGTGTGCTTCTGGTAACCTTTTATTTTTCTATCTTCTATGTTGAATGATGATGCTTCTGACTTTGTGATGATGTTATTGTGCCTTTGTTGGTTTTCTCTTTTGATTTGTTGGGTATCTGAGATTTGTTGCTGTTGGTTTGAGATTAGGCTTGGTGTATCGGTTTGAACTTTTTGGATTTGGATGTTTTAACAGGTTTTATCAGTTTTTGAAAGCTTAAGATTTTGTGGCTTTGAATTGAAGATGGTTTTTACTGGTTTTTGAACTGTGGAGTTTTGTTACAGGTTTGAATGTTTTATGGTTTGAAAACTGTTTTTACAGTTTGATAGTTAACAGGTTGGGATGTTTGAGGACTTTGAAAGTTTTGAACCTTAATGTTTTTGGAGGTTTGAAAACTAGTTTTGGTAGTTTGTTATGTTTGGACTTGTTATGCAGGTTTGGTTGTTTGAACTTGTTATACAGGTTTGGTTGTTTGAACTTGTTATGCAGGTTTGGGAGTTTGAACTAACAGGTTTGGCTTGGTATGTTCTTGATGGCTATGTTTGTGGCCTTGAGATCAAGCTTGGGATATTGGTTAATAGGTTTTTTTGTGTTTGATGGAAGATGGCAGTTTTTGATACTTGTTTTTTTTTCTGTTGTTGAAATTTCTGAGTTTTATCAAATGTTCTCCCTCCTTTGCTTGAGCCTTTTCTGTGTTATATCTTGATTGCTTTTTTGACAGCTTGTGGGCAGAATAGCAGAGTTGTACCTTTTGTGTAATTCCAAAAAATTAGGTGATTTCTTTCCTCTCTCTCCTCTCTCAATGATAAAAGCAAATTGCTTTTTCACCTTTTTTCTCTGAAAAGTTTGCAAAATCTTGGAAAATGATGAAAAGGCTACTGAAACAAGCCCCTTGCTTGTTGGCTTGGTTTACCATATTGCTTTCTTCTTTCCTGCTGTTTGTTTATACTGCTATGCTACTTTGTCCAATTTGCTGCATTGTACTTTTGCCATGCTATTGTTGCTTGTCCCAGCTGTTATGCTGCTGTTACTTGTACTTTGTTTTGCTTACTTGTATTGCTTGCAATGCTTGCTTGTACTTCTGTTTGGACAGCTTGCTGCATGTTTGCTTATGCTGTTTGAGCAGCTTGCTGCAGTTTGGAATATGTTTTGGCCATGCTGCTTGCATATTTTCACTTGTTTGGGCAGCCTAGTTGTATTTGGACAAATTGCTTGCATTTTTATTTTTCTTTTTGTGAACCAAGAAGAGTAATCTTCTTGTGATTAGCAAATAGAAAAATAAAAACGTGATGAATTAAAAATAGCCCTCTGATTCCAAATTGCAAACTTTAATGATGAACACATCTTTCTTTTTGAAAATTCTTACTCATGTCCAATTAATTGTGCTAATTATTTTTTTGTCTTTCTTTCATGTGAGCGCAAACTGGATGGTGGCAAAGCAGAGGAAGCAAGAGATTCTTTGGAAAGCATGGGAGAAATGGAAGCTTAGTCATCCTTGGGCTTAGATTTTTTCTTTGTAATTTAGAGAGAAATACTCAAACAATTGTACTAATTTATTTTTCAAATACAATAAGTTGTAAAACTTAAAGCATTTAAATAATAAATTGTATTGTAACAATTTTTGAAAAAAATGAAAAAAGTCTTATGAGATAATCTGACATCCATTAAAATCCATTATTGTCAATAACTCGCAATTTTCTCTTCGCATCTCCACTAATTCTTTAAGATTCCCGGTCAAGATAATTGAAACTACATTCCAATAATTCCAATCAAGATAACTTAAATTCCAATTAATCCAATAATTCTGTAATCTTGCAACTGCATTCCAATCAAAACACGCAATGTCTATTCCATAAACAACCAAATGTTTATTCCATAAATAAACAAATGTTTTAAAAGACGCAAATTAACTGGTTAACCTGGATCAAACAAACACTGCCTTTTCAGTAAATTTGAGAGATCATGAAAACATGTGAAAATCAATTGAATTTCTGAGAAATCAATTTTTTCTGAGAAATGCGAGAAAAACCCTAATTGCTGATTTACTGCCACAGGAGAAAATCTGTCTGATTGATTCCTGAGCCAATCTTAAATATTTGAGAAACCCTAAGGTTATGCTTTTCTTATGAAAAATGGGAGGGCAAATTTTGGGGTACAACAGAAGCGCTATTGTTATTGTTTGGGAAAGGAAAAAAAAGAATATTGAAAACCCTTTCTCTCTTCCTAATCTCACGCTATCTTCTTCCTCCCTTTCTCTCGATACCTCTCTGTTCTAATGGCATGTCGATTTCCCTCTCTATTATCTCTCTTATCTCTAGCTACCCTCATCTCCGGAGAAACCCTAAAGCCCCAAATCAAAACTGATACAGCGATTGCAAAAGGGATTTGAAACGGTAAAGGGAAGGTAAGAACCAACCAAGTCGAAATCAACAATAAGTTACCTCTTTTTCAGCCCCTAAGGTATGTTCCCAATCTCTTGCTTTTGTCTCTTCTTCTGATTGTGTATGATTTTTTTTTTGTTTTGTTGTTCGTCTGTTGATGAATGTTTTTTTGGGAATTGTTGCAAAAATGTTGTGATGTTATACACAATGTTGGATGCTCGGTTGTGACTAAGGGTGAGTGAGGAAGAAACAATGATGAGGTGAAAACAAGTTGGATAGGGTTGTGGTCATAGATAACAATTGCTACGGATTCTGTTTTATTTTTGGTTCATGCTAATGCTTCTGTTTAGAACAGATGGAAATTTTTTGTGTTATATTGAACAGGAGTTAGAGGTCTTTAGTTGTTGTTTTTTTTCGTTTCTTGTGTGTGCTGACTTGGTTTATATCTTTGCTGGTTTTTGCTCTTGGTTTGTATATTGTCTTTCCCTCTGCTGGTTTCGCCCCCTGGTTTGTTGTCTATTGTGCTGTATTTATCCCTTTTTGTTGGTTCTGTTATATCTTTTCAAAATCAAGGTGAAAATGGGGGGGGGGGGGAATATGAGGGTTTTGAACAATTGTGGTATGCTGACCTTTGGCCTTTTGAGTGCAGTTTTCATATTGTTATTTATGTGCAAACCTTGGACTGTCAATAACAGGTTTGACACAGCTGACTTTGTCATATTTTGGGCTAGGTGATATCTTTCAAATTGTCTCTTTCCTCTTTTATCTTTCAATGAAAATGTAAGGCTATTTATTTTTTTCTATATTTTCTGAAGGGTTTGTATAATTTAGGGAAAATGATGATGCATTTTGGTTTGATGAGCAAGTTAACTTGTTGTTTTGCCTTGTTCTGTTTTGTTTTACTTGTTGCTTCCTTCTTGCCATGTTTACAACGGATGCTGTTTTGCTTCAATATTGTTGCAAGTTTTGTTGGCTTGTGTATTTGGCAGCTTGCTTTTGTGCTATGTTTACAGCAGCTGCTGCATATATTTGTTGCAGGTTTGCTGCATGCTTCTTGCAGTATGCCTTTGCTGCTATGCATATTTTGTTATTGTTTGGACAGCCTTGGGCTTGCTTGTTTGCATATTTTGTTGTTGTTTGCTGCCTGCTTTTGCTTGGTAGCCTAGCCGCTGTTTCCCCTGTTGTTTTTGCAGCCTGCCTTTGCTTGGCTTGTTGTGATAGTTTATTACTGTTTGGGCAGCCTTGGGCTTTATGCAAATTTTCTTTTCTTTTTTGTGAACCAAGGCCCAACCTTGCGATTTGAAAAAATAGGAGAAGAGGGATCATGATTAAAAACAAACCATCTTTAAATCTGATTCCTAAATACAAACCCTAGTGATGAATTTTTCCCCTTTATTATAAATCAATCTTGCTTGAATTACTTGCTAACTTTCTTTTTTCTCTTGTTTCATGGATGGCAAGCGAGGCAATGTGAAGAGAAAATCATGGCTAGCAAAGATTGGATGGATTTCTTGAAGATGAAGCAAATGAAGACTTGAATAAACAAAACAAAATTTCTCTCTTTGTAAACAAAACAAATTTTGTAATTTATTTCATTTGTAATCAAAACAAAATTTTCAATTTCACTTTACTTGTAATGTAATGAACACAAAGCCTTGAATAAATTTGGTGTGATGAAATTTATTGTGCCAATCTTGAATTTTAATTGAACTTTGAAATTCCCAATTTGAATGGTTTGAACGATACACTCTAATTTGATAACTTGAACTTTAAGCAATCACAAAAAACTCTTGTAACTTGTATTTCAAGTAAACCATGCGCCTTGTACTCCAATCAAATTTCTAAACAAAATAAATGTTTAAGAATTAAATTCCAACTTGGTTAACTCAAACCCAAAACCATGGTCATCTAAATGACAGTCTTACTCTTCACCTCTTGTCCAAATCAAATTTGAATTCAAAATGAACTCGCACGCCATGCTCGATTAAAATGGAACTTTATTGCCAAACAAACATGCTTTAAGAACATTCATCAACCTTGTAGAGTTAACAAATTTCAAAACAATTGTGATTAAGAACATTTGAAATAAAACAAATGACTTGCGATGATCCGATAACTTTTGAAGTCTTCCAAATACAATTTTCTTTCGATCTTTAAGGATAAACTCGTGAGCGACATTACTTATGACTATATGCAGAAATAATCGTCCCAAGATCTTGTAATTTGAGGAAATCACAATTCTTAGAAATCAGGCGACAATTACTTAAGATTAGGTCAAAGTCCATGATGCAACTTCTAACGTATTCGAATTTTGGTAATCTTCTACACGTAGTTAGTTCTTGATTTGTGAAGAGAAATTGTAGATGACATCAAGGAGAATCATACACAAGAAGAACTGCTCCAAAATATCGAATAATGAAGAAGTTACAATCGTTTGAACTCGCTCTCGCAAAAGGTCGATTTTTGGGTCAATGTAGTTGTTTTCAGTTATCTGAGCCATCGACTGAGCAAACTCGTGATGCAAAGTTTGAAAATTGGCATAAACATCCTTGAGGAGACAGGAAGACCTATGAAGACCATTTGAAACCTTGAAAACTCAATTTTCTCTGAGAAATACTAAACCCTAATTGTTGATTTGCTGCCTAGGGAGAATTTGTCTGACCAACTTCTGAGCCAAATTGAGTATTCGAAAAACCTTAGAATATGAAAAATGGGAGGGAAAATTTTGGGGTACGACAAGGGCCTTTAGCTCTTCCTGCCCCTTAACTAGACTCAGGAACATTTGCTGGAACTGGACGTTTTGAGCCTGGAGATCCTTAACTATTTGTTCAAGAGCCATTCTTTCTCCTGAAATAAATAGCAAAAAGATAAGAAACCTATCTTGAAACGCCTGTCATGCAGTGATATGTATGGTATGTATATGCAATGTTTTTAAAGACCTTATGAGATTTAGATTTTTTAACCAAAAGGAAACAAAAACAAAGATTTTTATTAATAAGTTTATGTGAATGCAAAATATTACAAAGGGATAAATTAAAAAAACTCCTAATGCTTTAAGTTTCTCATAAACACCTCTTATTCGTGTTTATGTATGCGTTAAGACTCTACTCCTCGTGAAGTTGCTTTGTGAGCTCCAACACTTTCTTCTTACTTGCATAGAATTTAGTCTCAAATGTGTCCCATTCTTCCTTGAGTTGAATCCAAGACTTCTGCAATTCTTCAAAGTCAATAGGCATGTTTGGATGAAGGATGGTGCGAGAAACGTCTCCTTTGACAACAAGCTCCATGATTACCGGTAGGACAGCAGGATATGGCATCATAAGGTTTTGAGCACGAGCACGTACCCATTTGAGATACGGCTCTAGAGGGATGGAATTCTTCTGTCCTAAAGCCTTTCTATCAATCTTGCTCACCATTCCCCAAGCATGTATAAACCTTTGACGATAACCTTGAGGATCATTCTCGTAATCAAATATAATACCCTGGATAAGCGTGTCATGGGGACCGTCTCTTTGAGCATAACAAAACTGACGTGGAGCTAGAGAAGGGTTGTAAGTAATACCTCCCCTAATGCAAAGGAGTGGAACATTAGGGAATTCCCCAAAGCGGTCAATGATAGTGATATCCTCGTGAGATCGAGAATACCAGTAGATGCTTGTATGAGAGAGTGATATTATTCTTTGAGACCACCTCAAACCTTGTCCATTTTTCATTATTGAGCGGGGAAGGTGAAAATTAAACCACCTGGATAGTAGAGGTATACAACACATGAGAGTTCCTCGCTTCGAGTGTGAATAGAATGAATAATATCTCTGAGCAAAGTAGGTACAATATTATGAGCAAGAAATATTTTGAAGGTGTTCACATCTACGAGTTGGTCTGGATTAGGGAATAATACCAATCCATAGATTAACAAAGCCAAGATCTCCTCGAAAGCCTGAAAACCCATAGCATCCAGAAACAGTTGAGCCTTCTCTATCAGAAATTTATCCAAAAAACCTTTTACTCCACTTCTTGTTTCCCAATTAGATACAATGTCGGACCGCTTCAGATGTTATGCTGCTGCAATCTCTTCTGGTTTTGGAGCTTCTTCTAAACCGGTGAAGGGTGTCTGATTAAGAACAGGGACTCACAGTAGTTTAGAGAACTCTTCCATTGTGGGTACCAACTGATAATCTGGAAAGGTGAAAAAGTTATGTACAGGGTCAAAGAACTGGAATGGAACACTCATCATGTCTTCGTCAAAACCTGGGGTAACCAGACTGAGTAGTCGACCATGCCTTTTGATGAAAGGAGAACTTTCTGGAACCCTTGAGACTAACTCCTTAAGCTGAGAAGGTACCCTTACAAAGTTGATCTGGATATTGTTTCTGTGAACGGAGGCCATAACATACAACAAAGAACAAAGATAAATCCCTTGGTCCTTGAAATGTTAGTGAAAATGATATGGTATCATGTCATGATGTTATGATGTCATGTTCGAACAAATAATCAGATACAAAAAAAACACACAAGGCCTTAGGTTCAAGCTTGCATGGAGTTTGTAGGTAAGTACCCTCTTGAGTTTTAGTTGGTTCTACATGTCCTAAGAAAATTAACTGAGTTCTAAGAGCCTCAATATCACTAATCTTTCTCCCAGGCATTGTTTCATCACAAGCATCTGATTTGCGACCGAAATATCCCGAGAGTCTGATCTTAATGAGTGTAGTATCGAGTATTAACCAACTTTAGTATGTATAAAAGCCAACCATCTCACTACCTTCTAATGGCTAAGTTGTATCAACTAAGGTTATACGATCAGTTAGTGCTTATGACACCACGCGGAAGCCCAGCATTCTCCTTGACTGACTCAAGGGACACCAACACCAACCAATGTGTTGCACTAACATAGCTATTACTTCAACCATATCGGTATACGCCGTACAGTTTCCAAGATATATAGCTACTTACCTAAAATTCCCCCAGATCCGGGTATAGGATCTATACAGAAATAACCCTAGCAAAACCCTGAAATGTAAAGCATACAAATCAAGCAAGTAAAGCATTTTTAAATGTGATCTAACTCTAAGGTAACCCCACTTTTAGTTCTCCCCAACAGAGTCTCCAGTTCTGTAATACGGTGGGAGAACTGACTTTTGGTTTTGCATTTTATCATAAATGTTGCGGATAGCAAGAGTCGCCACCAACTTTTCTTTTATCCAATAAGGAAAGAGTGAAAAGAACAGGAAAGACCTTTTGAGAATTTTCTGAGTAAGGGGGGTAGGTTATGAAAAGGGAAGGTATTAGCACCCTTTTCATTCGTGGTTATCTACGGGCTCTTAATCATTATCTCACTTTTAAAAATGCTTTTGTGTGTATGTTTGAAAATATTTTGAAAATGCCTAAGTATGGAAACTTTGTAATGATTCTCGTATTGTTGAGAATGCAAATAAAGTGTTTGTTTTGAAAATATTTCAGAAGAGAAGTGTCTTGTGTAAAAAATGTTTTTTTGTTTGGGAGAAAGAAATTAAGAACTATCTACCTACTCAAAAGTCTTTGTTCTTTTCCTCCTCCTTTAGATAGTTTTATCCTACCATTGGTTGGTAGGAAGCCTTATCATTGGATGTTTGAGGGACAAGCATGGGTTATCATACAGTCATAAAGGCAACTCGTATGGATACCTTTAGTAATTCGAAGGGACTATCATCATATACTCGTGGGCAACATTAAGGGACAAGACCATTTATCGAAGGGTCATCGAGGGACTATAATCTTTATGATGATTTAACTCAGGGTCTTTGCTAATGGTATCCCTATGTTCGAGGGACATGCTTGTTTTTTATCCGAAGGCAACAAGGGGAATCACCCTAGAGGTGCATGTGTGAACAGTGATTTGTTTTTAGTTAATTTATCTTGCATATTAGGGTTAGCTATCGTTTGCTTTTAGTCTTTCCATACAAGCCTACTATCATACATCTAGTTGTTTATAAGGAAAGCGGTAAAGACAGAAAATAGATTTCCTACGCTATTACAAAGCTTCGGGGAGGAGGTACACAACCATAAAACGGTGGAAAATAATAATAAAACCTAGTTTAAGCTATTACAAACCATCAACAGTTACATAATTACGAAAAACTAATATGAAAGTAAAAGAGCGCGCAGAGATTTGCAAGAAGAAACGGGGAGATTAGTTGATGGAAAATAATTGATGATTAATTGATGATTAATTGATTTTTTATTTGAGAAAATGGAATTAATTAAAACCTAATAAAAACCTAATTTATTTTTAATTAAAGAAAAGTTTAATAATGAAAACCTAAAGAAACTAAATTAATTAATTCAATTAATTTACTTTAAAAGAAAAAGTTAATTTGATTTAATTAAGAAAAGTCAAGTTGGTTTAATCGAAGAAAACCTAAATCTAAATTAATTTTAATTAATTAATTAAAAAAAGTTAGTTATATTAAAAAAAGAATTTGAAATAAAAAATTTTAAAAAAAGTGATGGGCCTGAATAAGTGATTTGGGGGGTATGAGGAAAGCAATTTGCTAGGCCCAAGACTACAAGCCTAACATGCCTGTGTGTGATCCCATGTGGTTGGTTCCAAGAGGTGCATCGTGGGGGCTTTCTTTTGACTGTTGGATCTGGATTTGATGGTGATGATTGAGGGGGTGTATGATGCGTGCATGGACTGATTCATACTAGATCTGCAACAAAGAAAAGATGAAAAATATTCAAAATACCAGGGATAGGGATCGAACTCGTGCCCTGATATAATAATGTCTTTGCAATGCTCGCCTCTACCGTTGGGGTGGTCTTTACACCCGTTCCTATAATTGCAATAATAAATATATAACATATGATCAAATATGATGATCGGAGAAGTGTCGGAGCCCTAGCTTCGGTCATCTTCTTCGGCGAGCTGCAAAACCTAAAACCTGCAAAAATTAAATATTAATGTTCTAAAACATCATGCCCCCCTAATTTGACCCTCCTGGATCCAAATCTGGACTTAGTTTTGGTCATAGGTCTTTGTATTATGGGTTTCGAATCAAATGAAATCGATCGGAGTAAAAATGGCGTGTTGTAAACTAGCGTGCATGGGACCATGATACTTATTCTGACATGTTTAAGCATGTCTCAGAAATGTGTTAGAAGCGTCAATTCAGTTTAAAACAAAGCAAGATTAAAGATATGATTTTTCAAAAAAGTATGAAAACGGTAATGATATGCTATGCAATTTCACGCGCTTGGGATCATGATAATTGATCCAAACCTACCCTTTAATGTTCCGGGAAGTGAATGGGATTGAGGTTTTGGAGTGAGAGGGATTGTAACACAAGTTTTGAAAACTTAGGGTTCTTTGAAAAATATTGAGAATTTCGGCAATCTCTTAGAGGCAGGGATGCGTGTGTTCTTGGACTGAACTTGTTGTGTTTATGTAAAGGAATGGAAAAGGTGAACAAATATGGAAAGAAGACAAAGAAATCATGGCCATGAGACAAGAAGACAACACATTTAAAAACTTCCATTTTTGAGAAATCCTTGCCATTTTGAAGCTCACAAGGTTTTGGCATGGTTGTAATGAGTTATCTTGGGCCTGAATTGATCCAAGAAAGCAAGCTCACATGCCTTATAACATTGTCTCATATTTTATTTGTTTTAATTTGATTTTAAAGGAACAAAATTCAAATAAAAATAAATAAAAATCATAAAAATATGTTCATGGATTTATAGGTCTTATAACACATTGTGAACATGTTTGAACATCAAAAGTTAGGTCCATTAGTTCAAAAGTTCATGTTTGCTCACTTTGCACTTCATGTATTTTACCAAAATTTTCCAACTTTCAATGGTCATAATTCTCTCAATTTTCATCTTTTGAATGTTATCTTAGACTTTTTTGGAAAGGTAAAGATGTCTTCTACAATTTATCTATTGATCATTTTTGTATTTGGAGACTTTATCTTGATGTAAGTTGCCTTGACAAAAAGTGTCTTTTTGTTGACTTTTGAAATGACCTATAGTGTATGGGCTCATATCTCTCAAATGAAGCACTTTTTGAACTTGATCACACAAATACAAAGTTGTAAAGAATTTAATTTACTTTAAAGTGGGTTTTGGTGGGTAAAAGTTGATGAAGCATGTGAAAGTTATGATTGGTCAAAGTTCAGTTGACTTCTCCTAAGGAAACCCTAATTTGGTAGCTTTTGATTTTTGATGATTTGAGGGATTTCCTTGAGGAATCATGATCAACCCTTGATCAAATGATGAATATAATTTGAAAATGTTGATGTTGATCAAAAATCTTGAAGTTTGACTGTATGTTGACCATAGTTGACTTTTTACCCAATATAGTTGATTTTTAATCATCTGAGCTATTGATTGAGCAAACTTGTAATGCAAGACTTGAAACTTGGCATGAACTTTGTTAAGTACCCATGGAGAACCATGGAAATCACTTAAGAACCTTGAAACCCAATCTTCCTTGAGAAACTCAAAATCTTAGTTGTAGACCCATTGCTTAGGAGGAGCATTTGACTGGTCAACCCTTGAGTAGCCTTGAGTACTTGAGAGCCCTTGAATGACGTCTTGAAGAAAATGGGAAGGAAAATTTTGGGGTACAACACCGTAGAAGTGAACCAACAATTTTTAGAAGCAGAAGCCTATACTTGTTGGTCTTGTACGTTGAATCAATTATAAAGACGACCAGAAATGTGTTGAACAACTTGATACTTTCTGGATGAGTCCAAATATTGCCACGGACACTAATTGTGTCATCACACAATCTCTACCTTGAAATATAATGATCATCATCCAAAGTGTTAACAACGGTTGCATTTTGGACCTCAGACCTCTACTCGAAATAATTTGTTTATAACGTTTATTGTATATGTGCTTGATATTTGAAACATGTTTGGTCGTTTCCATTTTAAATCTGCAAGTATGTTTCTCGGTGCAACTTTGATTATCGATATTTCCGAAATAATTTCCTTCTTCTCTGGCTTAAGTCGACCTACAATTAGATGATCTTGTATCTTGGGTTCCAACGTGTGATTATGTTTACTGGAAATGACAAAAAATTTCCACGTATCATCGACCCTACAAGATCCTCATAATTTGAAAGGACACTCACATTTTCTCGATCCGGTGTCATCATGTTTTAACTTCCGAACTTTTAGAACATATTTTTCACTTCTCCCGCATCTCATGGTCACAAATGCTTGCCTTCTACTAGTGTCATTGTCGGACCTTCCAATCACAACATCAAAGTCGAGTTTGCTCGCTTTCATTCGGACCCAATCAAGTAAATATTGTCGATTGTTGAAAACATGATCGTTTGCAAATTGGTTTCCAACATCTATGTCGACAACAATCGATTTAAAGTCGTTCTTCACCTTCTCCGGCTTAGCATCATTATTCACGTTGTCTGAAACATCCTTAGGAAACATGTCGGGGTGCACCATATCTAAAACGGGAAAAAATAGAAAAAATTGTTAATAATTTTGTTTTTGTAATAGACATTTTCGAAAATATATTTTCGAAATAGGTTTGGTGGATTTCGGAAATACATTTCCGAAGTGACGCAGTTTTTCATCTCAAAAAATCAACATCAATACAAGGAATTGAGAAATGAAATGAGGAAAGTTTACCTTAATTGCAACTTTCTATGCTCCCTTTGACATGAAAAAACACTTGAAACTTGATTTGAAGACGAAAAATTGATTGACAATGGATTGATTTTTTAGAGGTTTTAGTTATGAAATGAGTTGAAGAGAATGAAATAGTTTATGCACCAAAGTGGTATAAGTTGCATAATTTCGCAAATACATCTCTGAAAATATGTCTGAATGTTTAAATTTAACGTTTAGCTTGAAACATGATATTTTCGAAAGTGCATTTCCGAATTCTTCCCAAAATTTATTTTGGATGCATTCGAAAATATATCTCTGAAATATCTTGATTTGGGTTGCGTTCGGAGATACATCTCCGAAAAATATTTTTAGATTTTTAAAGATTTTTTCCTTCCCTAAGAGATGTACAAAGAAATCCCCTTTAAAATATTATTTAAAAAATAGTTTTTAAATACACTCATTATCCTTTTTTATTTATTTGGCATCATTTGATCAAACTTCTCCTTCCACACTCTATTTAATTTAACGTTTAAGTTTTCAAAATTCCAAAATTTCCAATCTCTCATTTTTTATACAAATCAAATGACAATCTGCAATTTCTTTCTAACCGTCAAACAATCTACCATTTATGTTTAAATTTACACTATCTTTTTTATTCACATAGTATTATAAGATCACCCTATCTTTGTTATTTACATAGTATTATAAGATCATAGAAACCTTAGACTAGTTGTCATGAATGTAATCACATATGGATCTTGTAATCACATATGGATCTTTTCAGAATTATGAAGAGTACTCTATGGATGAATTTATTTCTAGTGTTCTCCAAATGAATTCTTAAGAAAACTTTAGAGAATTTTTTATTTCACTTTATGAAATGGAAAAGAATTTTATGAAAATTCTTCAATTTTAAGAGATATATTTTCAGATGCATCCTATGAATCACTCAATGATGCACAAAATGAGTGTCATCTCATTTCAAAATTAAATTTAGTTTTAGAGATGTATCTCCAAACAATATATTGTTTATTGAATATTCTAATGACATTTTCGGAAATATATTTCCAGAGTTTTGAAGCGGGAATTTCAAAACCTGTCACCTTTGCATGTCAGACATTTCTGGAGATACATTTTCAAAAATATCAAACCTGATTTTAATAAAACAGCCACTTGCATGATCAAATCATATATCCATTTTTTCTTCAAGTACTGACTTCCATTATTGGAAATTGTTGGTGTTACCTCTAGTAATTGTGGTTTGTGTAGAGATTGGGACTCTGAACCAAATGATCCAAAATCAGCATATTGAGATACAAACATCATTTGATCATAGCATTACAGTGTTGGAATACAGATTCAAAGACAACAATCTTTATTCTCAGTTGGCCGACAACATATCTCGAATAGGTATGAATTATATTTTTCACGAAGCCAGCCAACGAGCTGATAATGTAGGTTTTGATAGCATAAAATGTGGTTGCACACTTGTGAAAATCTATAGTCTCCCATGTGCATGTGCATGTCTTATATCTAAGAAGTTGAAACTTTATAGTCCGATACAAATGAATGAAGTTTGTACTCACTAAAAAAGGCTCAAGTTGGATGATGATGGTGTCATAAAAGATGGTAAATCAAATATCTCTATCTTGACCGAATGGAAAGTGATAAAAGAAATATTTTTGAAAGCCGATGACAATATGAAACCCCACATCAAAGATCAAATGGAGAAGATTGTTTATCCAGAAACCACTGACTTGAAACCATTCTCTCAATCGATAAAGATAAAAGGTGCTCCTAAGAAGATCAAACCTACACCGAGTGACAATTCAACAATACAGTCTCCTTTATATTTTGAACATGTTGACAAACTTTTTTTGGATTCACCAACTCCAAAATATCAAAAAAGTGGTTCAAAGAAGCTCGCATTAGCAAACCACCGCATTCACCGCCTCAACCAAAAATTTCATTCGTTGACGAGATGTCGATTTTTATGCACAAATACATTGAACGAATCGTCAATATTAAGGGTGACAATAACTGTGATTTTCGAATTGTTTATGTTTTGCTCGGTAAAGGATATGAGGATCACACACTTTTCTTCCATCAACTTATCCAAAAGTTGAGTGGCCATAAAGAATCATACACACGGTTATATGGAGAGAAAAAAGAAAATCGTAATGCAATTTATAACTCTCTTGTTCCTTGCATTAGTTGTCCGACACCAGAAGATAAATGGATGCGATTTCCTAAAATGGGTTATCTCATATCAAGTGCATATGATAGAGTGTGTACTGATCTTATAAGATACGGCTTCTTAAAAACATTTTTCCACTGCGCACTGCCCCCACTTCAAAATCCAAATGATCGTATTATGTGTGTTGAATGGATTTCAAATTCGCAGCACTTTGTTCAAGTTCATATGAAATCGGGATTCCCTATACCACTTACATCACCAGAGTAGACAACTCATTCAACAAAAAAGTTGAGACTTGGTTGAGCCATTTTGTAGAAAGGATGCAAGAGTTAACCAAATTGGGCGATATTGAAAGAGAATCAAATAAAAAAAAGTAAAGGGGGTACAACCCATAGTTATAGATTTAGTCGACAACAAAATTTTCGGTTCATTTTAGTTTTTCTTCATCAATGTATTGTATGGAATCTTGTATTAGTATTAATAATGTATAATATATAAATTTTGAAGTTTGTCAAAACATTCTGCATTTATTACAAATTTTGTTTTTGTGTGAAACAAAATTTCATTTGAGTGATTATGGAAATACATCTCTGAAATAACATAAATGGTGGTTCCGAAGATACATTTTCGGAACATCCCCTGGTACAAGATAGAATTTTGTAGTTTCATATTTGTCTACAACTACTATAATATGGGACTCTTGTTTCATTGTTTCATACCAAAACACATTACACCATAATAAACTTCAATTGACATGTTGTAGATGTCTACTTTAACAGTGTGAAACTCTTAATTAAATTTAAGATCAATGAGTACACCCCTCTTGCAGATCTGAAATATATACTGTAAAATCTCTTACCATACAGCGACATTAAAAAATTGTGAAGATCGAGTATCATTCATTGTTGATTGACAACGAAAGCAAGATTGAGTTCAACAACATTGAGCTAAAGACAGGTGAAAATTTAAGGGCAGTGTGGAATGCTTTTTCCGTTTAAAAACAAAAGTTTTGATCGAGATGGATGCGATAATTTCAAGATCGATATAAGATACTATGAAGATGTTTCAATGTCCCCCTGAATATTGAAATGTAATGTTTGATTCATGTTAACGTCACTTATGTAATGCTGATTTTTTGTTATCAACGGTAATTTCATTTTGTCAACTTTCTAGTTTTATGCTACAAAAATGCAACTTTGTAAAGTTTACGGAGATGCATCTCAGAATTAAAAATAGACACAACCATGGGGGTTGACTCAAAATCAACCTTAGTAATGTGTGTTTGATACGTGCGAAGATGCATCTCAGAATTAAAAATAGACACAACCATGGGGGTTGACTCAAAATCAACCTTAGTAATGTGTGTTTGATACGTGCGAAGATGCATCTCCAGAATCTAGAGGTATTATTGTATTTTCACTTGGTGTGCTAGTAACCCATATAATGCATTAAAAACCCAAAATTTATTACAATACCCTATATATGAAGTTTTGGCACAACAAGACAGATGTCGTATACAATCTCACGACACTAGGATGTCAAATGCAATGTCGAGCAGAATGTTAAGACATCGTAACAATAGACACAACAATAAACAAGTTGAGGTAAACAATAGGAAGTAAATAACACAATACAATTGTTAACCCAGTTTGGTACAACGTCACCTACAACTGGAGGCATCCAAGCCAGGAAGGAAATCCATTATAACATTATTAGTTTTAAGTTATAAACAACCTCTGGTCTTACAAACTTTGCACCTAATCACTACCCGTGATTTTTCTATCTAAGACTCTACTAGATATGAGACCCCTCTCACTTCCCCTCAATCATACAACCACTGATAAAACACAAAACAGTCAAGAAGGAGACACATTCCAATAAACAGAATCAACTACTGCTTAAAAGCTTATGAGTGATTCACAATTACAACTTAACTAACAGTCCATCTCTAGCATCAAAGAGATACAAGAGTGGCTCACAATGAACAGACAAAACCCTAATTGACACTTTAACACATGCAGCTTCGTGTTTTCTTTAGGTTTAGATAGTTACTTTTTATAGCCCGGAAAACATCATGGGTTTTGGGCTTTAAACAAACAGAAAATCAAATCAAATCTTCAGCACACAATCAGGACAATAATGTTCCCCTGAATGTTACGACATTCAATCTTAGATAAAATAACAAGGAAGAACATTCTGGAACAGAATCTAATGTTTGCTTAAATATTTCGACATCTGCAGCACAATCTTCTTCATAATATTCTGCATAATATTCTGGTGCAAAAATATAATGTTTCTTTAAATGTCTTAACATCAAATCTTGAGAAACAAATCTTCAAATATCTCATGCTGAAACAAATCTTCAAAAAATCAAATTTTCACAAACGTATCTAGAACCACATAATACAAAAATAAAAACTTCTGAGAAACTGAAACAAATCTTCTAAATATGGAACCAAATCAGACTATGGTGTCGTACCAACATGTCAGGACATATTGTCCAACATCTTGCTGAAATACTTATTTTAACAAAATGCAGGCAACAAAATAAAACCTAACAATCTCCCCCTTTGGCAAATTTTGGCTAAAACAACCTTTGCATAAAATATCTAACAAACAGGGGCAGATTCAGACATTACATTATGATGTGGCTAAACATAAAAGAAATTATAAATTATATTATACTAAAAACAAGAAATATTATTTTTTAAAACAATACATTTATAATAAAAATTGTCTACCAAATATGAGGGATTAGAAAATATAAAAGTTAACCGATCACCACCTCGTCCCTGATTGATCAAAGTTAACCGATCCACCAAACTGAAATCAGACTTTTGACCTTCCCGAATCTCATTAAGAATGCCACTAGTAAGCTTCAACATACCAACCTTAAGTCCAGAAGAAGTCTCTTCACAAATCAAACTCATATCTCGAAATTGTTCAATCATTTCTAATTCTCGTACCATTAACATCGACATATTCAAAGATTTCCTACTCAATGCATCAGCCACTATGTTTGCTTTACCCAAATGGTAATTCAAACCAAAATCATAATCTTTAAGAAATTCTAACCATCGCTCGTGCCTCATATTCAACTCTTTCTAATCAAAGAGATATTTCAAACTCTTATGATCACTAAACACTTTGAATCTCGACCCGAACAAATAATGCCTCCAAAGCTTTAATACAAACACAATAGCAGCCAACTCTAAGTCATGCGTCAGATAATTCATCTCATGTACTTTAAGTTTCCTTGAAGCATAAGCTACAAATTGTTTATTTTTCATCAATACGCCTCTCAATCCCATCAATGAAGCATCACAATACACAACAAACGGTTATGCCGGATTAGATAAAATCAAAACAAGAGCATCGCCAACTTCCTCTTAAGTTCTTGAAAACCTTCTTCACATTTTGCATCCCAAACAAAAGCTTGACCCTTTCTAGTCAATTGCATCAACGGAAAAGCTAACTTGGAAAATCCTTTAATGAATTTATGATAATAACCTACTAAACCAAGAAAACTTCTAATCTCAGCGACAGATTTTGGAACTTCCCACAGCGACACAACTTCAATCTTCTCCACTCGAAATCACATGACCAAGGAAAATCACTTCGTTCAACCAAAACTCGCACTTAGAAAGTTTATCATACAATCGCTTCTCCTTCAACATCGTTAACACAACCTTCAGATACTCAACATGATCTTCTTCACTCTTCGAGTAGATCAATATATCATCAATGAAAATAACCACAAATTTGTCCAAATACGGTTGGAAAATCTTGTTCATGTACTCCATAAATACACCTGGTGCATTGGTCACACTGAACGGCATCATAGAATACTCATAGTGACCATACCTTGTTCTAAAAGCAATCTTCTAAATATCATCGGACTTCACACGAATTTGGTGATATCCAGACCTCAAATCTATCTTGCTGAACACACTTGCACCAACTAACTGATCTATCAAGTCATCGATCCTAGGAAGTGGATACTTATTCTTGACAGTTACCTTGTTCAGTTGTCTATAGTCCACATAAAGTCTCATAGAAATTTCTTTTATATTAACCAATAAGACTGGTGCACCGCATGGTGACACACTCGAACGAATAAATTTATTCTCAAGAAAATCTTCAAGTTTATTCTTCAACTCTTTCAATCCTGATGCTGACATACGACATGGAGCCATCGATACCGAACTAGTTCCAAGAACTAAGTCGATCATAAACTCCACATCACACTCTGGCGGTAAATCACTTATCTCTTTAGGAAAGACTTTTGGAAAATCACGAACGACTGTTAAATCACCAATCGCTCTTTTTCCACTAACATCCAAAGTTGCCATCAATATAAACATCTCAGTGTCATCATACACCGACTTGTTCACTTGTTTAGTATACATAAACAAGTCTCCTTCATTCTCAGGTTCAAGAAAAATAATTGTATTGGCAAAATATTTTATATAAACATGGTTGAATTCCAACCAGTTCATCCCGAGATAACAATGAGTTGATCTAACGAAAGACACACAAAGTCAATTCCAAAGTCCCTACCCAAAATGCTCAATGGACAATTCAAACACACATATGAAGTAGTCACTGAACCCATATCAGGAGTATCAATAACCATACTTCCATTCATATTGGATAACTCGATATTTAATATCTTAACATAATCTAAAGCAATGAAAGAATGTGTGGCTCCAGTATCAATTATAGCAATCAAAGATGTACCATTAATGAAGCACGTACCTCTGATTAATCTCTCTTCAGCAGTAGTCTCAGAACTTGATAGAGCAAACACCTTTCCTCTAGATTTCTCTTTCTTCAGTTTATCACACTTGGTAATAATATGCCCTTGATCGCCATAGTTGTAGCAAGTCACATTTGCACCTCCCTTGCACTCATAAGCTTTGTGACTTGGCTTTCCACACTTGAAACATATATGCTCATCACTTGTGCACTCAAGACCACGATGTCCTTCTACACCACACCTAAAACACTTAACTGGAGCAAGAGCTCCTCCCCCACTTGGCTTCTTGTCATCACTAGCTTTTTGTTTTCCCCTATCAGTAGGAGTCACATACGACTTTGCTCTGAATTGACAGTTTTCCTTTTTCTCATTCAAACTCTTATAATGAGTAGAACAAGCTCTATTATCTTCATCATAAATCCTAATATTGTTAACCAGTTCAGAAAATCGTCTAATATGCTGGTAACCAATAGCTTGCTTGATTTCAGGCCTCAAACCATTCAGAAACTTAAGAAACTTGGATCTCTCAACATTAGCAGTGTTGTAATGAGGACATAACTTAATCAGCTCTTCAAACCTTGCAACATACTATGCCATAGTTGAATTACGCTACTTCAGCTCAAGAAACTCAATCTTCTTCTTCCCATGCACATCTGCTGGAAAGTACTTCTCCATAAACACTTCTCTGAAAACAGCCCAAGTAACCTCAATTTCTTCTTCTTCTTCAAACTATTGACTAGTGTTACCCCGTCAGTCCTCAAATTCCTTCTCAAGCATATAGGTGCCAAACTACACCTTATGCGCATCCGAACAGTTCATGACTCGAAAGATCTTCTCAATCGCTTTCATCCATACTTGTGCCTTGTCCGGTTCATGCGCTCCCTCAAAAATTGGTGGATTGTTACTCTAAAACTTCCCCAAAGCAAGAAACTCATCATCATTGTTGTTTCTAGCATTCACATGGACTTGCTGATTCTACCCAATTTCTCCAGCCAGTATTTTGAAAGATTTAACGATAGCCTCATCATTCCTTCCTCCAAACATTTTTCTGAGAATTTCAACCAACAAATCCTCGTTAGAACAAACAGTACTGATATTGTCACATACACATGTCGAGTATAAAAGAGAATAAACACGTTAAAACTCCAGTCAACTGATCAACTATGCTCTGATACCACTAATGTAACACCCTCTAAAACCCCGCAGAATAATACGTCATAAATCAGAGTAATATAACATGCATATCAATTAAGAGTGACACACATAATTCAAACATCACATACACTTGTCATGCTCAATAACACTTCATTAAAATTCATGCCTTCTATACACTTTCACATAAGCATGTATCAGCGGAATCACTTTCGTTCATAATGAATATAATAATTAATCTCATAATCAACTCATTCATTTCACCACTTAGGCATAAGAGTCAATTCTTCACATAATTCAAATAAGAATAACCAAATAAATAGAGTATACAAAGGTATCTCTCAAAACATGAATTAAAATGTTTCCCTGTGTTACATAGAGTATACAAAAGTATCCATTCACAAATCCACAATTTCACAAATACATCATTTACACACAATGCACGTCACTTCATATTATGACATCAACGTAATGTGGCTCAATGCAATACTCATGCATGTGGTCCAATCACTTTTATTTTTATTCAGTTTTTACTTTAAATTGGGTCCGTTCCCTAGACCAATAACACACAAAAAGCTCGTTCCTTAAGCTTTCAAACCCCACTCTAGGTTTGGGACAAGTCACTAGCTTCCACGAAACTAACAAGCATTACCTCTTGACAACAATGATACATGTGCAATTTCAATAATCATATGCAATTAACACCATGCCTCAATCTTAATATACATGCAAATCTTCAATAATTCATCACAATTGAGTTACCATACAATTACACATACATGCACACATTCATGAGTTATCCATATACAATTCATATTCATAGCATCACTTCTCCAAAGCATCATAACAACACATAGCAAGCAATGTACAAAGTATCATCTCAATCCAACACCAAATCACAAACCACATAACACACAAATACAAGTCATTTTACACAACCACACAATTATTAAATCAACTATTTCCAATAATACCATTTTTATTGAAAAGAATATGGCCCTAGCTTCCTAACACTTCGAACGGTGACCTAAAGGGAGTTACAAAGTTTTTTTCCATGTGACTTTCGCTAAGCAAACGTATTTCACTAAGCGAACTCTGACTCTCATGTGACTTTCTCTAAGAGAACTTATTTCTCTAAGCAAACTCCGCGATTTGCAAAAAAAATTCTGCTATGACAACATTGTTCCATGTGCGATTTTAACCCCCAAAACACATTTTTGACATCCAATTGTTACGATTTAAGGCATTATAACCTATATCTAACATGTATTTTCAAATAGAAACATCACAACACAGTTGATCATTATATTCAAGGATTTCTCATTAAAACCTAACAATTTCAAAACCATGGAAATTTAGGGATTTCATCCTAAACATGAATCTACCCATCATACAATTCTCATAACAATATAAAAACCCACCCTTAACTTGATTTCTTGATGAACTCTTGAGCTTCCTCCTTAGGTTTTCTTCTCCTCTTTCTCCCTTTTCCTTTTCTCTAGGTTAGCCTTTGTTTCCTCTTTTTTTACTAACCTTTGTTCTCTTTTTATCATACCCTTAACAAAACAATATTATCTCTAGTAACCAACTAATGGACTCACTATCACAATCCCAACTTACTTTTCACATTCTCACATATTAGGCCCAATTACCATTATTCCACTATTCCTCTATAATTCTCACTAATAAAATAATCTTTCACTAACCGATATTATTTTCTAACGATAACTCAATGATTTGAAAATCTCACCCCGACTAACCTGTCACATATAACATACATCAAATAATTTGAATTAACCAGTCACATATGTCATGGCGTCCTGTTTGATATTGTATTCCTTCAACCTCAATTGAGAATAACTGCTTCCTGCTACAATATAATCATCATCGGTATTAAACAAGGACACACAATTTTGTTTCTTGCTGAACCAATTGATAAGATTGTTTCACAAAAGGAAACATCTTTAATAAGTGTTTTTTCTATTATCAGTACTACCTTCCCATTCACAATATCATGCTGGTTCAATGTTAGACTCAATGTCTGCCTCATTTTCTGGAGCATCAGTCTGCTGTGATGATGTTCCAACATCTTCTTCGACACTAGTCCTTTTTTTCACTAATTTAATCATCAACCATAACATTAATGGATTCCATAATGACCTTGGTTCTGGAGTTAAATACCATGTAAGATATGTTGTTTGTAGAGTAACCCTGAAATATTCCTTCATTACTTTTGGGAACCATCTTTCTCCTTTGTTCTCTTTGAATACGTTGACAAAGGTCTTTGAACACTTCAAAGGTATCTGATTTTTCTATGCTAAATTTCACCCATGTAAATCTTAAAAATCATCAACAACCACATAGACGTAGCTCTTTCCACCAAGACTTTCAACCTGCATTAGCCCCATTAAATCCATATGAATAAGTTCTAGCACTTTGGAAGTAGTCTGATGTTGCAACTTCGGGTGTGGCATCTTGGTTTACTTCTCAATTTGACATTCACCACATATCTTACCCTCCTCAATTTTGAGCTTTGGCATACCTCGAATAGCTTCTTCTTCTTCTGACATAATCTTCTTCATACCTTTGAAATTTAGATGTCCTAGCTTCTTGTGTCATAACTTGACTTCATCTTCCTTGATCATTAAACATGTGGAAGAATATGTAGTTTCTTGAGGGACCCATAAATAACAATTGTATTTCGACCTAACTCCCATCATCAAAACATCCACTACAAAAAACACTCTGCAACGACGTGATTTTCACATATAACATGAAGAATCACATCACAACACGTTATTACTGACATGAATGATCATGCGGCAGGAGGGCGTGTGACAACCAAGTTGTGACGTGATTTTCACTTCATAATTTAGTGACGTGAAATTCACGTCGCAACATTTTGCACATATAACCAGAGAAAAGCAGTGTTCAGTAGGAGCAGGGAGGACAAAGCTATTGTCAGTGAGTTACGACGTGATTTTTCACGTTATTAAATTGTGAAGTGAAAATCAAGTCACTAAATTTAAAAGAAGTGACATGATATTCACGTGACAAATTTGTGATGTAAATATCATTGTCACAAAACACCTTTTTTTTTTTTAAATCTGAAACTAAACGGTATTTTTATTTTATTTGTTATAAATATACTAAATTAATAAATAATAATAATAAAAAAAATTATTAATATAATAAAATTTCATTTTATTTTTAATAATAAATTAATAAATATTAATAAAAAATATTTATTACTAAATTAATAAATATAATATACTACATAATAAATAAATAAAATATCCTACATAATAATAAATAAAATATAATTTATAAATTTATAAATAAAAAACAAAAATAATAACAAACTATAAATATAATATTACTAAATATATTATACATAAAAGGTTTAATTAATATCTTACACAAATTAAAATTTAAAAATAAAATAAATTTTATGTGTCGGGAAAGTCGTCAATGTTATCATCGCCATTATCTTCATCCATCGTTTCTTTCCCACCAACTCCTTCATTTCCACCAAATGCTCGATTATCGTTCCTTTGAAGTTGCATAAATCATCGCATTTGCTTCTCCATATCAGATTGCCTCTTCGTTATTATCTTCATTTGTCGTTCTTGCTCCTCCATTTAAGCCTTTAACACCATCTCAAGTTGTGCAGACTCGCGTCTCGCCTCAGTTAGCATAAGTTGTCTTACTATTTCTAGCATTTTAGGTATATATAACAAAAATATCTTTTGGATAAGCTTTTACTTCCAATCCTCTTCTTCAACCTTCTTCAATCCTCTTGATAAACTCTTGACAAAAAAATTAAACAAAAATTAAACACAAAAAATAGAGTAAAAATAAAACGAAATTAAAAATAAAATTGAACAAGAACCATGGAGGAAGAAGTGAAAAATATTACCTTTGAGACAAAATGATGAATTGAAATGGAAGGAAGAAATTGGGAAGATGAGGGAGATAATGTACGTAGAAGAAGAAGAGAAAAGATGATGGAGGAAGTTTGATAGGGTTCTAAAATGAGTGTGCAAAGTGAGAGACTTTGGGGAAATATATAGACCAATCCGCGACATGAGAATTATGTCGCAACCTAGCGAAGTGATATTCACGTCGCAACAAACCAACGATAATATTTTAATGACGTGAATATCTCGACACTACTTAAAGTTGTCAGTCAATCTGCCCCATCCAATCTTTCATCAATCAACTTTCCCTCTTTATTTTTTTATTTTTGCATTTAATTTTGCGACGTGTTTTTCACGACACAATTTAAAATTTGAAATTTTCAAACTTCCCCTCATCTGCAAAACTGACGTATTTTTTGTTTTACTTTTTGAGTTGCAACATATTTTCCATGCCACGACCTTTTCTTTAAAAAAATTTGACTGGACCCATGTTTTAACGTTACTTTGATTTTTTAAATAATTTATACAAGTAGCAACGTGATAATCACGTCGTAACATCCTTTTTTTGCCACACGATTATCATGTGGTTGTATCACGAGGCTAGAGGCTTCATTTCTTGTAGTTATCATTCTTCTCATTGGTAACCAAACATTTTGATTTGGTAAATTTGACTTTTAAGCCTTGATCACATAACTGACTAATATTGATTAGATTAGCAGTCAGTCCTTTCATAAGAAGAATATCTTCTAATCTAGGAAGTCCAGTACAAGCTAAATTTCCTACTCCCTTAACTTCACCTTTAGCTGCACCTCCAAAAGTAACAAAACTAATGGCATAAGGCTTAATGTACACTAAGTAATTCTTTACCCCTCTCATATTTATAGAACATCCACTACCAAAATACCAGTTTTCTCTAGATGAAGCTCTAAAAGAAGTATGGACTTAAAGACAAGTATCAACAGTCTTAGGTTTCCATTCCTTTCTAGTTTTAATCATCACACGATTAGCCCTATAATATGTTGGATGATTTGGATAACCGTACAGTCTGTAACATAAAGGCTATAAATGTCCATATTTACCATAATAATGACATTTCCAAGGATAAAACTTGACTTTAGTTTGATTTTCTTGATGTATGGCAGGATGTTGTAACATTTAGTCGGATATCATGGGCTCATACTTCCTTTCTGGAGGAATATATTTTGTCACAGGGGTTTTCCTTTCAGAGATTGGTAATCAAAACCTATACCTTTTAAGTTCTAGTTCCTTTTCCAACTTGAAGGATTTTATCTAACATATCAGACTCGTTGTTCAACATTCTTACTGATTTTGTTATGTTTTCAAGTTTAGAATTCAATAAGGTTACCTCATTTTGAAGATCAGAGACAGTAGATGACAATTTCTCTTTTTCAACCTGCAGTTGAGCTGTGATTTTCTTATGTTTCCCGCCTATCTTACACACTTCTTCACTCCCGACACAAATCTCTTTGTAAGCAACAGTCAATTCTTCATAAGAAACATCCACATCACATGAAACTTCATCAGATTCATATCTACCTGTGAAGGCTGCAAAATGCTTAGCAGTTTCATCATCGGGTTCACCTTCAAAATTTTCATCATCAGCCCAAAAAGTCAAACCCTTCTTGTTTTTCTTGAGGTATGTGGGACATTCTGATATAATGTGACCAAAATATTCACATTCATGACATTGAACACCTCTTCTTTGATGTAGCTTCTCCTCTATTCTTTCTTTTCTTTGAAAGACATTGTTTTTATTTATGTCGAAAGAGATGTTCTTGACATTATATCTTTTCTTCTTATCCATGTTCTTCAGCACCTTATTGAATTGTCACCCAAGAAGCACAATAGCATTACCAATTCCTTCATCAGTCTCCATGTCACATTGATGGGCAATTAAAATTTTTGGAGTGACCCAATCAACTCTTCCACTTTCATGTTGCAAATGTCTTGGGCTTCTTCTATGGTTGTGACATTCATGTCAAACTTCTTGGGCAGAGACCTGAGGATTTTTCTAACAAGCTTTTCCTCTAACATTTTCTCTCGCAAGGCACAAGATGAATTTGTAATGTCAAGAATACTCATGTGAAAATCCTGAATACACTCTCATCTTTCATTCTGAGATTTTCAAACTTTGTGGTGAGAAGTTAAAGTCTTGACATTTTGACTTTTGATGTACCTTCATGAGTTGTTCTGAGGGTTTCCCGTGCATCTTTTACCATAGTACATGTATTTATTAACCTGGATATATTTTTGTCAACACCATTGAATAGAACATTCAAAGCTTTGGAGTTTCCAAGAGCAAGTTCATCTTCTTCCTTAGACCAGTCTTCTTCTAGCTTTAATTCAGTAATGTCCTTCCCATCTTTGTTTGTCAACACAGGATGTACCCAACCTTTGACAACTACTTTTTAGCTTTTGTTATCCATAGATTTTAGAAAATCCACCATACGGGTTTTCCAATAGTTGTAGTTGGTGTCATCCAACATGGGTGGTCTATTAATATTTCCTTCTTCCTTATCTATAGTGCCAGGAAATATTTTTCCTGAAGCTCCTCAAAACAGAACAGGTTGCATGTTCTTATGCCAATTGAAATTCTGACACAACAAGACAGATGTCGTATACAATGTCACGATATCAGGGTTTCAAACGTAATATCGAGCGGAATATTAAGACATCGTAACAACAGACAGAACAACAAACAAATTAAGTAAACATCATGAAGTAAGTAACACAGTTCAATTGTTAATCCAGTCCGGTGCAACGTCACCTACATCTACGATATCCAAGCCAAAAAGAAAATAGACTATAATAGTATTAGTTCGAAGTTCTAAACAACTTCTGATTTTACAAACTTCACTCCTAATCATTATTCGTGGTATTTCTATCTAAGACTCTCCTTGATATGAGACCCATCTCACTTCTCCTTAATCACACAACCAATGATAAAACACAAAACAGTCAAGAAGGAGACATACTCCAATAAACAGAACCAACTACTACTTAAAAGCTTATGAGTGATTCACAATTACAACTCAACTAACAGTCCAGCTCTAGCATCAAAGAGATACAAGAGTGGATCACAATGAACAATGAACAGACGAAACCTTAATTGACACTTTTACACATGCAGCTTCGTGTTTTCTTTAGGTTTAAAGTCTTTCTTTTTATAGTCAGAAAAACAGTATGGGCTTTGGGCTTTAAACAAACAGCAAATCAAATCAAATCTTCAACACACAATCAGGACAATAATGTTCCCCTGAATGTTACGACATTCAATCTTAGATACAACAACAAGGCATAATATTCTGGAACATAATCTAATGTTTACTTAAATGTTTCGACATTTGTAGCACAATCTTCTGCATAATATTATGCATGATATTCTGGTGCAATTTCTTTAAATGTCTTAACATCAAATCTTGAGAAACAAATCTTCAAATATTTCATGGTGAAACAAATCTTCAGAAAATCAAATCTTCACAAATGTATTTTAAACCGCAGAATATGAAAAACCAAAACTTCTAAGAATCTAAAACAAATCTTCTAAATATGAAACCAAATCAAACTACGATGTCGTCGTACCAACATGTCAGAGTCTAACATCTTACTGAAATACTTGTTTTAACAAAATACAGTCAACAAAACAAAACCTAACACCCTAAATTACCATTATGTAATCCAATAGTTCTTTTGAATCCAATAATTCTCTCGATTTTACGCATTTTCCACTTCAAATCTTGAGACTTGGAACTTTTTACTTTTACAAACAACTTACATGTAAGTGTCACAAAAAAATCTCAAATTTTGACCAAGCATTCAAATAGGACCAAGCTTCATAACCAAGTCTTTCAAGCATTATATTCTAATTCGTCTTTTGAACAATTTATACAATAGACTTGAGACTTTTTACTTTTACAAACAACTTACATCTAACTGTCACAAAAAAATCTCAATTTTGACCAAGCTTCATAAACAAGTCTTTCAAGCACTATATTCTAATTCATCTTTTGGACAATTTATACAATTCAAATGCACACATCTAAAGATGAGTTTTTAATGGCGAGGGCAGGGAAGGGATAGCCCAACTTCTTCACTTGGAAGTGGTCAGCCAAAAGGACAATTACACACTAGCTATAGAGGGAGAGTTCCATCCAGCTAGCATGGTAACCACTAAATGATAACTTATACAATAGCACAAATAGAAAGAAAAAATAAATAAAAAAAGAGCACTAGTTAACAAGGTCATCATCACTCATCACTCTGTTAGTAGACATTACAACAAAACCCGTATCCACTGCCTCGAAATTGACAAGAAAAATCCGTTTTAACTTGATTTGAGTTTTCCCTAAAATATGGAGACAGGTCAAATAATAGAAACACTAATAGTCACTCCGAACCCACCCCGTTTAGTTCATTATATACGTTATTATTTAATTTTTATAATTTAAAATTAAAATATTAAATATATAGACAATGTTTTGATAATTTGATTTGTATTTATTATTTAAAATATTTAAAATGTATGTATGATATTTTTTTGAGATTGTTGTATTTTATTATTTAAAATGCAATTTGATTTTGAAAAAACTAAATATATCTATTAAAAATATTGATTTTGTTAAATGGATGGTATGAAAATACCTGAATCCAATCCAAACCCATTTGGGATGAATTTGGATTTTAATTTTCCATCCCCATTTAAATTTGAGGCGTGGAACGGGATTGTTCGGAGATTCGAATTTGAGTTTAGAATTTGAGTAAAAACCACTCCGCTCCGACCCGCCCCTTTATCATGCCTACCTGTTAGGGTGTACTTATTTATCAGTATTTCCCATATAAAATGGAAGAGCAACATCAGAAAAATAAAAATAAAACAGTTGCATCACCTCAAAACTTACTTTAAATCTTACAATGACTGATCTTCTCCCCCCTACAAATCATGATTTGCTAACAGAAAGGGACACAGGACCAAACTAGAGAGCTGTGAATTATATGTGGGGTATGTAAAGGTACCATTATAATGAATAAATAAATACCATGAATACAACCAAAATCTCATGGAATCAAATCCATATACTGTTTTGTGGATTTATACTGTTTTGTTGTTATTATTGTTAAAAGAAGAACTCCGGATATATAAGATAAACTAATAGTCCTCTCCGTTTTGACGATTTAAAGCTCTTGAAAAGAGATCTAGAGTGAGTACTACATAAAAAGACATTGGATAATATCCAATAAGTACCCAATTACTCAGGCATTTCTTCATATGCCAGGATCATTCATCTGTTTTGTTATCTTCAACTTCGTGTGTTACCCCAACTTCTGCTGGACGAAGTACGCGGTCATAAAGCATATATCCTGCCTGCAAATATAACCAAAGTAATCCCTTTTCATTCACATTTAGTGCAACATCAAGGGAAACAAAACCTCCTATCGAAAATGTTAGGAAAACACATGCCCTTTGACGATAAAATGAAATAAAATCAGCATTTTCATGTAATAAACAGAAAGTTTGTCATAAATAATGACACATCAACCTAGACCATTAATATTGAAATTTAGTTGAAAAGGCATTAATCAACCAAATAAAAGAAAAAACAATTTTGAAGTCAGTAAAAAAGATTGAATCACAAATTCACAATACCAACATACGATCATATGTAAAGTACCTTCAGAACAGCTCCAACAGTGCCGGGAGGCTTGGAAGCATCAGGTATTTGGAAGATGGCATTATGCCTGTTTGGATCAAATGGTTCATTTGTAGGATCAAATTTTTCTACACCATGCTTTTTAAGTACCTGTAAACAAAATAGGATTGAATACCGTATTATCCATTGAAGCACGTTTCTTCAAGAAAACAATAATGCAATGCAACCAGTCTACTCTCCAAAACATGGCCGTCAACTTACAAGATTGTTGTTATTTATGATTTTTTAGCTTTAAAACGCAGTTACTTCTATTAATTATATACTTTTCAAACTACATTACTACAGGTATTTTGAATAACTTGCATATTTAGTGGTATAGTTGTATTGGTTCATAATCAAACAGACAGGCTCATCTAAGGTTTTAATGTGTGTCGATGATCCATTGGGATTTTAGTATGTTAGAGAAAGTTTCAATCTCTTGAGATTATGATTCTATTCCACACACTTCACTCTTAAATAGAATGATCATATCTATAAATTATCAAAGCGAATTCATATGTTCTTTGATGCATGATATGATCAAACACGGCGTGTGATTTCCTAGTTTTCTTTTGCTCTCTTCTAGTCTTCTATGCGCTTTCATTAATTTACTAGACAACCAAGACTTGAACCTTCGAAGAGGATAAGAAAAATTCAACCCATCACAATCAAACTTTCAGAATCCACCTATTTTCCATCCTTAATCTAGAAAACCATATAAATGTGGAAAATTGTACTGCCAGGTGAAAATTAAACAAAAATTAAAATCAATCAAATGACTCAGAAAAGAATGGACATAGATTAGCTTTGAATCTAACAACTTAAGTGCCGCAGTATAACGTAGAACAGTCTACCTCTGCAAGTTGTTTCTCAGTCATTTCAACACCTTCCAGAAGCGTTTTCAGGAGAGGTGCGGCTTCATCAGATTCTTTAGGTGATTCAATTTTTGAAAAACTGTCCTTTACAACTGAAGAAGCTCTTCCCAGATTGTCAGCAACATCTAGTAAACTCTTGGCGAAATTCTACATCACATTAGAAACCACTGAGCAAAGAGTCGAAAACTAAATCATTAGGGAGCAAGATGGCTACATCACAAAACAAAAAATGTCAAAACATAGACCTGTATAGCAAATTTTTTTGAATTCTCTGCATTGCGTTTAGTCCTGTCCATGACATTCTCCATCTCTGCATAAGTACGTAAAACTTTATCCTGCATTTTTTCAATCTCTTTGTGCTTCAACTTCAAAAGCGCTTCCTTCTCAGTCACAAGCTTAATTAACTCGTCTCTGGATAGATCACATTCAATCTCGGCATCTGAATAAAATAAAAAAAACATTTTCGTTTAAAATCTCCACACTTTCTGTTTTGCAGATTGACATCGAAAACGAGATTCTGAAATAAACCTTAACCTGATTCTTTCGCTTGATCTTCACCGTTATCTTCTTCATTCCGATCAGTTGCATTAGCTTCTTCACTTGTTTTCGAAGACTCCGATGAGGCCGAGGAAGAAAATCCAAATCTTGGAGTCAAGGATGAACTTATTGACGGACCAAACAAATTGGCTTGAATCGGAATAAGCTGGGACATTAGAAACCACACATAGAACTTAATGAGAACTTCACAAAACATAACTAAAACTAAAATAACTCAGACAAATAATTGAGGGGCAAACCATGATTTAGAAATATACAACAACAATAAATTAAAGATTTTCTGTAAACCAAGGTTTACCCAGACGCCACTGCACAGCTGCAGTTGCTCTGAGTAGCTGAAACCCATTTAAGAGGTTAACCTCTCCCAACCATGGTTTTTGCTGATGCAGAAGCCTCCGCAACCTCATCTGACTGCAATTGCAGTATGAATTAAAACCATACATCCAGCCGCCATTAGAAATCACATCAGACAATTCCACCCATATTTCTTCAAGTATTTTCATCAAAACTTGAAATTTCATAAACCCAAAACTCAATTTTCTTCCTATGTAATGAAAAATCTTATCATTAAGTGCTTTTTAATTGTTAATTTCAAACACCGCCCAGTTAAAATTCACGCAACAACAACAGTATTGAACATCGCAGCAACCGCCATAGCAACACCCGCAACTGCATCTTCAATTTAAAACCATGCTCCCAACATATGTTTTTTGTTGTTCATGCATGCCAACTAGGGATTGTACCCTAAATTTAAACTAAGTTCAATAATTCATAGCCAAAACATAAAAAAAAAAAATAGAAAAAGAGAATTTAGGGTGCAATAAATTTAAACTTAGTTGGATAATTCAAAGCCATGACATTACATCATAAAATATTTTAAAAAAATCTAGGGTTAAAGGTTTATGACTAAACCCTAGCAAAACCCTACAATACAAAATTGGGAAAAAAATTACTATTTTCTCATTCAGTATTACAATATAGATACCTTATTAGCTGATTGATTAGGAACGGAACTGAATTGATGGAAGAAAGTGGTGGAGAGTGGTTGTGGCTTCTGCAAAGCAGAGAGAAGCGTGAAGCTTCTGGAAGCTCGAGAAAGTACCCTATAGATGGACATGGCTGAAGAAGAAGAAATTGTGAGGAAATTGAGAGGGTTTGGGAAAGGATTGAAGAGGGAGAGGGTTTATGAAACGGAGGTAGTGGTTTTGGAGGAAGAACGGAAAGAAAGTGAGGGGGAAATTAATAAATGGTGGAAAATTTGCTTGGAAAGAAAGAAAGAAGAAAGGGTCGGGTCTTGTCGGGTTGGCGGGGGAATGTGGGTTTTGGGTCCTGTAAAAATTGTGTGGTTGGAAAATTAATGATATGGCGATGAATGTAGTGTTGATTTTTTTTTTTTTTTTTATTACGTAGATTACACATGCAATATTTTTCTTTTCTATAAATATTAAATCATAAATCTTAAATCCCAAGCCTTCAATTTTAATATGTTTAAGATTAGGATCATAATATATATATTATTTAGTAAAACTGTATATTTATAAATTTATAAAAACCACAATATATAAAATTATAGTTTTTATAGTTAATACATACAACTTAAAATTATAAAAACAATATATTTAGTAAAACTGTATATTTATAAATTTATAAAAAGTATAATATATAAAATTTATAAGATTAATTTATATTGAAATTATGTTCAAATAAATTAATTTATAAGAGCAATATTTTATAACGTCACAGTGCATAAATAAATTTTATTTTAGTTAATAGTATTTTTCAAATATTTTTATACTGTATATGAACAATATATTTTTATGTAATCATATCAAAATTATTTATATTATTTATTTATGAAATATATTTTATTAGTAGTTACTTATTTATTTCAATTAATATATTAAAATATAATTAATTAGTTATATATTTCAAATAAATAGCATATTTTATATGTTTAATATAAATATTTATTTAAATTATTTAATATATATATATATATATATATATATATATATATATATATATATATATATATATATATATATATATATATATATATATATATATATATATATATATATATATATATATATATATATATATATATATATATATATATATATATATATATATATATATATATATATATATATATATATATATATATATATATATATATATATATATATATATATATATATTGTTTTTTAAAATAATTTGAATACACTACAAGAAAATGCTTACACAGCCACGTGATTTTCATGTGGCTAAATAAAGTCAGTTGCGACGTATCACGTGGCAACGTGTTTTAATAATATAATACAGAAGCATTAAGTGTGTCAGTTGCTTTTTTGTGTTAAAAAAAGTTGCGACGTGGGATTCACGTCGCTAATTAAAATATCATAAAAATTAAATAAATCACAACTTCCAACACTGGCGTGTTCAGGTTTTGAAGGAAGAGAAAACAGTTGTAAGTTTGTTGCGACGTGAAAATCACGTGGCAACGTTGCGGCGTGATTTTCACGTCGCTACTTGGTTTATCTAATTTATCAAAACGTTCCACAACGCACACAGTAACGTTTATGTTTCTCATTCTTCTTCTTCAACCTTCCCTACTCCTCTCCATACCCATTTTCTTCTCCAAAAATTTTTCTTCTCCACACTTAAATTCTTACCATCTTCATACATTGGTTGTAAGGTAATTTCAATTTCATGTTATTTATACTTTGTTAATAGCTTTTGATGTGTTATTTGAGTATAATTTTTTTTCAATTTTTCTTTGAATAGAGAAGGAGAATATAGAAGTATAGATTGCAAAAAGAGACAAGAAGATTGAAGGAGTTACAAGATAAAAGGTATGTCTTGAATTTTTTTTTTTTTTGAAATTAGTATATTTTCTGAATTTGATTAATTTATAGGTTATATATATTTTCTGAATTTCATGAATTTGCATTGGGTTAAAATTGTTGAATTTGGGTTATATATATATATTTTTTCTCTATTTGAGTTAAATGTTAGGTTTAATTATTTAGTTTATAATAATTATTAATTATTAATTTGTGATGAATGAGTTTAATTATTTTAGGAATTTAAGTTTTTATATTTTTAGGAGTTTATAAATTTTTAGTGTTTAAATTAAATTTTTAGGAGTTTAATAAGTTTTTAAATTTTTAGGAGTTTATAAAATTTAGGTGTTTAAATTAAATTTTAAGTGTTTAAAAATAAATAAATATTTTTAGGAATTTATAAATTTTAAGTGTTTAAATTAAATTTTTAGGAGTTTAATAAGTTTTTAAATTTTTAGGAGTTTATAAAATTTAGGTGTTTAAATTAAATTTTAAGTGTTTAAAAATAACTAAATATTTTTAGGAGTTTATAAATATTTTTGAAAGCATATATTTATCTTTAATTGTATATGTTTAGGATTATTATTAAGTTGATTAATTAATATTTCTAATTAAATAGGTTTTGATTATATAAATTTGCAGTAAATGGAATATTATGTATTATCGTAGTTGGATGTACGATAGACTATATCCAGGAAGACGCGCACTTAAACCCAATTTTATAGACGGAGTTAATGGTTTTATCGCGTGGACGTTTGCCCAGGAACGTTGTCGAAGTGAAGGAGGAGTTAGGTGTCCTTGTCTTAAATGTGGATGTAGATATATAATTAGTGACCCAGAGGAAATAACACGTCATTTGCATAGGAAAGGTTTCATTGAAAATTATTGGGTTTGGACGTATCATGGTGAAACACTGTCGAGTAATGTACCAGAGACTAGCAATACAGATGCTTCAAGTAGTCAACCGGTTATGCAATCACCTATGGAATTTGAAGAAAACTTTAATCTGATAGGTGACATGGTTGGTGATGCTTTTGGTGTTAACGTGACCTATGATCAACCTGAAGACTTTGACGGGGAAGAGTTGCGGAATGAGGAAGCGCAGAGATTTTGTCAGTTGTTGAATGAGATGAATACGCCATTGTTTGAGGGGTCGTCAGACTCAAAGCTATCAATGTGTGTTAGATTATTAGCCGCCAAGTCAAATTGGAATGTTCCTGATCAGTGTTTGGAGCACTTCGCAAAAATGATGTTGGACTCAACTGCAACGAAAGACAACTTGCCTGCGAGTTTCTATGATGCAAAGAAGTTGGTGTCGAAGTTGGGTTTAAGAGTAAGAAAGATTGATTGCATTAATGGTTGTATGTTGTTTTATGACAACGAGTTTGGTACTCAAGATGGATCGTCAGAGGAATGTAAGTTTTGTCATAGTCCAAGATATAAAGTTCGCAATAGAGCCATTAACAGTAACTAAAAACGGGTAGCAGTAAAGTCCATGCTTTATCTTCCGATAATACCAAGGTTAAAAAGAATATTTTCTTCAATGTACAGTACAAGTCAAATGACATGGCATCATACAAACAAAACAAGCCCAAGCAATATGCGACACCCATCTGACGGCCATGCATGGAAGCACTTTGATGAGGTACATCCTGATTTTGCCGCTGAACCTAGAAATGTCAGGCTTGGATTATGCTCTGATGGTTTTGCTCCATATGTCCAAGCGTCCGGAAGTGCGTATTCTTGTTGGCCAGTTATTGTAACCCCTTACAATCTCCCTCCTGAGATGTGCATGACAAAACCATACATGTTTTTGATGTGCGTCATTCCAGGACCGTCGAGTCCAAAAACCGGAATTGATGTGTACTTACAACCTTTAATTGATGATTTGAAGAGGTTGTGGAATAATGGAGAATGGACTTATGATATATCCCGTAAACAAAACTTTTCTATGCGAGCTGCCTTGATGTGGACCATTAACGACTTTCCAGCATATGGCATGTTGTCTGATTGGGGTACGCATGGCAGAATGGGTTGTCTGCATTGCATGGAATGCACTAAGGCGTTTACATTGGAAAAAGGGGGGAAAAGCTCGTGGTTTGACTGTCACCGCAGATTCCTACCATCAAATCATCCCTTTAGAAAAAACAAGACAAATTTCAAAAAGGACGAACGGGTAACAGATCTGCCTCCGCCTCGATTGGCACCAGTTGCTATATGGAACCAAGTTTGTGAACTTCCAAAGTTTACAGATACTGGCAAAGCATGTAGAATTGAATGTAGAATTGAAGGATATAGGGTCACACATAATTGGACAAAAAGAAGTATATTTTGGGACCTCCCGTATTGGAAAGATAATTTGTTGCGCCATAATCTTGATGTTATGCATATTGAGAAGAATTTTTTTGATAACGTATTTAACACAGTGATGGATGTTAAAGACAGAACAAAAGATAATGTGAAGGCTAGACAAGACATGGAAATTTGGTGTAATCATAAAGAGTTGGAATTGAAGCCTCAACCAAATGGAAAATTATTTAAACCCAAAGCTTGTTTCAGTCTGACCCCCCAAGAAGCTAAAGCGGTTTGTGGATGGCTAAAAGGTTTGAGAATGCCCGACGGGTATTCTTCAAATTTAGCAAGGTGTGTTGATGCTAACACTGGGAAGTTGCATGGTATGAAAAGTCATGATTGCCATGTTTTTATGGAACAATTGCTACCAATTGCGTTCGGTTCTCTACCCAAACATGTGCTTAATCCACTCACTGAAATTAGTCAATTTTTTAGAGATATTTGTGCTTCAGCTTTAAGAGTGGATGACATCATTAAGTTGGACCAAAATATTCCAGTCATTCTCTGTAAGTTGGAACAAGTATTTCCTCCTGTTTTTTTGACTCCATGGAACATCTACCTGTGCATCTTGCATATGAGGCTTATCTAGGAGGACCTGTTCAATATAGGTGGATGTATCCGTTTGAAAGGTTCATGGGTGATTCAAAGCGATCAGTGAAAAATAAAGCTAGAGTTGAAGGATCAATATGTGCACATTACTTGCATCGAGAAACTTCACATTTTTGCAGTCACTATTTCAAGCACTTGATGTTAACTCCAAGAATCATAAGGAATCCTGTAAATGTTATCGAAAGAAGTCAGTACACCTTATCAGTCTTCGGGCTTCCAGGTCGTCCCTCTGGAAAGAAGGGTGAGCATTGGTTGACCCAACAAGAAATGCAATCTACACATGTTCATGTCTTGATCAACTGCATTGAAGTTAAACCATATCTTGAGTAAGTATAATCCAACTTCTTAATTTTCTTTACAGTGTGAATATAAAATTGATTACCTTGAAACTTATAGTGTGTTTCTTTTTAGGGAATTTAACAACGCCTACTTTGATAGTACCGGTGTACAATCAACATCTGGTGTCATTCATGCCCAATTTCCAACATGGTTCAAGGAGAAATTATATAGGGTTGTTGCACCGACTCCAGAAATACTCCATTTGAGAAACTTGTCTAATGGCCCTCGTCAAAGTGCAAACAAATGGCACACATACTTCGTAAACGGATATAAATTTCACACTCATGAATGGACTGAAGGGAAAAAAACCATAAACAGTGGCGTATTTGTGAAAGGAGTTACAGATGGTGGTGAAGATGACTTCTATGGTTTTGTTAAACATATCTACGAGTTATTATACAATTACTTGGACTCGGAAAATAAAGTTGTCTTGTTTTATTGTGAATGGTATGATCCAACTAGAGGCACAAAAATAGATAAGACATATGGTACTGTTGAGATTCAAATGGACCGGAGGTACAAAGAGTACGATCCTTTCATAATGTCAAATATTGTTAGGCAAGTTTATTATGTTCCTTATCCTTCATTTGTGCCACGTAAACGACGGTGTTGTTTTGTAATAAAAACAAAACCATTGGGTCATATTGAAACTGACGATCTAGTGGAGGATGTTGCTTACCAAGTTGATGAAGTTGAAGTTAATGATGTGATTCCAGATGAACACACTACAAGTTTGTCTGATACAATGGTTGAGGGGAATCAAGTTGATAAGGATGAAGATCATGAAGATTCTGGATCTGAGGATAGTATCACATCAGATGACGATGATGAAATGGATGACGAGCATGACGATTCAGAATAGTGAACCTATATTCATGAGAATTGTGTCTTGTAATTTTACTTAACGAACCATTTATTGAATGATTTAATGAATATGTATTCATGAGAATTGTGTCTTGTAATTTTACTCAAAGAACCATTTATTGAATGATTTAATGAATATGTATTCATGAGAATATGTATATGTTAACTTGTATTTTCTTTAATTAGGTAAAAATGCCACCCAAAGATACTAAGGGTAAAGGTCCTAGTGATAGTGGTAGGAAGCCCAGGCGTCCAAGGGTAGTAGTATGCCAGTCACCTCACTCAGCAACGTGTCCTCCCCCGCAGAGTCAGGTTCATCATATGTCCATGGACAATACTATGCCATTTACTCCATTACTATCATCTCAGAGTCCTCTTCAGTTCTCATCTGGGAGTACATGTTTTATTAGTTCATTTGGGGCCCCACCTGGTTTACCATTCTAGCAGACACAGGTGCCCTCATCCTTCCAGCAGACACAGGTGCCATCCTTCCAGTAGACACAGGTGCCCTCATCCTTCCAGCACCGTTTTCCATTTTCCACACAGATGCCCTCATTCGTGCAGCAGCCTGGAGGATCCATTTCCATTTTTAATATAACTTTATATAATTAATTATGCTAATTCAATTATTGTTGTTTTAGTTTCGGGCCGAGTCGGACTACTGCTAAGGTTATCAATTATATAATTCAGCAGAATTATACAAAAATTTTGAAGAGTTTTAGAGAAGTTTCCGATAAAGAAGAATGGTTCAAGCAATTTCAGGTATAATTAATTTATTTCTTAAGTTATTTTTATTTAAATTACCTTTTCATTATTGTTATAATTTATCTAACTATTTATTTTAATGTCATACAACATTGCAGGCGAAATGTGTTTGGGATCCCCTGAACCATAACAAAGTAAAAAAAAATATTTTGGGAGGAGTTCAAGACGACTTTCTGACATGCTACGACGTGTTAGAGAGAATTGGCACCTTTTAGGCATTCGTCCCAAATGGATAGGCAAAGAAGTTTTTGAACAACTTCTTAAGTATTGGGAATCAGATGAATTTAAGGCTAAATCTGAAACTGCAAAGAAGATGAAGGCATCGAAAAAAGGGGGTTGCATTAATGCTGTTGGAAGTATTAGTACTGTTGAGCATGCTCGACGCATGGTAATTATTACCACTTTTTAAGGTCATATTTGGATTTATAACATATTATTAATTTAAGTTAATTTTTATATTTAGGCTAAGCGTTTGGGGAGACAATCATTGATGACTGAGCTGGTTAAGGAGACTCAGACAAAGAAATCGGGAGGATTTACTGACGAGCGCACAAAAAAAGCCCTGGCAAGTAAATTTATGTTTATATTTTTTTAAGCAATTTTGTGACGTGATTTTCATGTAGCAAGTGACATGTTGTGGCGTGAAAATTGAGTGGCAACTGATAAGTTGTGGCGTTACAATCACGTGGCTATTTATTTTTTTTATTTTTTTTATTTCATTTAATTTCATTAATGTTACTTATAAATTTAACTTGATTTTTTTATTGTATGTGTAGGAGGATTATCAGGCGTTGCTTGTAGAATTTCTGACCCATAATCCTCAGTATACGCCTCCTCCAGAAAAACCGGTTCATCCAGATATGGATTTCTATATTTGGAGTCAAGTTGTTGGGGGAAAGGGACCTAACAGGTGTTTTTTTGGTGGTGGAAATTTGGCGGGCACCTTGAGGAGTGGGGATAGAAATCTGTATCAGAGAGCTGCAGACGGTGAAGGAGGGTCACGTCAAACAAATTTGACACCAGATCAGTTAGAACTGGTAAGACAATTGGCTAGACGCGAGTCCGAAGATCGTGAGGCAGCATTGAAGGCCCAAATGGATGCCCGAATGGAGGCAATGAGGGGTGAACATAATAGATAAATTGAGGCAATGGCGAATAGGCAAGCTGATATGGAGGAGCAAATGCGACAATTTATGCAAGCATTTGGTAGAAATCCCAACAGTGGTGGCCAAAATAATAACCACCAAAATAATGATGACTTTCTTCCCGATATTTCCGACGACTCTAATGATTCTGCTTAGTTTTATTTTATTTTGTATTTAGTTTTTTATTTGTGTAATATAAATTTATAATCATATTGTATATTTAAAAATATTATAAATTTAAATTTGAGTTTATTAAATTTATAATATTAAGTATATTTATTTATACATTTAGATATATTTAGTTTTGTTTTTGATAATTTGATTTATAATATTGTATTTAATAAATAAATTATAATATTTAATTTATAAATTTAATAAAACAAAAAACAATATTAATTATTAAAACAAAATTAATATATTTAAAACACAAAATATTTTTTTTTTATAAATAAAACAAGTTGCGGCGTGTTTTTCATGTCACTAATTAGTGACGTGAAAAACACATCGCTACAGCTAACGTAAATATAAATGTGACTGCTCTACTCTGCACACTTTTATCCTATACAGTATGTTGCGGCGTGAATTTCACGTGGCAACTTGGTGACATGCTTTTCACGCTGCAACAAGATTGTCACGCGCTATATAGCGACGTGTTTCTTAAGGTGGCAAAATTTGAATAGTGACGTGATTTGGGTGTTAACGACGTGGCTTTCACGTGACAAAACACAAGTTATTTTGTAGTGATATTACCGTATTATAACGTTAACTAAAACATTAGAGTTTTACATATTAATGTTATTATATACTAGTATATATTTGATCCTAACATTTCACATAGCAGCGCAGTGGTAAAAAAAAGAACCTTGGCATGTGTGATGTCTTAGTTCAATAATTATTTGGACCATTTTTTTTAAGCTTTGAATTTTAACTACTAACATCAAGAGTTAAAGTTAAAAAAAGAAAAAAATATATAATATAAAAGTCTACATGGCGTTTTCACATCATAATAAATAAATTAGTAAAATTTATGTGGCGTTTCCACATCAGAATAAATCTATTATCTATCTATAAAAATGATAGTCCCTGGAAATTACCACAACACCACAGCTGAAAAAATCCATTGTTAGTCTATTGTATTGGGGTAAAATTGGAAACTCCAAAATATCTTGCACCACATTGATTTGAATCTGATGTGGCACTCCCACAATTTTTCACCACATTTTCAATTTTTTTTTTTCAAATAAATCCCACATATTATACTGTTTTTTAAAATAAAGAACCAATTCAATTTATTGTGCAGGCAGCTTGAGAAACCCAACCATGGGGAATACCAATTCATTATTCCTTGCCATTCATTGTGCCTCTCTTCCTCTTCCCCATGCCAAACCATTATGCCTCTCTTAATCAGAATTCAAATTCAAATGGAACACCAAAAGTTTTTCACTCTTCCTTCAATCCTTCCCCAATGTGTACTTATGTATAACCTCCATTGCTTAACACCTTCCAGTCGTTTTCATTCATGCAAGCCATTGCTACAGACGTCCCTTTCGTTTTCATTCACGCAAGGCTCTCTGCGCTGTTACGAATCGCTGCGTGACGATGGCGCGCCCAATCGAGTATATCAGTAGCATTGACGATTCGAAGGATTTGTGGAAGGTTGCTGTTAGATGTAAGCATCTGTGGTCTGTTACCAGTTCTCAGAATAGAGAGCACTTAGAGCTTATTCTGTTTGATTCAAAGGTATAATACAATCTAAACGTTTCTGCTTTGCCATTCTGATTTTGTTGTAACAGTACTGGTATATGATATTGATTTCAAGATGTTTGTATTTTCACAGTTGGATTTGATTCAAGCCATTGTGCCATCTTATTTGGTATCAAAATTCAAAACACAGCTTGAACTTGGTTGTTCCTACATAATGCAGAATTTCAAAGTTTCCAGCAATGATTTCTCCTTCAAATCCACTGATCATAAGTTCAAATTGATTTTATGTGGTTCAACTTCCGTCAAAAAGGTCCAACTTGTTGACATATCTCTGAACCACCTCAAGTTAATTGGAATAAATGCTATTATTGAGGGTAAATACAGAACGAATTTGTTATATGGTGAGTTACATTTTTACTGTTATAATAGAACGCATTGTATTGTGACTTCTCCGTTATACATAACTGTCTGTGGTGAACTTTTGTGCAGATATAATTGGTGGGGTTACTGAAATATCCCAAGCCCAGATAATTCCTGATAACAACAAAAGCAAGGTTGTGTTTTCATTAACTGATCTGAGGTAGGTGTTTCATTTTGTTTGTTAACATTGATGCTGATAAATATAAAAGTCTAACATGTTCATGTTATTTGTTTTGTAATTCCTGTCAATCAGCAAACATCATGTGCAATGTACTCTTTGGGGTAAATTAGTTGTGCAACTGAATGAGTATTATACGACTCATAAGGCTGATGGTAGTATTGTTCTCCTACTTATGAATGCAAGGATCAAGGAACCTCAAGGTATGATATGTGACTATTTCTTATTATATCCAATTATTATATCCAACTTTAAGTGTTGTCATTTATAAATATCTCAATTTTCAAGAAATTATCCTTTAAATGTATCAAATGCTTGGAACGGCACAAAACTGCTCATCAATGATTTGTCTATTGAGGAGTGTTGTACCCCAAAATTTGCCTTCCCATATTCTTCAAGAAATTGCCAAATCAAGTCTCAAGATTCCCCAAGGGTTGCACAGTGCAAAGATCTCCTATACAGTCAAAATTAGGGTTTGTATTCTAATCAAGAGAATGAAATTTCCAAAGGTCCAATCAAGTCCCACATGCCTATAAACATGGTCAAGCATCCTCATATCAAGTTTCAAGGCATTCAGCACAAAATTGCATAGTCAAAAACCCTAATTGCACTACAGTCAACTGTAGGGGCAAAATGGTCATTTGACAGTCAAAAGTTCAAATTTTTGGTCAACATATCATTTTGAAGCCACAAACATCATTTGATCAATGCTTGATCATGATTCTCAAAGTTTGGCTCAAAAATCATCAAGATGCAAAAGTTTCCTTATTTGGACAGCTGAAAAAGTCAACTGAAATTGACCAGGGCATAACTTTCATATGGATTATCAGAAAAATTCCATCCAAAGCTCATTTTGAAGAGAAAGACATTTCCTACAACTCATATTCATACTTCAAGTCCAAGAAATGCTCTCACAAGAAGTTATCAATTTCAACATTATAGGCCATTTTCAAAAGTCAACAAAAAGGGACTTTAAGTCAAAGGCCATAACTTGAGATTGGTAAATCAAAATGACATGGGACCAAAGACATTGGTTAGAGGACTCAAAGACCTTTCCAAAATGTCCAAGAACATGAGAAAAGCTTAAATATTAAGCAAGTTATGCCTTGTGGAAGTTGGGAAATTTTTGGATATTTTGAAAAGTCAACATTACTTCAAATGACCTAAAATTTCTAATGGGCCCATTTTTCTTCCATAATTCATCATTCATGACATGTGCACGACCACTTGGCCCAAAGGGAAGTATTTTCTCATTTTTTATTTATTTATTTGAATTTTTATTTATATTAATTCATTTAAATCATTTAAATATGTGGAAAATATTTAACTTAACCTAACCAATCTTTTTATACATGTTTTAGCCTCAAGATTTCGTGTATATGCAGATAAGGAAAGATTTGGGTTGATTGATCATGATTGAGAACAAAGAACACATGGAAAAGATTGAAAAAGATCCTTAAAAATCAAATTTTCAAAAACCATCATTGCATTGGATTTGTTCTACTTTTCTTGACCTAATAGACTCACTACATAAGCCTAAAGGAAACCCTAATGAGAAGACACACACTGAGCTGCGCCCAAGAGCCATTGTAGAACTTGAAATTTCTCTCTAAAACCTCAACTCTGAAAATCACATTGGAGGGCGATTCAAGGCCGAATTTGTGTTTCAATAGCTTGCTCAAAGGTCATTGGACATATTCCAATCAAAAACAACAATCAAAACGCAAGGAATTGGTATACAGCATTCCAAATATGTCATGAAAAACTCATAATCGTGTTCTCAAATTTAGGCATTTTCATAACATTTTATTCATGGATTCTTATTCCTCATTTGATTCTGAAGCTAACCAATGCATTTAATTGTCTTTTTATTTGCTATACGCGATTATGCCATGTTTGAGTTTTAGGGTTTGCAGATTTTGAAATTGGGGATTTTGAAACGAGGAAAAATTGGAACCTTTGGCCACTACCATTAGAATCATCATGACTGGACGAAGAAGATGCAACACTCGCGATCAATTTATGAACACTATAGGCCTAATCGCTATTTTCTAATAGCAGGCCTAAGAGAACATATAAGAAACCGTTGCCTAATGTTTTATATTTCAGGGATGATGAAGAAGATGAGTCCGTGGCACACGATGATAGGTTGATTGAAAAACTCGCGCGTGTTTCCAAAGCCATTGACCATTTTCTTTTATAATATTTATTCGTTATATTAGTTTACAGATAAATAAAGCGCTTCAGTGGCAAACGTGTTGGTTGGAAAGGTACATGACCTGGGTTCGAGCCCCAGGTCTTTCATGTTTCCATATTATTTTTCAATTTCCAATCATATGCAGTTTCAATAATAAAGCATACCATGCACCTTCTCCACCAAACCATCCACGCGTCCATCAGAATCAAACCAAAGGCTGAGAATTGATGAACACCCTAAGCTTGAGTCAACGTGCTACACGCTAGTAGAAAAGTCCACGAGGCCATGCTCAAATGGGCCAGAATTGCTTGGATTTAACCTCCATATTGGGGTCTGAACCCCCAGGTTTGCACTTGTTTTTTTATTTATTTTATTTTCTTTACCTTTTTATATTATTATTTTTACTTTTTTTTATTGTTTAAATTGATTAGTTTTATCATTTTCATAAATACAAAAACATCCTAAAAAAAAATCAGAAAAAAAATATAATAAATATTCTATTCTAATATTTCTTGTAAATAAACGCATGTAAATTAATTAGTTTAAATTAGGGTTTTTAATTTTAATTCCTTTCATAACAAAATCTAAAAAATATAGAACTAGGTTTAATAAATGTTTTATTCCTTTTAATTTTTCTTTTTCACCATAATATTATTTATTTTATTTATTTTCATAATTAAAATTGTATATAAAAATTAGGTTTAATTTAGGTTAAATTTTAACGTCTTCTTAATAAATTAAAATAAAATAGAATTAGGGTTAGCGTTTAATTGCAATTAATTTTTTCTATTAAATCCTAAAATATTAAAATACCAAAAACATCTTTTTTTTAATTAATTAACCTCATCATTAATTTGATTTTTGCAAAAGGGTCCAACGCCCTCGTTTCGTTCTTAATTAATTATTAATTCGCATATTTATTTTCTTTTCCATTTAAATAATTATGTACCTCTCCCGAAGCCTTGTAAATTATTTCTCGCACTTTTCAATTCTTTATTTACTTTGTCTATTTATTATTTTTTCTGTCAAATCGGGTCCTGGTTAATTTTGGCGATGTGGACCCGCGCCTTTTGTAATAGCTTAGAATCTTTTACTTTTTGCAATCTTTAACTGTTAATCAAAGCATGAAAGAATGTATGGACAAAATAAAAACAAGCGTAGAACACCAATAACATGACAAGATGAATGCAAATGAAAACGACACACAAATCGCACACACCACCCCTAGGGTACGCCTCACTGTTGCCTTGCCTCGAAAGGTGATCGTCGAGTAGAGGATGTCTTAGTAAGTCCTCATGATCCGGGAACCTGGCATGAGGGTAGCTTCTAAGGTGTCTTCCCATTGCTCTGGTGATCACCATGTCCCGAACCTCGAATTGACCCAAACACCTCCAACGGTGGTGCTACCTACCTCTCAATGGTAGGATGGCACTACTTTAAAGGACATCTACACAGACGAATTCCTTAGGGTAGGTAGACGACTCTAGATACTTGCTCTAATTTCGAAACAAAAATTCAAACATACTTTTCACACCGACACCCTTTCAAAAAAGCTTTCGAAAGCAATTTTTCAAACACTCTTGAGGACCGATACAAGAGTCGAACTGGAATTTTCAAAGAAACTTTTTAAAAACCCACAGTTGAAAAGCAAACAAACCATTTTTGAAAACACAAATGAGCAAGTATCTAAGAGCCTATGGATAACCATGGATAGAAAGGGTGCTAACACCTTCCCTTTCTATAACCTACCTCCCGAACCGAGAGCAATCTCTATAAGGAATTTTTCTGTGCTTTTGTCCTTTCCATTTGGAGAAAATAAAAGACGGTGGCGACTCTTGCTTCCGCGACATTTCGCGAACCAGCGTTAAACAGTCAGTTCCAGATCCACCGATCACAGAACTGGCGACTCTGCTGGGGACAAAACTTAAAGTGGGGTGTACCTTAGGGCTAGCTCATAACTGTGTTTTAAATTGTATTGATTTGCTTGCTTTACTATTGTGGGTTGCATCAGAGTTACATAGATCCTAACCCGGATCTGGGGATACCCTGTTTAGGTAGCATAAGCTGTGAGGGACCTGTCCGGCGTAGACCGACACAGGTGAAGCAGTGGCTACATTGGTGTGGCACCTTGGTCTGTACCGATATCCCTTGTGTCGCAACAAGGAGAATATGGGTCTTCTAAGGAGTCATTAAGCACCAACAACCTTAGAACCTTAATTGACATAACTTGGCCTTTAGAATTGTAGCAGTATGCTACGCCCATTGAGGCTAAACTCTCGTGATGGTTCTGGCTGCAAGAAAAGATTGCGATGCTGGAGTTATGACCGATTGAGGGTAGTCAATGATATTGGGATCCTCTAAGAACCCGGTTACTTTTGATTAGGACAGGTATGAACCAACAAACCGAAAGAGGGTAGTACCTAGACCTCATGCTGGCCTAAACTTCAGGGGCTTGCCTTGTGTGACTTGTGTGCCTTACCATGTTTGCCTTTGTATCTATTTGTGGTGTGCTTTATCATAACATCATAGCATCATGAGCATTGCATGCATCCTGCATAAGGACTGACCATTTCAAAGACAAGAGGGTTTCACCTTTGCTCTGTTTTGTAGGACATTATGATGCCTGTGCGAAGGAATACTATCCGGTTCAACTTTGTTCGTTCACCTGAGTTGCTTGATGAGTTGGTTAGCAGAATTCCAAATACCACTTCCTTCATTCAGAGGCATGGTTCCCTTCTCAGTTTAGTCACTGCAAAGCGGGATCAACAGTTGATGAGTGTTCTGACCCAGTTCTATGACCCTCTGTACCAGTGCTTCACCTTTCAAGACTTCCAGCTGGTCCCTACCCTGGAAGAGTTCTCTGATTTGCTTGGTATCCCTATCTTGGATCAGACTGCCTTTACTGGTTGGGAAAAGACCCTCAGGCTTGAGGACATTGTTGCAGCTCTTCCTTTGACCCATCAAGAGGTAACAGACAATTGGGTAACTAGAAGCGAAGTTAAGGGTTTCTTGGCCAAGTTTCTGATTGGTAAAGCTAACAGTTTCTGGAATGACCTGGACTTTAGGGCATATGAAGACATCTTGGCTCTCCTAATCTATGGGTTAGTCCTGTTTCCTAATCCTGATAACTTCATCAATGTCACTGCCATAAGGATCTTTATGTCTCAGAATCTTGTGCCCACTCTCTTGGGTGACATCTTGCAACAACTTCATGCCCGTACTACCCGAAGACGAGGAACCCTATGGTGTTGTATCCCTTTGTTGGTGAGGTGGTTTATTTCGCACCTCCCTAAGTTCATACTAAAGAACCAAGAAGGAAGAGGTTGGGCTCATAGGTTAATGTCTCTCACCGATAAAGACATCGTTTGGACTTGCAGAGGTTTGGATGAGATAGCTATTATTGATCGATGCGGGGAATACCCTAATGTCCCTCTGATTGGTACCCAAGGAGGGATCTCTTACAATCCATGTCTAGCACTCCGTCAGTTTGGAAGAGCAAGAAGAGCAGGCCCCCATGAGATGTTGGTGCCTCACATCAGTTTCGAGTTTCAGGTGGATAGTGACGAGTTGCGTCGTAGGTTCATCAAGGCTTGGGACAAGGTTCATAAAGCTGGCCCACAGGAGCTAGGGCCAAAGACTTCTTTACCTATGGAAGCCTACTACAAATGGGTTCGCATCCGTGCTCAGAAGTTAGGTATGCCGTATGAAGCTGTCAGACCTGTCATTCTTGAGTGTCCCGACAAAGATGGTGTTCCTCCAACTGTCCTTCCTCCTCAGATACCTACTGATTATGAGACATTGAAGAGATCTTGGTCGCAACTGCGAGAAGAGCGGGACTCTTACCGGGAAAAGTTCAACGAGCAGGAATCAAAGATCCAGAAGCTGACAAAACAGTTGGAGAATGAGAGAGCTCTGAATGCCTACATCCGTACTGAGAAGAGGAGACCATGGGATCAATAAAGAGCTCCAGATGTGCTTTTACAGTTTTATTTCCTTTTCAGTATTTCTTTTCATATAACGCCTAAGGGCGACCTGTTGAATAATTTCAGTTGCAAAGTTGAATCTAATGAAGTGTGTTCCTTTTTGTTTACAAGGTTGACTCCCGATTGTCTTTGAAAACATAAATCATACGCATTTCATTCATCATGTGCATAGCAGGTTTTTCCTCTTTTCAGGTTGCTTACAGTTCTTCGCTGTTTATTTCAGCATCATGAATCCCGACTCTTCATCAACTGAGACATCAATCAAGGCTCTTCAGGTGCAGAATGCACAATTCCAGGAATTAATCAAGGGTCTGGCTCAAGGCCAAGAAGAACTGAAGGCTATGCTCCTGAAGAAGGAGAAGAAGAAGAGGAGAAGAAATGTTCTGTTCAACTCGGGCCGAAGGTTTGGTAATGCTCTGCAGCAGGAAGAGGCTGGTTCTTCTGTTGGTAAGTGTAGTCCTCAGGCAGAAGCAAGGGTTCCTAGTCCGGTAGTCTCCAACAACGAGACTGATTTTGATGAAGAGCAGTACCCTCCTACAGACGATAAATACAAGCAACTGGAGGATAGGTTGAAGGCTATGGAGATTCAACAAGTACCGGGGCTGGATTTCGGAGATCTGGGTTTGTCAACTGGTGTGATCATCCCTCACAAGTTCAAAGCACCATCCTTCTCTAAGTATGACGGGGCGTCTTGTCCCAAGCTGCATCTAAGGTCCTATGTTCGGAAAATTCAACCGTACTCTGCGGATAAGAATTTGTGGATCCACTTCTTCCAGGAGAGTCTTTCAGGGACTCATCTCGAATGGTTCTATCAGCTGGATGGGACCAAAGTTCGTAACTGGGAGGAGTTGGCTACTGCTTTCTACAAGCAGTATCAATATAATGCCGACCTTGCCCCCACACGTACCCAACTCCAGGGTATGTCGTTAGGTGCAAGTGAAGGTTTTAAGGAGTACGCTCAGAAGTGGAGAGACCTGGCTGGCAGGGTGCAGCCACCATTGACTGATCGGGAGTTGGTAGACATGTTCTTGGAGACCCTATCTGGGCCGTTTTTCAACCATCTGATCGGGAATTCTTCTGCTGGGTTCACTGATTTGATTCTAACTGGAGAGAGAATTGAGGCTGGGCTGAAATCTGGTAAGATTGCGAAGGGTGCAGCATCTAGTTCTGAGAAGAAACCCTTCAAGAAGGAGTCTAGTGCCGTGTATGGTTCCAAGAGATCAGAGAGACCTGAGCGCCGCCAATCTGTCAGTGCGGTAATGATTACTAAGCCTGCTGCCGCTCCTCGGCCGCCCAATCCTCAAAGGGCTGAAAGACCCCGGAGGGAGTTTACCCGGTTAAGCATGACCCTATCGCAGATCCTGCCACAGTTGCTATCCACCAATTTGGTGACTGTCAGGGAGGCTCCGAAGTTCCCCAATACTGCATCTCCTAAGTACAACCCGAATGCTCGTTGTGCTTACCATTCTGATAGCCCGGGGCATGCCACTGATGACTGTTGGGCATTAAGGAACAAGCTACAGGACCTCATTGACGCCAAGGAGGTACAGTTTGAGGCATCTGAGAAGCCTAATGTGGTGACAGCTCCCCTACCTGCTCATGGAGTAAATGCTATTGGGGACGAAGACGAAGTGGATGATGCTGAGTTTGATAGCTGGATCTACCCGGCAACCGACAGTGGATCTAACAACTGGAGTGCAAAGGACAACTTATCTGTTTCTCTTGTTACTAAGTAATGAACTCCTATGTTTTTGGTATCTGTAATAAACAATAAATAAACTCTTTGGCCCGGTGCCTTACCCGAGGCACCGTGGTATCATTTGTGAGGGCATATAAATTGTCATTTCATATATCATGAATGAAAATCTTGGACGTTTTCTCGCATTGCAAATATTGTGCTCCTTTTCTGTCTTTCTTTCCTTTATATATATTTCAAAACAGCTGTATTTACACACACACTCACTCATACAGGTTTCAATCCACTCTGGATCTTACTGGTAACAACTCTGCTACTTCCAATTATGACTTCGAAAATCCGATCAACTTAGCCGAAGACGAAGGTGAAGATGATTGTGAAGTTCCTGGCGAGCTTGCAAGACTGTTGCTTCAGGAAGAGAGGGCAATTCAACCCCATGAAGAGCCAGTGGAAACAATAAACTTGGGTACCGAGGCAGACAGGAAAGAGGTAAAGATTGGTGCCAACCTAGAGCTCAGCGTGAAGCAACGGTTGACTCAGATGCTGCATGATTATATGGAGATCTTTGCCTGGTCCTACGAAGACATGCCCGGACTGGATACCGATATTGTGGTCCATCACTTGCCAACTAGGGAAGACTGCCCTCCAGTTAAGCAAAAGGTCCGTCGGATGCGTCCAGAGATGTCTGAGAAGATTAAAGCCGAGGTCATGAAACAGTTTGATGCTGGGTTCCTTGCAGTAACTTCTTACCCTCAGTGGGTTGCTAATGTGGTGTCGGTACCTAAGAAGGACGGTAAGGTCAGAATGTGTGTCGATTACAGGGATCTGAACAGGGCCAGCCCCAAGGATGACTTCCCCCTACCTCACATTGATGTCCTTGTGGATAATACAGCTCAGCATAAGGTGTTCTCTTTCATGGATGGTTTCTCAGGTTACAATCAGATCAAAATGGCACCTGAAGACATGGAAAAGACTACATTCGTCACTCATTGGGGCACCTTCTGCTACAAGGTCATGCCATTCGGGTTGAAGAACGCTGGGGCAACCTACCAACGTGCCATGGTTGCCTTATTCCATGATATGATCCATCATGAGATAGAAGTGTATGTTGACGATATGATCGCAAGGTCCCAGACTGAGGAAGAGCACCTAGATCATCTGCAGAAATTGTTTGACCGGTTGAAACTGTACAAGCTGAGATTGAACCCGAACAAGTGCACCTTCGGGGTAAGATCAGGAAAATTGCTAGGCTTCGTGGTCAGTGATAAAGGTATTCAAGTGGACCCTGCTAAGGTCAAAGCTATTCAAGAGATGCCAGTCCCCAAGACAGAGAAGGAAGTCAGAGGCTTTTTAGGACGCCTGAATTACATTGCTCGCTTCATCTCACATCTGACCGCTACCTGTGAACCAATCTTCAAGCTGCTGAAGAAAGATCAGGTAGTACGTTGGAACGATGAATGTCAGGCTGCTTTCGACAGAATCAAAGAGTATCTCCAAGAACCACCTATCCTTATGCCACCGGTTGAAGGGAGACCTCTGATACTATATCTAACAGTGCTTGACAACTCAATGGGGTGTGTGCTGGGGCAGCATGACGAGTCTGGCCAAAAAGAGCATGCCATTTATTACCTTAGCAAAAAGTTTACCGACTGTGAGACCCGATACTCACTGCTCGAGAAAACTTGCTACGCTTTGGTATGGGCTGCTCGCCGGCTGAGACAGTATATGGTGACTCACACTACCTTGTTGATCTCAAAAACGGATCCTATAAAGTACATATTCGAAAAGCCTGCTCTGTCTGGGAGAATTGCAAGATGGCAAATGATCTTGACGGAATACGACATTCAGTACACAACCCAGAAAGCCATCAAGGGAAGTGTATTGGCAGACCACTTGGCACATCAGGCCGTAGATGACTATCAGTCAATGAACTTCGAGTTCCCGGACGAAAGCGTCATGATAGTAACGGACTGTGAAGTACCTGGACCGGATGAAGGACCTGAACCAGGATCCCGATGGTCTATGCACTTTGACGGAGCCTCCAATGCTTTGGGAAATGGTATCGGCGCCATAATCATATCACCTCAAGGTACTCATACTCCACTCACTGCCCGGCTATGTTTCAACTGTACCAACAACATGGCGGAGTATGAGGCGTGCATCATGGGTCTTCAAGCTGCGATCGACCTAAGGATCAAATTTCTAAGTGTCTTCGGAGATTCCGCTCTTGTGATCAATCAGATCAAAGGAGAGTGGGATACGAAACATCCGAATCTTATTCCTTACAGAGAATGTGTGTTGACCCTGATCCCCCACTTCACAGAGATCACCTTTGAACACTTTCCAAGAGAAGAGAATCAGTTGGCGGACGCGTTAGCTACAATGTCTTTTATGTTCAAGGTCAAATGGGATAATGAGGCTCCCCGGATCATCATCTGGAAACTGGACGAACCGGCATACTGTTGTGATCTCGAGACTGAATCGGTGACTGAGAAGCCTTGGTACCATGAGGTGAAGAGATATCTGGAAACTCAGGAGTACCCGGAAGGTGCATCCATCAATGATAAGAAATTCCTGAGAAGATTCGCAGCAAAGTTCTTCCTTAGCAACGGCATCTTGTATAAGCGAAACCATGATTCAACCTTACTGCGTTGTATGGATAAAACTGAAGCAGAAAGGATCATGGAAGAGCTACATGAAGGTACCTTTGGTACACATTCCAGTGGACACACTATGGCTAAGAAAATCCTACGGGCAGGATACTACTGGTCCACAATGGAAGCTGATTGTTACCAACATTCCAGGACATGCCACAAGTGCCAGATTTATGCAGACAAGGTGCATGTTCCTCCGGTTCCCCTGAATGTTCTGACTGCGCCTTGGCCGTTTGCAATGTGGGGCATAGACATGATCGGTGAGATAAAACCTACAGCATCTAATGGACATCGCTTCATCCTAGTGGCGATTGATTATTTTACGAAGTGGGTTGAGGCAGCATCCTATGCTACGGTAACCAAGACCGTTGTGGCACGGTTCATTCGGCACAACCTGATCTGTCGGTACGGCGTCCCTGAGCGGATAATTACAGACAACGGTACCAATCTGAACAATAAGATGATCGCTGAGCTCTGCGAACAGTTCAAGATACAGCACCACAATTCTTCTCCTTACAGACCGAAGATGAATGGGGCTATAGAAGCAGCAAATAAGAACATCAAGAAAATCGTGCAGAAGATGACAGTGACTTATAAAGATTGGCACGAGATGTTACCGTTCGCTCTACATGGGTACCGTACCTCAGCTAGAACGTCAACTGGGGCAACTCCTTTCTCTCTGGTTTATGGCATGGAGGCGGTCTTACCGATCGAAGTACAAATACCTTCTCTCCGGATAATGAAGGATGCAAATCTGAACGAAGATGATTGGATCCAGACACAACTTGATCAGCTCAACCTCATTGATGAAAAGAGACTTGCCGCTATCTGTCATGGTCAGACGTATCAGAAACGGATGATCAGGGCATTTAACAAAAAGGTCAGACCACAGGAGTATCAAGTTGGGGATCTGGTAATCAAGAGAATCATCCTTCCTCAGAGTGATCCAAGGGGCAAATGGACCCCTACGTACGAAGGGCCATTTGTGGTTAAACATGTGTTCTCAGGAGGAGCAATGATATTAACCAATATGGATGGTGACGACCTTCCTCACCCCGCCAATGCAGACATAGTAAAAAAATACTACGCATGAAAAAAGACCCGCTAGGCTGACATGCCTAGGCAAAAATTAGGGCTTCCCGTCGAACCAAAAGGGTTCGGGCAAAATGAAGGGATGAAAATGAAAAAATCTGTACACCCGGCAAGTCGAAAACCTGAAAAGGCGGTTTGGGCAAAAATGGGTATCCCGGTGGACTGAAAACCCGAAAGGGCGGTCCAGGCAAAAATTAGGGATAAAGCGTAAAACTATGTCTCATTGATCACTTCGCATCCAGAATCCGGTATCTACATCAAGTTCAGACGGCATCGATCAGTCAGCTTCACCTTCAACCAAGGTCATCAAGTGATGAGACGCTCGGAGTTATAAAGGCAATAGCAGAGTTGAAACCCAGTGGGATCATTCACTTCACACAGCTGTTTTATTTTCTTTTGTACAAAATTTGTATAAACTCTCTTGTTCGACGGCGTTCCTCTTACTAGGACGTCAGCCTCTTGTACACAAAATGCCTATTCATAGGCCATTTAAAATCAATACAAATATATTTTCAGTTAAACGTGCCAAGTTTTTTTCTTTTTTTGTTTTGTCTTGCGAAGAACGTCCAAGGTTCAATTTGTGATATATGCATTGACAATAATTTGCTAACTCATAAATATTTGCCTACGAAACAAAGGAATTAATTACAGGTGACACTAGAAACAGGGGCAATAAAAGAGTTGTCTAAACAATCCAATTGCTCTATCCTCCCAGGTACCAAGGTAGGTTCAGCTAAAGAATATAACCAGATACCTTAATTCCCCAGAGAGTAAATCAGCAGGTCAATACATTCTTCTCCAAGCAGAGTTGATAAATCTCAAGGAAGTTGGGCATCCTCCAGCAGATCCCAACACTCCCCAGCAGTATACATATATTCTTAACAAGCATCCCCGGCAGTCTTGATCTAAAGATTGTTCCCCGGCGGCGTATCAACATTCAAAGGAATCACTTTCCCCAATATAGTTCAAAACTTCCCCAAGAGAGTCCAGTCCAATCCAGTTCCCCAGGAAAGATGGAATTCATATCCCCAAGCAGTAAGCTTATCCCCAGTAGATTCTGGAAGCTTATCCCCTAGCAGAGCACGAACGCGTCGTCCGGCTTTATTTAAAGAGTTATTTCCTTAATAGGATATAACTGGGTTATCCTCAGCCAAAAGCCACGGAAAGAGCGTCCTCGACGAAGTCTTCTTACCCCAGCGAAGTCCATCAACACTTCCAACAACAAGGGTATCCCCAGCAAATTATTATCAACACTTAGCAAGGCATCCCTCTTCCCACAGAGTATTGCTTCCCAGCATGGTCGCTAGAGTATCTTTTCTCCCCGCAGAATCTTCCATTTGCCAAGTTTATTCTGCAACGGAGTCATCTTCTCCTACCGGTATTCTTGCAGTTATCATCCCCAGCGGAAGCAAAAGCTTATTCTTCAACATCAGCCCAGGATATGACTTCCCGGCATCCGTCAAGGATTTACTTTCCTAGACGAAAACATACATTCATAAAACATCACATACATCATTATAGCATGCATAGACGCATTATATTATACAAATCTCATTTATATTGAGAACATCATTGCTTGATCCATATCATGCATTGCATATGACTGACCTTTACCTTTCAGGAAAGACGCAGTTGAAATTCTCAAACATATTTCAAGACCTAGACCGGTTCAGTTAATCGACTTCGAAGATTTCTTATCCAGTCCCAGGCCTTCTCTAGTCCAGCCAAATCGACTCCCAACAGATTTTTCTGATAAAGACTCAGCAGAAGTTATTCCAGATTATAATTTCCTATTGGTTCTCTCTCCGACGGTGCATGAGATTTCCATTTTAGGGTTTTCTTTAAGATTATAATTTTCAGATGGTTCCCTCTCCGACGGTGAGTGAGGTGGTAATCCCTTTTCAGATGGTTCCCTCTCCGACGGTGAGTGAGGTGATAATCTCCTATGGTTCCCTCTCCGACGGTGAGTGAGGTGGTAATCCCTTTTCAGATGGTTCCCTCTCCGACGGTGAGTGAGGTGATAATCTCCTATGGTTCCCTCTCCGACGGTGAGTGAGGTGGTAATTCCTTTTCAGATGGTTCCCTCTCTGACGGTGAGTGAGGTGATAGTCTCCTATGGTTCCCTCTCCGACGGTGAGTGAGGTGATAATTCCTTTCAAGATGTTTCCCTCTCCGACGGTGAGTGAGGTGATAGTCTCCTATGGTTCCCTCTCCGACGGTGAGTGAGGTGGTAATTCCTTTTCAGATGGTTCCCTCTCCGACGGTGAGTGAGGTGATAATCTTCCGTGGTTCCCTCTCCGACGGTGAGTGAGGTGATAATTCCTTTCCAGATAGTTCCCTCTCCGACGGTGAGTGAGGTGATAATTCCTTTCAGATTATAATTTCCTATGGTTCCATCTCCGACGGTGAGTGAGGTGATTCCCTTTCAGATTATAATGACCTATGGTTCTCTTCCCGATCCTGTGAAGATGGTAATTCCCACCAAGATTTTTCTCAACGAGCGTTGTTGAAGTTAAAGTCACCCAAGGTTCTCTTACCGTTCATGCTAAGGTAGTAACCATCCCTGGTTCATTCATCATCTTTTGAAGCTCCAGACCCAGCTCCTGTAACCAGTCAGGACACATCTATGCCAAGCATCTGAAATCAACTCCTGCAACGCGTCAGGTACTCATGTTTCTTTTGCAGGTATGCAGGTTCTCGCTAAGGAATCTCTTACGCAATCAACATCCAGATGGCATCTATAAGCCCATCATCCTATTCATCAACCTCCAAATGGCATCTGTAAGCCCATCATCCTATTCATCAACCTCCAAATGGCATCTGTAAGCCCATTTCCACCATCACTGCTACTATGTGAGCGCAAATTTCTGGGCACTCTAGTGTTCAATCATCTTCCACCTTCGGATTACGAAAGGCACGTCAGCCAATCTGCATCCTCAGGTCTAAGAAGATTGAACAGGGGCAACTGTTGTACCCCAAAATTTGCCTTCCCATATTCTTCAAGAAATTGCCAAATCAAGTCTCAAGATTCCCCAAGGGTTGCACAATGCAAAGATCTCCTATACAGTCAAAATTAGGGTTTGTGTTCTGATCAAGAGAATGAAATTTCCAAAGGTCCAATCAAGTCCCACATGCCTATAAACATGGTCAAGCATCCTCATATCAAGTTTCAAGGCATTCAGCACAAAATTGCATAGTCAAAAACCCTAATTGCACTACAGTCAACTGTAGGGGCAAAATGGTCATTTGACAGTCAAAAGTTCAAATTTTTGGTCAACATATCATTTTGAAGCCACAAACATCATTTGATCAATGCTTGATTATGATTCTCAAAGTTTGGCTCAAAAATCATCAAGATGCAAAAGTTTCCTTATTTGGACAGTTGAAAAAGTCAACTGAAATTGACCAGGGCATAACTTTCACATGGATTACCAGAAAAATTCCATCCAAAGCTCATTTTGAAGAGAAAGACATTTCCTACAACTCATCTTCATACTTAAAGTCCAAGAAATGCTCTCACAAGAAGTTATCAATTTCAACATTATAGGCCATTTTCAAAAGTCAACAAAAAGGGACTTTAAGTCAAAGGCCATAACTTGAGATTGGTAAATCAAAATGACATGGGACCAAAGACATTGGTTAGAGGACTCAAATACCTTTCCAAAATGTCCAAGAACATGAGAAAATCTTAAAAATTAAGCAAGTTATGCCTTGTGGAAGTTGGGAAATTTTTGGATATTTTGAAAAGTCAACATTACTTCAAATGACCTAAAATTGCTAATGGGCCCATTTTTCTTCCATAATTCATCATTCATGACATGTGCACGACCACTTGGCCCAAAGGGAAGTATTTTCTCATTTTTTATTTATTTATTTGAATTTTTATTTATATTAATTCATTTAAATCATTTAAATATGTGGAAAATATTTAACTTAACCTAACCAATCTTTTTATACATGTTTTAGCCTCAAGATTTCGTGTATATGCAGATAAGGAAAGATTTGGGTTGATTGATCATGATTGAGAACAAAGAACACATGGAAAAGATTGAAAAAGATCCTTAAAAATCAAATTTTCAAAAACCATAATTGCATTGGATTTGTTCTACTTTTCTTGACCTAATAGACTCACTACATAAGCCTAAAGGAAACCCTAATGAGAAGACACACACTGAGCTGCGCCCAAGATCCATTGTAGAACTTGAAATTTCTCTCTAAAACCTCAACTCTGACAATCACATTGGAGGGCGATTCAAGGCCGAATTTGTGTTTCAATAGCTTGCTCAAAGGTCATTGGACATATTCCAATAAAAAACAACAATCAAAACGCAAGGAATTGGTATACAGCATTCCAAACATGTCATGAAAAACTCATAATCGTGTTCTCAAATTTAGGCATTTTCATAACATTTTATTCATGGATTCTTATTCCTCATTTGATTCTGAAGCTAACCAATGCATTTAATTGTCTTTTTATTTGCTATACGCGATTATGCCATGTTTGAGTTTTAGGGTTTGCAGAGTTTGAAATTGGGGATTTTGAAACGAGGAAAAATTGGAACCTTTGGCCACTACCATTAGAATCATCATGACTGGACGAAGAAGATGCAACACTCGCGATCAATTTATGAACACTATAGGCCTAATCGCTATTTTCTAATAGCAGGCCTAAGAGAACATATAAGAAACCGTTGCCTAATGTTTTATATTTCAGGGATGATGAAGAAGATGAGTCTGTGGCACACGATGATAGGTTGATTCAAAAACTCGCGCGTGTTTCCAAAGCCATTGACCATTTTCTTTTATAATATTTATTCGTTATATTAGTTTACAGATAAATAAAGCGCTTCAGTGGCAAACATGTTGGTTGGAAAGGTACATGACCTGGGTTCGAGCCCCAGGTTTTTCATGTTTCCATATTATTTTTCAATTTCCAATCATATGCAGTTTCAATAATAAAGCGTACCATGCACCTTCTCCACCAAACCATCCACGCGTCCATCAGAATCAAACCAAAGGCTGAGAATTGATGAACACCCTAAGCTTGAGTCAACGTGCTACACGCTAGTAGAAAAGTCCACGAGGCCATGCTCAAATGGGCCAGAATTGCTTGGATTTAACCTCCATATTGGGGTCTGAACCCCCAGGTTTGCACTTGTTTTTTTATTTATTTTATTTTCTTTACCTTTTTATATTATTATTTTTACTTTTTTTTTATTGTTTAAATTGATTAGTTTTATCATTTTCATAAATATAAAAACATCCTAAAAAAAAATCAGAAAAAAAAAATATAATAAATATTCTATTCTAATATTTCTTGTAAATAAACGCATGTAAATTAATTAGTTTAAATTAGGGTTTTTAATTTTAATTCCTTTCATAACAAAATCTAAAAAATATAGAACTAGGTTTAATAAATGTTTTATTCCTTTTAATTTTTCTTTTTCACCATAATATTATTTATTTTATTTATTTTCATAATTAAAATTGTATATAAAAATTAGGTTTAATTTAGGTTAAATTTTAACGTCTTCTTAATAAATTAAAATAAAATAGAATTAGGGTTAGCGTTTAATTGCAATTAATTTTTTCTATTAAATCCTAAAATATTAAAATACCAAAAACATCTTTTTTTTAATTAATTAACCTCATCATTAATTTGATTTTTGCAAAAGGGTCCAACGCCCTCGTTTCGTTCTTAATTAATTATTAATTCGCATATTTATTTTCTTTTCCATTTAAATAATTATGTACCTCTCCCGAAGCCTTGTAAATTATTTCTCGCACTTTTCAATTCTTTATTTACTTTGTCTATTTATTATTTTTTCTGTCAAATCGGGTCCTGGTTAATTTTGGCGATGTGGACCCGCGCCTTTTGTAATAGCTTAGAATCTTTTACTTTTTGCAATCTTTAACTGTTAATCAAAGCATGAAAGAATGTATGGACAAAATAAAAACAAGCGTAGAACACCAATAACATGACAAGATGAATGCAAATGAAAACGACACACAAATCGCACACACCACCCCTAGGGTACGCCTCACTGTTGCCTTGCCTCGAAAGGTGATCGTCGAGTAGAGGATGTCTTAGTAAGTCCTCATGATCCGGGAACCTGGCATGAGGGTAGCTTCTAAGGTGTCTTCCCATTGCTCTGGTGATCACCATGTCCCGAACCTCGAATTGAACCGAACACCTCCAACGGTGGTGCTACCTACCTCTCAATGGTGGGATGGCACTACTTTAAAGGACATCTACACAGACGAATTCCTTAGGGTAGGTAGACGACTCTAGATACTTGCTCTAATTTCGAAACAAAAATTCAAACATACTTTTCACACCGACACCCTTTCAAAAAAGCTTTCGAAAGCAATTTTTCAAATACTCTTGAGGACCGATACAAGAGTCGAACTGGAATTTTCAAAGAAACTTTTTAAAAACCCACAGTTGAAAAGCAAACAAACCATTTTTGAAAACACAAATGAGCAAGTATCTAAGAGCCTATGGATAACCATGGATAGAAAGGGTGCTAACACCTTCCCTTTCTATAACCTACCTCCCGAACCGAGAGCAATCTCTATAAGGAATTTTTCTGTGCTTTTGTCCTTTCCATTTGGAGAAAATAAAAGACGGTGGCGACTCTTGCTTCCGCGACATTTCGCGAACCAGCGTTAAACAGTCAGTTCCAGATCCACCGATCACAAGGAGGTTAAAAACCTTAAAGAGAAGTAAGTTATTTTATTATGAAGTTATGAATTAGCAACCTATGATTACTAACAGCCTGTTTTCATTCTGATCTATGTACATCAGACTTAAAGATGATATGTCGATGCTCTCATCCTCGAGCATGCAATGGAAACCACAAATACCTTTGTTTTTTCTGATTTAGACAAATTTGTATGGAAAGCTGAAGTGTTGAGTCTGTCTGATATTGCATATCTGCAGACTGTAAGTTGCTCTTTAATACATGACTGTCTTAGATTGAGGAATTACACAGACTGGGTTCTAATCCATTTTTTGAGACATCATCCCATCTTTTTGTTTCAGGAAACTACATGTGTGACTGTTGCGACTCTGGAGAAGTTTGAATGTGGGCAGTCAGGATGGTATTATGATGGATGTAGTGAATGTACCAAAATTGTGACTTTGAAGGATGGAAAATTCATGTGTTATTCCAAACACATCAGTTCTGAGCCAGTCCCAAGGTAACTTCTAAGTATTGCATATCAATGATTATCATCATATAACCAAATGCTTCATTACTGACAATTTCTTATTTTGATCACGCATGGTACAGGTTTAAGCTTGAAGTGCTTGCCTCCGATGGAAAGTTAAAATACAAGTTCGTATTTTTGGATGTAGATTGTGTAAAGTTGATTGGGAAGTCCGCCCTTGAGATGAAGTTGGATTTGATGGAGGTATTTTCCATTTGGCTAATATGTAAGTTAGATAATTACCACATAAATAACATATATTGTCTTAATCATTTAGACTGGAGATTTTGATCCCCTTGAATTCCCTTATGAACTTGATGTGATGCTGAAGAAGGAGTTGGCTATAAGAGCAGTGTTTCAACCAAACAAGGCCAGTCTTCCTGTAATCGGATTTAAGGCAGATTGTTGTACCCCAAAATTTGCCCTCGCATTTTTTCCCCAAGAAATCTCAGCTTCGAACCTTTTCTAATTTTTCAAACTGGCTCAAGAATCGGACAAACGAACTTTTCTTAACAGTCAAGCAAAATTAGGGTTTTTACTGATTTTTAGAGCTCTAGATTGTTTCACACAGTTGGCTTAGGGTTGTGGTTGATTCTGGCGCATTTCTGATCAGGAGAATGTTATTTGGCATTTAATTAGGAATTAAGGTTTCGTGGGCATATTCTCAGAAGAATTAAAATTCCACAGTACTTTGCGGTTTATTCCGAGATTCGGGTTGAATTTGCATTGTTTATAATTTAATCAGTAAGAGGAGGCAGTTAGTTTAAATTCACCAGTCAGAAAGGATGTGTGCAGTTTGGAATTACAATGCTTGGCAAAGAATCAGTAAAAGAGGATTGTATCTGATCAGTTTTTGTGTTCGACTGTGCGTTGCTTTGAATGATGGAGACGTCCAGTTCATTTTTTTTTATCAATAATTGTTTAGTTGATTATTTATGGTTCTAAGAATTAAATATTTGAAATTTAAACTTTCATTTTATTTAATTTAAGGAATTATAAATAACAAGTAGATAAAAGGAATTGAAAAGAATTAAATGGAATCTTTATTTCATATTTAATAGTTGTTACAATTGTTATTATTTGGATACGAGTATTTATGAATTTTTTTTATTAATAACCAAGTATTAAAAAAATATTTCGCAAATAACCGGGTTTCGGAAAAAATTACGCAAATAACCATGTTTGAGATGGCTCCACAAAGGAGGAGCCAAGTCATTTGGCGCATGCACCTAGGGTTTTGCCCTAGGCGCCATCTCACTTGGCGCCTCCATTGGCTTTTAGCCAAGTGAGATGGCGCATGCTCCTTAAAAAGGAGAGGAGGCGCCATCTCACTTGGCGCCTAGGGCAAAACTTGGGTTTTTTGCTGTTTTATAAATAATTCGTCCGTTTCTTTGAAATTTCTCACACTTTCTCGCACTGTATTTTTATTTTGTACTCCCTTATTTACGTAATGACGTCGCCTATGATTTTTAGCAGAGATGGTTACGTTATATTCTCCGCCACGAAACCCGCGATGAAAATGAAATTCTGGCACATTCACTCCATGGAGCGTCTGAAGCGGGAGTTGATGCGGTGGCTAGATGGAGACATCGCCGAGGGGGAAAAAATTCGAAGGATCCAGCGAAAACGAACAACAACCTCGCATGCGACAGGAAGACCTAATGTGTGGTTGGAGGAAGTCAAAACAGACAGTGATGTAATGCTGATGATGCATGGGTCAGATGAAATTGTGTTAACAGTTGTAATTTCCTAGATTGATTATCGTTAATCATTGTTGTATGCGAAAACCCTAATGTAATTTCCTATATTGAATTTCTTAAATTGTGTGAACAATTTTATTAACGGAAAACCCATAATGTTTACAACACAAATATTGAAAAGATTTATTGTATTACAAAATTTATGTGGTCGAGCCAGACGCCCGATTCGGACAGTTTTTGCGATTGTGTCCGACCTGACGGCATAAACCACACTTTCTTTCCAACCTGTCAAGATCGTCCATTTCTGTTGTTATGCGCCTGCTTTTGGGACGACCCTTCTTGTTCCTTCGCATTTGGTCATTGTGCCAAACTATATCACCGTTGTATTCAGGCCAATAGTCCGGTTTTGCCACCAAAGGAAAGTTGTTGTTGTAAACAGTGAGCAACGTTTCAGATTTATAAACGTTTGAGAGCAGTTGAAGCGCGTCTTGATGGGTATGCGCACAAGCGGCAATGACATGAGAGCAAGGCATACGAAAAGCTTGAAACCTGCCACAATCGCACCATTGAGAAGGTAAAATGACCCTGTATTCTTGTCTTGCCAGGCCTTCATTGTGGTCAATTGTCTCTTTCACAATGAAGTTGTGGCTATGGCGGTCAAACCGTGTAACCATGTGAGTGTTGGCTTTAGCACTTTCAGCCTTAATGTATTTCATACAGCTTTCACTCCATAGTTGTCCTGATTGCAAGACCGCATACCACATTTCACCTCTTTTGGCAAATAACGCAGCCATCCTAAAATACGTGGATTTCACCAAGGCAGTGATGGGGAGGTTTCGTATGCCCTTGAATACCCCATTCATTGATTCAATAAGATTTGTAGTCATATGCCCCCATCTTTGGCCATTGTCGTATGACCTAGTCCATTTTTCGACCGGTATATTGTCGATCCACGTACCGGCTTCTGGGTTAGACAAACGGATCTCGTTGCGGTAATATTTGAATGTGGGCTGTGTCAGTGCGTATCCCGCATTCATCACCGCTTTCCTCAATGTTTTGTCCTTGACCTCCCTCGAGAAATTCTGGACGATATGCCTGACGCAATAGACATGCGTAGAAGGAGGGTCATGCCAACCATTTGCCGGATTATTATAGGCACTTTCAATGGAGGCATGTCTGTCCGAGATCAAACAGAGATCTGGTTGAGGAGCCACGTGTGTACGAAGATTTTTCAGGAAAAAGCTCCAAGCACCACCGGTCTCCCCCTCGACAAGGGCAAACGCAACGGGGAAAATGTTATTGTTGCCATCTTGTGCAACTGCCATCAAAAGCGTGCCTTTGTACTTCCCATACAACCAAGTCCCGTCTATTTGTAGAATTGGTTTGCATGATGCAAACCCTGAGATGCATGGTTGAAATGCCCAAAAGACGCGACTGAATATTCCGTTGCCATGTAGTAGACTACCATCTTGAGCGTACGCTGGCAATGTTTCCAGAACATAAACACTACCTGGAGAATATGTCTTGAGTGCATTTAGGTAGCGGGGAAGTTCTCGGTATGACTCCTCCCAGTTTCCGTACACCCTTTCAATCGCCTTAGTCTTTGCTAACCACGCCTTACGGTAAGACGGAGTGTAGTTAAAAACCGTGGTGATGTGGGAGATGATTGTTTTCACCTTCAAAGAAGGGTCGTTGCTGACCATGGGTAGGATTTCTTGACAGATTAGATCATGGTTGAGTTTTCGGTGGTCTTGTGATTGAGTGGAACTTACACAAGTATGGGTAGTCATGGAACCTATGACCCAGCAGTCACCCCTTAGTCTGTATGAAGCGGCCAGCTTGAACATGCAGTCAGGGTGGACACACTTGATCTTGTACCTTTCCAGGTTTACACGATCCACCTTATAATCAACCGAGTTGAGCATGTGAAATTTTTTGATGGCCCTTATGCATTCCTCTCTATTACGAAACTTGTCCTTCTCTTTTAAATTTTCATCTGATTGCATATACGGTTGGAAAAACAAGTCCGTAGAAGGTTCATCTCCGCCCATGTTGAAGTTTGTCATGTGCGTAGGTGGTGTGTAGATTTTGTCGGTAGGAATACTTGGGATGCCATCATCGTCAGAATTGTCGTTCACCATTTCATCGAACTCTAACTCGTTATCTTCTTCTTCATCATCAACTGCATCCACCTCATCTTGCTCATTCTCCAAAGGATCAACCTCCTGTGTCACCGGAGGCTCTACCTCCTGTGTCACCGGAGGCTCTTGAAACAGAACGTACAACTCAATAGAGTCGTTTCCAGAATAGACATGGCTGGAAATCATGTTCTGGAAATCCTCGTCATCTTGAATTGCAACCTTATAAAATATGACTTGATTGTTTCCAGAAAAGACTGGACTCTGATAAAATATCTGGGATACCGGGCCTCGTTCAAGTTTGGCCTCCAATCTTTTCTTAAAGTAGGAGAAATTTGCTTTCCCGTTTAAGAGAAATCGGACATTGTCGGTGTTTCTAAACAAAAACCCAACTGTGGGACACATGTATGTCTCACCGTTGAAATGTGCTTTGACAACAAATTATGGTGAAGAGGCCATTGTGTAGAATTGTTTTAGGTATGAAGGTGGGAATGTTTTGGGTTTATTGATTATATGAAGGTATGAATGCTGGAATGTTTGAAGGTTAGATGACTGATTCGAAGGTTGGAAAATTTTACAGTTTATGTGAATGAATGTTATGTTCAACCTAAGGCAAAATATTTCAATTAAGTAAGTGATGCAACCCCCCAAGGCTGCCAATAATATTACATGCATGGGCTTATGCTGCCACCTCGCCTGGCCCTATTCTACACACATAAATGTTTTGTGTAAGCCTGCCACCCATCAGCTTCAATGGCCTTGCATGCAACAGAGAAAGGAATCCCAAAGGCTGTCACGTAGCCTGAGCCAATGCTGTAAAACGTGACACCTCTTATTCGCCAAATGGGGGTGGCGACAACATTCATTTTTGTACTATTTCGCCAAGTGAGATGGCGCCTCCCTTACTGTCCAAACGTGTTGTTCATCTTAATTAATCTTACTCTTGTTTAATTATGATCTCAGGATACACAACGATTCAGAATCCGTTCGCACAAATACCTGGCTCCCGACCCTTTCATCGTCCCTTATCTGGAATATGCAGGTTTTGGACACGTGATAAAGATCTCCAACTGCACCATTGACTCCAAATTCATCCTTGCAATGTTGGAGAGGTGGAGACCGGAGACCCATACATTTCACCTACCAATAGGTGAATGTACCATCACTCTCGAAGATGTGTACATGCTACTGGGCCTCCCTATTGACGGTAAAGCGGTGAACGGGTCGGTTCAACAACCCAACTCACAATGTGAAGAACTGTTGGGTAGGGACATGGTAGAAGGTGGTGGAGCAAGAGGGCAGGGAATACTACTCACTGACCTGAAACAGCATTATGCAAGTATGGAATTAAATGAAAATTCCTCAGAAAATGACCGAGTAGTAAAAGCCCGAACGTATATTATGATACTTTTTGGTACTTTTTTATTTCCCGAAAGTACGGGAAATAGTGTAAATTTCATGTACTTACATTTACTAACAAATTTTGATAAAACTAGAAAATTTAGTTGGGGTTCTGCAGTATTAGCCCACCTGTACAGTTCCTTGTGCAAAAACGCGGTCAAGGAAAAATGTACATTTTACGGGTGCGCATTTTTACTACAAGCCTGGGGTTGGTGGAGGATGGAGTCCTTAAACCCCATCAACAACAACACTTTTGGTTTCCCTTACGCAACAAAGTAAGTCATTAAGTTATAGCATTTATAACTATTCTTCTCTTTCCAAAATATATGCTAAAAATAACATGTTTCTCATTTCCTATAGGTACTGCGTGAGGGGTATGGATTACGGCAAGAATCCCAGATTCAATGTCGCACTCTACCGGAATCTGTTGGATCACTTAGGCCTAGATGACGTAAGTCGTAGCTTTTAACTTTTGTTCATTTTAATTATTTATACATTACTTTTGCGCTTACCTGATTTAAATTTTATCGCAGTTCGTCTGGAGACCATATTTGGGTTTGGACCATTCTCCAAATCCAGAGGATGCAGCAACTTGGACTGCAAAGACTGCACTCATTCGGTTCAACATTGTGGAGATGCACCACAGCGACCGTGTGAAGATGCAGTTCGGAATGATCCAAGAGATACCAAGTGACCCAACAGATTTGTCCCCCTGGCATCTAAAAAGGGTCGACGCCCAGTGGAATCTAACCAACTGGAAAGACTTTGCTCCAGAATGGTGTAAAATGTGGCAAAGGCGTCACCGCTACATCTTGCAATCCCCTATTTTCCTTACTCAAGGTAACATGCGACACACCGATCAATATATGTCGTGGTACAGGTCGGTTAGTAACCCAGATATGCACGTGTCTCATCCGAGATACTTGGTTGACCCACGCACACAATGGGCACAACCCTCGATTCCCCACCAACAAACCCAAAATCCATCAACCTCAAACCAACCCCCAAGAAGAAACAGACCAACAAACACACAACCACATTCCCCACCACAACACAACTACAACCAAATGCCGTACTACCAACCACAATCACCGCCAAACTACCAATACCCAGATATGCCTCAAACCCAACCACAATACCAACCCCAATACCAGCAAACCCACATACCCCATACACAATTTCATTCTTCCACATATCCCAATATGGGCCCCTCAACATCCAGCCTTAGCCCTGATATGGGAATGTCTGAAGATTATGACCAACCCGACCAAACCTACCATCAACCACCATATCACCAAACAACCCAACATCCACAGTACCAAACACCCCAAGATCCATTTCCTTTCTACCCCCCATACTCAGACGACCAATGCTACCGACCAACCATGGAACCCCACCCACCGCCAACACGACCAAACTTCGAGGGTATGGGTAACCGACTGTACCAGAGCGGATCTTCGAGATATGGAGATCTTACTGATTTTATGGATTCGAATCGCATTGACTTCGCTGGGCCATCGACCTTCCCGCAACAGGAAACGAGACGGCACCCAGCAAGAGAAAGGCGAGGACGGGGATGCGGAACTGGGGGTCATTACCGGGTTCCTGGGGATCATTGATGTATCTTTTTTTTTTCCAGTATTTTTTGTATCTATTTTTTTACTGTTATTTAAATGTAAAACAGTTGAATGTAATTATTTTTTTTCAAATAAAAAATCAATTTTGTTTATCTCTGTCTAATACGCAACGCGCAGGAAAGGAAAAAAAAAATTTTTTTTTGACCTAATTTTGCACATAGGCGCCATCACATTTGGCTTAGGGCTTGCCATTTGCCCTTAGGCGCCAAATGAGATGGCGCCTCCCTTATAAAAAGAGGAGGATGCGCCAAATGAGATGGCTCCTCCTTTGTGGAGCCATCTCAAACATGGTTATTTGCGTAATTTTTTCTGAAACCCGGTTATTCGCGAAATATTTTTTTAATACTTGGTTATTAATAAAAAAAATTCAGTATTTATTACAAAGTATTTAAAATAATAATAGTGTACAAAAATTAAATTGAAAATAAAATTCTATCCTATTTCTAATATTCTTCATTCTTCACTTCGCTCCGGTGCTCCATTTTTTTTATCTGCAAAAAGAAGAAGAAAGTCAGAAAGCATTTGAATTAAAGAAGACTGATAAAATTTGCTCATCATTAAGGGCCACTGACTGGGATCAGTTAACCCTCTCTGCAAATCACGGGATTTTTCCCGGTTCACAAAGAGGGAAGAATTTCATTTTTTATTCATGAATGCAAAATGCATAAAATCCAAAGTTCAAACTGCATAGTTCAAATCCAAGTCAAACTGAAAAATCCAATTCCCATTTCCTATCAAATGCCAAAGTCTACTCAAAGATATCAAAAGTACAGTTTGCTGTCAAATGCCAAAGCTACTCAAAGCTACCAAAGAGGAAGTTTTGGCCAAGATATCAAGGAAAAGACAAAATGCCAAAGCTGTCAAAGAAAGATGAATATGCAGAAGTAATATGTCATGCAAGCAAGTTCCTTTTTTCATCATTTCCCATCAGGGCCACTTTCAGAAAAAAATGGTACAAAAAGCATAATATTATAATGCAAACTGTACAGAGAGAGAAAAAAAGAGAGATAGAAGCAGGTTTTTCAGGCTTAGACAGTAAGGCAAAAGTTAAAAGAAGCATCAATTCAGCATTACTCAAAACTGGGCAGAAGTACCCAGCAGAGGCAATTACCAAAAATAGAAAAGTGCCAAGAAAACTTTGTAAAATTAACCAGCAACTTGGATCAATAAAATACCAAGGTTTGAATAAGTATTAGGCGCCAAAGACCAAGAGAAAGAGGACAAAAAAAAGAACAAAAGAAAACACACTGAGTTTAAAACCTGATTGAGCCAAAAGCACCAACATCACAAATATATAACCTGCAAACTGATAAAACCAAGCCAGTACAACACAGTTCAAAGAAAAGAAAATATACAAAACCTGAAAAACCTCCAAAACCAGAAGCACACCAGGTTCAAAACCTGAAGCAAAACCTGCTAAGTTATGAGGCAAACCTGAAGGCCAAACCTCAAAAAACCTGAAGCTTCACCCTCAAAACCAAAAAACACAACAAAGCTTCAAACCTGCATCAGTAAAAAACAAAACCTCACAATAAACTGCCAACTGATAAAACCCTTTGCAAATTCAAGCCTAACCACAGCATAGCTTGCCTAAACAACATAAGCTGAACATACAAACACATGAACTGAACCACCATACTGTCAAAAACCATCAAACCTCATACCTGTCTCAAGAACTACCAATACCCTGTCTTAACCCCAAAACTCAGAACCTGCATCAACCTGGCCTAGCCTTCAAACCCGATAAACCAACTAGAAACCAACTCAAAGCCAACATAACTCAAAGCCAACATAACTCAAAACCATCAAACACAACCATCACAGTCTGCCTAATCCAAAGGGCCATGTACCAGTCACAAACGTAAACTAGCATATGCTAAACCTACGAAAGCAATAGCCATAAACCTGTCCAACTCCTGAGCCTCAGAGTTTTCTTTCCTCATCATAGGCGATAAACGCATCCAAAGGCAACGATTCAAAGGCATTCAAATACATAGCATCCAACATAAACAGGCATACAACAACACGAGAGAAGAAGAAGAAAGAAGCAATTCAAGGGCCTCAGAAGCAAGCTTCATCATAGGCAAGGCAACGATTCAAAGGCATACAAATGTTCAAGGGCGACATGTAGTAGAAGAAAAAAGATAAAGAGATGAATATATTTCAAGATAGGGTTTTTCAGAACATCATCATCAAAACCATAGGCAAGAACAAAGCAACCAGATAAAAGATACCAGGGTCACCAAGAGCAAGCGTCACGTTTCCCTCACTGTTCCGGCCGTCCTCAGCGCCTCCACTCCGCCTCTCCTCCATCTCCCAAGAGCGAAGGTAGCCAATCTTCTCCCCCTTTCTTCTTCATCACCTCATAATAGTACAAATTTAAGAATCAGAACTCAAATTAAAACACACAAATTCGTAAAAACAGAGATAAGAGCATAAACACTAAAATCTAACCTTGTATCCAGAGAACACGGAGCTTATGCCTTGGAGGGAAGAAAGGTTGGGAGGGTGACGCTGGCGGCCGGAAAGAGAAGCGCTCAGGAAGTTGATGATCGGAGAAGACGAATGCACGAACGCGCCGCTGCCAACCCTAAAGCTTTCGTTCTGAATAACATTCCCTAACCCTAAAATGCTGCTCCAGCAATCAGCGGGCTTGACCCGTTTCTGATGTTCATCTAAGCCCATTTAGAATCACAAACTTTTTTTATATAAAACAAATTGTTTCTTTTTTATTAACTAACTTAACCTTTCTTTTACAAATACTTGATTTATACTAAACTTTTTCTTTTTACTAAACCATATATTTTTCTAACTTAACATTTTTTCATATATTAAAATTGAAAATACTTGTTTCTTTTTATTTATTTACTCTTTTATTTAAAATATATTTTGTACATATTATACATTTTTTTTATCATATAGTTAAAATATCTTTTTAAGTATATATTTGTATATAAAATAACAAAATACTTTTTTATACATAATTAACTTGAAAACTTTTTTTAATACACATTAAAATACATTTGTACATATCACATTTCTATCATATAGTTAAAATAAAAAGCTTTTCCCATTCTTTTAATTAAAGTGTATACTTATACATAATAATAGAAATACATTTTTTCTCTAATATTAAAATTCACAAACATTTGATTAAAATACCTTTTTGTATATAAACAAATAAAGATACATTTCTTAATTAAAACTTGAACATTTGAGTTAAAATATTTTTCTTTTATACATAATTAAATATACAAATCAAAGATTCATTAAAATACATATCTAGGTCAAAAACCCTAAGACGCTTCAATTTCACATTATCGCACCTGTAAATAATTACACATACACAATACATAAACATAAAACACTTGCACTTACACAAATCCATTCATATTGCTCCTATACATTTGTTTATCCTATATTTGTATATTCGATATTTACATTTGATCGCACATTCGATTTGGTTGTAACCTATTGGATACTATAAGTCTCATCCCCTTTTGTACATTTATACCCCACTCCCGGATACTACTTTGTAATAGCGTAGATTTTACATTTCCGCAATTTACAGTTTTCCAATTATACCATGGTTAGACCTAGGGTTTGCATGTACATAAAATCAAACACTAGATAACCTAATACAAGACAAATACATGTAATCAATACACAGTCACACTTGCACCCCCTAGGGTAATCCCACATGTTGCCTTCCAAAATGGGCCATGCTTGCACGTCGAGTATCTTTGGCAAAACGAATTCCAAATGATCATAAGTCCCTCAAAGTGTTGCCTAAACGGAATGATCATAGTCCCTTCAAAGAAAATTGCCAAAGACACTTGGCACCATTGCATTCATGGTCCATACGATGACCCGCGCCCGTCCCGAATAAACTTCCTAAACGCAAGATTGTCCACCAAATTCAATGATGGAACAAAATTGTTAAAAGGGGTTAAAACATAACAAAAACCTTTGAGTACAATAGGGTAGACAAAACTCTTAGTTACTTGAGATCAATTTGCAAAAACGCTTGCCTTCTTTTAAAAAAAAAACCACAATCCACAACACTTTCAAAACAAACTCTCAAAAAACATTTTGAAACATCTTTTCGAAAAGATTCACACTTTTGTAAAACACTCAAATACGAGTCAAATACATTAGTTGCCTAAGACAAGGCATCTTCTTCAAAAACATTTTCAAAAGCACCCACACACACACCATTTTCAAAGCAATCGAAAAACAAGGCAAGTGATCTAAAAAACCAAGTAACTAAGAGCCCATGGATAACCATGGATGAAAAGGGTGCTAATACCTTCCCTTTTCATAATTTACCCCCCGAACCCAAGAAATATCTCAAAAGGTTTTTGCTGTGCTTTTTTAACCTTTCCTTTAGGATAAAATAAAAAGTCAGTGGCGACTCTTGCTCAACCGCACAAGTGCGAATACGAACGCAAAACACTAGTCAGTTCTCCCACCGTATCACAGAACTGGCGACTCTGCTGGGGATTGATTCTAAAAGTGGGGTTACCTTAGGGTTTAGATCACCTTTGTTTTCAATTGATTGCTTTGTTTGCTTTACATTTGTGGGCTTTGCATCGGAGTTTCATAGATCCTAACCCGGATCTGGGAAATACCCTTTTAGGTAGCATAATCTGTGAGGGACCTGTCCGGCGTAGACCGACATGGGTGAAGCAGTGGCTACGTTGGTGTGGCATTTTAGTCTGTACCTATATCCCTTGTGTTGTAACGGGGAGAATATAGGTCTTCTAAGGGGTCATTAAGCACCAACCAACCTTAGAACCCTAAATTGACCAACTTGGCTATTAGGACAGTAGCAGTATGCTACACTCATTGAGGCTAAACTCTCGAGATGGTTCTGGCCGCGAGAAAAGATTGCGATGCTGGAGTTATGACCGATTGAGGGTAGCCAATGATCTGAGACCCTTAGAACCCGGTTACTTTTGATAGGACAGGTTTTAACCAACAAAACTAAAAGAGGGTACTACCTGAAACTCATGCTGGCCTGAAACCTAAGGGTGTCTTGTGTGACTTGTGTGCCTTATTTGCCTATGTGAATACTTGTGGTGTGCTTCATCATAGCATCATGCCATCATACCATTGCATGCATCCTGTATAAAGGACTAACCCATTTCAAAGACAAAAAAGGTTTCATCTTTGCTCTGTTTTGTAGGACATCATGATGCCCGTGCGTAGGAATACTGTCCGGCTCAACTTTGTTCAACCACCAGTGTTACTCAAGGATTTGGTTGGTAGGATTCCAAACACTTCTTCCTTCATCAACAGACATGGTTCTCTCCTTGGCTTGGTCACTGCAAAGTGGGACCAACAACTGATGAGTGTTCTGACCCAGTTTTATGACCCTCTGTGTCATTGTTTCACCTTTCAAGACTTCCAGCTGGTTCCTACCCTAGAAGAATTTTCTTATTTGCTTGGGATCCCTGTCTTGGAACAAACTCCATTCACTGGTTTGGAAAAGACTCCTAGGCCTGAAGAGATTGCTGCAATTCTCCCCTTGACCAAAGAAGAGGTATTGTCCAACTGGGAAACTAGAAATGGGATCAAGGGCTTTTTGGTCAAATTTCTGGTTGGCAAGGCTAATGATTTCTGGAATGACTTGGACTTCAAGGCGTACGAGGATATTCTGGCTCTGTTGATATATGGTCTGGTATTGTTTCCCAACCCCGACACCTTTATCAGTATCCATGTCATAAGGATCTTCATGTCTCGGAATCCGGTACCCACTCTTTTGGGTGACATTCTACAACAACTCTATGCTCGTACTGCTCGAAAACGGGGAACTCCGTGGTGTTGTGCTCCTTTGCTAGTAAGGTGGTTTATTTCGCACCTTCCTAAGTTCGTGCTGAAGAATGAAGAAGGAAAAGGTTGGGCTCGGAGGTTAATGTCTCTCACTGATAATGACATCACCTGGACTCTCAGAGGTTTGGATGAAGTAGCTGTTATTGACTGTTGCGGAGAATACCCTAATGTTCCGTTGATTGGTATCCAAGGAGGAATCTCTTACAATCCGTGCTTAGCTCTCCGTCAGTTTGGAAGAGCCAGAGGAGATGGGCCTCATGAAATGTTGGTTCCTCACTTCCATTTTGAGTTTCAGGCAGACAGTGACAAACTACGCCAGGGATTCATTAAAGCTTGGGACAGAATCCACAAAGCCAACCCACATGAGTTGGGACCAAAGACTTCCCTGCCATTGAAGCCCTATTGCAAATGGGTCCGCATCCGTGCTCAAAGGTTAGGTATGCCCTACGAAGCTGTTAGACCTCTCATTCTTGAATCTCCTGATGAAGATGGGGTTCCTCCAACTGTCCTCCCTCCTCAAATACCTACTGATTTTGACACAATGAAGAGATCTTGGGCACAACTAAAGGAAGAACGGGATTTCTATCGGGAGAAGTTCAACGAGCAGGAACAGAAGATCCAGAGGCTGACTAAGCAATTGGAGGAAGAGCGGGTCCTGAACAACTACATCAGCACTGAAAAGAGGAGGCCATGGGAGCATTGATGGGCTTTAGATATTTCTCTTTATAGTTTATTTCCTTTCCAGTATTTTTCATTCCTGTAATGCCTAAGGGCAAATTGTTGAACAATTTGAAAATTTTAATCTAATGAAGTGTGTTTCCCTTTTTTTGTCTACAAAGTTGAAATCTTGTTTGTCTTTGAAAACATAAAACATACGCATTCCATTGCACCATATGCATAGCAGGTACCCTATTCCACAGGTTGCTTAATCTCCTTCGCTGTTTATTTTGAACAGTCATCATGAATCCAGACTCCTCCAGTGAGCAAGCAATCAAGGCCCTTCAGGCCCAAAGTGCACAGTTTCAAGAGATGGTCCTAAGTCTAGCCCAAGGTCAGCAAGAGTTGAAGACTCTACTCCTGAAGAAGAAGAAGAAAAAGAGGACTGCGTTGTTCAACACCGGACGCAGATTTGGGAACACACTCCATAATGAAGCTGATCCAACTACTTCTTCTGCTGAGAAAAACAGTCCCCAAGGGGGATGAGCTCCTAGTCCCGCAGTCTCCGACAACGAGACGGACTATAACGACGAACAATACCCACCTGCTGCTGACAGATACAAGCAATTGGAGGACCGCTTGAGCGCCATGGAAATTCAGAATGTGCCGGGACTGGATTTCGGAGATCTGGGTTTATCTTTTGGGGTAGTAATTCCACACAAGTTTAAGGCGCCTGCCTTTGCCAAGTATGATGGGGTCTCCTGCCCAAAGCTGCATCTGAGGTCGTACGTAAGGAAAATCCAACCTTACACGGCGGATAAGAACCTCTGGATTCACTTCTTCCAAGATAGCCTCTCGGGGTCACAGCTTGAATGGTTCTACCAATTGGATGGAACTGGCATCCGACACTGGGAAGATTTGGCAACCGCATTCTATAGACAATACCAATACAATTCTGATCTTGCTCCTACGCGTACCCAACTTCAGGGTATGTCTCTAGGAACGGGTGAAGGGTTCAAAGAGTACGCTCAAAAATGGAGAGATTTGGCTGGCAGGGTGCAGCCTCCATTGACTGATCGGGAGCTGGTTGATATGTTTCTAGGGACGTTGTCTGGTCCGTTTTTCAATCATTTGGTTGGTAACTCCTCCGCTGGGTTTACAGATTTGATATTGACGGGAGAAAGAATTGAAGCTGGCATCAGGTCAGGCAAGATACAAAAGGCTGTCTCCACGAGCGCTGAGAAGAGGCCGTTTAATAAAGAAGCAAGTGCCGTCTATGGTCCTAGAAGACAAATCAAGCCCGAAGGTCGCCAAGCCGTCAATGCTTTGGTCATCTCGAAACCTGTTGCTGCTCCTCAGCAGTACAATCAACAAAGAAGCGAAAGGCCTAAGAGGCAGTATACTCGACTGAGTATGACCTTATCTCAAATTTTACCCCAACTGTTATCCACCAACTTGGTGACCCTCAGAGAAGCTCCTAAGGTCGTCAACACTACGTCTCCTAAGTATAACCCAAATGCCCGGTGCGCTTATCATTCTGATAGTCCCGGGCACACTACTGATGATTGTTGGGCCTTGAGAAACAAAGTGCAAGATCTGATCGATGCAAAGGAAATTCAGTTTGAAGCGCCGGAGAGACCAAATGTTGTAACTGCTCCTATGCCCCAGCATAAAGTAAATGCCATTGAGGAAGAATTGTATGCTGTTTCGGTAAATGAAGTTGTTACCCCTCTTTTGACTGTCAAGAAGAACCTACTGCTGGCCGGTTTATTTCCGGGTTGCAGTGAAGGTTGCCTGTTCTGTGCTGTTTCCTTATCTGGTTGTCCCTTGCTGAAGTTAGGCATTCAAAACCTAATGGATAGCAAGGAGATTCTGTTTAAGAAGTCTGCTGTTCAGTTGGTTCCGGTAAAAGAAGTTTCTGTGGTTACCATCTTCAAAAATCCAATCAAGGCTCTCCCGAAGAAGCCTGTTCGAATCATGACTGTTGCACCTGCGGTTATTACTGTTCCGGGCCTCTCCCCTACGTATCTGATAAAGCTGTCCCCTGGCATTATGGGGCAGACGTATATGTAAATGGAATCAAACAAGAATTCGACGCTAGCGCCAGTATCTGCGATATCACTGGTCCAGCCAAGGTCACCCGCAGTGGCAGGCTCTTCTCGCCTGACATTGCACCGCCCGCTACTCGAGGACCCCTCCTTATAACACCTACAAGTTTACCTGTTCCTGCTGCTGATCAAGTTGTCTTCCCTGCTGCCGAGTCATCTGATGCTCGGGGCAAAGGAATTGAAGAGGAGCCTGCCCGGATGGAGGCACCAATACCTATAAATGCTGAGGCCTCCCAACAAGAAATGGAGGAAATCCTGAAAATAATAAAGAAGAGTGATTTCAATGTTGTCGAACAGCTGGGGCATACGCCCTCCAAGATCTCCATGCTCTCCTTATTGCTATGCTCCGAGGCCCATGCTAAGGCCTTGATCTCATTTCTCAAGACGACCCGTGTGCCACAGGAGACGTCTGCAGTCCAGTTCACTGATTGCGTAGCAAATCTGACAGCAGACAATGGCTTGGGCTTTTCAGATGCTGACCTGACTGCGAAGGGAAGAGACCACAACGATGCCCTGCATGTCTCTATCGAATGCAGGGGCACTACTCTGGCGCATGTATTGGTGGATACTGGTTCTTCCTTGAATGTCCTACCGAAAAAGGCTTTAGACCGTCTGGATTATGAAGGCCTAGAATTGAAGCCCAGCAATATCATCGTCAGGGCCTTTGACGGTTCAAAAAGGATGGTTCATGGAGAGGTTGACATCCCTATTCGTGTGGGCTCTCAGGTATTCGACTCTACTTTTTATGTGATGGATATACGTCCATCGTACTCTTGTCTATTGGGTCAACCTTGGATCCATAAAGCTGGGGCAGTAACCTCTACCTTGCACCAAAAGCTGAAGTACCCTGTCAGAGGGAAGATCGTCACTGTGCAAGGAGAAGAGGAGTATATGGTGATCCATTTGAATTCCTTCAGATACATTGAGATGGACGGGGAGTTTATTGAAACCCCCTTTCAGCATTTCGAGGAGGTACATCCAATTTCAGCAGCAGCAGAAACAACAGTCGAAGAGAATGTTTCCTTGAAGATGGCTTCCCTAAGGGATGCCCGGGCTGTGGTTCAGAAAGGCGATTGTGCAAACTGGGGTCAGCTTCCTGACTTCACTCAGAAGAACGACAAGTTTGGGCTGGGCTTTACTGCAGAGGCTCAGAGGGCTGTGCGCAAGGAGAAGATCAGAAAGGCTCCGGTGTTTATCTCCAGCTCAAGGGTGAATGCTATTGAGGAGGATGTAGAGGAAGCAGAATTTGACAGTTGGATCTACCCGACCACCAGCAACGGACCAAGCAATTGGACGGCAAAGGATTTTACACCTATCACCTTTGTCACGCAGTAATTGATTTCTTTTGATTTCCAAATTTGTAACAAACAATATGTTAAAACTTTGTTGGCTCGGTGTCCTACCCGGGGCATCGTAGCTCCATTTGTGAGGGCTTTTTGTATGACATTTTCATATATCATCAATCAAAACATTGGACGTTTGTTGCATTTCAAATCTTGCGCTCCTTTTCTTTCTGTGTTATACATATTGCAAAACAGCTATATTTACACACACTCACTTATACAGGTTTCAATCCACCCTGGATCTCACTGGTAACAGCTCTGCTACCGCCAGTTATGACTTCGAAAATCCGATCAACTTGGCCGAAGACGAAGGTGAAGATGATTGCGAAGTGCCTGGTGAGCTCGCAAGACTGCTACTCCAGGAAGAGAGAGCTATTCAACTACATGAAGAGCCGTTGGAGACAATTAATCTGGGTACTGAGACAGATAGGAAGGAGGTCAAGATTGGTGCCAATCTAGAGCTCAGCGTGAAGCAACGATTGATCCAGATGCTACAGGATTACATGGAGATTTTTGCTTGGTCCTATGAAGATATGCCTGGTTTGGATGCCGACATTGTAGTTCACCACCTGCCAACCAAGGAAGATTGCCCTCCGGTAAAGCAAAAAGTCCGACGGATGCGTCCAGAGATGTCTGAAAAGATCAAGGCCGAGGTTATGAAACAGTTTGATGCCGGGTTCCTTGCAGTGACTTCTTACCCTCAGTGGGTTGCCAACGTGGTGCCGGTACCAAAGAAGGACGGTAAGGTCAGAATGTGTGTTGACTACAGGGATCTGAACAGGGCCAGTCCCAAGGATGACTTCCCCCTACCTCACATTGATGACCTTATTGATAATACAGCTCAACACAAGGTGTTCTCCTTCATGGATGGTTTTTCAGGGTATAATCAAATCAAGATGGCTCCAGAAGATATGGAGAAGACTACCTTTGTGACTCAGTGGGGCACCTTCTGTTATAAGGTCATGCCATTCGGATTGAAAAATGCTGGGGCAACCTATCAGCGTGCCATGGTTGCTTTATTTCATGATATGATCCATCATGAGATTGAGGTATACGTTGATGACATGATTGCAAGGTCTCAAACTGAGGAGGAGCACCTTGACCATCTGAGGAAGTTATTTGACCGACTCAAGTTGTACAAGCTGAGATTGAATCCCAACAAATGCACCTTTGGGGTAAGATCCGGAAAATTGCTAGGTTTCATTGTAAGTGATAAAGGTATTCAGGTGGACCCTGCCAAGGTAAAAGCCATACAAGAGATGCCGACTCCAAAAACAGAGAAGGAAGTCAGAGGTTTCCTAGGACGACTGAATTACATTGCCCGATTCATCTCACATCTGACTGCTACTTGTGAGCCAATCTTCAAATTACTGAAGAAAGATCAAGTAGTACGCTGGAATGATGAATGTCAGGCCGCCTTTGAAAAGATAAAGGAATATCTCCAAGAGCCACCCATTCTTATGCCACCAGTGGAAGGAAGACCTCTGATACTATACTTGACAGTACTTGACAATTCAATGGGGTGTGTGCTAGGGCAGCATGACGAGTCTGGCCGAAAAGAGCACGCTATTTATTACTTGAGCAAAAAGTTTACCGACTGTGAGTCTCGTTACTCACTGCTTGAGAAAACTTGCTGCGCTCTTGTATGGGCTGCTCGCCGGCTGAGACAGTATATGCTGACTCACACTACTTTATTGATTTCAAAAATGGATCCTATCAAGTACATATTCGAAAAGCCCGCTCTGTCTGGAAGAATAGCGAGATGGCAAATGATCTTAACAGAATATGATATCCAGTATACAACTCAGAAAGCAATTAAAGGAAGTGTACTGGCGGATCATTTGGCACACCAAGCTGTGGACGATTACCAATCATTGAACTTTGATTTTCCGGACGAAGACATCATGGTGGTAACTGACTGTGAAGTACCTGGACCGGATGAAGGACCTGAGGAAGGATCCCGATGGTCTATGCATTTTGATGGAGCCTCCAATGCTTTGGGTAACGGCGTCGACGCTGTAACCATATCTCCCAAAGGAACTCATACTCCCCTCACTGCCCGGTTATGTTTCAACTGCACCAACAATATGGCGGAATATGAGGCATGTATCGTGGGTCTACAAGCTGCAATCGACTTAAGGATCAAATTTCTAAGTGTCTTCGGAGATTCCGCTCTCGTGATCAATCAGATCAAAGGCGAGTGGGATACGAAACACCCGAATCTTATTCCTTACAAGGAGTATGTGTCGACCTTGCTTCCCCACTTTGAAGAGATAACTTTCGAACACTTCCCTAGAGAGGAGAATCAGCTAGCGGACGCCCTAGCTACGATGTCTTCAATGTTCAAAGTTAAATGGGACAATGAGGCTCCCCGAATCATTATCTGGAAGTTAGATGAACCGGCATACTGCTGCGAGCTCGAGGCTGAGAAGGTGATTGAAAAACCCTGGTATCATGAGGTGAAGAGGTACTTGGAAACTCAGGAATACCCTGAAGGTGCGTCTGTCAATGATAAGAAGTTCATGAGGAGGTTTGCTGCAAAATTCTTCCTCAGCAACAGCATTCTCTACAAACGGAATTATGATTCAACTCTGCTACGTTGTGTGGATAAGGCCGAAGCAGAGAAAATCATGATAGAACTGCATGAAGGTACATTTGGAACACATTCCAGTGGACATACTATGGCTAAGAAAATCCTTCGGGCAGGATATTTCTGGTCCACAATGGAAGCCGATTGTTACCAACACTCCCGAACTTGTCATAAATGCCAGATCTATGCTGACAAGGTGCATATCCCTCCGGTTCCTTTGAATGTCCTGACGGCACCTTGGCCTTTTGCAATGTGGGGCATCGATATGATCGGTGAGATCCGACCGACGGCATCCAATGGGCATCGCTTCATCTTGGTGGCGATCGATTACTTCATGAAGTGGGTTGAGGCAGCTTCCTACGCCACGGTAACCAAGAGCGTCGTGGCACGTTTCATCCGGCATAATTTGATCTGTCGGTACGGCGTCCCGGAAAGAATCATTACGGACAATGGTACGAATCTCAATAATTCGATGATCACCGAACTCTGTGAACAATTCAAGATACAACACCACAATTCTTCTCCCTACCGACCGAAGATGAATGGGGCTGTAGAAGCAGCTAATAAAAATATCAAGAAAATTGTGCAGAAGATGACAGTGACCTATAAAGATTGGCACGAGATGTTACCGTTCGCTCTTCATGGGTACCGTACCTCAGCAAGGACGTCAACCGGGGCAACTCCCTTCTCCTCGGTCTATGGCATGGAGGCAGTCTTGCCAATTGAAGTCCAGATACCCTCTCTCCGGATTATGAAGGATGCAGACTTGAGTGAAGATGACTGGATCCAGACTCGACTTGATCAATTAAATCTGATTGACGAAAAGAGGCTCACTGCTATCTGTCATGGTCAAACGTATCAAAAACGGATGATCAGGGCATTTAACAAGAAAGTCAGACCACAAGAGTATCAAGTTGGGGACCTGGTAATCAAACGCATCATCCTTCCTCAAAGTGATCCCCGGGGCAAATGGACCCCTACATACGAAGGGCCATTTGTGGTTAAACGTGTGTTCTCAGGAGGAGCCATGATCCTAACCACCATGGATGGTGACGACCTTCCTCACCCCGCCAATGCAGACATAGTGAAAAGATACTACGCATAAATAAAGGACCCGCTAGGTTGACATACCTAGGCAAAAATTAGAGCTTCCCGGCGAACCAAAAGGGTTCGGGCAAAAATAAGGGATGAAATGAATAAAAACCTGTACACCCGGCAAGTCGAAAACCTGAAAGGGCGGCTTGGGCAAAAATGGGTATCCCGGTGGATTGAAAACCCGAAAGGGCGGTCCAGGCAAAAGTTAGGGATAAAAGCGTAACACTATGTCTCATGGGATCACTTCGCATCCGGAATTCGGCATCAACTATCTGGCTCAGATTTCGGCATCGACCAATCAGCTTCATCTTCAACTAGGTAGCAAAGTGATGAGACATTCGAAGACATAAAGGCGATAGCCGAGTTGGAACCCAGTGGGATCGTTCACAATAGCTGTTTTGATTGTTAACTCTATGTTATTTGGCGGCATTCTCTTACTAGGATGTCAGCCTCTTGTACAAAAACGCCTATTCACAGGCAAAATTCAAATCAATACAAATTCACTTGTCCATGCAAATCGCCATTGTTCTTTTCTTGTTTCTGTTTTGTCTTGCGAAGAACGTCCAATGTTCATTTTTGATATATGCATTTGACATTAAATTGCTGATTCATAAATATTTGCACATGAAACGAAAGATTAATTACAGGTGACATCGGAAACCGGGGCAATGTGGAGTTGTCTAATGCAGTCTGGTCGCCTTGTCCACCGAGGTACCAAGATGGGTTCAACTGAAGAATGTGACCAGGTTATCTCAATTCCCCACGGAGTAAGATAAAGTTTCAGCATTACATCAGCCTTACAATGGATGCCCTATTTCCCCAGGAGAGTCCAATCCAAAAGGTTCCTCAGGAAAGTGGAATCCATTTCCCCCGGCAGAAAGCTTATCCCCTGCAAAGTACGGGCGTCTCTCCCGAGTTTTTATTCAGAGTTATTTCCTCTCAAGGACTTATAACTGGGTTATCCTCAACTAAAAACCACAGGAGATCGCCCTCGGCAAAGTTCCTTCGATCCCCAGCGGAGTTTATCATCGTTATCCCCAGCGGAATCCATCATTAAGGTCCTCAACAGGCCTCTCGTCAAACCTCGGCCAAATATCTCTTCCACAGAGCAAATCCCCGACCGGTCGTCGAGGATTTATTTTCCTAAGACGAAATTACATGCATAAACATTTCACATTTTCGTGCATCTTGTTTACATACATGATAAAGCGCATACAACACTATCTCATGTTAAACATCATGACACCATGCATACCATACATCATGACATTACATACAACTTATGTTTTGCCTTTTCAGGGTAAAAAGCAATCCCAAAGACAATTACTATCACATTTCCATATTCGATTCCTGTATCTAGCCAGGGCATGTCTGAAGAATTTGAAGATTCGACTCCTGTATCCAGCCAGGGCATATCTATCGACTATCACATTTCCAGATTCGATTCCTGTATCTAGCCAGGGCATGTCTGAAGAATTTGAAGATTCGACTCCTGTATCCAGCCAGGGCATATCTATCGACTATTACATTTCCAGATTCGATTCCTGTATCTAGCCAGGGCATGTCTGAAGAATTTGAAGATTCGACTCCTGTATCCAGCCAGGGCATATCTATCAACTATCACATTTCCAGATTCGATTCCTGTATCTAGCCAGGGCGTGTCTGAAGAGTTTGAAGATTCGACTCCTGTATCCAGCCAGGGCATATCTATCAACTATCACATTTCCAGATTCGATTCCTGTATCCAGCCAGGGCATATCTACCTCAGGAGATTGGAGATCAAATACCTGTAACAAGCCAGGAAAACATCTTCCTTTCTCAAAATACACAAGTTCTCGCTAAGGAATCTCTTACGCGATCAACACTTCCAAATGGCATCTATAAGCCCATTCCCGACAAGGTTCTGTCACGTATTCAGATGGCATCTATAAGCCCATCCACCTATCCACTATCTCTCCAAATGGCATCTATAAGCCCATCCCCGACATCACATTGCTGATACTTCAACATGCGAGTGCAAATTTCCGGGCACTCTAGTGTCCAATCTTCTTCTACCTTCAAGTCGCGAAAGGCAAACTTGCCAATCTAACTCTTCAGGTCCAAGAAGATTGAACAGGGGCAACTGTTGTACCCCAAAATTTGCCCTCGCATTTTTTCCCCAAGAAATCTCAGCTTCGAACCTTTTCTAATTTTTCAAACTGGCTCAAGAATCGGACAAACGAACTTTTCTTAACAGTCAAGCAAAATTAGGGTTTTTACTGATTTTTAGAGCTCTGGATTGTTTCACACAGTTGGCTTAGGGTTGTGGTTGATTCTGGCGCATTTCTGATCAGGCGAATGTTATTTGGCATTTAATCAGGAATTAAGGTTTCGTGGGCATATTCTCAGAAGAATTAAAATTCCACAGTACTTTGCGGTTTATTCCGAGATTCGGGTTGAATTTGCATTGTTTATAATTTAATCAGTAAGAGGAGGCAGTTAGTTTAAATTCACCAGTCAGAAAGGATGTGTGCAGTTTGGAATTACAATGCTTGGCAAAGAATCAGTAAAAGAGAATTGTATCTGATCAGTTTTTGTGTTCGACTGTGCGTTGCTTTGAATGATGGAGACGTCCAGTTCATTTTTTTTGATCAATAATTGTTTAGTTGATTATTTATGGTTCTAAGAATTAAATATTTGAAATTTAAACTTTCATTTTATTTAATTTAAGGAATTATAAATAACAAGTAAATAAAAGGAATTGAAAATAATTAAATGGAATCTTTATTTCATATTTAATAGTTGTTACAATTGTTATTATTTGGATACGAGTATTTATTACAAAGTATTTAAAATAATAATAGTGTATAAAAATTAAATTGAAAATAAAATTCTATCCTATTTCTAATATTCTTCATTCTTCACTTCGCTCCGGTGCTCCATTTTTTTTATCTGCAAAAAGAAGAAGAAAGTCAGAAAGCATTTGAATTAAAGAAGACTGATAAAATTTGCTCATCATTAAGGGCCACTGACTGGGATCAGTTAACCCTCTCTGCAAATCACGGGATTTTTCCCGGTTCACAAAGAGGGAAGAATTTCATTTTTTATTCATGAATGCAAAATGCATAAAATCCAAAGTTCAAACTGCATAGTTCAAATCCAAGTCAAACTGAAAAATCCAATTCCCATTTCCTATCAAATGCCAAAGTCTACTCAAAGATATCAAAAGTACAGTTTGCTGTCAAATGCCAAAGCTACTCAAAGCTACCAAAGAGGAAGTTTTGGCCAAGATATCAAGGAAAAGACAAAATGCCAAAGCTGTCAAAGAAAGATGAATATGTAGAAGTAATATGTCATGCAAGCAAGTTCCTTTTTTCATCATTTCCCATCAGGGCCACTTTCAGAAAAAAATGGTACAAAAAGCATAATATTATAATGCAAACTGTACAGAGAGAGAAAAAAAGAGAGATAGAAGCAGGTTTTTCAGGCTTAGACAGTAAGGCAAAAGTTAAAAGAAGCATCAATTCAGCATTACTCAAAACTGGGCAGAAGTACCCAGCAGAGGCAATTACCAAAAATAGAAAAGTGCCAAGAAAACTTTGTAAAATTAACCAGCAACTTGGATCAAGAAAATACCAAGGTTTGAATAAGTATTAGGCGCCAAAGACCAAGAGAAAGAGGACAAAAAAAAGAACAAAAGAAAACACACTGAGTTTAAAACCTGATTGAGCCAAAAGCACCAACATCACAAATATATAACCTGCAAACTGATAAAACCAAGCCAGTACAACACAGTTCAAAGAAAAGAAAATATACAAAACCTGAAAAACCTCCAAAACCAGAAGCACACCAGGTTCAAAACCTGAAGCAAAACCTGCTAAGTTATGAGGCAAACCTGAAGGCCAAACCTCAAAAAACCTGAAGCTTCACCCTCAAAACCAAAAAACACAACAAAGCTTCAAACCTGCATCAGTAAAAAACAAAACCTCACAATAAACTGCCAACTGATAAAACCCTTTGCAAATTCAAGCCTAACCACAGCATAGCTTGCCTAAACAACATAAGCTGAACATACAAACACATGAACTGAACCACCATACTGTCAAAAACCATCAAACCTCATACCTGTCTCAAGAACTACCAATACCCTGTCTTAACCCCAAAACTCAGAACCTGCATCAACCTGGCCTAGCCTTCAAACCCGATAAACCAACTAGAAACCAACTCAAAGCCAACATAACTCAAAGCCAACATAACTCAAAAACATCAAACACAACCATCACAGTCTGCCTAATCCAAAGGGCCATGTACCAGTCACAAACGTAAACTAGCATATGCTAAACCTACGGAAGCAATAGCCATAAACCTGTCCAACTCCTGAGCCTCAGAGTTTTCTTTCCTCATCATAGGCGATAAACGCATCCAAAGGCAACGATTCAAAGGCATTCAAATACATAGCATCCAACATAAACAGGCATACAACAACACGAGAGAAGAAGAAGAAAGAAGCAATTCAAGGGCCTCAGAAGCAAGCTTCATCATAGGCAAGGCAACGATTCAAAGGCATACAAATGTTCAAGGGCGACATGTAGTAGAAGAAAAAAGATAAAGAGATGAATATATTTCAAGATAGGGTTTTTCAGAACATCATCATCAAAACCATAGGCAAGAACAAAGCAACCAGATAAAAGATACCAGGGTCACCAAGAGCAAGCGTCACGTTTCCCTCACTGTTCCGGCCGTCCTCAGCGCCTCCACTCCGCCTCTCCTCCATCTCCCAAGAGCGAAGGTAGCCAATCTTCTCCCCCTTTCTTCTTCATCACCTCATAATAGTACAAATTTAAGAATCAGAACTCAAATTAAAACACACAAATTCGTAAAAACAGAGATAAGAGCATAAACACTAAAATCTAACCTTGTATCAAGAGAACATGGAGCTTATGCCTTGGAGGGAAGAAAGGTTGGGAGGGTGACGCTGGCGGCCGGAAAGAGAAGCGCTCAGGAAGTTGATGATCGGAGAAGACGAATGCACGAACGCGCCGCTGCCAACCCTAAAGCTTTCGTTCTGAATAACATTCCCTAACCCTAAAACGCTGCTCCAGCAATCAGCGGGCTTGACCCGTTTCTGATGTTCATCTAAGCCCATTTAGAATCACAAACTTTTTTTATATAAAACAAATTGTTTCTTTTTTATTAACTAACTTAACCTTTCTTTTACAAATACTTGATTTATACTAAACTTTTTCTTTTTACTAAACCATATATTTTTCTAACTTAACATTTTTTCATATATTAAAATTGAAAATACTTGTTTCTTTTTATTTATTTACTCTTTTATTTAAAATATATTTTGTACATATTATACATTTTTTTTATCATATAGTTAAAATATCTTTTTAAGTATATATTTGTATATAAAATAACAAAATACTTTTTTATACATAATTAACTTGAAAACTTTTTTTAATACACATTAAAATACATTTGTACATATCACATTTCTATCATATAGTTAAAATAAAAAGCTTTTCCCATTCTTTTAATTAAAGTGTATACTTATACATAATAATAGAAATACATTTTTTCTCTAATATTAAAATTCACAAACATTTGATTAAAATACCTTTTTGTATATAAACAAATAAAGATACATTTCTTAATTAAAACTTGAACATTTGAGTTAAAATATTTTTCTTTTATACATAATTAAATATACAAATCAAAGATTCATTAAAATACATATCTAGGTCAAAAACCCTAAGACGCTTCAATTTCACATTATCGCACCTGTAAATAATTACACATACACAATACATAAACATAAAACACTTGCACTTACACAAATCCATTCATATTGCTCCTATACATTTGTTTATCCTATATTTGTATATTCGATATTTACATTTGATCGCACATTCGATTTGGTTGTAACTTATTGGATACTATAAGTCTCATCCCCTTTTGTACATTTATACCCCACTCCCGGATACTACTTTGTAATAGCGTAGATTTTACATTTCCGCAATTTACAGTTTTCCAATTATACCATGGTTAGACCTAGGGTTTGCATGTACATAAAATCAAACGCTAGATAACCTAATACAAGACAAATACATGTAATCAATACACAGTCACACTTGCACCCCCTAGGGTAATCCCACATGTTGCCTTCCAAAATGGGCCATGCTTGCACGTCGAGTATCTTTGGCAAAACGAATTCCAAATGATCATAAGTCCCTCAAAGTGTTGCCTAAACGGAATGATCATAGTCCCTTCAAAGCAAATTGCCAAAGACACTTGGCACCATTGCATTCATGGTCCATACGATGACCCGCGCCCGTCCCGAATAAACTTCCTAAACGCAAGATTGTCCACCAAATTCAATGATGGAACAAAATTGTTAAAAGGGGTTAAAACATAACAAAAACCTTTGAGTACAATAGGGTAGACAAAACTCTTAGTTACTTGAGATCAATTTGCAAAAACGCTTGCCTTCTTTTCAAAAAAAAACCACAATCCACAACACTTTCAAAACAAACTCTCAAAAAACATTTTGAAACATCTTTTCGAAAAGATTCACACTTTTGTAAAACACTCAAATACGAGTCAAATACATTAGTTGCCTAAGACAAGGCATCTTCTTCAAAAACATTTTCAAAAGCACCCACACACACACCATTTTCAAAGCAATCGAAAAACAAGGCAAGTGATCTAAAAAACCAAGTAACTAAGAGCCCATGGATAACCATGGATGAAAAGGGTGCTAATACCTTCCCTTTTCATAATTTATCCCCCGAATCCAAGAAATATCTCAAAAGGTTTTTGCTGTGCTTTTTTAACCTTTCCTTTAGGATAAAATAAAAAGTCGGTGGCGACTCTTGCTCAACCGCACAAGTGCGAATACGAACGCAAAACACTAGTCAGTTCTCCCACCGTATCACAGAACTGGCGACTCTGCTGGGGATTGATTCTAAAAGTGGGGTTACCTTAGGGTTTAGATCACCTTTGTTTTCAATTGATTGCTTTGTTTGCTTTACATTTGTGGGCTTTGCATCGGAGTTTCATAGATCCTAACCCGGATCTGGGAAATACCCTTTTAGGTAGCATAATCTGTGAGGGACCTGTCCGGCGTAGACCGACATGGGTGAAGCAGTGGCTACGTTGGTGTGGCATCTTAGTCTGTACCTATATCCCTTGTGTTGTAACGGGGAGAATATAGGTCTTCTAAGGGGTCATTAAGCACCAACCAACCTTAGAACCCTAAATTGACCAACTTGGCTATTAGGACAGTAGCAGTATGCTACACTCATTGAGGCTAAACTCTCGAGATGGTTCTGGCCGCGAGAAAAGATTGCGATGCTGGAGTTATGACCGATTGAGGGTAGCCAATGATCTGAGACCCTTAGAACCCGGTTACTTTTGATAGGACATGTTTTAACCAACAAAACTAAAAGAGGGTACTACCTGAAACTCATGTTGTCCTGAAACCTAAGGGTGTCTTGTGTGACTTGTGTGCCTTATTTGCCTATGTGAATACTTGTGGTGTGCTTCATCATAGCATCATGCCATCATATCATTGCATGCATCCTGTATAAAGGACTAACCCATTTCAAAGACAAAAAAGGTTTCATCTTTGCTCTGTTTTGTAGGACATCATGATGCCCGTGCGTAGGAATACTGTCCGGCTCAACTTTGTTCAACCACCAGTGTTACTCAAGGATTTGGTTGGTAGGATTCCAAACACTTCTTCCTTCATCAACAGACATGGTTCTCTCCTTGGCTTGGTCACTGCAAAGTGGGACCAACAACTGATGAGTGTTCTGACCCAGTTTTATGACCCTCTGTATCATTGTTTCACCTTTCAAGACTTCCAGCTGGTTCCTACCCTAGAAGAATTTTCTTATTTGCTTGGGATCCCTGTCTTGGAACAAACTCCATTCACTGGTTTGGAAAAGACTCCTAGGCCTGAAGAGATTGCTGCAATTCTCCCCTTGACCAAAGAAGAGGTATTGTCCAACTGGGAAACTAGAAATGGGATCAAGGGCTTTTTGGTCAAATTTCTGGTTGGCAAGGCTAATGATTTCTGGAATGACTTGGACTTCAAGGCGTACGAGGATATTCTGGCTCTGTTGATATATGGTCTGGTATTGTTTCCCAACCCCGACACCTTTATCAGTATCCATGTCATAAGGATCTTCATGTCTCGGAATCCGGTACCCACTCTTTTGGGTGACATTCTACAACAACTCTATGCTCGTACTGCTCGAAAACGGGGAACTCCGTGGTGTTGTGCTCCTTTGCTAGTAAGGTGGTTTATTTCGCACCTTCCTAAGTTCGTGCTGAAGAATGAAGAAGGAAAAGGTTGGGCTCGGAGGTTAATGTCTCTCACTGATAATGACATCACCTGGACTCTCAGAGGTTTGGATGAAGTAGCTGTTATTGACCGTTGCGGAGAATACCCTAATGTTCCGTTGATTGGTATCCAAGGAGGAATCTCTTACAATCCGTGCTTAGCTCTCCGTCAGTTTGGAAGAGCCAGAGGAGATGGGCCTCATGAAATGTTGGTTCCTCACTTCCATTTTGAGTTTCAGGCAGACAGTGACAAACTACGCCAGGGATTCATTAAAGCTTGGGACAGAATCCACAAAGCCAACCCACATGAGTTGGGACCAAAGACTTCCCTGCCATTGAAGCCCTATTGCAAATGGGTCCGCATCCGTGCTCAAAGGTTAGGTATGCCCTACGAAGCTGTTAGACCTCTCATTCTTGAATCTCCTGATGAAGATGGGGTTCCTCCAACTGTCCTCCCTCCTCAAATACCTACTGATTTTGACACAATGAAGAGATCTTGGGCACAGCTAAAGGAAGAACGGGATTTCTATCGGGAGAAGTTCAACGAGCAGGAACAGAAGATCCAGAGGCTGACTAAGCAATTGGAGGAAGAGCGGGTCCTGAACAACTACATCAGCACTGAAAAGAGGAGGCCATGGGAGCATTGATGGGCTTTAGATATTTCTCTTTATAGTTTATTTCCTTTCCAGTATTTTTCATTTCTGTAATGCCTAAGGGAAAATTGTTGAACAATTTGAAAATTTTAATCTAATGAAGTGTGTTTCCCTTTTTTTGTCTACAAAGTTGAAATCTTGTTTGTCTTTGAAAACATAAAACATACGCATTCCATTGCACCATATGCATAGCAGGTACCCTATTCCACAGGTTGCTTAATCTCCTTCGCTGTTTATTTTGAACAGTCATCATGAATCCAGACTCCTCCAGTGAGCAAGCAATCAAGGCCCTTCAGGCCCAAAGTGCACAGTTTCAAGAGATGGTCCTAAGCCTAGCCCAAGGTCAGCAAGAGTTGAAGACTCTACTCCTAAAGAAGAAGAAGAAAAAGAGGACTGCGTTGTTCAACACCGGACGCAGATTTGGGAACACACTCCATAATGAAGCTGATCCAACTACTTCTTCTGCTGAGAAAAACAGTCCCCAAGGGGGAGGAGCTCCTAGTCCCGCAGTCTCCGACAACGAGACGGACTATAACGACGAACAATACCCACCTGCTGCTGACAGATACAAGCAATTGGAGGACCGCTTGAGCGCCATGGAAATTCAGAATGTGCCGGGACTGGATTTCGGAGATCTGGGTTTATCTTCTGGGGTAGTAATTCCACACAAGTTTAAGGCGCCTGCCTTCACCAAGTATGATGGGGTCTCCTGCCCAAAGCTGCATCTGAGGTCGTACGTAAGGAAAATCCAACCTTACACGGCGGATAAGAACCTCTGGATTCACTTCTTCCAAGATAGCCTCTCGGGGTCACAGCTTGAATGGTTCTACCAATTGGATGGAACTGGCATCCGACACTGGGAAGATTTGGCAACCGCATTCTATAGACAATACCAATACAATTCTGATCTTGCTCCTACGCGTACCCAACTTCAGGGTATGTCTCTAGGAACGGGTGAAGGGTTCAAAGAGTACGCTCAAAAATGGAGAGATTTGGCTGGCAGGGTGCAGCCTCCATTGACTGATCGGGAGCTGGTTGATATGTTTCTAGGGACGTTGTCTGGTCCGTTTTTCAATCATTTGGTTGGTAACTCCTCCGCTGGGTTTACAGATTTGATATTGACGGGAGAAAGAATTGAAGCTGACATCAGGTCAGGCAAGATACAAAAGGCTGTCTCCACGAGCGCTGAGAAGAGGCCGTTTAAGAAAGAAGCAAGTGTCGTCTATGGTCCTAGAAGACAAATCAAGCCCGAAGGTCGCCAAGCCGTCAATGCTTTGGTCATCTCGAAACCTGTTGCTGCTCCTCAGCAGTACAATCAACAAAGAAGCGAAAGGCCTAAGAGGCAGTATACTCGACTGAGTATGACCTTATCTCAAATTTTACCCCAACTGTTATCCACCAACTTGGTGACCCTCAGAGAAGCTCCTAAGGTCGTCAACACTACGTCTCCTAAGTATAACCCAAATGCCCGGAGCGCTTATCATTCTGATAGTCCCGGGCACACTACTGATGATTGTTGGGCCTTGAGAAACAAAGTGCAAGATCTGATCGATGCAAAGGAAATTCAGTTTGAAGCGCCGGAGAGACCAAATGTTGTAACTGCTCCTATGCCCCAGCATAAAGTAAATGCCATTGAGGAAGAATTGTATGCTGTTTCGGTAAATGAAGTTGTTACCCCTCTTTTGACTGTCAAGAAGAACCTACTGCTGGCCGGTTTATTTCCGGGTTGCAGTGAAGGTTGCCTGTTCTGTGTTGTTTCCTTATCTGGTTGTCCCTTGCTGAAGTTAGGCATTCAAAACCTAATGGATAGCAAGGAGATTCTGTTTAAGAAGTCTGCTGTTCAGTTGGTTCCGGTAAAAGAAGTTTCTGTGGTTACCATCTTCAAAAATCCAATCAAGGCTCTCCCGAAGAAGCCTGTTCGAATCATGACTGTTGCACCTGTGGTTATTACTGTTCCGGGGCCTCTCCCCTACGTATCTGATAAAGCTGTCCCCTGGCATTATGGGGCAGACGTATATGTAAATGGAATCAAACAAGAATTCGACGCTAGCGCCAGTATCTGCGATATCACTGGTCCAACCAAGGTCACCCGCAGTGGCAGGCTCTTCTCGCCTGACATTGCACCGCCCGCTACTCGAAGACCCCTCCTTATAACACCTACAAGTTTACCTGTTCCTGCTGCTGATCAAGTTGTCTTCCCTGCTGCCGAGTCATCTGATGCTCGGGGCAAAGGAATTGAAGAGGAGCCTGCCCGGATGGAGGCACCAATACCTATAAATGCTGAGGCCTCCCAACAAGAAATGGAGGAAATCCTGAAAATAATAAAGAAGAGTGATTTCAATGTTGTCGAACAGCTGGGGCATACGCCCTCCAAGATCTCCATGCTCTCCTTATTGCTATGCTCCGAGGCCCATGCTAAGGCCTTGATCTCATTTCTCAAGACGGCCCGTGTGCCACAGGAGACGTCTGCAGTCCAGTTCATTGATTGCGTAGCAAATCTGACAGCAGACAATGGCTTGGGCTTTTCAGATGCTGACCTGACTGCGAAGGGAAGAGACCACAACGATGCCCTGCATGTCTCTATCGAATGCAGGGGCACTACTCTGGCGCATGTATTGGTGGATACTGGTTCTTCCTTGAATGTCCTACCGAAAAAGGCTTTAGACCGTCTGGATTATGAAGGCCTAGAACTGAAGCCCAGCAATATCATCGTCAGGGCCTTTGACGGTTCAAAAAGGATGGTTCATGGAGAGGTTGACATCCCTATTCGTGTGGGCTCTCAGGTATTCGACTCTACTTTTTATGTGATGGATATACGTCCATCGTACTCTTGTCTACTGGGTCGACCTTGGATCCATAAAGCTGGGGCAGTAACCTCTACCTTGCACCAAAAGCTGAAGTACCCTGTCAGAGGGAAGATCGTCACTGTGCAAGGAGAAGAGGAGTATATGGTGAGCCATTTGAATTCCTTCAGATACATTGAGATGGACGGGGAGTTTATTGAAACCCCCTTTCAGCATTTCGAGGAGGTACATCCAATTTCAGCAGCAGCAGAAACAACAGTCGAAGAGAATGTTTCCTTGAAGATGGCTTCCCTAAGGGATGCCCGGGCTGTGGTTCAGAAAGGCGATTGTGCAAACTGGGGTCAGCTTCCTGACTTCACTCAGAAGAACGACAAGTTTGGGCTGGGCTTTACTGCAGAGGCTCAGAGGGCTGTGCGCAAGGAGAAGATCAGAAAGGCTCCGGTGTTTATCTCCAGCTCAAGGGTGAATGCTATTGAGGAGGATGTAGAGGAAGCAGAATTTGACAGTTGGATCTACCCGACCACCAGCAACGGACCAAGCAACTGGACGGCAAAGGATTTTACACCTATCACCTTTGTCACGCAGTAATTGATTTCTTTTGATTTCCAAATTTGTAACAAACAATATGTTAAAACTTTGTTGGCTCGGTGTCCTACCCGGGGCATCGTAGCTCCATTTGTGAGGGCTTTTTGTATGACATTTTCATATATCATCAATCAAAACATTGGACGTTTGTTGCATTTCAAATCTTGCGCTCCTTTTCTTTCTGTGTTATACATATTGCAAAACAGCTATATTTACACACACTCACTTATACAGGTTTCAATCCACACTGGATCTCACTGGTAACAGCTCTGCTACCGCCAGTTATGACTTCGAAAATCCGATCAACTTGGCCGAAGACGAAGGTGAAGATGATTGCGAAGTGCCTGGTGAGCTCGCAAGACTGCTACTCTAGGAAGAGAGAGCTATTCAACCACATGAAGAGCCGTTGGAGACAATTAATCTGGGTACTGAGACAGATAGGAAGGAGGTCAAGATTGGTGCCAATCTAGAGCTCAGCGTGAAGCAACGATTGATCCAGATGCTACAGGATTACATGGAGATTTTTGCTTGGTCCTATGAAGATATGCCTGGTTTGGATGCCGACATTGTAGTTCACCACCTGCCAACCAAGGAAGATTGCCCTCCGGTAAAGCAAAAAGTCCGACGGATGCGTCCAGAGATGTCTGAAAAGATCAAGGCCGAGGTTATGAAACAGTTTGATGCCGGGTTCCTTGCAGTGACTTCTTACCCTCAGTGGGTTGCCAACGTGGTGACGGTACCAAAGAAGGACGGTAAGGTCAGAATGTGTGTTGACTACAGGGATCTGAACAGGGCCAGTCCCAAGGATGACTTCCCCCTACCTCACATTGATGTCCTTATTGATAATACAGCTCAACACAAGGTGTTCTCCTTCATGGATGGTTTTTCAGGGTATAATCAAATCAAGATGGCTCCAGAAGATATGGAGAAGACTACCTTTGTGACTCAGTGGGGCACCTTCTGTTATAAGGTCATGCCATTCGGATTGAAAAATGCTGGGGCAACCTATCAGCGTGCCATGGTTGCTTTATTTCATGATATGATCCATCATGAGATTGAGGTATACGTTGATGACATGATTGCAAGGTCTCAAACTGAGGAGGAGCACCTTGACCATCCGAGGAAGTTATTTGACCGACTCAAGTTGTACAAGCTGAGATTGAATCCCAACAAATGCACCTTTGGGGTAAGATCCGGAAAATTGCTAGGTTTCATTGTAAGTGATAAAGGTATTCAGGTGGACCCTGCCAAGGTAAAAGCCATACAAGAGATGCCGACTCCAAAAACAGAGAAGGAAGTCAGAGGTTTCCTAGGACGACTGAATTACATTGCCCGATTCATCTCACATCTGACTGCTACTTGTGAGCCAATCTTCAAATTACTGAAGAAAGATCAAGTAGTACACTGGAATGATGAATGTCAGGCCGCCTTTGAAAAGATAAAGGAATATCTCCAAGAGCCACCCATTTTTATGCCACCAGTGGAAGGAAGACCTCTGATACTATACTTGACAGTACTTGACAATTCAATGGGGTGTGTGCTAGGGCAGCATGACGAGTCTGGCCGAAAAGAGCACGCTATTTATTACTTGGGCAAAAAGTTTACCGACTATGAGTCTCGTTACTCACTGCTTGAGAAAACTTGCTGCGCTCTTGTATGGGCTGCTCGCCGGCTGAGACAGTATATGCTGACTCACACTACTTTATTGATTTCAAAAATGGATCTTATCAAGTACATATTCGAAAAGCCCGCTCTGTCTGGAAGAATAGCGAGATGGCAAATGATCTTAACAGAATATGATATCCAGTATACAACTCAGAAAGCAATTAAAGGAAGTGTACTGGCGGATCATTTGGCACACCAACCTGTGGACGATTACCAATCATTGAACTTTGATTTTCCGGACGAAGACATCATGGTGGTAACTGACTGTGAAGTACCTGGACCGGATGAAGGACCTGAGGAAGGATCCCGATGGTCTATGCATTTTGATGGAGCCTCCAATGCTTTGGGTAACAGCGTCGGCGCTGTAACCATATCTCCCAAAGGAACTCATACTCCCCTCACTGCCCGGTTATGTTTCAGCTGCACCAACAATATGGCGGAATATGAGGCATGTATCGTGGGTCTACAAGCTGCAATCGACTTAAGGATCAAATTTCTAAGTGTCTTCGGAGATTCCGCTCTCGTGATCAATCAGATCAAAGGCGAGTGGGATACGAAACACCCGAATCTTATTCCTTACAAGGAGTATGTGTCGACCTTGCTTCCCCACTTTGAAGAGATAACTTTCGAACACTTCCCTAGAGAGGAGAATCAGCTAGCGGACGCCCTAGCTACGATGTCTTCAATGTTCAAAGTTAAATGGGACAATGAGGCTCCCCGAATCATTATCTGGAAGTTAGATGAACCGGCATACTGCTGCGAGCTCGAGGCTGAGAAGGTGATTGAAAAACCCTGGTATCATGAGGTGAAGAGGTACTTGGAAGCTCAGGAATACCCTGAAGGTGCGTCTGTCAATGATAAGAAGTTCATGAGGATGTTTGCTGCAAAATTCTTCCTCAGCAACGGCATTCTCTACAAACGGAATTATGATTCAACTCTGCTACGTTGTGTGGATAAGGCCGAAGCAGAGAAAATCATGATAGAACTGCATGAAGGTACATTTGGAACACATTCCAGTGGACATACTATGGCTAAGAAAATCCTTCGGGCAGGATATTTCTGGTCCACAATGGAAGCCGATTGTTACCAACACTCCCGAACTTGTCATAAATGCCAGATCTATGCTGACAAGGTGCATATCCCTCCGGTTCCTTTGAATGTCCTGACGGCACCTTGGCCTTTTGCAATGTGGGGCATCGATATGATCGGTGAGATCCGACCGACGGCATCCAATGGGCATCGCTTCATCTTGGTGGCGATCGATTACTTCACGAAGTGGGTTGAGGCAGCTTCCTACGCCACGGTAACCAAGAGCGTCGTGGCACGTTTCATCCGGCATAATTTGATCTGTCGGTACGGCGTCCCGGAAAGAATTATTACGGACAATGGTACCAATCTCAATAATTCGATGATCACCGAACTCTGTGAACAATTCAAGATACAACACCACAATTCTTCTCCCTACCGACCGAAGATGAATGGGGCTGTAGAAGCAGCTAATAAAAATATCAAGAAAATTGTGCAGAAGATGACAGTGACCTATAAAGATTGGCACGAGATGTTACCGTTCGCTCTTCATGGGTACCGTACCTCAGCAAGGACGTCAACCGGGGCAACTCCCTTCTCCTTGGTCTATGGCATGGAGGCAGTCTTGCCAATTGAAGTCCAGATACCCTCTCTCCGGATTATGAAGGATGCAGACTTGAGTGAAGATGACTGGATCCAGACTCGACTTGATCAATTAAATCTGATTGACGAAAAGAGGCTCACTGCTATCTGTCATGGTCAAACGTATCAAAAACGGATGATCAGGGCATTTAACAAGAAAGTCAGACCGCAAGAGTATCAAGTTGGGGACCTGGTAATCAAACGCATCATCCTTCCTCAAAGTGATCCCCGGGGCAAATGGACCCCTACATACGAAGGGCCATTTGTGGTTAAACGTGTGTTCTCAGGAGGAGCCATGATCCTAACCACCATGGATGGTGACGACCTTCCTCACCCCGCCAATGCAGACATAGTGAAAAGATACTACACATAAATAAAGGACCCGCTAGGTTGACATACCTAGGCAAAAATTAGAGCTTCCCGGCGAACCAAAAGGGTTCGGGCAAAAATAAGGGATGAAATGAATAAAAACCTGTACACCCGGCAAGTCGAAAACCTGAAAGGGCGGCTTGGGCAAAAATGGGTATCCCGGTGGATTGAAAACCCGAAAGGGCGGTCCAGGCAAAAGTTAGGGATAAAAGCGTAACACTATGTCTCATGGGATCACTTCGCATCCGGAATTCGGCATCAACTATCTGGCTCAGATTTCGGCATCGACCAATCAGCTTCATCTTCAACTAGGTAGCAAAGCGATGAGACATTCGAAGACATAAAGGCGATAGCCGAGTTGGAACCCAGTGGGATCGTTCACAATAGCTATTTTGATTGTTAACTCTATGTTATTTGGCGGCATTCTCTTACTAGGATGTCAGCCTCTTGTACAAAAACGCCTATTCACAGGCAAAATTCAAATCAATACAAATTCACTTGTCCATGCAAATCGCCATTGGTCTTTTCTTGTTTCTGTTTTGTCTTGCGAAGAACGTCCAATGTTCATTTTTGATATATGCATTTGACATTAAATTGCTGATTCATAAATATTTGCACATGAAACGAAAGATTAATTACAGGTGACATCGGAAACCGGGGCAATGTGGAGTTGTCTAATGCAGTCTGGTCGCCTTGTCCACCGAGGTACCAAGATGGGTTCAACTGAAGAATGTGACCAGGTTATCTCAATTCCCCACGGAGTAAGATAAAGTTTCAGCATTACATCAGCCTTACAATGGATGCCCTATTTCCCCAGGAGAGTCCAATCCAAAAGGTTCCTCAGGAAAGTGGAATCCATTTCCCCCGGCAGAAAGCTTATCCCCTGCAAAGTATGGGCGTCTCTCCCGAGTTTTTATTCAGAGTTATTTCCTCTCAAGGACTTATAACTGGGTTATCCTCAACTAAAAACCATAGGAGATCGCCCTCGGCAAAGTTCCTTCGATCCCCAGCGGAGTTTATCATCGTTATCCCCAGCGGAATCCATCATTAAGGTCCTCAACAGGCCTCTCGTCAAACCTCGGCCAAATATCTCTTCCACAGAGCAAATCCCCGGCCGGTCGTCGAGGATTTATTTTCCTAAGACGAAATTACATGCATAAACATTTCACATTTTCGTGCATCTTATTTACATACATGATAAAGCGCATACAACACTATCTCATGTTAAACATCATGACACCATGCATACCATACATCATGACATTACATACAACTTATGTTTTGCCTTTTCAGGGTAAAAAACAATCCCAAAGACAATTACTATCACATTTCCAGATTCGATTCCTGTATCTAGCCAGGGCATGTCTGAAGAATTTGAAGATTCGACTCCTGTATCCAGCCAGGGCATATCTATCGACTATCACATTTCCAGATTCGATTCCTGTATCTAGCCAGGGCATGTCTGAAGAATTTGAAGATTCGACTCCTGTATCCAGCCAGGGCATATCTATCGACTATTACATTTCCAGATTCGATTCCTGTATCTAGCCAGGGCATGTCTGAAGAATTTGAAGATTCGACTCCTGTATCCAGCCAGGGCATATCTATCAACTATCACATTTCCAGATTCGATTCCTGTATCTAGCCAGGGCGTGTCTGAAGAGTTTGAAGATTCGACTCCTGTATCCAGCCAGGGCATATCTATCAACTATCACATTTCCAGATTCGATTCCTGTATCCAGCCAGGGCATATCTACCTCAGGAGATTGGAGATCAAATACCTGTAACAAGCCAGGAAAACATCTTCCTTTCTCAAAATACACAAGTTCTCGCTAAGGAATCTCTTACGCGATCAACACTTCCAAATGGCATCTATAAGCCCATTCCCGACAAGGTTCTGTCACGTCTTCAGATGGCATCTATAAGCCCATCCACCTATCCACTATCTCTCCAAATGGCATCTATAAGCCCATCCCCGACATCACATTGCTGATACTTCAACATGCGAGTGCAAATTTCCGGGCACTCTAGTGTCCAATCTTCTTCTACCTTCAAGTCGCGAAAGGCAAACTTGCCAATCTAACTCTTCAGGTCCAAGAAGATTGAACAGGGGCAACTGTTGTACCCCAAAATTTGCCATCGCATTTTTTCCCCAAGAAATCTCAGCTTCGAACCTTTTCTAATTTTTCAAACTGGCTCAAGAATCGGACAAACGAACTTTTCTTAACAGTCAAGCAAAATTAGGGTTTTTACTGATTTTTAGAGCTCTGGATTGTTTCACACAGTTGGATTAGGGTTGTGGTTGATTCTGGCGCATTTCTGATCAGGAGAATGTTATTTGGCATTTAATCAGGAATTAAGGTTTCGTGGGCATATTCTCAGAAGAATTAAAATTCCACAGTACTTTGCGGTTTATTCCGAGATTCGGGTTGAATTTGCATTGTTTATAATTTAATCAGTAAGAGGAGGCAGTTAGTTTAAATTCACCAGTCAGAAAGGATGTGTGCAGTTTGGAATTACAATGCTTGGCAAAGAATCAGTAAAAGAGGATTGTATCTGATCAGTTTTTGTGTTCGACTGTGCGTTGCTTTGAATGATGGAGACGTCCAGTTCATTTTTTTGATCAATAATTGTTTAGTTGATTATTTATGGTTCTAAGAATTAAATATTTGAAATTTAAACTTTCATTTTATTTAATTTAAGGAATTATAAATAACAAGTAAATAAAAGGAATTGAAAAGAATTAAATGGAATCTTTATTTCATATTTAATAGTTGTTACAATTGTTATTATTTGGATACGAGTATTTATTACAAAGTATTTAAAATAATAATAGTGTACAAAAATTAAATTGAAAATAAAATTCTATCCTATTTCTAATATTCTTCATTCTTCACTTCGCTCCGGTGCTCCATTTTTTTTATCTGCAAAAAGAAGAAGAAAGTCAGAAAGCATTTGAATTAAAGAAGACTGATAAAATTTGCTCATCATTAAGGGCCACTGACTGGGATCAGTTAACCCTCTCTGCAAATCACGGGATTTTTCCCGGTTCACAAAGAGGGAAGAATTTCATTTTTTATTCATGAATGCAAAATGCATAAAATCCAAAGTTCAAACTGCATAGTTCAAATCCAAGTCAAACTGAAAAATCCAATTCCCATTTCCTATCAAATGCCAAAGTCTACTCAAAGATATCAAAAGTACAGTTTGCTGTCAAATGCCAAAGCTACTCAAAGCTACCAAAGAGGAAGTTTTGGCCAAGATATCAAGGAAAAGACAAAATGCCAAAGCTGTCAAAGAAAGATGAATATGCAGAAGTAATATGTCATGCAAGCAAGTTCCTTTTTTCATCATTTCCCATCAGGGCCACTTTCATAAAAAAATGGTACAAAAAGCATAATATTATAATGCAAACTGTACAGAGAGAGAGAAAAAGAGAGATAGAAGCAGGTTTTTCAGGCTTAGACAGTAAGGCAAAAGTTAAAAGAAGCATCAATTCAGCATTACTCAAAACTGGGCAGAAGTACCCAGCAGAGGCAATTACCAAAAATAGAAAAGTGCCAAGAAAACTTTGTAAAATTAACCAGCAACTTGGATCAAGAAAATACCAAGGTTTGAATAAGTATTAGGCGCCAAAGACCAAGAGAAAGAGGACAAAAAAAAGAACAAAAGAAAACACACTGAGTTTAAAACCTGATTGAGCCAAAAGCACCAACATCACAAATATATAACCTGCAAACTGATAAAACCAAGCCAGTACAACACAGTTCAAAGAAAAGAAAATATACAAAACCTGAAAAACCTCCAAAACCAGAAGCACACCAGGTTCAAAACCTGAAGCAAAACCTGCTAAGTTATGAGGCAAACCTGAAGGCCAAACCTCAAAAAACCTGAAGCTTCACCCTCAAAACCAAAAAACACAACAAAGCTTCAAACCTGCATCAGTAAAAAACAAAACCTCACAATAAACTGCCAACTGATAAAACCCTTTGCAAATTCAAGCCTAACCACATCATAGCTTGCCTAAACAACATAAGCTGAACATACAAACACATGAATTGAACCACCATACTGTCAAAAACCATCAAACCTCATACCTGTCTCAAGAACTACCAATACCCTGTCTTAACCCCAAAACTCAGAACCTGCATCAACCTGGCCTAGCCTTCAAACCCGATAAACCAACTAGAAACCAACTCAAAGCCAACATAACTCAAAGCCAACATAACTCAAAAACATCAAACACAACCATCACAGTCTGCCTAATCCAAAGGGCCATGTACCAGTCACAAACGTAAACTAGCATATGCTAAACCTACGGAAGCAATAGCCATAAACCTGTCCAACTCCTGAGCCTCAGAGTTTTCTTTCCTCATCATAGGCGATAAACGCATCCAAAGGCAACGATTCAAAGGCATTCAAATACATAGCATCCAACATAAACAGGCATACAGCAACACGAGAGAAGAAGAAGAAAGAAGCAATTCAAGGGCCTCAGAAGCAAGCTTCATCATAGGCAAGGCAACGATTCAAAGGCATACAAATGTTCAAGGGCGACATGTAGTAGAAGAAAAAAGATAAAGAGATGAATATATTTCAAGATAGGGTTTTTCAGAACATCATCATCAAAACCATAGGCAAGAACAAAGCAACCAGATAAAAGATACCAGGGTCACCAAGAGCAAGCGTCACGTTTCCCTCACTGTTCCGGCCGTCCTCAGCGCCTCCACTCCGCCTCTCCTCCATCTCCCAAGAGCGAAGGTAGCCAATCTTCTCCCCCTTTCTTCTTCATCACCTCATAATAGTACAAATTTAAGAATCAGAACTCAAATTAAAACACACAAATTCGTAAAAACAGAGATAAGAGCATAAACACTAAAATCTAACCTTGTATCAAGAGAACATGGAGCTTATGCCTTGGAGGGAAGAAAGGTTGGGAGGGTGACGCTGGCGGCCGGAAAGAGAAGCGCTCAGGAAGTTGATGATCGGAGAAGACGAATGCACGAACGCGCCGCTGCCAACCCTAAAGCTTTCGTTCTGAATAACATTCCCTAACCCTAAAACGCTGCTCCAGCAATCAGCGGGCTTGACCCGTTTCTGATGTTCATCTAAGCCCATTTAGAATCACAAACTTTTTTTATATAAAACAAATTGTTTCTTTTTTATTAACTAACTTAACCTTTCTTTTACAAATACTTGATTTATACTAAACTTTTTCTTTTTACTAAACCATATATTTTTCTAACTTAACATTTTTTCATATATTAAAATTGAAAATACTTGTTTCTTTTTATTTATTTACTCTTTTATTTAAAATATATTTTGTACATATTATACATTTTTTTTATCATATAGTTAAAATATCTTTTTAAGTATATATTTGTATATAAAATAACAAAATACTTTTTTATACATAATTAACTTGAAAACTTTTTTTAATACACATTAAAATACATTTGTACATATCACATTTCTATCATATAGTTAAAATAAAAAGCTTTTCCCATTCTTTTAATTAAAGTGTATACTTATACATAATAATAGAAATACATTTTTTCTCTAATATTAAAATTCACAAACATTTGATTAAAATACCTTTTTGTATATAAACAAATAAAGATACATTTCTTAATTAAAACTTGAACATTTGAGTTAAAATATTTTTCTTTTATACATAATTAAATATACAAATCAAAGATTCATTAAAATACATATCTAGGTCAAAAACCCTAAGACGCTTCAATTTCACATTATCGCACCTGTAAATAATTACACATACACAATACATAAACATAAAACACTTGCACTTACACAAATCCATTCATATTGCTCCTATACATTTGTTTATCCTATATTTGTATATTCGATATTTACATTTGATCGCACATTCGATTTGGTTGTAACTTATTGGATACTATAAGTCTCATCCCCTTTTGTACATTTATACCCCACTCCCGGATACTACTTTGTAATAGCGTAGATTTTACATTTCCGCAATTTACAGTTTTCCAATTATACCATGGTTAGACCTAGGGTTTGCATGTACATAAAATCAAACGCTAGATAACCTAATACAAGACAAATACATGTAATCAATACACAGTCACACTTGCACCCCCTAGGGTAATCCCACATGTTGCCTTCCAAAATGGGCCATGCTTGCACGTCGAGTATCTTTGGCAAAACGAATTCCAAATGATCATAAGTCCCTCAAAGTGTTGCCTAAACGGAATGATCATAGTCCCTTCAAAGCAAATTGCCAAAGACACTTGGCACCATTGCATTCATGGTCCATACGATGACCCGCGCCCGTCCCGAATAAACTTCCTAAACGCAAGATTGTCCACCAAATTCAATGATGGAACAAAATTGTTAAAAGGGGTTAAAACATAACAAAAACCTTTGAGTACAATAGGGTAGACAAAACTCTTAGTTACTTGAGATCAATTTGCAAAAACGCTTGCCTTCTTTTCAAAAAAAAACCACAATCCACAACACTTTCAAAACAAACTCTCAAAAAACATTTTGAAACATCTTTTCGAAAAGATTCACACTTTTGTAAAACACTCAAATACGAGTCAAATACATTAGTTGCCTAAGACAAGGCATCTTCTTCAAAAACATTTTCAAAAGCACCCACACACACACCATTTTCAAAGCAATCGAAAAACAAGGCAAGTGATCTAAAAAACCAAGTAACTAAGAGCCCATGGATAACCATGGATGAAAAGGGTGCTAATACCTTCCCTTTTCATAATTTACCCCCCGAACCCAAGAAATATCTCAAAAGGTTTTTGCTGTGCTTTTTTAACCTTTCCTTTAGGATAAAATAAAAAGTCGGTGGCGACTCTTGCTCAACCGCACAAGTGCGAATACGAACGCAAAACACTAGTCAGTTCTCCCACCGTATCACACAGATGAAGTGCTACGTACCAAAATAAAGGAGAGGTTTAAATGTGAAGAGGTACTGCTGTACTCATGTTTTACTGTTGTTAAAATCAGTATCATGTGCATTGGATTTTTTTAACAATTGTTTAAAACTTGCAGCACACTTCAAAGATTGTCGTCTCAACAGATGACACTCGGGATGATATGCATACAGCATCGGTATATTTTAAATAGGAACGACCTATTACTCTTGCCATCACATTTTGAACAATTGTCTAACGTTTATTTCTTGCGTTTTTTAACTTGCAGTGTACTCCGACCATCAGCACCTCGGAAAAACAGTCTCATGATGATCCACAAACAGTTTCAGTGCGTCTTTTTTTAGCTTTCAACATTAACAAATTAGCCTATTAAACAATGTCTTACTTCCTTTTTTATGCTACTGATTTTGTAATGACTCTTTAATGGCAGGATCCGTTATCAATCACTGCAGATTATGACCCTTCAGTTGCCAACTCTGCACTTACACCGTCAAAAAGATCTATTCCTGAGACAGTTGAAGAACTCGACAGTGCCCAACTATCGTCCACCAAGATAATAAGGGACATCAAGCTGGAGAAATGGTGCAGTCAATTATCGTCGACGATTTATTTTTACTTTAAGTTGTTTTGGACAACATTGCACACCTTATTTTGATTGATGTAATGAAATATTTCTGGTTTACATTTTGTTTATTCTGGTTTATGAGGATTTGATTTGTCATTCTTGCTTTTTGTTTGATCCTTTTGACATTGTATATGAAAGAATGATATGATTTTAGTCATTTAAGCTGCAAAAAACTATGTATAATTTACACTGCAAAAAGCAATATGATGTTGGTAATTCCTTATTTTGTTTAATATAATAAACTTATTCTGGACAAAAATGTTTCTCTTTATGTCTTGATGCTGGACAATCCATATTGTTTTACATACTTTATGCATAATACACGGTAGTATATCAGCATACTGTACATTAATCTAAAAAACTAATACATGAATAACAGATTATGCATAGCAGAAATCCATGACACTTGATTAATATAAATTGTTACCGGATAATACCGGAAACGATATGCAATTATCTCATCAACGCAAGATATGGAACTAATTTCGTATCATCCCATTTAACAAATCATAAGCAGATTGTACATTGAGCCGTAGCCCAACAATATCAAATAACAAAACTAATAACAAAGACAAATGGGCATCAAATAGATTTTCAAAACAAATAGTTATGCATTTCCGCCCATACAAAAATAATCCCTCCTTTTTGCCATGATGCTTCCCATGTAATCCAATCAACAACTCCTTTCAATGCTGCCCTCTCTCAACTTTGACCAATATACGTTCCACATGAGGATGCTCTACACTGAATAAGAGAACGTCACCTTTCGACAGCTCTTTGTCCTTTGCAAATTTTAACCAGCCCCTTGACAGAAACTTCTCGGTGGTGTTCTCCCTGGATTTGAAAACACATTGGTACGTAATACCCGAGTCTGTGTCATGAAGATCAATATATGATCTTGGTTCCATGAAGATTTCCTTGATGACTGCTGCTGGAAAGTGCTGCAACATTAAAACTTTATTAGCTATGTCTATTCATTCAATGTTATGCATCCTTACGAACTGTAACAGCAAACAGATCAAGAGCTTACAAGAACTTGCTTTTTTATCTGGCTGTTGCTCTTAACAACTTTCTGCCATCTGCAAACAAGTTTCTCTTGCATGGCAGGAGGTTGTACAACATCAGCAACATCAGTAGTGTTGTTCTCCTCGTTGCATTAACAAACACGATTATTTAAACTACTAATTTGCAAAGTCAAATATTCAAATGTATATATGTAACCTAAAAGCCCTTGCCTGTCTAACACACCGCCCGCTGATTCCATTGCTTCATCAGTGGAATTCTGTTCAGGCTCATCGTCTGATATGTCAACAAGCCATCCCTCCTCTCTGGCTATTTCAAAGTACTTTTCCACTGATAGACAGCTTCTCACCTTTCCTGTTCTCAGTTCGTACGATTCCTCTCTTTCGACATACTCATAGTATTTGTCCATAAGTTCAGCACGTGTAAAATTTATGCAACTCCTGCTGCTTAATCAAAAAAACAACAAACATCATGCATTCAGTTTTTTGTTTTTTTCACTATCCAGAATACTGTTTTACCTTGAAGAACTTTCAGCTTCCTCTTTCCTCCTCTTAGCCTCTACATGCAACTTTCTCCATTCTTCTGCTCTGTCCCGCTTATCCTCTGATTGCTTCCAAACCTTTTGGATAGCCAGATTTTTCCATTTAGGATTAGGAGTCGTGGTTGTGTGACTTCTACCAACGAATCCCCTGCATATAAATTCATTCATGCCCATCATGCACACAGACATCTTTGTATAAACCCTAAATGATCTCATTGCAAGTTTAGAAACATGTGTGTCAAAACGGAAGAACTTACCCACGGGAACACCAACGTAGATACTCTTTCTTCATCGTATTGGTTGGCCGGCGCTGTCTGGAGCAAAACGCTGTTTCAAAGGTGTACCGTCTTCTTGGAATGTTGTTTCTGATGGAAAACCGAAGAGACAGGGAGATGGAGTAAAACTGACGTTAGACAATAACTTTTGTTGGCCCAACAAGCAAGCATTAGTTACATAAGACACTATACATGACATGTGGAATACAAACAGTTTCTGATCATTCCATTTTATATCCCTTGGAAAATGTATATTTTTGGAAGTACTTTTAATTTTACACATTTACATCAAACCATGGTTACATGTTACAAACAAAAATAAAATGATGATAGTATAGAATACAATAGGAATAACCTTTGGTTTCCAATGGCAATTTTGTGTTTCCAACATAACAGTATTTAATGTCATATTATAATATTTGGTGTTCTAATAATTGTTTAAAGTTTGGCCAACATATGGTATTGATGTGACATTAACTTTTTTAACCTCTACCCATAATTGTTAAGCTTTGGTAGCATATACTGTAATGATGAAACACAATTAATGTTATATAGCAACTTCACTGATGCAATGCATTGTACCCTATCTCATATCCAATGTACAAATAGAGTATCTGAGTACACTTAAAAATTAGAATACAAATGTTATGAACTGCAAAACCAAACAATTCCATATAGGTTTGTTACTCTTACATTCATTATGTTATACTAATGAAGAGTTGTAAGTTATCAACCATATTCTCTTTCAACTATGAACAACCATTTTGTAGATAGGAAATACTCTACATCACTTACAAGACAAAAGAGGAAGCATGTTCTTGATGAAAGAAGATTTAAGAAGAATAGAGTTAATGAAAATTCAACTGAGCACAACCATGACCTAAATAATTCAAGTTATGTAAGCAGACATCATACAAGACAGCCACTGTCTGATATCAGTTCTGTTTTTGTCAATGGCCATGGAGATGTTTCTGCACGAACAGAGTGTGTAGTGCTTAATTCCCAACAAAGGAGAAGGAGTGTTGGTTTTAACCAGTGCACAACCCCAACGCCTGCATCTTCCCCCAGCTTCTCGTGCATTTCTACTGATACAATTTCTCCCAAACAAATTTCTGCTTCAGCACGTCAAAGAAGGAGGTCAATAATGAAGCGTAAGAGTCCCCAAAACAACAACCATCGTGGTCATCTGCAGATCAAACTCGCTGATAGAATGCCCTTTTGTTCCCCTTTACCGTTTGATGCTAACACACCTCTGAGTGGCGTTACCTCCTCATCAAGTATTAAATGCAAAAATAATTCATATGGACTACCGACTTCCTATGCATCTTTATCCAACAAACATCTTGATCCAAATCTAATTCGTTCAACGACTGCGAATCTATTAAAAACCTTTTCAAGTGTTACAGAAACGACGTCAACTTCCCTTAATACCAATCTGTTCAGAAGTGCTGACTCAGTGAACCCAGTTCAACAATCAGTTGCAGACTATTCATCAGATGAATCTTTAACCGATAGTTTGTGTGAATTCATAAATGAAGATCCGGATTATGATACAAGTTCAAGTCTGGACAACGACGAAGATCATTCTGCAAATGTCCCAACAATTGATTGCACAAATGCTGGTATGTATTGCTGGAATTATTATTAATAGCAAACCATAACTTAAATTCACTGTCATGCAGTTTGGTGTCTATGAATATACTGATGTGTATAAGATATATGATGTTTCGTTCTATCTGATAAATACAGGATATTCAGATATTGGTGATCCTTCCATTGAATGCACTCAGTGTGGAGCACAAATGTGGTATCAGGAGAAGGTTGTCAAGAGAAAACATAGTGCAGTGCATAAGTTCCAATTATGTTGTGGAAAGGGTAAAGTTGTGTTTCCACTTCTGAGAACACCACCACCGTTTCTTAAACATCTTCTGTCGAATGAAAACGATGTACTATGTAGAAATTATCAGCAGAATTGTAGACTGTACAACATAATGTTTGCATTTACGTCTCCTGGAATGAAAATTGACAATAGATTCAATAATGGAAATGGACCACCTAACATGAGAATTCAAGGGCAGGCTTGCCATAGAATTGGTAGCATGATGCCTGTGCATGGCGAAAAACCGAAATTCGCTCAGCTTTATATATACGACACTGACAATGAGATTCATCATAGGATGCAAGGAATAGGGTTATGTTTCTTAAGCCAACTGAGATGCCTACTTTATATTACCTTTGTTATTATCGTGCATGACATGTGTCTAATTTTTTAATGCAGCAACAACCAGAATATTATCGAAGAAACTGTTAGCCGAATACAGAACATGCTTGACGAATTCAACACACATGCTAAATCTTTTAGAATGGCATCAGCTAGACTAAAGGATTGTCCTGTACCTGACCTCAAGTTGAAGTTAATATCTGATAGATTAAAGGACGGACGAATTTACAACCAACCCACCGTGTCTGAGGTTGCAGCCCTCATTGTTGGTGATGTTGATACAGGCTCAAAAGGGATATTATCCTTGAAAGACAAAGCGGTAGACTAAAACGAATAAGTGAGTTTCATCCGAGCTATCTTGCATTACAATATCCACTTCTGTTTCCGTACAGGGAAGATGGATTTAGACTTGGTGTTCTACACAGAGAGACAGTTCCCAAAAAAAAGGAAAGATGAACAAACTTACTATTAGAGAATGGCTGGCCTTTCGCATTCAGACCAGACAACGTGAAGCTCATACACTGCTCAGGTTAAGGAGATTGTTTCAGCAATTTTTGGTTGATGGATTCACTATGATGGAGTCACAGCGACTCAATTACATACGTAAGCATCAAAAAAAATTACGAGTATCCAAATACTCCAATTTGTTAGGAGTACACCAACAATCTTCAAATGAAGGAGCCCACAAAGGCAAAAGAGTGGTGTTGCCGTCAACATACGTTGGAAGTCGCAGATACATGGAACAATTATACTTTGATGGAATGGCAATTTGTAGTCAAATTGGATTTCCCGATCTATTCATTACCTTTACTTGCAATCCATGTTGCCAGAGATTCAGAGGTTTCTTAACAACATGAATTTACAACCTCAAGATCGTCCTGATATAATCTCAAGGGTTTTTAAAATGAAGTTTGACGAATTACTGTATGATATAACAAAGAAGCATGTCTTGGGCAGAGTTGTTGCATGTGAGCCACATGAAATTAAATATGTAATACTTAATTCTTCCCTATTCTATACCAATGATTTTAAATTAATGTTTTACTGTATTTTAATTTCTTCCAGATATATACACCATTGAGTTCCAAAAGAGAGGTTTGCCCCATGCACACATTTTACTTTTCATGCATCACCAGAACAAGTTTCCCACTCCGGATGACATCAACAACATTATTTCAGCAGAAATACCGGCAGAAACGGATGATAAACAATTAAATCATTTGGTAAAGACACATATGATTCATGGTCCATGTGGGTTGGCTAACAGATCTTCCCCTTGCATGAAAATTGGTAAATGCTCTAAATTCTTTCCCAAAAATTGGCAGCCTCAAACCATTGTCGATCAAGATGGCTATCCCGTCTATAGGAGAAGGGATACTGGCATTACTGTTCTGAAAAAAAGTATTGTTCTTGATAATAGGTATGTAGTTCCTTATAATGCATATCTTCTAAAGAAATATCAGGCGCACATTAATATGGAATGGTGTAACCAAGGTACTTATGTCAAGTACTTATTCAAGTATATTAACAAAGGTTACGATAGAATAACTACAACGGTTGTTTGGACCGAATCAGACGGAAGTTCATTTGGTACAGATGTTGATGAAATCAAACAGTACCTTGATTGCAGGTACATTTCCCCGAGTGAGGCGTGTTGGAGGATTTTTTCATATCCTATCCATGGTAGATCTCCTTCTGTCGAAAGGTTGTATTTTCATCTGGAAGGCGAAAATACGGTTTACTACACTGACTATGATTTCATAGACAATGTTCTTGAAAAACCAACTGTAAAGGAATCAATGTTTACAGCTTGGATGGAGTCAAACAAAAAATACGAAGATGCAAAGACTTTAACATACACTGCGTTTCTTTCCAAGTTCGTTTACGATAAAAGGTACCGTTTATGGAGACCTCGAAAAAGAGGTCGTACGATTGGCCGGTTAATTTGGGTTCCTCCAAGCACTGGTGAGCTCTATTACCTTAGAATGATGTTGACGGTTGTCAAGGGACCGACTTGCTATGACGATATAAAAAAGGTTGGTGGAGTAGTCCGCGACAGTTTTAGAGATGCATGCTTTAAGATGGGATTTCTTAACGACGACAAAGAATATGTTGCAGCCATAAATGAGGCCAAAGATTGGGGTTCCGGTAATTTTTTGAGGAAGCTATTTGTCAGATGTTGTTGTCTGGTACTGTTAATCGACCGCGACATGTTTGGCAACAGACTTGGAAGTTGCTATCTGACGGTATTCTTCATCAACAGAGAATTGCCACTGGAATAAGAGGTACACTTAACAAATACCTAAATACTTCTGTTAAATTTCATACAATTACAAACCGTACGAAACTATTATAATGAGTTTTTCTTCTTATAATACCTTTTAAACTACTTTGGATGCAATAATTTCAATCCTTTTATACTTCCATATATCTGTTACATATCATACAGTTCAAACCATACTTAAGTCTTTTGACAGGTTCTCATTATCGTAATGTAATTTCAACTCATGTAGATAGGGTCTTAACTTAAGAATTTCAATTGTTACCAAACTGGTTCACATCATTTCCATTCAACAGCACCTTTCAATGCTGCCCTTTCAAAGAATCATAAGTTCCAGTAAGCAAGTCCTTTCAATGCTGCTATTTCATCAGTAATAAAAATATCTAATGCAATCTGATATTACTCACCACCAACACAGAACAGAATAATTCTGTGATTTATCTTTTACCTTCAACCACCTTTTGTCACAACTACTGATCAAAAACATAAAATTTTTAATGAACCCGAATGTCTGATGCTCTTGCATTATACTGAACTTTTCCATGATACTTCCATTTTAAGGTTAACGATCCTTTTGCATGTCTATCTTCATCAACACTGTGATTTCTATTGTACATAATAGTTATATTTTATTTTGGTTTGTATTTGTGTTGGAAGACATGCAATTGTCAACTGCAGAACTGACAAACCTCACATTAATTGAGATTGAGAATATGATGCAATCAAATAGAAGAAGCTTGTGTGAATTCAAAGATATGTCGTTTCCAGATTTGTATATAACGCGACATGTCGGCAATAGACTGATTTTTGATGAACGTGATTACGATGCTGATTTAGAGCGACAAAACTTCCAGAATCTATTTACATCTCTAACAGGTATTTCCTCATTATTCAAATCATCGATGTTTTCATTAAACTACTGTTGTATTGATTCTTTTCATTTGAACGTCAAGATGAGCAACGTGCAATCTTTGAAACCATAATGGACGCTGTCAAGAAACAAAATGGAGGAGTGTTTTTTTTACATGGATACGGCGGAACCGGTAAAACGTTTATGTGGAGGACATTATCAAGTGCACTTCGTTCAGATAAAAAAATTGTTCTGGCTGTTGCTTCAAGTGGCATAGCTTCCTTATTATTGCCAGGTGGTAGAACAGCCCATTCGAAGTTCAAAATTCCCATTCCAACGCTTGACAACTCTACTTGCAACGTTGACAAAGACTCTGAGCATTCACAGTTATTCGAAGCTACTGATGTCATAATATGGGACGAAGCACCCATGGCTCATAAGAATTGTTTTGAGGCCTTGGATAAGACCCTTAAGGATGTCATGAGCGATAAGGGTTTTGCAAATACAATTTTTTGTGGCAAGGTAGTTATATTTGGAGGAGATTTTCGATAGATACTTCCAGTTGTTCCAAGAGCAGGCCGTTCTGATATTGTTCATGCTTCCATTTGTTCTTCTTATGTGTGGGACTATTGCCAAGTCTTAACACTAACCAAAAACATGAGACTAAAGAATGGGAGGGACGGTACAACTTCTGATGAACTTGCAGAATTCTCTAAATGGATATTAAATGTTGGCGACGGTAAAATATGTGAACCTAACGATGGATTAGCTGATATAGAAATTCCTCCGGATTTGTTAATTTCCAATTTTGAGGATCCAATAAGAGCTATAGTTGAAAGCACATACCCAAATTTGCTTGCCGACTTTCAAAATGTAGAATTTCTACAAGGAAAAGCAATACTTGCTTCAACCATTGAAGTTGTTGATAAAATTAATCATTACGTGTTAGACATGATACCGGGTAAACTATTTTTTCTTTTGATGTTTATTTTCGTGTAGATGTTTCGTTATAAATTATTCTTGAAAAAACATTATGGATTAATTCGCGTTTTCCCATTTCTTAGGTGAGGACAAAAAGTATTTGAGTTTTGATTCGATTGATAGAACTGATTCAAGTTACACTGAAGCCTATGAATGTCTTACTCCAGAATTTCTTAGCAAGCTTAGGACTTCAGGTGTCCCAAATCACAAACTCAGATTAAAGGTTGGTACACCAATAATGCTTATGAGGAATTTGGACCAAAATGATGGTTTGTGTAACGGAACTAGACTAATTGTTACAAGGTTGGCAAATCACGTTATTGAGGCAAAGATCATGTCTGGTAAGAATGTTGGTAACATCTTTTACATCCCTCGAATGTCTATGTCACCTCCCGAGTCACCGTGGCCATTTAAGTTGATTAGGAGACAGTTCCCAATTATTGTGTCGTACGCAATGACAATTAATAAGTCTCAAGGCCAATCACTTGATACAGTTGGATTGTATTTGCCTACTCCTGTATTCAGTCATGGCCAGTTGTATGTAGCCATTTCAAGAGTTACAAGCAAAAGTGGTCTGAAGATCTTAATACATGATAGTATGAATGTATCAACATCTATCACTACAAATGTTGTATACAAAGAAGTTTTCCAATCTCTTTGTTGATCGGTAAGTACATAATAACAAATATTTTCTTTAATATAAATTGTTTCCGTAAATGCTGTCTAATTTTTGCATAATTTATTGTGCAGGTCAAAAAGTTGAAAACATCGTTTCCAAGCTGGTTGCGTTGTATCTGAAGACTCGTGATAGTTTCTTATTTTGAAGAGTCATCACAGTTTCTTATTTTGTTACACAATCATGATTTCAGTTTACATTTTTTAATGTTGTCAAATAAGTTTGATACACTAAATTTGGCCGAATTAGATGAACTTTTATTGAATTACATAAAAACGAATTTACTGTTACATGACAACATTAGTTCCACGTTTTATGAATTCTCGACCGGCCCCGTGCGACAACACGGGTTATCGACTAGTAGATAAATAAAAAGTTAACACAGCAGTGTCACGTTGTTTATTATACTAATTAAATCCATTCAGAGTCTAAAATGATGGAACTTACAAAAAGTTAAGAATCGAATTTGTATTTTTTTTTATAGAGTTATTTTTCGGATACAACCCAAATGACAGAGACATATTAACCTTAGTTTTTTTATACAATTTTGTAAATAAATCTATTGCATGGTATTTGTAAAATTTTGAAAATGTTAAAATTTGTCTTTATTATTTTAAAAAATACTTTTTTTTCTTTCAAAATGATAATTACTCACTATTTAATAAAAAAAATGTTACTGACCCTTTCTATTTTCAGTTGTAACTGATTATATTGTATTAGAAAGTTAGTTATAATAATTGTTAATTGGTTGTATTTATAACAATCAGTTTGACCTGCTATAGTAAGTGATACATCTGGAAAATGTCAGTTTGGCCTATATATAAAACTAGTTACAATATATCTCTAATACCCCCTCCCACAAATTTATGGGGGACTTGTTACCCTCAGTTTTTGCTTACACTCGAGAAACTTTAAGGAGGCTAAGGGCTTGGTGAGAACATCTGCCAACTGATTAGAGCCAGGAATATGAAGAATCTTGAGCTTCTTGGAAGACACCTTTTCTCTGACAAAAAACAGATTGATTTTCATATGCTTAGTCCTGGAATGTATAATGGAATTATGAGCAAGCATAATTGTAGATTGATTGTCACACAGGATGACAGGTGCTGAAGCGAATACACCTAACTCTTGGAGAAATGTCTGCAACCATAGGAGGTCAGTAGTGACCAGAGAAAGACTTTTGTATTCAACCTCAGTGTTGGATATGACCATCACATGTTGCTTTTTGGACCACCAAGAGACGGGGTTTAAACCAAAGAAGATGGTATCTCCATATGTGCTCCTCCTATCATTAGGATCTGAGGCCCAATAAGCATCACATAACAACTGAAGAAAGGGAGAGGTGGAAAGAGAGTGAGGAGCAAGCTGGAGACCCTGAGTGATGGTGCCTTTGAGGTATCTAAGAATCCTTTTAACAACAACCCTATGAGTCTCAAGGGGATGGAACATGAACCACAGACTTTGTTAACTGAGTAAGTTATGTCAGGCCTTATGATGGTGACATACTGTACATCACCCACAATAGACTTGTAGGAATTTGTCAATGTTAGGGAGCCAGTTTTAGTAAGTTTGCAAGTAGATTGCATAGGAATGGAGACATGGCAAGAATCACTCATGTTTGTCTTCTGCAAGAGATCCCTGATATATTTTTCTTTAGTTAATATGAGAGAGCCATCAGAAGATTGTTTGACCTCAATACCTATAAAGTAGTCTAAGTCACCAAGATGCTTGAGAGAAAAGGCAATATTTAGCTTGGAAATTACATCTTGAAGAAGATATTTATAGTTTTTTGTTATGATAATATCATCAACATACACCAACAAATATATTGTATGACCATGAGAGATGTAAGTGAAGAGAGAGGGTTCACACTTGCTTGATTGAAAGTTAAGCTTGAGTAAGGCAGTTTAAAGTCTCTTAAACCATTTCCTAGGGGCTTGCTTAATCCCATAAAGTGCTTTTTGCAACTTGCAAACTCTAGTAGGGCTAGAAGTAACAAAGCCAGAAGGTTGTTCCATATAAACCTCTCCATCAAGTAATCCATTTAGAAAATGCATTATTGACATTTAGTTGTTGGATGGACCACTGATAGGTGATTAAAATGGTAAGGATGAGCCTAATGGTGATTGGCTTGACCATAAGAGAAAATCTTTCATTGAAATCAAAGCCATGCCTTTAATGAAACTCTTTTGCCACAAGTATGGCCTTGAACTTGTAAGTAGTTCCATCAGGGTTCTCCCTGACCCTAAAAACCCATTTGTAGCCAGTAGATTGCATATGAGAGAGAAGGGGAACAAGAGTCCAAGTGCCACTCTTGATCAATGCATCAAATTCAACTTGCATAGTTGACTTTTAAAGCTGATTAGCAAGAGTTAGTTTAACAGACTTAGGTTCAACGTGAGTATGTAAGAGCCTTGGCTCAAGTCTAGATTGAGTGAAGCCAGAATTTGCTCTAGTTTACATATGGTGTTGGTTAACTATAACTTGAGCAACATGTACAACTAATGGAGGAATAAAGACAACATTTTATGTGGAAGATGAGGAAGCACTCTTTGAGGAAGTGGAACCATAATTAGATGAATGAGACACTCTACAAGATGGGTCTTGATGAGAAGGGTCGGGTAGACTAGACACGGTTCCTGGACCAGAGCTAGAAGAGGGTAAGGGACTAGAAAATGACTTAGGAGGGAAGGAATTTTTAGGTGAGTTGGACTCTAGCTCAAAAGTTGTAGAAGTATGAAATTGAGAGGTGATGAGAATGAGTTTAGAGAGGACAAGGGATTAAAGTCAAGATGAGATATAAAGATATTTTTAGAAGGAGGTTGAGGGAGACTAGATCCAGTAAATAAGGCATGATAGGAAAACCTAAACTCGTTGAATAACACATCTTTTGAGATCACTACTAGAAAACTGCATTTTAGATGTATATTTAGCATCGGCCACCGACACGATGTTATGTAGTGTCCGCATAACCCATGCTAATATAATATTTCAAAGCCATTTTATAGTTACTATTTTAAATAATTTTTTATTTGCTTCAATAGACTCAACCTAGCCGACGCAAGCTATTTTCTAATTTTTGAATTAGTTTTTAATGTATTAGATACGGTGTAACCGACGCTACATATTTGCTTATTTTTTATTAAAAAAATCAACTTCTTTAATAGACACAGATGCACCGAGGCTAAGTGTTAATTGATTTTTATTTTATTTTTTTATTAGGTAAACACGAATGAGTCAAGGCTAATATTGTTGAAATTTTACGAAAATTAAAATTTTGTCCGAAGGAGGTTTCAAACATGAGACCTTTTGGATTTGTCTTTCTACTTCAACCAAATGAGCTATGAGATTTAGTTGTAAAGATTAATCAGTGGTTTAATTTATTTATTTATTTATTATTTTGTTCCATCATTTTCTAAAAAATCATTTTCCCTCTCTTCTTTTTCCTGTTTCCCTCTTCTTTTCCCTATTCTATCGGCCTTCTTTCTCACTCTGTTCATTTTTCAAACCTAAATTTCACAGAGACCCTAAAATCTTAAACGCCTCTCTTCTTTTTCACAAAAACCCTAAAATGCCTGACTTCTTTTTCACAAAAACTGTAAAATCCTAACATCAAAACTAGAAAATCAAACTAGAAATCAAAACCCTAAAATCCTAAATTTTGCTAATTGTTTGTTTTTTCATCTTTCGTTTGCATCTCTTCATAGAACAGTTGAGAGATGGGGTTAACCAAGTCAGGTACGATGATGCAAGATCATTGATTGTTGCATGTTCATCAGGTACGAAGAAGATCTTTTCATCTCTTAATTTGTTTTTCATCTCTTAATTTGCTTTTCACATCTTAATGTGCTGAAATAATGTGCCAAGTAGAATCATTGAGCAAAACCCTAAAAGTTAGCGAATAAGTGTTGAAACTTCTCCTATTTATCACTATTGCTCTGCACTTCTTTGTAAAATGAGTGAATGAAAAAATGAGTGAATGAAAAAATGAGTGGATGAACTGCTAAAACATTTTTGTTATACATTAGTATGTGTATAGTGTGTGTTTGTTAGCTCCATAATTTTAATGGTTTCTATTTACTAACTACACTGACTTCCTGATTTTTTCGCTTCTCAACATAACACACTTCAATACAACTATTGGTTCTGCTTTTTGATACAAAGATGAAGAGTAATCTTTCTATGTGTTTATAGTTTTATCTAGTTGGAAACGATGCATGTATGAAGTATTTATATATGGACAAGTTGGAGGCAAAAGGGAAACCTAGAAGTTTGAAAAAGAATGCAACTTTTCATAAAAGTTACATGTGCCAAAACATATAAGTCATGTGCCGACTCATGTTAAAGCATGTGTCGACCTGTTCAAGATCATGTGTCGACACATAGAAACAAAAACTACATACTTTAAAAATGAGTTACATGTGTCAACTTGTATATCGTATGTGTCGACACATAAATGAGATTTTTACAGTATGTATCGATATGAAAGGTTGTATGTATCGACACATAGAAACATAAGCTACATGCTTTAATATTGATCCACATGTGTCGCATGATACCTCATATTTTTTTACACATAGACCTATTTTTCGTGCAGAAACTTATTTTTAATGCATGATACATTTTCCAAACATATTTTAAATGCATTCTTAGACCCCTTATATAAAGGTGCACATAATGACTCAGAGATATCGTCCAATATACAGAAATGCTAAAATTATCCTAGTTTTGACATCATACAAAATATATAATGGGAAATTGCACTCACATTGTTAACTTGAATCCATATTTTCCTTGCCTCATTCAAGTTGGAGAAGAGATGATGGAGTTTTGAAATTTGTTAATGAAGGAAATGATATTTTCGAGTTTTATTTATGGTAGAAATGATATTTTTAATCTTGGTTTAGTGGAGAAATATAGTTTCGTAAATGAAAGATGGTGTTTGGTGGTAGAAGATAAAGTTTGTTTAAATTGGAAGTTCGTCTAAGTTTTAGGTTTCACGCAGATCACTAATGGTAGTGTCTTGAGCGTTAATAATCACTAAATGGAAGACCAAGATTTGTTTAAAGACAGTGAAGAAACTCAATAAATACGCTTATATTTCCCCATGACTCTGAGTGACTTTTCACCACGGTGGAAGTTCCAACTGTTGTGAAAAGTGTCTTAAAATATATAAAAAAAACAAAATTGTAGGTGCTAGGATTCAAAACCATGACCCTAAGGGATTTTTCACCATAATTGGAACTTTCAATTGTAGTAGTAAAGTGGATAGCATGCTACATGTAAAAACAAAATTGGTTATGCATCCGACCTTAAGTTTTAGTGATAAGTTTACATGTTATCTTAGAGAATAATTGTGTACACTAATGGTTTCTATTTAATGTGTAGTTTTTGCTAAACATCTTCTGACTCTGGTAAGAAAGCGCGTAACAACATTAGGTTATGAACTCAATACTCTGGAAGAATACTTATTGTGTGTTAAAATTAAGTCAAGTTTTTAGAATGATTCTTATGCAATGGTTCTAAGGAACGTTAGTAAAAAATATTCTGATCGTGACTTATGCAAGGAAGCTTTGGAGGCCTTCTAAAGCTTTACTTATGTTGTTCTAAGTTCTGAAGATGTTGAAAATAAGGTTCTACTGAACATGTTCTAAAGATCTGAAGACATTCTGAAGACTAAGTGCTGAAGACTCTAAAGGCAAGGGTTCTCTAAACAAGTCCTGAAAGGCTTAAAGACTTAGGTTCTGAAGATACATAGTTCTGATCCTTCTAGAACATGCTTCATCAACATACAAACCAGAAGCATCTGAAGATATAGAAGACAAAAATCAATACTAAGGGATTGCGTGTGATGACGGTTATTAAAGTAAAAAAGAACATAATTAACTCTACTCTAATAGGATGGCGTAAGGACTTACATTTTTGTACTATTATCTACCAGTCTCACCATGATAATTGGTAACAAAGAAGTTGTATTTTTGTTTCCTATTCTACCTTCCAACGGGTCTCTTTTTCAGCTATAAAAGGAGGACTTGGAAGAATTTAAAATTAACGAATCAGTTCTACAAAACTATACCAAATCGCTGCACAAACTATATAGAGTAATTCTTTGTGTAGTTTTGTAAATAAGCAAAGAGATTTTGCTCGTATCTTGCTATCAATATTTTTGTGTTGCTTTACTTAAACATTGTATAATCTGATTGTGTATAAGCATCTTTGTATACACATCTTTGTAAGTCAATGGTGGTTGTCATACCCCAAATTTGTCTGCCTTAGTGCTACCGTCGAATTTATTTTCGAACTTGGGTTTTACATGGTGAAAGATTCCCTTGGTTTAATTACATTAACATTTTGGGGGCTTTTAATAAATATTTGCTTTCAAGTCTGTTTAAAAATATAATAAATACTTGTATTTTAAAAATAGCAAATAATTGTTCACCTTCATATACTTTCAATTGGCTTTTTATTTCAATTAAGTAACATAACACAGTTTGTAAGGGAGAAAGACTTGCAAGCAGAAGGTCACACATTCGAATCTCACTTGGTGGCACTTTAGATATTTTTGTTGTTTATTATTACTAACTTTATTTTCATTTTCAATTATTTCTAACCATAAAAATCTAATTTTTTTTACTATTTTTGTATTTATTTATTATATTTTAAAATATTATTTTTTTATTAAAATTATTTTTTTATTTTAAAAAAAATAGTCAAAATACCTTATAAATTAATATTTTCAAATCAATCTCAATATTTAGAATAGTCATAAACAAGGTTAGATTCATAATCGTGTTCACCAAATTATAGATCAAATATTCAATCATCTTCCTATCTTCAAAATCATGACAAAAATAGATCAATCTCAATTAGTGCACTTTGGATATTTTTTGTTACTAACTATTTTCTAATTATTTTCAAAATCACAAAAATCATGTTTTTTTATTATTTAAATATTATTTTTGTATTTTTAATTATGACATTTTTAAAAAATAATTATTTATTTGATTTTATGCACTTTTCATCAAAATTGAGTGCAAGAATCATAATAAATATAAAAAATATTTCATTTTCGAGATAAATGTTTCTTATTGGTTAATCTGCGTCAATTTGTGTCATAATCAACTTCTGATTGGTAAACTTGTTGACCAAGAAAGATCTGATTTATATTATTCCCTTTTTTGCCCTTTAACCTGATTTTGACAGTCTATAAATAGGGCCATATTTTCACACTTCTAGGACACCCAGAAATATTCACAATTTCCACCGTATCGATAATTTCCAATACTATCCAAACTCGTTAACCTTCTTTTACAATTCTTTTTGGTTGATTCGAGGGTTGTTGATTATATCAGACAACAACCTAAGAATAATACACTTTTTCCTCTTTCACAATTTTCTACACATTTACAAACAACGATTTTTTTTGGACCGATGATTTCATATGAGACCCCCCAATTTTATTTTCGATTTTAGCTTTTTTGTTCTTTTTTTTACCACATGATGATTATTGATGATTTTTATTTTCAAAATTATATTATTTACTAACTTTTTTTGGAAGCCAATTTCCAGATTGTATACATTTTTACGATCCAAAATCATCAACAATTTCACCAATAATTAGCAAATCCACAATTCACTAGAGTTCTCCTAAAGTTGTTGTTCTTCACATCGAAGAACAACAACAAAGAAACATGAAGCTTCCATCAACCTGAAAAAAGTCTCTGCACTAAAGGAAAGAATAAAGGAGATTAGAGGAAGCAACTTAAGTTTGGTCACGGTACTTCAGGTTGGTTTCTCTTTTACCATCTTATTTAAACTTGTGTATGATTGTTTGTTGTTGGGTTAATTGCTTGATGTATTTATTTGATTGATGTCTGAATCCAAAATTCAATTTGTTCTCTGTCTATGATTATTTTGTACATAATTCTTATTTTAAAATTTATTTTTAATAATATATTTAGTTTTATTAATCATATGTAGTTGTTATCGTTAACGATTATTAACATAATATTATAAAGAAAACTACACAAAAAAAACTTGTTTTTCACCATTGTTATATTTATATATTAATTTGTGTATTTTATTTTGAAATCTTAATTAAATCTGACCACATATCTAATTTTGACTGAAATTAATGTTAATAAAAAGAAATAAAATACAAATCTTTTTAGTCTTATTAAGCTAATAATTAAATATAACAATTAGATATTTTCTTTTCTATAAATTATTTATTCGTTAATTTTTTTTAGTTATTAATTAAGAAATTTTGGGATATATTTTAGGAGTAGTAAGTAGATTAATTTAGAATTAAATTAATGATTTTTTAAGCTATTTTTTTGTAGAAATTACTTTCTTTTTTTTTTCATAAAAAAACCACAAAATATGTTTCTCTTTAGTGTAGTTAAATATTAACCATATTTTCTATATCTATCAAACTTTTTTTTTCAAATATATATATATATATATATATATATATATATATATATATATATATATATATATATATATATATATATATATATATATATATATATATATATATATATATATATATATATATATATATATATATATATATAACACTAAAAATATGTCTTAGTATTTAGACTAATAATCGACTTGGTACATAATTTCAAATTTCTTTTTAAATCTAATTAATTTCAAACATTCTATAATTAATAGAAAATCATCTTCCAATAATTAAATGGGTCGACATACCGTCTACCGGTTTATTATTCAAAGTCAAACTTTTTAATTAAAATTCTACTTAATCTAAACACCCTCTAGTTTTACCGCCATAACTAAAACTACACCCCCTGATTTAATTCAATTATTAGTTTTTTATTATTATATTTTTTTATCTATTTTATATATTACATTTTTTTATTCTATTCTTATTATTATTATTACTATTATTATTTATAATAGTTATTATTATTAATATATTTTTATTATTATCATATTTTGTTATTTATTTATCATGTAAATAAATTGTTTTTATTTAAAAACTCATGAACATATTTTCTACGTTGCATTAAAATATTTGTAGTCATGCATTAATTAAGACTTTTGTAATTTATATGATTAAAAAATATCAACAAATCTCAAATCTATTTTTCGTAACAAATTAAGCTAACAACATTCTTTTTTGCAAAAGGGTTCCAAACGGATTTTCACTAATCGCGCATTTAGCCAAAATCTCTGCAATCACTACTCCCGGTTAAATGCGAGACGATTCAAAATATATTTGCAACCCCTAAAAAACACCAACCCATACGAACTACGAATTGGGACTCTGATTCCTCATAGGAGGATACGTAGGTATACGATAAAAAATTGTAGCGAGTTCCCCTATAAAAAAAATTAAAACCCTTTTTCCCCTATATAAAATTAAAATCCTATTTTACCCAAACTTAAACCTAAAACCTAGTATCCTTGTGAATAAGGTAGATGAAAGGTGCCTAACACCTTCCTTTTATCTAATTGAGTATGAAACCTAGAATCTCTGTCTGCGAATTAGGGTTTTCTGTTAGATTCCATTCCCTAGGATAAAAACTAATAGTGGCGACTCTTGATTTAAAAAACCAGTCGCAACAGTGGTTGATTGGTTCTTTGAGAGACTTTGTGAGTCTAGATTCTCAAGAAGACTTTGGTTGCGGTCATAGTGGATTAACAATAAGGATCGACAGATTTATTAGAGGTTCAAATAAGGTTGATCATACTTATTGTGGTTTTTTGTAATCTGGTTGATTATATTGGATTAAGTCCTTGTGTATAAGGAAAATCACCTTACGAGGTGGACTGAAGTAACTTTGTTAATAGTGAAGCAAGATAGAAATAATTATGTTCATTTTTTTTTATTCACTTGTTAAGCTTTGTATTTGAGTTGCGAAAAAATTATATTTGGTGCAGCCCAATTCAAACCCCATATTTCTTGTGTTTCTCGCACCTTCAATTGGCACCAGAGCTCCGACTCTGGTATTGATTTCTATCAAACATATAATTGTGTCAGATAAATATTCATACGAGTTTTTGAAACACTATGGTTGATCCTACTTCACCACCACTGGCTCCAGTTTCTGATAAAGATAACTATAAGGCTAAACCTCCCCTTTTATATGGTGAAAACTTTGAGTACTGGAAAGACTGACTAGAAAGTTTCTTTCTAGGTCATGATGTTGGTCTTTGAGATATGTTAGTTGATGGCTGCGAACATCCTACATATAGTAATGGAAAGTAGCTTGAAAGGAAAGCTATAACTGATCCACAAAAAAAGGATTGTAAGAATCATCATAAATCAAGAACCATATTGTTGAATGTTATTTCTTATACTGAGTATGGGAAGATCACAAATAGAGAGTCAGCTAAGTCTATATTGACTCTCTCATAATGACTCATAAAGGAAATGATCAAGTCAAGGAAACCAAGGCTTTGGCCTTGATTCAGAAGTATGAAGCCTTCAAGAGGGAGGATGATGAAATAGTTGAGACGATGTTCTCAAGATTTCAAACCTTAGTTGCAGGGCTGAGAGTTTTAAACAAAGGTTATTTTACACCAGATCATGTGAAGAAGATTATCATAAGTTTTCCATCCAAATGGAGGCCTATAGTAACTGCACTCAAGTTTGTAAAGGGTCTCAATAACACTTCTGTAGAAGAACTGGTGAGTTCTCTAAGAAGTAACGAGATTGAGCTAGAATAGGATGAACCTCAGAAGAGATGGAAATCTATTGCGCTCAAGTTTGTCAGAATATCTGAGAAGTCTAGAGCTCTTCAAGCAAAATAGATTGAGGATTCAAAAGAAGATTATGAGGAAGATAAAGACGATGTCTCTGCTGTCCAAAAGGGTTAACCATCTCTTAAATAGAAATCAAGGAAATAGTTTCAGAAGTATTAAAAGGACAAGTGGTCGCTACAAGTCTACTTCTGGTCAAAGGAAGTCTAGTGGAAAATAAGTCACTTGTTATGGGTGAAACAAGCCACGACACTATAGGAAAGATCGTCTTGAACTTCAGAAAGACAAACCTAAGAAGAGATATCTCAAGAGAAAGAAGAAAGGGTTGATGGCAACTTGGGATGATTCTGATTCTTCAGAAGACGACTCAGAAGAAGAACATACTAACATGACATTGATGGCTCAAGTTAGAACATCTGATGAAAATATCTCTCCAGAAGATGAAGTAAACACTAATTCATACACATAAGAGGTATTCTCCAAAGAGGTATTTTCCGTCCTTACTCATTATGAATTAACTTCATGTTTAATTGAAATTTTGGAAAAACATGAGTTACTCAAGATTGAAGTCAATGAACTTAAAAAGTCCCATGAATTCGCACTCTCTGAAAACAAAAAGCTTAAGGAATATCTCTCCATTTTAAATGAAGAATTTTTTAAAAGATGAGAACTCTGATCTCATAGGCACGAGAAAACTTTCAGAAGCTTCTGAGAGTACTGATAATGTCATCAAGAAATATGACAAAGTCTTCCAGAAGTTCCTAGCCAAAATCATAGGGAGAAGCATGATGGCTTCTATGATCTATGGTGTGAGCAAAAATGGAACCAATGGTATTGGTTATAGTACCTATGACAAATCTAATTCTGATAAGGAAGATAAACCAACTACTCTTCACTCCCATTTTGTCTCTACTATATTTGTGCCAAAATATAGAGGAAAAGAAAAAGAGAAATCTGCTTCTAAACCTGAGGAAAAATCTTTGCCTAAGCCTTCTCATTTTAATTCCTATAAATATGATTATTCTGTTGCTAATACCAAAGACGTTAAAATCTCCAAGGGAACTAACAAGAGAGGACCCAAGAATTTGTGGGTACCCAAGAAACAAATAATCTATGTTGTAGATATTCTTAGCAGCGTAGTTAAAACACTTGTTATGGTACACGGACTCTGACTGATTGCAACACATGATGGGAAGAATGCATATATTCCAGAGCCTGGAACTTAAAGCCTGGAGGCGTTATGAATTCCAGAGATGATCAAAAGGGGAGATTAGAGGCTCCGAAACTGATGGACATAAAAGAACAAGAAGTCATTGTCTCAGAAGATACTCAATCAAAAGTTATTGAAGCACAAATCTTGATCTTCATATTCTGAGGAATTGGTTATGAGTTTAAGCGTCTCTAATAAAGCCTACATATGTTGATGAAGCACTTATAAACAGGATTGGGTTCTGTCTATACAAGAAGAACTTTATTGCTTCTCAGAAAAAGATGGCGTGTGTGAAAAAGACGTGCTCTCTACGTGCAGTCTTCCATAATGTTGTTTGATCTTCTAAGGTACGTAGTTATTATTGTTAGCTTCTGAGATGTGATGCTTCAGATTAGTGAAGTTCTCATATATCAGAAGTATGCATGGTCAGAATATTCTCTTGAGAATACACATGTCCATTGGTAACTGAATAGTTTACTTCAATAAATAAGATGTTATTTCAGTGAATAGTTAGTAATTTAAATTAAAGACAATTGTCTTTTCAGAACCACTCCTTATCACTTGATGTGACTTATTGAGAAACGAGATAATCTTGAAATTAAATTTTAAATCTCTACTTTACCTCTTGTCAGATCTTTGGTATTTTTCAAAATCCTTCTCCATTATTACAAAGTCTATTTAAAATCCACTCACTTCATCTCACAAACCTCGCTTCACTTATCCTACACTTTCATTTTTCGAGCCCCAAAACTCTTCAAACCCTAAATTCCTTCATTCTAGTTTGTGGTTACATCTGTTCATCATTATCCATGACTGCTCAACAACAATTTGTTGAAGTTCAAGATCAAATTTAAAAATCTCAATAGGAACAACCCTATGATATCTTTCTATCCACTCCCGTTAATGAATTAAAGATTTTGTCTGAAGCCCTAGTGGATTTCGTAAACCTTGCTGCTAACGGCTGCGACCTTCTAGATGTTGTTACTCTTCAAGGTAGTCACTCTACTTTGATCGTCTCAATGGACCAGTGTTTACTGTCCTGGTTAAAGATTTCAGGATACATGCCTATGTGTCTGTCAGCAGACATGTTTGCTCTAGTGTTTACAGGAAAAAGATCTTTATTCCTGAAGAAGATATTGCAAAACTATACATTCATGACAAAACTGGATCCAGATTAATCAACATGACTACTGACGGATTTAAGAATTTGAAATTAACGAATCAATTCTACAAAACTACACCAAACCGTCGCACAAACTCTTTAGAGTAATTATTTGTATAGTTTTGTAAATAAGCCAGGAGCTTTTGTTTGCATCTTGCTATCAATACTTTTGTGTTGTTTTACTTAAACATTATGTAACTTGTTTGTGTAGAAGCATCTTTGTATACATATCTTTGTAAATCAACGGTGGTTGATTGTTTCTTTGAGAGACTTTGTGAGTCTAGATTCTCAAGAAGACTTTGGCTGCGGTCATAATGGATTTGCAATAAGGATGAACAAACTTATTGGGGTTTCAAGAAGGTTGATTATATTGGATTAAGTCCTTGTGTATAAAGCAAATCATCTTGCAGGGTTTACTGAAGTAACTTTGTTAACAGTGAATCAGGATAAAAATAATTGTGTTAATTTATTTTTATTCACTTGTTAACCTTTGTATTTGAGTTGCGAAAAGATTATATTTGGTGCAACCTAATTCAAACCCCCATTTCTTTTGTTTCTCACACCTTCACTACATACAACAACAATTGTATTAAACAATCGATGTCTTAAACAACCGTTGTTGTATGTGTTAAAATAAAATATTAAAAATGTAGCAGTAGAACAATAACAACAACATAGATTCAAACTCATGACCATGCGCCACTTCTAAACGTTGTGAAAAGTGGCTTAAAAATAAAAGTAAAAAAAGTGCCAAAATACGAGATATTACTACGATTAACAAGGAGGTCGTTGTAATATTGTTTTATGAAAGATATTTTCCATAGTAGTGTTAGTCGGTAATCTAGATTGGGCCTTGGAATTGAGCCTTCTTCCTTGGGCCTTTGTCCAACCCAAAACAAATGTTCTAAATTCCTTATTGCTACTTGGTGAAACAAAGATTAAAAAAGTAGTGCAAAAATGACCAACTGTCGAGTCTAAGAAAAACAATGACCCAAAGCCTTGAAAGCCAAAACCAAGCTTAATTTGTTGTGAAAAATTTATCTCGAGCAACAAATCTAAGGCACAAAAGATGTATAAAAAAAATCAAAGAACAATTCAATGGGCCAGTTGAAGTTTGATCAACAAATTTATAACATAATGAACAATTTGATCAGCGAATTCAAAACATAATTAAAGAGGTTTTAAGAATGCTTTAGTGCTAAGTTACCCTAAAAGAAAATTTGTAGGATGAATTATTTCTCGCCTAAAAAATGAAGACATATTTGAAAAAGTTATAAATAGGGGCTCGGTAGATATTTTTTAATATTAATTTTTTGAAATTAATTTATATATATTAGTTTTAATTAGTTTAATGGAACTCTCAACGTGAGAGAGTTAAAGTATTATAACACTGACGGTCTGTTCAGGTGGATCGATTTAGGACTGAGAGATCGTTCGAATGCAATCATACCTCTATATCTTTTATACCTAATCCCAACTAAACACAGTTGTGCATTTCCTCTGAAGTTAGAATTTTGATAAACCCATCTCGCAGCCATTACAATTGGTGTATTGAAGTGAAGAATGCTTCCTCAGCGAATGAAGAAAGCCGTTACTGATAACCCTAAAAAGCTCGCAAACTTGATCGATCTCGTTAACCTTCCTCCCACTCTCAGAGACTTCGTCGGTCAATCTCAGACTTCTCGATTAACCTGTTTCATGCGTGTTTGGTCCTACGTCAAAACCAACAATCTTCAGGTTCTGCTTTGTTTTTTCAACTTCATGAAAATTGATTCACATCAAAGTAATTTTAGGTTATCCGAATGATTTGAAATTATTGTTGTTATTGTTCTGTTTTCTAGATTGGAGAATTTAAACTTTGAATCAGTGATTAGAATTGGTTGTTTCCTTGCCTGTGCAGGATCCAAATAACAGGAACATGGTAAACTGTGATGAGAAGTTAAAAGGTATTTTACTTGGGAAACCTCGGGTTGAGTTAGCAGAACTTCCAGCACTTATCAAGCTACATTTTCCGAAAGAGCCCAAGTGATGTGTGTGATACGAATCAAGATGCATACCCTTCCTCAAGATGAGTCTCTCAATTGTTTTTCGCTTTTCTTTACCCCATAGATTCAGCAACAACATTAGTATACAAAGGAACCTAGCAGTTGAAACACCAAATTGACAGTTTTCTTTGTTGTGTATGAATGTATTAGATTAATCTTATCACATGTGATCCAATTTAAAATTCTCCTGTTTTGCTGCCTGCTTTTGCAACTATATAAGTTGTTTTAAAGAAATTTTTTTGCCGGGGTTGTGATTTGTTATGCATAAATTTGTGTATATTATTATCATTTATACCGAGTCATTTTATTTTTTCCTTAGGATTTGGAACTTCTGTAGCGGCTGCAGAACTATTGCATCCAAAGCCTCTGCAGTTGATACAAATGAATTAGATAATCCCCATACCCTCTCACATCTCCATATGCATACCGTTACTCTTTATCGAGAATCATCTTGAACTTGCAAGTTATGATTTCTCCCAAACTCGTTACCATAAGTAGATTGTATGCATTGCAATCGGTTTAGTTAAAATTGATTGCTTAATGTTGCTCCCAAAAACATGAAATTTCATAGTCGAAGTACCTGGCACTCTTTGTTTACTAGGAATCAAACCTTCCTCATTTGTAAGGAATCTCTTTGTTTACTAGGAATCAAACCCTTCCTCATTTGTAAGAAATCTCTGTTTGTGTTTACTATTTAGAGGTCAACTTGTTTGTTTAAATCTGCATGAAGGTTTATATCATGAAGAGATAATCTTGATTTCACACAACTAAAACTTCGTATTTCTATTGTGTCCTCCCTCCATTAGTTGTTAATTGACAAATGAAGTTTTTTATATATATTTTAAAGTGGGATATAATTTTGGGGGGAAACTCTCCTGGTTTATTTATTTTGTTATAAGTTATTGAATAATATATCATTTCTGCCTCCAATAAAAAAGTGTAATGTTGCCAAAATAAAAAGTTATTGATTTCTCACTTTTCCCTCAAGTTAATGGATATGGCTCTTCTCTTTTGTCTCTTTGTCTTGCGCCTCCCTTTGAATTGCATACATGAATTTGAAGGACTAGAGATTTTAACAAAATGGACAATTTTAAAGGAGATTTGTTAAAATCAGATCATGTTTTTTTTTTCATACTCGAGGGTATGTATATAGTTTGGTCAATTTAGATACTTCCACTAGTTTCTCTTCAAGGGATCATTGCTAGTCTTTTTTTATATATTTTCATGGTAAGGGTGGGAGACCTAAGCCTCTCTCTCTAGGAATCAATGATTGATGCGTTAGGTTTTATTTGAACTGATGGAGTCGGATGGAGTGGAGTGGAATGAGATAGAATGGAATAATATTTTATTGTTTGGATCATTTAAAATCGGACGGAGCGGAATGAAGTTGTATAGATTTTATTTCATTTCATCACTTACCACCATATTCATTTTCCTCTGATTTGGGCGGAACGAACAACTTGCATTATTTTTTTCTAAAACTTTCAAACAATGAAATGGTATTTTTTCCATTTGGAAACTCATTTTTTTCGGATTGTTTCGAATTCTCTTTCTTATAACTTTATTGTAACTAACCAACTGACAAAACACGCTTACCCAATAATGCCAAACAAATTCTTCGATGTGGTAAGATTGTCTGAGATTAAACGGCCTAGAGGTTGGAACAATCAACTCTAGGGGTATGAGGTCAAGAAGAATAAGGTACATGGTTTTATCCGAGAGAAACAATTGGATTTTTTTTTGGCAATGCAAGAGACCAAATTAGGGTGGGTGGAAGACATACCCTTTGTGTTTTATGCATGGAATGCTTTTTATGTCTATAGATTTATCCCAAATGTGGGTAATAATGATGGTATCCTATCTATTTGGCTATCCAAGATTTCCTCCCTTCTAGTACGTTATTCATCTAGCTCTAACCAAATGGGGGATCCACGAGTTGTCTATACCATGTGTTGTATCTGAATGGTGGTTAGATCTTTAAGGGGTTCCTTCTCATTGAACCCTTTCACAAGATGTTTATGATCATTTTCCTAATGTGCTTAAGTATTTTTCTAGACAATGGGGACCTAAGCCTTTTCGATTTAGCAATTTATGACTCAATCATAAAGACTCAAATGACGTGATTGTAATGTAAAAGGTAGCTTGTGGTCTGCATGTTAACTTTGCCAAAAGTATCATTATAGGTATTAATGCTTAGGGTTCTTCCATAAGTATATGAACGTTTACCGAATTTCTACATTAACTTCTTTATTACAATTGTACACATGATCCAATCAGGTAACAAAATTCATGGAACCAAAATCTAAAAGAAAAATACTCAATACTCCACGTTCCATATCTTTTTTTCTTTCTTTTTGGTTATTTTTCTTTTTATTTCATCATTGGATGTAGAATGATAATAATAAAGCTTCTTCATTGAAGAACAAAAATCTATTCTTCCCAACAATTAGAGTCATTACATTGGTATACATCACATGGTACACATATATCTTAAAGCCTTTACATAACTGTTCAGATATGTCTGCATTCTTTTTTACTTGTCATTCATTTCTCTTGCTAACTTAACCATATGGATTTCTAAAAGACTTTAAGAGATTAGGAATATCATGAGCAAGCATCTCATCCACGGCTTGTATCGTTTTCGGTTTCAATTTCTCGAATTTGTCGATGTTATAACCACTTAAAATGTCTTTAAAATGATCAATATCAGGAAAGTCTCCTGCCGGTAGATGGAACTCTCTTTGTACCTGTTATACATGTGTTTCGATTTTCATTTTCTTTCTCAATATCATAACAACATTTTGAAAAATACAGAGTTGGTGGACTCATATGTAATATACCTTTGCAAATTCGTCCTCCAAATTATCAATGAGTTTTTGTTGAGCTTTAGCTTTCCCCATCATCGCAGGCATCTGCTTCTTTAGATGACTGATAATATACGCATGAATAATAGCTGCTCGAGCTCGTTTTACAAATTCATTGATCTACATTATGTATAAGTGTTATAGTTGAGAAGATTATTACTAAAAAAATTAATCAAATGAAAAACTCACTTTACGATCACAAGCCTTCTTCGGTATGTCTTTTAGATCTGCAAGAAGGTCGTCTTGTTCTCTTTGGAAGAGTTCATTGCCAAGTATACCATTGACAGTATTGTTTCCTGGCTTGTCATTGAAGGAGCTGCCAAAATAAGTTAAAGGACCAACAAGAGTTAAATCACATCTAAATTTTATAGGAATATGCACAAGGTAATAGGTGAGAAAAATCAATAACAATAAAAAAAATTGGGTGTTTTTGGATTCACTTATTTATCAACTGGAATAAGCACTTGTGAGACTATTTGAGATAGTTTGTAGAAAAGGCTTATGGCTTGTCCAATCCATAAGCTATTCTCCGCTAATTTTCATAACATGATATCTTACGGAAACAACTTATATGAAAAAATCTTTTCCTATAGAAATAGATTATATATAAGCACTTATAAGATAAACATTTATGCTATAAGCGCTTCAAGATTGATGGCAGAGCATATATATGAAGTGACCTACCCTATATACACTCGCATGACTTCTGGAACATTGAGCACCTTCCCAAGTGACCACATTAAAGCACCATAAATTCTCATTAACTGCATTGTTAAGACACAGTTACATATACAAGTAAGATTTCCCTGTTGATGTTGCGTAAGATCTGTTAAGTAAACAAATAGATGATTAATTGCTCATGTTATCTTACTTGTTGAGTATCAACTTGATCCGCCTTGTTTAAAACCACCCGAATTTTATCATCATGCCCATGTAGGGAAGAAATCACCCGTTTGAACTCGTCGCTTATATCTAGTTTGTGAGGATCAAATAAAAGGAGTATTAAATCAGACTTAGCGGCAAACCAAGATGTAACACCCGTAAAATCATATGATCTTTGCGACCGTTGCTTTTCTCCTGATAAAACTCCTGGACTGTCCACAAATGTAATGTGCTCCAGTAACTTCGGACAAATGAGAAAAAGTAAGCGCCAAACGAAATTACTCATTTTTTGGGTCAAATTTCTGTAGAGAGACTTACAGGATGAGGCATTTGAGAACACTCAAATTTGGACAAAAAAGCTGTGCCAAAAGTCGTAAGCCCGCTAAACGGCATGTCTGCTTGGACAGCAACAGTATTACCGGGAATACTTCTCTCATCAGGTCCAGACTACGTACATAAAAATCACTTCATGATATTAAACTTGGCACTCAAGCTATCTTAGTAATCAATTTAAGATATAACAGCTGAAGATTTGTGACCGTCTTCTAAGAATCTATCCGTAGTAATTGGTAATCGAGAGTAAATGGTTTCGGACATACCATGACAACAACAAACCTATCAGTTGTTGGTTCAGGTCCAATATGAGCTCCTAATAACATAAATAGGAAAACAAGCAAATAAAATCAGTAATATATATGGTTTATCACTCGATTAGAAATCAAAAAATGGTTCGAACAACTTGCCTGGATAACTACTTTGAAGCATATGTTTGATAAAAGTTGTTTTCCCTGTTGAGTACTGACCCAAAAGCATAACCATAGGTTTGCAATCAAAATCACTATTTGTCTGCAAGAATTCAATACAAAAAATAAGTGAATACTTTTGTCGATATTTAAAAGACTGTCATAACACAACGTAGGGAACAAAAAGTTACACGAAATCACCAAGAGCCGTGTACTGACCAATAAAGGAGATACGAAATCGTTGAATCGATAAGCGACTTCTAAAGGCTTCAACTTCTGTATGTAAAGTCTCTTTAAACCATCGATAATTGATGTCACAGTGGAAGCAGGCATCTAGGGACATAATGCACAAAGTGCAGAAGTGAAAAATCTCTATGAATGCATTTAACAAATTTTTTCTCCTAAAGTTAACAATAGCAAAGAATTCGCAAAGAATATAAATAAGCATATTCAGTCCTCAAGAACATGTCTCAAATAATATGAGAAACCAAATTAGAGAGATATGAGGAAAAGGCACAATTTGTTAATCCGAAACACGACAGTAGTAACAATTTCAGAGTAATACTAACTAATTGTGTACCTTTTTTGCTGATTTTGCAGTAAACCACTTGTTCGAGGGCGATGGCAGAGTACTAACTGCATTATTGCAAATTAAGTGAACTTCGAATTTCAAGAGAAATAGAAAGCAAGCCAAAATCAATGTGAAATTGTGAATGACCTTAGTCAGTAAAATGAGAGATATATTACCATTATTATCTTTTTGTTTGCGCTTTTTCTTCTGTAGAAACAAAGCCAATTATGTACTGATAAGTACTTTAATTAAATCAACATAAACCATCAACATAAACTATACTTACTGCAACTAATGCATCCAAACCTTCCATTATTGGTGGTTTCACATCTCTCAAAACTGAAATAGAAGCTAAGCTTATGTTAGATAACTTTATCACAGAGATACTCAGAATTACAAGCAACAAAAACGTTCATTGCAATTCTATAAAGTGCCGACACAGACACAAATATCAAACATGGTATTGATACTAACACGTAGATGTAAGTAATAATTAAGAAAATATAAAGTGATTGAATGTAGCCACGTATTCTAGTGTCTAGTGTCGTGGTTGGGACAGAACACGGGTACTTGAGACGCCTTTAATCTGACGTGCAGTGCTACGTAGTTGCAAAATCATTAACTAGTACATACATAGAGTTAATCAATCATACATTAGAGGAAAAACCTAAAGATACAAAAGTAAGAGAACTTACTATCACTAGTTAGAAGATCATGTGTTATTGTGTATCCATTTTGTGCCAAAGAAACAAGCTACAATTCAAATGGGTTAGGAACAAGAAACCGATTAGTATCAAGCTTTGATAAAACAATAATTCTTATATTAAATGATAAAAATCACCTGCATAGAAATGACAAATTCTTTGAAACCGAGATATCCTTCTCGCTTTGAATCTGCGATAGCCCACACCTTAGTAAGGGGAGCACCAAAGAAACAATTTAGATTCAAGGAAGAAAAAAAAAACAGGTGCAAAAAAGGAGACTATGTAAAACTATCAACTTAGACAATGCCCAATCTATGTGGGTGTTTGTCTTCATGGCATAACTATGACGCATAGACACACCAAACACGATACTGACACGGAGAACCATTAATAATTTAGAAAAATGAATAAATTAAATATAATCATAAGTATTAGTATAGGTGTCCGACACAAACACGAACATAAACACATATTTTTCAAAAGTGTCGGTGCTACACCAGAACATACCACAGACACGCGTCGAGCTAAAGCTAGAATTTCTAGCATCTTAAATTCACAGCAAAACGCATTGAAATGTACGTTTTTTATTCTAAACGCCAAAACAAATACAATACTTACTAAAATAAATAAAATTCAAAACCTGCTTGAGATCTTGTCGAGACAAATTCGACATGGCGAAAAACTTCGAGGCTTCATTCCCAGTAAAACGACCATCACCATCTGCATAAACAAAATAACAAAATTACCAATCACCAGAGAAATTTCAATTATCACATGCATTTATCATATGCTAATAAATATTAACAAAACAAGGTGAAGATCAACACAATAACACCATAGAATTTTCAAAAAAGGATTGAAATTAGGTTTAAAGATGAACCTGCATCTGCATAATTGAACCACTCTTGATAAAGGTCAAGATTCTCTTTCGAACATGAATAATTTGGAACGGTATCAATTTCCATAACATGCATGAACAAAAATCAATAGAATGAAATTGAAAAATTGGATTTATTTAATGATTTTTGTGAAAGAGAATTGAAGAGGGATTGCAAAATGCAGAGAGAGGTTAATCGATCAAACGAGAAGAAGGGGTTTCATTGTGGAAACAAGAATTGGCGCAAAATTGGTGCTTTTGTTATTATAACGAGAATCTAGAATTTGAAATCTCGTTAACAATTATACACGTGTTATATATGAGTTTTGTTTAAATATTTATAAATATTGAATGATAAATATAATTGTATAAAGAATAATTATATTCATGTGTTTGTTTAGGTTAAAATAATTTTGTACGGTAAATTTGTATTCAAATGTATATTGAAAATAATATTTATCAATTTTTTTACTTGAATTTAACTGATCATGTCCCGTTACAAATTTTAAAATGTTTTTTTTTGTTGATATTTTTGATAATAATAGCAAGTGATCGTACCTGATCAGAAGGAATTGTCACTGATCCACGAGCTTGAGTTGAACAACAGTTGTTGAGAGCGAAGTGGAGGGGGGTGTACCTGCAAGGTACTCCGATGTCAAAGTGAGAATGAGAACAATCAGAGTGCAAATACTATAATTAGCCCCCAACACTATAGTAAGAGTAATATAAATGAATACCCGACTCTCTCAAGTGAGAGAGTATTTATAGCCCCAACACTGGGCCAAGGTCCCCATGTTGGACTGATTAAGCAGACCTATAATGGAGAGTGCCAGGACCTACGTGTGTAGTGGAGACCAGCACGTGGTCTCCATCCTGAATGAACTACTCCGAACTATCAAGGAGATGTGGATGCGGTCTTTTCGGGGTCAAGAGGACCGCGTGATATTCAGAGGCATTGAGTGCCTTCCCTACAAGGAGGGTGCTCGTGAGGACCTCCCGGGTGTCGTTGATCCTCCTCTACAGTCATGTGGCGAGGATGTCCTCAGAGGACATATCCTCGACGCGAGGAGTGAAATCACTGTCCGACATGGTTAAGGGCTTACTCACTCTTGCTGATCTTCTCCTGAAGCATAGTTGGATTGGACCTTGTATGATGTTTGGGTCAAATGTGGGCCCAGTCCAAAACATGAGCCCCCCTAGTCGTTGTTCCTAAGGATAAGAGCTATGACTTAAGACCAACTTGCCAGTCCGACGAGCGTAGCTTACCTGGGTCCCCTATTTCGTCGAGGGACGAGGTCTTCCTTATATGGTAGCTGTTCGGATAGAAGTTGGAGCGTGTTTGCGGAAGAGTCCACATGCTCCTCGACTCGTAGGGAGATGGTGTAACGCTCCGATAATTTAATTAATTATTTAACTAAAATTATTAGTTGGAGTTGAGCAATATTGTGAATTATTGTTAAGTTGCTCTGTGACATATTTGATTAAATGGTGGTTTAATAATATTAAATATATTGGAGTATTATAAGATTAATTGTTGGGCTTATTTAAGTGATGTCATGTAGTAAATATGGGAGTGTGGATATTGGTCCAATAAGAATTACTAGAATTACAAGGTTAAGTGGATATAAAAGGAATTAGGTTAATTGAGAAAAAGTGAGAGAATAGATGGGAGAAACTCATTCTCGTTTTTATTGCAGCAGTCTCACTAAATTATTAATCCCCCGATTTGTTAACCGTTGGATCGTGCTTAAAATTTGAGGGTAGGTTCGCAACACCTACATCTAACTTTTGACTGTTGGGATCTTCAAAATAAGGTCTGAGTTGGGAGATATCATCATTGTATTGTAGCTGCATATTTGGGAAAATTTTCAGCTTTGATTCTGATCTAGAGAGAAAAAAATCTTGGAAGGTTTTGGTACAAGAGAAGTTGCAGAGAAGAGCAAAATAAGGGTTTTGAGGAGAAAAAGAGGGATACGTGGAAGTTACACCAAGCGGCCAAGAGGAGATTCAATCAGAGACCCTTAAAGTTACCTTCAATCTAAACCAGGTAAGGGTGTAGTTCAATCTCTATAACCAGGTATGTGATAAACCGTATGTGGAGTTGGGTTATATAAATTTGTGCCATGAATTGTTGTCGATTTGGTTATATTGTGATTCTATGAAGATTATCAATCCTGCAATTTTAGTTGTCAGTGAATGTTCATAATGTGTTGATGAAGTTGTTCTGCAATTTATTTAAATCGTATTTCTGTTATAATATTGTTATGGCTATTATTGAGTTGTTGTCCTGAGATGAGACTCGAAAGAACATATAGGCGTGGTGGAAAGACTATGTCATATCTTATATTATTAATAAGTTAATATAATTAGTAAAATAATTTAGTATCAGATTGGATTAAAGAAGTTGCAAGAATAAATTGTAATGCTTTAGTCAAATGAATAGCAGGATGTATATGTAAGAGTAGCATAAATAATAGTGTATGGACTAATTTAGCTGAACATTGTTAGGAAGTATCAGTAGATGTAGAAATTGCAAATTATCATACAGAAAGTATAACGAAGAATTTCAGTAACAGGAGGAATAAGTTGAAATTGATTTTGGTTTATAACTAATATTTGTCACTGGCAGGAAGTTGTAGTAATAGAAGTTGTAGATAACAAACAAGTAGTTTTGGCGGAGACCAATAATAGCAGTAAGCTAAATAATAGAGGTAGCATAATTTAATATAATAAATTGATTAGTAGAAGCATAAATGAATAGTAGTAATAACAGTATATAAAACAATACCGATTAGCCGAATTTGTAGATTTAGGCGGTAAAAGTAGTTAACCGGAATTAGTTGAAATTGTCGGAGTGAGTCGTATATATATATATATATATATATATATATATATATATATATATATATATATATATATATATATATATATATATATATATATATATATATATATATATATATATATATATATATATATATATATATATATATATATATATATATATATATATATATATATATATATATATATATATATATATATATATATATATATATATATAAATGGGTATTTTTAGTTGGTTTTTTTATTAGAATTATGTAGAATAAAGTTGATTTGCAGGTGAAGTCGAATTAAGTTGAATGGTTCTGATTTATGGAATTGTGTTGTATACCTTGCTGAAAAATATGAAATTGCAGGTGATGATGAATTTGGTTGAATTACCTCTATTTATGGGCAATATTATGTTTTAGGCCCATGGCCAATGTTGAGATGTTGTGTTGTTGTGATTGTCTCTGTGAATTCTTGCTGATAATATGAAGTTGCAGAGATTTTAGATAATGATGAATTACCTCTATTTACTGGTAATAATGGTTATGTGGGCTTATGCCTTGTGATGAATGATGATTGTTGTTAGTATGTGATGGTGCGTTCATTGAGTCACATACATTTGCATACTCTGTGATGACCTGTATTGGCGGATTTTGTGAAGGCCTGTATTGACAAAATGCGAAGAAGGCTTATGCCTTGTTGATCTCTCTATTAATTGGCAATTTTTAAGTTGGGAGTTCTGCTCCGATGGTACCACATGCATGTGCATTATGATTGAGTCGCATGTGATGTTGCATCTTGAGTTGTGGTGAAGATAAATTTGTTGTTGCTTTATGTTGTTGACTTGTTGTGACAAGTATTATCTAAAAGTTATGAATTTAGTAGTTATGTCGTGTTGATGTTTTATTGTGATTAAAGTTGTTTGTAAGTTGTGAAGTGGTGATTTTATATGATCTGATTTAATATATTATTTATCATATGACTAATTATATAGTTTGATATCTCACCTCTTCTGTTTGAATGTTTTCCTCTGTTGGTAACGTGTAGGTAATCAAGAAGGATAGTTATTACCTCGTTAGTTCGAGTCAGTGTTATCGCTCTGATACGTAGCACTCGGGGGGATGAATGCTTGATATTTAGTTGTTGGTTATTATTTCAGTTGCTGAATTTTTAAGTTGATTACATGAAATAATTGTTGTCTTGAGGTTGTTTTAGTTGAATAAAAGATGTTAAGTGAATTGAAGTTGAGTATGTACATTTAGTTTATTATAAATAAAAAGTTTTTTGATTTTGAAGAATAAATCAGATTGTAATCGGTTCATCCGATTTAAGTGTTATGTATCTGTTTGTATGCGATTAAATGAAGATTGATTTTTAGGTGAAAATGTAGCATCCTATTTATGTTGAACTCTGATTTTCTTATTATCCGTCGGGTAGAAATGGGGTATTACATTAGTGGTATCAGAGCAGGTCGGTCCGTCCGACCAAGTTGTCTAATGTTGTTTGTTTCTTAGTGCGCGACAAGTGTGTGAAACACTATCGGTACTTGTTTATCTTAATTGCAGGAAGTTGGTTGAAGATAAGTGGGGGAGAAGCTTTGCTTCTCGGATATGTTCAATTGAAAGGTGTTAGTTCAGTGTGCTGCTGACGATGACAATGCAATAATTGTTGGAGTCTTGTTGTTCCTGAATTTGAAGGAGACTTGGATTTAAGGTCTTGTTGTTAATCGAGTTAGAGCGCCTTGAGAGAAATTGAGCACACATTGTTGGTGCTTACTTCTCGAAGAATGAAGAGCGATGTAATATTTGTTGATTTACGAAGCAAGTATAAGATGTTGATGTTTGAACAATGATGGAGTAATAAAGTTGCTGTAACTTTTGTGTTGGGATCATATAAGTGATTGTCGAAAGTAGTTGACGTTGATAAGTAGTTGTGAATCGCGAGTCTGAGTCAAAACTTGAAGAAGTGAGTAGCGTTGTGAAAATAATTGTTGCCCTGGTGTTTTGGAACCTGAACTTTGGAGAAGGAATGCATCTATCGAGTTATAAGAAGTTTGGGAGAACGAGATGTGTTAAGAGTTGTTTGGAATATGTCTAAGTTGAAGACAAATGAGTTTCGGAGTGGAATTTCTGTAAGCGAATCGCAGGAAACTGCAGAATTGTTGTGGGACTTCGAAAATTTATAACTAGAGTTCCGGGCATCCGGTTTGAGTTTCGTTTGAAGCATTGAAAAGCTAATAAAATAAGCTTCATTTTAAAAATGGTTCCAGTAGCTGTAATAGATTCATTTATCACGTGATGATATTGGAAGTAAGTGCAGTTTGCTGTTAAGCTTGTCTTTGGGACTAGACTTGTTCTTCAGCGTTGTACGGGACGTCAACGTCCGAGTTGGGTGAATTAAATGAGCAATTGGAAGATTTATTTAAAGTAACTTATGAAATCAAAGGTATCATTTGGAAAGCTTTGGTGTTATTAATTAGAACGAAAGACGATAATGTGAAGTTGTGTGAAATTTATGGTGTCGAAAAGGAGGAAGATTTATGCTAAGTTGTCAGGATGTATGTTATAGTTTTGGGAGAAGAGTTCTCTTGAGTAATTTTATTTACAAGTGAAAGTGTATGTAGATCCATTCAAGGTGGATGCAGTTCTAAGTTGGAGAACGACGAAGTCTGTTATAGAGGTTAGTAGCTTGTTGAGCTTAGATGATTACTATCATTGTTGTTTGAGGTGTAGATATATATGAAATGTTATTAGATAAGATGATAATGTTGAGAGTGTGATTGGAATGAGTTTGAGAGGTGGAGATATATGTATTTTTGATGTTGTGAAATTCGGAAGAGGATTAAGAGTTTAAGAATGTTGTTAGAATCCTTTATGTAGATAAAGACTCAGACTAGAGTGGAAGGGTTTGTAATGTATTGATATACCAACAGATCTTGAGTTAGAAAATGATTGATCATCGTGGGATGGTGGATGAATGAGGATTAGACATGTTGTGTTTTAGAAAACTTGAATACGAGTTTTAAGGAAACGCTATTATAGTTTGGTACGCCGATTTATACTCCCTTATAGTTGTCGAATACTAATTGACAAATTGAGGAACTGATCACCCTCAATCCATTGTTAATAATAGATGAGATTATGTTGGATGTTATATATTTGTCTTGATATCTTAATGGTGTGAAAAGTATGGATGTTATATCGCGAGAATAATCGCTCACTAGTTTGTGTGAAATTAGTAGAGGAGTCGTTGAGTGAGAGTTAAGACGTAATGAACAATTCAGAGTAGTGGGTTTGTATACGAGCTAACGTTGCAAAGTGAAAGATTGAGAATATCAAGTGAACAACGATTTTATGACAGATGTTAAAGAAAGTTTGGGATTAGATTGAAACTTGTAAACCATATAATCAACGAAAAATTTAATGAGGACGATAACTTAAGATGGATGGTCAGAGTTGCGCAGCTGAAGCGTGATGTGGCGCAATTGCTATGCGTGTACAAATCGTTAGAAGTGAATGATTAAAACATCAGAAGCCTATGGGAATGATGTGTCTTAATTTACATGCTTGATTTGGTGGATGATTGATATAGAGATGTTGTGCCAGGGCATTATGTTTGCTAGTAAATATTTGCGGATTTTATAAGAAGATTGTTGTGGATTGTTGGTTGATGGTGAGCTATGGGTATGCTTGCTGAGTTATACACTTAAGTTGATGTTGTAATGATTTTGGTTATCATTATTGAGATGTTATTGTTGGTTACCGTAAGTGATGAATAATATCCTATAATATGACGAAGTTAATTTTGTTGACTATGTTGATGTCACTATAATGGTGAGTAGAGCTGTTGATATTTTGTTGATACTTGACTTACATATACATATGAGAATAAAGTTGTATACGCGTTTTGGTGTTGGGAAAGTTGTTAAGAGGTGACGTGGTATATCCAAGTATAAGTGAGTTATGGTTGTTATATTTCTACTGTGAGAGTTGTTATGTCAGAGTGTTGCCGAAAAGGTTGGTAAGTTATTGACAGGTATGTCGTGAGGGTGTTGAATGATTAGCATGCGTGTAGTAGATTTACATCATGATTGAGTTGTTACTATGTCAAAAATTAGTGGCCGAAGTGTTGGTAAACGCGAAGTTTGAGGATTAGAGAGTTGGATACGAGGTTCACATTAAGGATGGAAGTATCGAGTAGATTTTTGAGGACAAAAATATTCTAAGTGGGGGAGAGTTGTAATGTCCCGATAATTTAATTAATTATTTAATTAAAATTATTAGTTGGAGTTGAGCAATGCTGTGAATTATTATTAAGTTGCTCTATGACATTATTTGATTAAATGGTGGTTTAATAATATTAATATATTGGAGCATTATAAGATTAATTGTTGGGCTTATTTAAATGATGTCATGTAGTGAATATGAGAGTATGGATATTGGCCCAATAAGAACTACTAGAATTACAAGGTTAAGTGGATATAAAAGGAATTAGGTTAATTGAGAAAAGTGAGAGAATAGATGGGAGAAACTCATTCTCGTTTTTATTGCAGCAGTCTCACTAAATTGTTAATCCCCGATTCGTTAACCGTTGGATCATGCTCAAATTTTGAGGCCAGGTTCGCAACACCTACATCTAACTTTTTACCGTTGGGATCTTCAAAATAAGGTCTGAGTTGGGAGATATCATCATCGCACTGTAGCTGTATATTTGGGAAAATTTCCAGCTTTGATTCTGATCTAGAGAGAAAAAAACCTTGGAAGGTTTTGGTACAAGAGAAATTACAGAGAAGAGAAAAATTAGGGTTTTGAGGAGAATAAGAGAGATACGTGAAAGTTACACCAAGTGACCAAGAGGAGATTCAATCGGAGACACTTAGAGTTACCTTTAACCCAAACCAGGTGTTGTACCCCAAAATTTGCCCTCTCATTTCTCAAGGAATCACCCTGGATCCTCAAGTTTGCTTCCATCCAATTCCAAGCCTTGAACTGCAATTTTTCAAGAAAGTCATCCGCAAGGGAAAAATGGTCATTTGCATACTAAAAAGTCAAACTTTGACTTTTGGACAAAAACCAAATTTTAAGAATCATATCTCATCAAGACATGTTGAAATATGAAGTTTGTTTCATCTAGAGATTCAAAAGTCCAAACTACTTTGGAAAAGTCAAAATTCTAAACACTTAGAATTTCCCTAAGCGTTTAAGAAACATGACAAACTTAGAACTTCTGACCAGATTATCACCATAACGCTCAGCAAATTCTGGATATTCTCAAGACAGAGTTTGGTCAGAACTTCTGGGAAAGTTTTCACAAAAGTTCAGTCAGAGTTTGCTAGGGTAATTCAAAGAAGGTTAAGAAGCATGCTGCAAGCTTTCTAGAAAGTCTGTAAGCTCCTTCAGAACATGCTGGAGCCAGAAGATAAGAAGATCAGAGGTTGGATGCTACGCTGAAGCAGAACTTCTAATCCAGAACTAAGCCTTGGTGTAGAATCTCACGTTGCAGGATTTCTGGTTGTGATAAGTCTCATCGTCATTAATGCTCACAACCACTTTCTGAGTATTTATCTAAAGGATTTTTACCACGTGTACCTCTACTGTCTTGGGATAGCAAACTTTGGTACTAGGCCCTTGCTTTGTTTTGATTTTCCTTAAATCCTGCTGACAACTCCAGCTTAAGCATGGTTAAAAGATGCTAATCAGCAGCTAGGTCAGCCTATGCCTGCATCCCATATTTGCATCAAATTAGCATACGAAAATTGTGATTAGAAAGAAATGGAACAGTATACCAAAAAGGTTTGAATCCCATTTCTTTTTCCCCCCAAAACCACAACAAACCCATCTATAAATACTTTGCTCCATCACACGTTCAAGGGCTGGATTTTTAAGGGAGAGAATCATAAAAAAGAGAGAAAAGGAAGTAGTGAAACCTTCATAAAAATCCAGAAATCCCAAACAGAAAACCAAACCTCTGTTTTTCCTTTTGAATCAAAGAACTTGGCATTCTCCTCTTCCGTTACTCTTGCTGATTCCAGAACGTCCAAAGGTAGCAACTCAAAGCTCCAAGCCCACACTCCAGATTCAAGGTAAGTCTTTCTAACTTTGAATTTTTCATTCAGAACATCATTAATATGTAAATATCACAATTAATATTGTCCATATCATTGCATAAGTAGAAAAACTGTGGATCAGAGTTTCTTGATTAGGGCTAGATTCAGATTTAGGATTAGAACTTCTATAAACTGTTGTGCTATTATCCTTCTGATTTGCTATTTACTAAGAACTGAATAAATTGCTGATGTGCTGATTAAAATTGAAATATGGCATCTGATGTTCACTCACAGTTTTAGCACAACACAGAACTTCTGATTTTTCCTCACTGTTAATGCACACTTAACTTCTGATGTTCACTCACTGTTTTAACACTTAAAACTTCTGATTTTCATACGCTGATAACCCGCTGAACTACTGACTGTTCGTTCACTGTCTTAGCACCATACAGAACTTCTGAGTTCTTCCTACTATTTTGACACGCACAGAGCTTCTAAGGCTTTCTCACTGTTCTAACATTCAGAAGTTCAGCACATAGCAATCCAGAACTTCTGTGTTTTTCCTCTAACGTGTCTTGCAGGATCTTAAAGTGTACCAATCCAGAGCTTCTGATTCCATTGACGTTCCTTTCTGAGTCATCACGCGCCTGGCTTCAGAACTTCTGATCCTTGTTTGTTTTGCTTGCAGTAGCACGTTGTTTCTATCTTTCAATTATTTTCCTTTTCATCATTTTTAATATTGACTATTTTTTTTATTAACATAAAAAGACATAAAAATATTTTCTTTTATTAATTAATTTATTTCTTTTTTCATTAAGACAAAAACATTCTCTAAACAAGTCCATTTCTTTCTTATATTGTACATTTCAATATAGTTGTAATAGTAACTTAGGATTTATTTTTACTTGCAACCCCCATTCATAAATATGTACCCTCATCCCCTAAATATTGTAATAGCGTAGGACTTTACATTTCTGTAACTTATCACTTTCAATATATGTTAGTAATTAGGGTGTGTATGGCAAGATATGAAAATCAACAAATAGATCACCCTAATCAAGACTAAAATGCATGCAATCAAACACACTTGCACACTAACACCCCTAGGGTAATCTCACTTGTTGCCTATCAGAAATTAGTCTTGTCCCTCGAACATGGGTGTTTTAGCAAAAGACCCTCGATAAAAGATCGTAGTCCCTCGATAACCCTCGATGTTTCCTTTGGTAAACGATCTAGTCCCTAAAACGGCATTGCTAAAACGTTCCATGAGTTGCCTTCTATGACTATACAAACGTCTCACACCCGTCCCTTCACATCCAACGATGGGGCTTCTTACCAAACAATGGTAAGATAACAAAATCTAAAGGAGGAGGAAAAGCACATCTAAGACCTTTTGAGTAGGTAGGTTCGCTCTCAGTTACTCGCTTGCTCACAACAAAAACATTTTATACACCAACACTCTCATTTTGAAACACTTTTGAAAACAACACTTTGTACGCGTTCTTATAGAAACGAGAACCTTTACAAGGAAAACACCTTTTTTAAAAATCACTTTCAAAAACATATCTCACAAACACCTCTTTGAACTATTTTTGAACCAAACACTTTGTATGCGTTCTTATAGAAACGAGAATCATTACAAAGTTACATTTTCAAAATACTTTCAAAAGCCACACCACAAGCACATTCAAATAAAAGCAAGTGATCTAACAAGTAACTAAGATCCCATGGAAAACCATGGATGAAAAGGGTGCTAATACCTTCCCTTTTCATAATCTACCCCCTGAACTCAAGAAAACATCTCTAAAGGTCTTTCCTGTGCTTTTTCACCTTTCCTTTTGGATAAAAGAAAAGTCGGTGGCGACTCTTGATAAACCACAACATTTGAGAACACAAACGCAAAACACCCAAGTCAGTTCTCCCACCGCATCACCCCAGGTAAGGGTGTGGTTCAATCTCTATAACCAGGTATATGATAAACTGTATGTGGGGTTAAGTTGTATAAATTTGTGCCATGAATTGTTGTTGATTCGGTTATATTGTGATTCTGTGAAGATTATCAGTCCTACAATTTTAGTTGTCAGTGAATGTTCATAATATGTTGATGAAGTTGTTCTGCAATTTATTTAAATCATATTTATGTTATGATGTTGTTATGGCTATTATTGAGTTGTTGTCCTGAGATGAGACTCGAAAGAACATGTAGGCGTGGTGGAAAGACTATATCATATCTTATATTATTAATAAGTTAATATAATTAGTAAAATAATTTAGTATCCGATTTTATTAAAGAATTTGCATGAATAAGTTGTAATGCTTTAGTCAAATGAATAGCAGGATGTATATGTAAGAGTAGCAGAAATAATAGTGTATGGACTAATTTAGCTGAGCATTGTTAGGAAGTATCAGTAGATGTAGAAACTGAAAATTATCATACAAAAAGTATAACGGAGAATTTCAGTAACAGGAGGAATAAGTTGAAATTGGTTTTGATTTATAACTAATATTTGTCACTGGCAGGAAGTTGTAGTAATAGAAGTTGTAGATAGCAAACAAGTAGTTTTGGTGGAGACCAATAATAGCAGTAAGCTAAATAATAGAGGTAGCGTAATTTAATAGAATAAATTGATTAGTAGAAGTATAAATAAATAGTAGCAATAACAGTATATAAAACATTACCGATTAGCTAAATTTGTAGATTTAGGCGGTAAAAGTAGTTAACCGGAATTAGTTGAAATTGTCGGAGTGAGTCGTATATACATATGGGTATTTTTAGTTGGTTTGTTTTATTAGAATTATGTAGAATAAAGTTGATTTGCAGGGGAAGTCGAATTAAGTTGAATGGTTCCGGTTTATGGAATTGTGTTGTATACCTTGCTGAAAAATATGAAATTGTAGGTGATGATGAATTTGGTTGAATTGCCTCTATTTATGGGAAATATTATGTTGTAGGCCTATGGCCAATGTTGAGATGTTGTGTTGTTGTGATTGTCTCTGTGAATTCTTGTTGATAATGTGAAGTTGCAGAGATTTTAGATGATGATGAATTACCTCTATTTACTAGTAATAATGGTGATGTGGGCTTATGACTTGCGATGAATGATGATTGTTGTTAGTATGTAATGGTGCATTCATTGAGTCACATACATTTTCATACTCTGTGATGGCATGTATTGGCGTATTTTGTGAAGGCCTGTATTGGAAAACTGCGAAGAAGGCTTATGCCTTGTTGGTGCCTCTATTAATTGGCAATTTTTAAGTTGGGAGTTCTGCTTCGATGGTACCACATGCATGTGAATTGTGATTGAGTCGCATGTGATGTTGCATCTTGAGTTGTGGTGAAAATAGATTCGTTGTTGCTTTATGTTGTTGACTTGTTGTGACAAGTATTATTTAAAAGTTGTGAATTTAGTAGTTATATCGTGTTGATGTTTTATTGTGATTAAAGTTGTTTGTAAGTTGTGAAGTGGTGATTTTATATGATCTGATTTAATATATTATTTATCATATGACTAATTATATAGTTTGATATCTCACCTGTTGTACCCCAAAATTTGCCCTCTCATTTCTCAAAGAATCACCCTAGATCCTCAAGTTTACTTCCATCCAATTCCAGGCCTTGAACTGCAATTTTTCAAGAAAAGTCATCCGTAAGGGCAAAATGGTCATTTGCATGCTGAGAAGTCTAACTCTGACTTTTGGATCAAAATCAAATCTCAAAAATCATATTTCATCAAGACATGTTGGAATATGAAGTTTGTTTCATCAAGAATATCAAAAGTCAAATTTTACTTTGGAAAGTCAAATTCTAAATATTTAGAAATTTTTCTAAGTGTTTAAGAAATATGACAATTTCAGAACTTCAGACCAGATTATAACCATAACTCTTAGCGAATTCTGGATATTCTCAAGACAGAGTTTGGTCAGAACTTCTGGGTAAGTTTTCACAAAAGTTCAGTTAGAGCTTGCCAGGGTAATTCAAAGAAGGTTAAGAAGTGTGCTACAAGCTTTCTAGAAAGTCTGAAAGCTCCTTCAGAACATGCTGGAGCCAGAAGATAAGAGGATCAGAAAATTGGATGCTACGCTGAAGCAGAACTTCTGATCCAGAACTAAGCCATGGTGTAGAATCTCACGTTGCAGGATTTCTGGTTGTGATAAGTCTCATTATCATTTAATGCTCACAACCACTTTCTGAGTCTTTATCCAAAGGATTTTCACCACGTGTACCTCTACTGTCTTGGGATAGAAAACTTTGGTACTAGGCCCATGCTTTGTTGTGCTTTTCCTTAAATCCTGCTGACAACTTCAGCTTAGGCATGGTTAAAAGCTTCTAATCAACAGCTAGTTCAGCCTACGCTTGTATCCCATAATTGCACCAAACTAGCATGCAAAAACAGTGATGAAAAATCAAGGGAGAAGGATGCCAAATTGATTTAAAATCCCATTTGTATTTCCCCCCAAAATCACAACAAATTCACCTATAAATACTTTGCTCCATCACACGTTCAAGGGGCTGGGCTTTGAAGGAGAGGCTGGCTTTGGAAGAGAGATTGGTAAAAAAGAGGAGAGAAAAGGAAGTTGAAACCTTCATAAAAAATCCAGAAGTCCCAAACAGAAAACCAAACCTTTGTTCTTCCTTTTGAATCAAAGAGCTTGGCACTTCCTCTTCTGTTACTCTTGCTGATTCCAGAACATCCAAAGGTAGCAACTCAAAGCTCCAAGCCCACGTTCCAGGTTCAAGGTAAGTCTTTCTGACTTTGCATCTTTTTCATTAAGAATATCATTAAACATGTAAATATCATAGTATTGATGTTGTTCATATCATTGCATAAGTAGAAAAAACTGTGGATCAGAGTTTCTTGATTAGGGCTAGACTCAGATTTAGGATTAGAACTTCTATAAGCTGTTGTGTTATTATCCTTCTGATTTGCTATTTAATAAGAACTGAATGAATTGCTGGTGTGTTGATTAAAAGTCAAAATGTAACACAGAACTTCTGTTTTTCACTCACCATTTTAACACACAGAACTTCTAGGATTTTCTCACTGTTTAAGCACGCAGAACTTGAGTTCTCTTCACTATTTTAACACACATAACTTCTATGATTTTTCTCACTGTTAACACACACCAAACTTCTGATTCTTACATGCTGATAACGCATTGAACTGCTAATATTCACCCACTGGCTTAGCATAATACAAAACTTCTGATGATTCACTCACTGTTCTAACACATACAGAACTTCTGAGTTCTCCTTACATGTCAAATACACTGAACTTCTGATGTTTCCATTTGCTGTTTTCAAACACTCAGAGTTTCTAATTTTCATATGCTGACAATACACTGAACTTCTAAAGTTTACTCACTGTTTTAGTGTAATACAGAACTTCTGACTTGTGGCCCACTGTCTGAATACCACCCAGAATTTATGTGTTTTCCCTCTAACGTTTCTTGCAGGACCTCAGAGTGTACGAATCCAGAACTTCTGATTCCATTGATGTTCCTTTCTGAGTCATCACGCGCCTGGCTTCAGAACTTCTGATCCTTGTTTATTTTGCTTGCAGTAGCACGCTGTTTCTGTCTTTCATTTATTTCCCTTTTCATCATTTTTAATATTAACATAAAAAGACATAAAAATATTTTCTTTTATTAACTAATTTATTTCTTTTTTTTTAAGACAAAAAAACATTTCCTAGACAAGTCCATTTCTTTCTTATATTGTACATTTCAATATGGTTGTAATAGTAACTTAGGACTTATTTTTACTTGCAACCCCCATTCATAAATATGTACCCCCATCCCCTAAATATTGTAATAGCGTAGGACTTTACATTTCTGCAACTTATCGCTTTAAAATATATTGCTAGTAAATAGGATGTATGGCAAGATAAAATCAACAAATAGATGACTTTCAAATACAAGACAAAATGCATGCAAACTAACACACTTGCACACTTACACCCTTAGGGTAATTCCACTTGTTTCCTTACAAAATGGCCATGTTGTGCATGTGGGATGTCTTAGCACAAAAAAATCGAAAAATACAAGATCATAGTCCCTCGATGACGCTATCAAAGTTGTCTTTCAAAATGATCTTAGTCCCTAAAAGAAAATGCTAAGTCATCTCACAACATTGCTATCATGGTTATACGATGACCCATGCCCGTCCCTTCACATCCAACGATGGGGCTTCTTACCAAAACAATGGTAAGATAGCAACGTCTAAAGGAGGAGGAAAATCACATCTAATACCTTTTGAGTAGGTAGGTTCTCTCTCAGTTACTCGCTTGCTCACGACAAAAACATTTTATACACTAACATTCTCATTTTGAAACATCTTTGAAAACAACACTTTGTATGCATTCTTATAGAAATGAGAACCATTACAAAGTTACATTTTCAAAATACTTTCAAAAACCACACCACAAGCACATTCAAACAAAAAGCAAGTGATCTAGCAAGTAACTAAGAGCCCATGGAAAACCATGGATGAAAAGGGTGCTAATACCTTCCCTTTTCATAATCTACCCCCCGAACTCAAGAAAAAATCTGTAAAGGTCTTTCTTGTGCTTTTTCACCTTTCCTTTTTGGATAAAAGAAAATTCGATGGCGACTCTTGCTAAATCGTAACATTTGCGAACATAAACACAACTCCAAGTCAGTTCTCCCACCGTATTACAGAATTGGCAACTCTGCTGGGGAAAGTAACTTAAAGTGGGGTTACCTTAGGGTTAGATCACATTTACTTGCTTTCTTTGTTTGATTTGCTTGCTTTACATTATTGGTTCCTTGTTTGGGTTTGTTTTGATCCTCCACCTGGATCTGGGACACCTTTTAGGTAAGTAGCAATAGATTATGGAAACTGTACATCATAGACCGATATGGTTGAAACAATGGCTATGTTAGTGTGACGCATTTGTGGGTACCGGTATCCCTCGTGGTGAATAGAGGAGAATACGGGGCCGCTGAGTGGCGTCATGAAGCACTGATTTACTTTAGAACCCTAATTGAACAAACTTGGCCATTAGGACGTAGTGAGATAACTGGTTTTAGTGTAGAGCTGAAAATTGGTTGATACTCGATACTACACTCATTGAGACTGGACTTTTGGGATATCTCGGCTGCAAGAAAAGATTGATTAAGCTGAGACAATGCCTAAAAGAAAGATCAGTGATATTGAGATCCCTTAGAACCCGGTTACTATTAACTAGGACAGGTTGAGCCAACTAAACTTCAAGAGGGTACTTACCTACAAACTCCATGCAAGCCTAAACGTAAGGACTTGTTTACTTTGTGTGAATATGATTATTTGTATATAAACTTGCTTACCTCGCATATTTTTACATGACATCATAACATCATACCATAGCATTTTCAATAGCCGTTTCAAGGATCTCGAGGGTCTTTGATGCAGGGTCATGTTGAACTAGACGTCTAGCAAGGGGCAAGAGGATTTATTTTCCTCTAACCAAACGCCGTCAAAAATCAAGTACAACAAACTGGAGTTAAAGGCTACAACCCACTTGACATGGTGAGCTTAATTCTCGTGGAAAGACATCCACCAATACAAAGTTTTCCAATCCAAAACTGTAAGTGACTACTTACCCCGCGAGATCCTTGAAAACATGCATCCACATATCATGCATCATATCATGACAGGTTTTTCCCATACAAGTATCCTTATCTTCCTACTATTTATTTCAGTAAGATGGATGTGGAACAAACGGTGAAAGATCTCCAAGCTCAAAATGCTCAATTCCAACAAATGTTCCTGGCTATGGCTAAGGGGCAAGAGGACCTGAAAACTCTCATTCTTAAATACAAGAGGAAGAAGTCCAAGAAGTTAGTAGGTGTCATGAACTCGAGAAGAAGACCTGGAGGACCAGTCAAGAGAGCTCTAGATATTTCAACTCCGTCCAAAACGGGGGATAGTCTCGAAGAAGACCACAATTTGGAGATTGATGAAGTTGAAGTTGACTACTCCGAGGAACAATATCCTCCCACTGATGACAAGTACAAATAGTTGGAGGATCGCCTCAGTGCTATGGAGATTCAACAGATACCTGGCTTGGATTTAGGAGACATGGGTTTGGTTTCTGGAGTGGTCATCCTGCCAAAGTTCAAAATCCCTACCTTTGCCCTGTACGATGGAGTCTCTTGCCATAAGATGCACTTAAAGTCTTATGTTCGCAAGATTCAACCATACACAACTTATCCAAAGCTTTGGATCCATTTCTTCCAAGAGAGCCTAGTAGGGACTCAACTCGAATGGTTCTATCAATTGGAGAGTTCTCGCATCCACACCTGGGAGGATTTAGCTGCTGCTTTCTATAAGCAGTATCAGTACAATGTTGATCTTGCACTAACTCGTGTGAAATTGCAGAACATGACCATGGGTTCCAACGAGAGATTCAAAGGGCATGCCCAAAAGTGGAGATATCTGGCTAGTAGGGTGCAGCCCCCTTTAACTGATAGGGAGCTGATTGACATATTTATGGGAACTTTGACAGGGCATTTATTCAAACACTTGATCAGAAGCTCCTCAGCCGGGTTCACCGAGCTAATACTGACCGACGAAAGGGTCGAAGCTGGCACCAAAAGTGGAAAGATCCAAGGAGCTACACCTTCTGATGCTCAGAAAAAACGATACAGTGCGAAGAAAGAATCCAATGCTGTGTATGGTCAAAAGAGTCATCATGATCAACATGCAGGGGCAATCTTGATCTCTAATCCCACGTCTGTTCAACAAAGACATAGCAATAGGTATAAGGTAAGATATCAATAAAGGCAGTACACTAACATCAACATGCCTTTGTCTCAAGCGTTACAACATTTTCTAAAGTTGAAACTGATCACGCTAAAGGATCCTCCTCAAAATCTCGACACCTCCTCTTCTAAGTACAATCCGAGCGTAAGATATGCCTATCATTCTGATAGTCCCGGACATGATACCGACGACTATTGGACTTTGAAGAACAAGATTCAAGACTTAATTGATGCCAAGGAGATCGAGTTTGACCCTCTGGAGACTCCAAACATGATCACTGCTCCTATGCCAAATCATTGAGAGCGTCTTGTTCATTTTGATTTTTCAATTGTAACTCCTTTTGTTATTCAACCAATTATCTATTAATGTCAAACTTTGTTTCATTAATGCATTGCATATGTTTGACTTGATTTGATCCACTCATTTCATTACATTTAAACTATGCTTTTTACTCACTTTATTACATTCAACTCTTGCTAAAAGTTACAAGCCTTTAGAGGGAGGATGACGAAAAAAATGCCATAATCTCATACAATATGCTTTTGAATAGACCTTGCTGACGATGTACATGCGTTTTTTCAAATCCTAAACACTGGAGTTATAAGGAAGATAATCCCTAGTCAACTCCTTCGAGCCAAAGAAGTAGAAGTTTTCTGTTTTAACACAAATTGAAACCTTTAATCAAAACCTGGGGCAGGATAGTCTCTCAGTTAATTCAAATGCGCATTAAGCCGTAAACTCTCATCTCGTAATACAACGAATGCCATTAAAACATTTCTCTGAAATCAAAAGACGGTGATGGTTCCCTACCAAATAGGTGGTCATTATCTCTCAAAAGGAAAAGCCCACTAAGTCAAAACCTACGAAGGAGACTTAAGAAAAACTGGGGCATCCCGCTGACTGTAATCTCAAAACAGGAACAGTCAGGCAAAAATTAGGGATAACAAATCAAATAAAAAGAGGTCACTACAAATCCTCAACAACATGAAAAAAAATGTTGCAAAAAAATGACTACCTTCCGACAAACTTAACTTGTCTGAACCATCACTAAAATGTCATTCCAGGCTCAATTGGAGTTCAAAACGCACAATTAACTGAGTTTAGGACTGAAGAACGTCACAAAGAGTGGGTGGGTACAAATACACTTTGAGCCTTTATCCTTTGTTTCTTAAAACCGTGAACCAAGCCACGCTACAACCCTTCAAAAGTCCTAATTGAAGCATGGGTTAGTTCGAAAGCATACTGTTACAAAAGGTATCCTGACTTCTGTAAGGCTTTACTCAAAATCCAGAGTTGAATTACAAACTTCTTTACCTGCTAAAAACATATTTTTCAAAACTTCAAGACAAGCATAAACTTTGCATTACTTGAATATCACTGTTTGCATATGGCTATTTGTTTGACAGCGGAGAAATTCACAACGAATGTCCGATGAATGAAAGCTATCTCGGCGAACAAAATTACTTCAAGTGGGATGACACTTCCATTGAAAAATATCTTATCACCAAAGGGGCAATGACAAGTCTCCCCAAAGTCCTTCTCATAGGATGATTTCCCAGCAAGAGTTTAATTTCTGAAAACCTCTCCCTAACTGAGCCGACTTTAAGAATCCTTGAGGATTTCTGCCAGTGAAGTCGCTGCCTCCCCAACAGACCGAAAACAGAGTTTATTTCTCCAATAAACGACAGGAATCCCCAGCTTGAGGTGGCCTCTTAGACTACTACAAATCAAAGGACCACAACTCCTCTTCCCCAGTAGACTACTCTATAATCCCCAGCAAGTTACTGTGGAACCTGGACCCGACCAAATATCAGTTCAACTTCGACTCCTCAGTTGAGCAACAGACGACTAAGACTCCTGAACTCTTTTTCCTCAAGCAGGAATCAACACTATATACAGAGCTTTCAACATCTCCCAGCGAAGTTCTCCTCAAACAAAAAAATAGGAAGGAAACATTCTGAGAAAAGTTTAAAGACACACTTACATCTCAATAACATTCATAGCATATGCATACAAAATACATATAACACAAATCTCATTTATTTTGAGAACATCATTACACAATGCATACATCATGACATTGCATACAACTAACTCTTTATCTTTTCAGAAAAGATAGATCGATAGATAAAGGTTATCATCTTTTGAGGTAGTAGTCATCCAAGATTCCTTCATCATCCTGCTGAGGTAGTAGTCATCCAAGATTCCTTAATCATCCTGCTGAGGTAGTAGTCATCTAAGATTCCTTCATCATCATGCTAAGGTAGTAATCATCCAATATTCCTTCATCATCATGCTGAGGTAGTAATCGTCCAAGATTCCTTCATCATCCTGCCGAGGTAGTAATCGTCTAAGATTCCTTCATCATCCTGCTGAGGTAGCAATCATCTAAGATTCCTTCATCATCCTGCTGAGGTAGCAATCATCCAAGATTCCTTCATCATCCTGCTGAACTTTCAGATACAGTTCAGATACGCTCCAGATACAGATGCCATCATGATACTCATTCAAAGACCGTTTTTAGATACAGTTCAGATACACTCCAGACACGAATGCCATTATGATAATCATTCAGTTCAAGCTTACAGATATAGTCCAGCAATCATTTATGGATGAAATCTTTAAGCCCATCTCCAACAACTATCCATTATCTCTCCAAATGACATCTTTAAGCCCATTCCCTACATAATCAACTAACACATCTTCGAGTGCAAATTTTCTGGGCACTCTAGTGTTCAATCATCTTCCACCTTCAAGTCACGAACGGCAGAATTACCAATCTAACTCTTCAGGTATAAGAAGATTGAACAGGGGCAGCTGTTGTACCCCAAAATTTTCCCTCTCATTTCTCAAAGAATCACCCTGGATCCTCAAGTTTGCTTCCATCCAATTCCAAGCCTTGAACTGTAATTTTTTCAGAAAAGTCATCCGCAAGGGCAAAATGGTCATTTGCATGCTGAGAAGTCTAACTCTGACTTTTGGATCAAAATCAAATCTCAAAAATCATATTTCATCAAGACATGTTGGAATATGAAGTTTGTTTCATCAAGAATTTCAAAAGTCAAATTTTACTTTGGAAAGTCAAATTCTAAATATTTAGAAATTTTTATAAGTGTTTAAGAAATATGACAATTTCAAAACTTCTGACCAGATTATCACCATAACGCTCAGCAAATTCTGGATATTCTCAAGACAGAGTTTGATCAGAACTTCTGGGCAAGTTTTCACAAAAGTTCAGTCAGAGCTTGCCAGGGTAATTCAAAGAAGGTTAAGAAGCATGCTGCAAGCTTTCTAGAAAGTCTGAAAGCTCCTTCAGAACATGCTGGAGCCAGAAGATAAGAGGATCAAAAGATTGGATGCTACGCTGAAGCAGAAATTCTGATCCAGAACTAAGCCATGGTGTAGAATCACACGTTGCAGGATTTCTGGTTGTGATAAGTCTCATCATCATTTAATGCTCACAACCACTTTCTGAGTCTTTATCCAAAGGATTTTCACCACGTGTACCTCTACTATCTTGGGATAGCAAACTTTGGTACTAGGCCCATGCTTTGTTGTGCTTTTCATTAAATCCTGCTGACAACTCCAACTTAGGCATGGTTAAAAGCTACTAATCAACAGCTAGTTTAGCCTACGCCTGCATCCCATAATTGCACCAAACTAGCATACGAAAACAGTGATGAAAAAGCAAGGGAGCAGGATACCAAATTGATTTAAAATCCCATTTGTCTTTCCCCCCAAAATCACAAAAAATTCACCTATAAATACGTTTCTCTATCACACGTTCAAGGGGCTGGGCTTTTAAGGAGAGGCTGGCTTTGGAAGAGAGATTGGTAAAAAAGGGGAGAGAAAAGGAAGTTGAAACCTTCATAAAAAATCAAGAAATCTCAAACAGAAAACTAAACCTTTGTTCTTCCTTTTGAATCAAAGAGCTTGGCACTTCCTCTTCCGTTACTCTTGCTGATTCCAGAACATCCAAAGGTAGCAGCTCAAAGCTCCAAGCCCACGTTCCAAGTTCAAGGTAAGTCTTTCTGACTTTGCATTTTTTTCATTCAGAATATCATTAAACATGTAAATATCATAGTATTGATGTTGTTCATATCACTTCATAAGTAGAAAAAATTGTGGATCAGAGTTTCTTGATTAGGGTTAGACTCAGATTTAGGATTAGAACTTCTATAAGCTGTTGTGCTATTATCCTTCTGATTTGCTGTTTAATAAGAACTGAATGAATTGCTGGTGTGCTGATTAAAAGTCAAAATGTAACACAGAACTTCTGTTTTTCACTCACCATTTTAACACAGAGAACTTCTAGGATTTTCTCACTGTTTAAGCATGCAGAACTTCTGAGTTCTCTTCACTGTTTTAACACACATAACTTCTATGATTTTTCTCACTGTTAACAAACACTGAACTTCTGATTCTTACATGCTGACAACGCACTGAACTGCTAATGTTCACCCACTGGCTCAACAAAATACATAACTTCTGATGATTCACTCACTGTTCTAATACATACAGAACTTCTTAGTTCTCCTTACATGTCAAATACACTAGACTTCTGATGTTTCCATTCGCTGTTTTCAAACACTCAGAGTTTCTGATTTTTACATGCTGACAATTCACTGAACTTCTTAAGTTTACTCTGTTAGAACATAGTTTGATTCTACAACCCTTAGTTAGAGTTTTGATGATAACAAATACAAAGAATAAATAAACACAAAGAACAATTATCCACCTTAAAAATTATGTTTTATGTATGTAGAAGTTCTGATCATATCAACATCAGAAGATAAGCCATAAGTGCTACACGCTGAAGCAATCAGAACATACACTGAAGATTTATGACCAGAACCTGCACTTAATCAAAGTAAAACTCGGATTCTGAACAAGAACATATCAATCCAAGTCATCAATATTCTGAAGCGTCATCAGTAGTAAGGAGATAAGATTCTGAAGCGTTACTGCTCATTCAAGACAACATCAATTCCAACGGCTTCTTTCAGACAAGATCTTCACCAAAAGGAAAGTGTGTTAATGACATTAAACATGCTTTATGATCAAAGCCATTTCACTTCCTATATAAACAAAGTCAGCTTTCAAAATAAAAAAAGAATTTTGCTAGATAACCACTCACGCATATTCAAAGCTGCAAGCAATTTCATTTTACGTTTCTAAGCTATAAACCTGTGTAATTTATCACAGTTGTGATAAACAGTTTTTTGTTAGAAAAACAAAAACACACATATTGTATAATTATATTGAAAAAGTGTCCCTTGAGATTAACCGGACTGTGGTTGTACTCAAGAAGACTTTAACGGTTGTTAAAGTAGCTTTTGTAATCTTGTTGAGATTAGTGGATTAAGACCTCGTTGGAGAGAGGCGAAATCACCTTGACGGGTGGACTGGAGTAGTTTGAGATCAAACGAACCAGGATAAAAATACTGTGTCATTGAGCCTTTTAGATTCAAGTTCTCAATTCAACCCCCCCCCCCTTCTTGTGTTTTTCACATCTTCATACTCACTATTTTAGTGTAATACAAAACTTCTGACTTGTGGCCCACTGTCTGAATACCACCCAAAAATTTTATGTTTTCCCTCTAACATTTCTTGAAGGACCTCAGAGTGTACGAATCCAGAACTTCTGATTCCATTGACGTTCCTTTCCGAGTCATCACACGCCTGGCTTCAGAACTTCTGATCCTTGTTTATTTTGCTTGCAGTAGCGCGCTGTTTCTGTCTTACATTTATTTCCCTTTTCATCATTTTTAATATTAACATAAAAAGACATAAAAATATTTTCTTTTATTAATTAATTTATTTCTTTTTTTAAGACAAAAAAACATTTCCTAAACAAGTCCATTTCTTTCTTATATTGTACATTTTAATATGGTTGTAATAGTAACTTAGGACTTATTTTTACTTGCAACCCCCATTCATAAATATGTACCCCCATCCCCTAAATATTGTAATAGCGTAGGACTTTACATTTCTGCAACTTATCACTTTAAAATATATTGCTAGTAAATAGGATGTATGGCAAGATAAAATCAACAAATAGATGACTTTCAAATACAAGACAAAATGCATGCAAACTAATACACTTGCACACTTACACCCTTAGGGTAATTCCACTTGTTGCCTTACAAAATGGCCATGTTGTGCATGTGGGATGTCTTAGAACAAACAAATCAAAAAATACAAGATCATAGTCCCTCAATGACGCTATCAAAGTTGCCTTCAAAATGATCTTAGTCCCTAAAATAAAATTCTAAGTCATCTCACATCATTGCTATCATGGTTATACGATGACCCATGCCCGTCCCTTCACATCTAACAATGGGGCTTCTTACCAAAAAAATGGTAAGATAGCAACGTCTAAAGGAGGAGGAAAAGCACATCTAAGACCTTTTGAGTAGGTAGGTCCGCTCTCAGTTACTCGCTTGCTCATGACAAAAACATTTTATACACTAACACTCTCATTTTGAAACATCTTTGAAAACAACACTTTGTATGCGTTCTTATAGAAATGAGAACCATTACAAAGTTACATTTTCAAAATACTTTCAAAAACCACACCACAAGCACATTCAAACAAAAAGCAAGTGATCTAGCAAGTAACTAAGAGCCCATGGAAAACCTTGGATGAAAAGGGTGCTAATACCTTCCCTTTTCATAATCTACCCCCCGAACTCAAGAAAACATCTCTAAAGGTCTTTCCTTTGCTTTTTCACCTTTCCTTTTTTGATAAAAGAAAAGTCGGTGGCGACTCTTGCTAAACCGCAACATATGCGAACACAAACGCAAAACTCCAAGTCAGTTCTCCCACCGTATCACATCACCCCTTCTGTTTGAATGTTGCCCTCTGTTGGTAACATGCTGGTAATCAAGAAGGATAGTTATTACCTCGTTAGTTCGAGTCGGTGTTATCACTCTGATACGTAGCACTCGGGGGATGAACGCTTTATGTTTAGTTGTTGATTATTATTTCAGTTGCTGAATTTTTAAGTTGATTACATGAAATAATTGTTGTCTTGAGGTTATTTTAGTTGAATAAAAGATGTTAAGTGAATTGAAGTTGAGTATTTACATTCCGTTGCTTATCAATAAAAATTTGTTTGATTTTGAAGAATAAATCAGATTATTATCGGTTCATCCGAGTTAAGTGTTATGTATCTGTTTGTATGCGATTAAATGAAGATTGATTTTTAGTTGAAAATGTAGCATCCTATTTATATTGAACTCTGATTTTCTTATTATCCTCCGGGTAGAAATGAGGTATTACAGATGGAACGTTTATAGGACAATTAGTTTGTAGCCCACGTCGCGTAGCTTTTAGAGTAAAACGATGGTCAAGAGAGTAGGGATCACTATGACTCTAAACGTTTGGGCGACAGAGAAATGAATAGTTGACACATTATTCGACGCGACGCTTCATCTTTTGCGTAAGCATTATAAATAGTGCTCAAGGGCTCTTTTGTAATATTTTCAATTTCTTGTTCTCTCATTTCTCCTCATTGCCATAATTTTTCCTCTCATCCGTGAGCACCGCCATACCTTCGGCCGCATAATACATACCAACTTTAATCAAGTAAGTGTTTCTTTTCTGCAGTTACCCTTGTCTATAAATGGTTTTTGTACTTTATGGAAATTTTCGGAGGGGCCTCCCCGCGAAATTCTTGAATTTCATGATGATTTTCACTATCTGGGGGTTTTTTACCTCGGGACATTCATACCTCTCCTCGTGAGATTCATCCATTTTAATGGATCATTCATCTTGGGGTGGAAAAATCCCCGCAAAATTTATGAGTTTGCTCGCGGTAATCATCCATTCCTCGCAGAACCCATGAGTTTTCTTGTGGTAATCATGGATGACCTCGCGGTCTTCATGAGTTCCTCGCGGTCTTCATGAGTTCCTCACGATCTTCATGAGTTTCACTCACTTCATGTTAATCGAGAGCTCGTCGACGTGGTTTGGTCGCAAATATGCCCTTTCATTTGGTTTGCGGTGGAGGGGTGGATTTTATTTATCTGTCGAATCCATTGGTTTCCTTTGTTTTACAGGTGAAATGGTCGAACCAGTCGAGGTGGCCGCCACAGACGAGCAGGTCGAGATAGAGGAGACAAGAAGATCCGATGACGGTCACCATTTAGTCGACACTATCACTGATGCATCATTGTCCTGGGTTAGGCCAGAGCCCCGAGGAATAGCCTCGGTCTTTAGTAATTCCCAGAGGGAAGCGTACACGGTCGTCGAATATGGAGGTGACCAAGAAGGTTTCAGATAAAACTTCATGATCTTTCGGCCGTCTACTACAACCAAAATATGTTCGTGCTTCCCGGATGATCATTTACCCATGTATGAAGTTGTTTTCAAATATTTGGGGCTTTGTCTGCCCTTTAGAGGATTTCAAAAGGGTGTCTTTAACCATTTGTCTCTGGCACCTTCCCAACTTCACCCCAACGCGATCTCCTTCATACGGGCATTTTAGATTGTCTACCGGTATCATAGAATTAGAGCGACGATTCCCCTGTTCTTCAGGATTTTTCACCTTCAACGACAGTATATGGGAAGAAAGCATAGTTGGGTCTTTTTAAGCAATCTAAGAGAATTTTCAGGATGTACATTGACTATGTCCGTGATTTCAAGGAAAAATTGTATATCGTGCATCCCGTGTCTCAAGAGGCCATGGATGCGGTGTTCGACCCAACTACTATCGTCGACGAGGACGAGGAGGTTTGTTACGACGAGGAGGGGAACAAAGAGATCAGGATGCTCTCTAAATTTCCTATCCATTGGTGTCGGGCTCATTACAATCATGGGCCCGGTCACTACCATACCTTTGCCAGTAGTATGGGCAACAAGGATGAGGCATCCTTCAACATTCTCAACAAATTCGTCGATGGTTTCTTCTCCTCTAGGTGGGTGACGCGGGAGGGAGACAACATCCTTGATGATGATGGTGAACCTACGTTCGAGGTCCTCCCGATCAATACTAAGGCGCTTGTTGAATGTCATACTTACAGGGACGCGCAATGTAAGGCCCGATATTTAATTAATTATTTAATTAAATATTTTCGAATTATTTTCGAATTAATTGTAAAAGTTGTGAATTATTGTTGAAATATCGATTTAAGTTGTCGCGTTGTTAGTTGTATTATTGAGTTGATTATGTGGTGGAAAATAGTATTATAATAATACTATTATTATTTTTTATGGGCTTAATTTAAAGTGTTGTTGGTAGTAAAAGGTGTGGTGTGAATATTAGGCCCAATAGTATTGATAAGAATAATAAATTAATAATGTTATTATATTGGTCAATGGAAATAAGGAGATAATAAGAAGTGGCAGTAAAGAAAATAAGGGTTTTAGAGAAAGAGAAAAGAAAAGGATGCAGTACGTGGAAACTATAGAGAAAATAAGAAGAAGAAAGGTTTGGAGCTATGGCAGCAGCGAAGTGTAATCGAAAATTATAGAGAGATCTCTAATCCAAGGTAAAGATGGGGTTTTGACTCTATAATAGGGTATATGATGAATAGTATGTGAGATTTGAGTTGTTAAAATTTTTGCTATATGTGTGTTGATTGTTGTGGATGTTTCTGAAATTGATGAAAATTGGTTGTTGTCAATGAACTTGTGTTGGAAACTACTCTATATTAATGTCGGTATAGTTGTTATATTGCTTAATCAAATATCGTGTTGGTCCGGGTTTATGAATTGCGAATCGAAGGAAATCCAGAGAAGTAGCAGAAAATTACCGAAGGAATATACATGTTGGAAAGGGTGTCAATCGATACTATATAGGAGAGAGAGGGGTTGTGCCGTGTGGCATACCTTTGTGCCGAGGGTCCACGTAATTTAAGGTAAATTAGCAATGGTCCACGTAATTAATGGAAAACCCAAAACCAATATAGTTGAATAATTTAGCAATATGTCAGGAGGATACTAAAGTAGTGTTCCAGTGAATCATTCAATTAAGTTACAAAGTTAGTATATATATATATATATATATATATATATATATATATATATATATATATATATATATATATATATATATATATATATATATATATATATATATATATATATATATATATATATATATATATATATATATATAGCAGAGTAATGAGATCACAAAGTAGTACGTATTTGGCAGAGCTTCAGTAACACGGTCATTGGAAAATAGCAGAGACATAGTAATTAATATATGTTAATATTATAGAAGATTAGTAACAGTACAAAGCAGGAAATACTAGCAATTTTAGCAGAGGATTATTTAGCCGAATATAGTTGAATTGTTCGAATAATTACGCGGAATGTTTGTAAAATATTACGGTTGAGACGGTGGATTATATAAGTTGTTGTAAGTATTAGGATTCTGAGGAGGATCATTCAATGTGACCAAATTCATATTCAACATGTGTTGCAAGGCTTGCAACATCGGCATGTTGAGTTTGGTATATTGCCTATTGAAGGTATCCTGCTTACGCCGACTACCCTGTTGTTGTTGGGCTCATGATGTAGCGGTAATTTGGGAAGGTCTACTATCCACCAAGACAACTTATTATCTCATTGGGGGCTGATTAATGACTTGATCTCCAATCTTAACTGTTTGTTTCATACGGTTGCATCCGTCTTGATGAAGCTTGTTGACGAGAATTCTAAACTCTTCTTGTCCTTGAACTAAGTTTTGGATAAGAGCCATCTATCCCAACATCTGAATTCTCATCGTTGCTATCTCCGCTTGAAATTGTCTTATCTGGCTCTCCTTGTCGTCTTCAAGATTGTTATTGGTGACGCTCTCAATGAGAAGTGCTTTCGCTTCTTCTTGCCCCTTGGATAGATTCAGGAACAACTCTTGAAGCTGATCATTTTGGGTCTGAAGATCTTGGACAGTCTAATCGAGAGCCATCTTTACTTGAAATAAATAGTAAGCGGATAAGAAAACCTATATGGGAAAAACCTGTCATGATATGATGCATGGTATGCAGATGGGATGTTTTCAAGGATCTCGCAGGGTAAACACAAGAAGATGTTAGAATTTTAATTTTGACTACAACTTTTATTGAAGAACTTCGTATCGTTGAAATGTCCTTCTAAGAGAATCAAGCTCACCATGTCAAGTGGTTCATAGCCCTTGACTCAAGACAACGTGCTTTGGTCTTTGACAACATTTGGCTAGAGGAAAATAAATCCTCTTGCCCCTTGATAGACGTCTGGTTCGGTATAACCTTGCATCATAAGCCCTTGAGACCCTTGAAATGGTTATTGAAAATTCTATGGTATGATGTCATGATGTTTATGTACAAGTAATCATATACAAGCAAAGAAAACAAGTCCTTAGGTTTTGGCTTGCATGGGGTTTGTACGTAAGGACCCTCTTGAAGTTTAGTTGGTTCAACTTGTCCTAGAAAGTAATCGGGTTCTAAGGAATCTCAATATCATTTATATTTCTTTATTTGGCATTGTCTCAGCATAATCAATCTTTTCTTGCGGACGAGACATCCCAAAAGTCCGATCTCAATAAGCGTAGTATCGAGTATCAACCAATATTTAGCTTTGCACCAAAGTCGGCCATCTCACTACTTCCTAATGGCCAAGTTGTTCAATTAAAGGTTCTACGGTCAGTTAGTGCTTCATGACACCTCTCAGCGACCCTATATTCTCCTCGATTCAACACAAGGGATACCGATACCAACAAATGCGTCACACTAACATAGCCACTACTTCAACCATATCGGTCTATGCCGTACAGTTTCCACAATCTATTGCTACTTACCTAATGATGTTCCCAGATCCAGGTAGAGGATCAATACAAATCCCAACAAGGACCCATAAATGTAAAGCAAACAAGTCAAACAATGAAAGAATTTAAAAGTGATTTAGTCTCTAAGGTAACCCCACTTTTAAGTTTTCTCCCCAGCAGAGTCGCCAGTTCTGTAATACGGTGGGATAACTGACTTGGTGTTTTGCATTTTATCGAAATTGTTGCAGATAGCAAGAGTCACCACCAGCTTTTCTTTTATCAAATAAAGGAAAGAGTGAAAATAACAGGAAAGACCTTTTGAGATATTTTCTTGAGTTCGGGGGGTAGGTTAAGAAAATGGAAGGTGTTAGCACCCTTTCCATCCGTAGTTATCTATGGGCTCTTAGTTGCTAGCTCACTTTGAAATGTTTTGTTTGAAATGTGTTTGTGATGGGTTTTGAAAGTATTTTTGAAAGTGCCTTCGTTTAGGCGAACTTTGTAATGATTCTCGTCTCTATAAGAATGCATACAAAGTGTTGACTCTTGAAAATATTTCATTTGAAAGTGTTGGTGTGTTTGAAATGATGTTATTTTGAAAATGGTTGTGAACAAATAACTACGAGCGTTTTACCTACTCAAAAAGTCTTATTCTTTTTCTCCTCCTTTAGATATTGCTATCTTACCATTGATTTAATAAGAAGCCCTATCATTGGATGTGAAGGGACAGGTGTGGGTTGTCGTATAGTCATAGAAGGCAACATTATAAGATACCTTAGCAATTTCTGTAAGGGTCTAAGATCGTTTACCGAAGGCAACACTGAAGGGTCATCGAGGGACTACGATCTTGTATTCGAGGGTCATTGCTAATGTATCCCACGTTCGAGGGACATGACTATTTTTATCCGAGGCAACAAGTGTGGGTTACCCTAGAGGTACAAGTGTGAAAAGTGTTTGTTTTCATGCATTTGTTCTTGAATTAGGGTTTGCTACTTGTTGATTTTAGTCTTTCCATACACACCCAAATTACTAACAATTATATTAAAGCGATAAATTACGGAAATTAAAATCCTACGCTATTACATATTTTTTTTTTGGGATGGGGATACAAGTTTATAAATGGAGGATGAAAATCAATAAAGGTACTAATTATCTATTACAACCATATCGAACATTGAATGAAAAATATAGAAATAGTGTAAAAAAAACAGAAAAAAAAATATTTTTTAACCATTATGTGTCGACACATGCATCTTTGCATCGACACATAACCTTTCTTGTTCCTGTAAAACCAAAATCAGCTCAGTATGAGTCGATACGTAAGGGTATGTGTCGACTCATTTCTTGTTTGTGTTGACACATTCGTGTTTTGTGTCGACTCATACACCTATGGTATTTTTGTTTTTAGGTCTGGATAGCAGTATGCATCGACTCATAATGTCTTGTGTCGACTCATACCTGGTTCTGTAACTAAAATGTGTCGACTCAAGTGAGTATGTGTCGACTCATGCTGCAGTTTTTTGCCTTGAACATTGTTCTATTGTGTGTATAGGTTAGTTCTCAACACAATATTGACAAGAATGAAAAGCAAGGAAATGGTTAGCTTTAAAAGGCAATAGTTACTACATCTATATTCAATAATGGATTACTAATTATGTTTTAAATGAAAAGTTCAAGGTCAAGAAAACTTACCTTGAAGCTGAAATTTGTGTTTTGAGTTTGAACTGCTGTGTTGGCTGTTTTTGAGCTTAGGAAATGGTAATAGTGATGTTACATAAGTTGTTCTTGTGTTTGAACAACTCCTATAAGATGTATGTGGAGTGTTTGGATGGTTTGTTTGGACATAACTTTGCAAGATGTGAGAGGTTCAAAGTTTTTTAACTTCAAAACTCAAGAGTGAAGGCTTTGTGGACAGTTATGGCTTTTTGAGAGTATGGGATTTTGAGGGCTTGTCTACACAACAAAACTTCAGGCCTTTTTTTCAAAATGGATTCTCTATTTATAGAGGAGGTTTGAGACTTGAAATAACTCCGATTTTTGAAATCACATGTTGTGGCTATCTTCCTTGTTTTTGAAGCAAGCATGAAGAACATGTTTCCAATGTTTTTACCAAGCTATCTAAAGTGGTTGATCACTTTAAACATGTTTGTTCTAACTTGTAGAAGTTAAGTGTGATCAAAATAACAAGTTAAAGGCTTAAGAAATTGACTTCGTGATTAAAGTGAACTTTTCAAGAATGGATATGTCACTTTCTTCCAAAAATGCAATGATCAATTGGACAAAGGCTCAAACACTTGGATCATAGTTTAATCAATTGTGTAAGCATTTAATTAAGGAGTGATATACAAGTTTGAGGCCTGCAAAGTGAAGATTATGCAGCATGGCTATGGATTTGGTTTTTGTTCATCACAAAATCTGCCTTGTAAATCAAGTTTGAAACCCTAACTTCTTGTTTTCACAAAATCTGCCTTGTTCATCACAAAATCTGCCTGGTAACATCCTCTATAACCTTCATGTTTTCTGTTTTTGAAGAATCCAATTTGAACTTGATGAAAATTGGCCAAGAAGTTAGGATAAAAACCTGACCAAACCTGCTGAAAATTTCTCTAAGTGTTTATACAAAAATGCCATGACTTCATGAATTTTTAACTCAAAATCCAAGCACTTCTAGGACTTGATTAGCAAAGAAAAGTTGTAGGTATCATCAAGATCTAAAAATTTCATGTTGAAAGTTTTCTTTGAATCATCTTGCATCTTGGTGAAAGAATGACATGAAGTAAAGAAATTATCATGTATAAAAAACACTTAGAAAAATTTCCAAGTCTTGAAAAGTTTGACTTTTCACATTGACTTTTGACTTTATTGATTTCTTGATGATAAAGCTTTGTATTTTGAATGTCTTAATGAATTGTAATCTTCGAAATCAAATTTTGATCGAAAAGTCAAAGTTTTACTTTTGGTGTATTAGTTGACTTTTCATCAGTTGACCAAATTTCAACTATCAATCCACTGATCTTGAGAAATGATTTAAGCCATAAAATTAGGCCAACATGTTATATTTGAGTCTTTGAGATTATGCTTCAAACCATTAGGTCATGTATTAGGTCAAAAGTCAATGATTAGTCATTCTTAGTCAAAACCCTAGTTTACAATCTCAGTGTTTTGGAGATGATTTTGTATGATCAATTCCTTGAGAATCCTTGAGCATTGGAGGTCCTTTGTGAAATGTATTGAGAAAAGAGATGGAAAATTTTAGGGTACAATAGTTTGGATGGGGTCCTACCAACGTAATCAAATTCATCCTCAACATGTGTTGCAATGCTTGAGATAGTGGTATGTTGATCTCGGTAAATTGTCTTTTGGGCGTATCTTTCCTATGTTGACTACCCTGTCGTTGTTGGCGAGGTCATTATTGGCGAGGTTGTTGTTGAGCTTGCGATGTAGCAGCAATCTGGGAAGGTCTACTCTCGACCAAGCCAACCTCTTGTCTCATCGGGGGTTAATTAATGACTTGATCCTCAATCTTAACCGTTTGTTCCATACGGTTGCATCCATCTTGATGAAGCCTGTTGACGAGAATTCTCAACTCTTCTTGTCCCCGAGCTAAGTAATAGATAAGAGCCATCTGTCCCAACATCTGGATTCTCATTGTTGCTATCTCCGTTTGCAATTGTCTTAGCTGGCCCACCTTGTTGTCTTCATGATTGTCATTGGTCATGCTCTCAATGAGAAGTGATTTCACTTCTTCTTTCCCCTCAGACAGGTTTAGGAACAAATCTTAAAGCTGGTCACTTTGGGTCTGAAGATCTTGGACAGTCTGCTCGAGAGCCATTTTTACTGACATAAACGGTAAGCGGATGAGAAAACCTGTATGGGGAAAACTTGTCATGATATGATGCATGGTATGTGGATGCAATGTTTTCAAGGATCTCACGGGGTAAACACAAGAAGATGTTAGAAGTTGAACTTTAATTACAACTTTTGCATCGTTGAATATCCTTCTACGAGAATCAAGCTCACCATGTCAAGTGGGCCATAGACCTTGACTCTTTGGCTTTTTGACAGCATTTGGCTAGAGGAAAATAAATCCTCTTTCCCCTTGATAGACGTATGATTCAATATAACCCTGCATCACAAACCCTTGAGATCCTTGAAATGGTTATTGAAAATGCTATGGTATGATGTCATGATGTTATGTGCAAATAACATATACAAGTAAAGAAAACAAATCCTTAGGTTTAGGCTTGCGTGGAGTTCATAGGTAAGTACCTCTTGAAGTTTAGTTGGTTCAACATGTCCTAGAAAGTAATCAGGTTCTATGGAATCTCAATATCACTGATCTTTCTTCATCGGGCATTGTTTCAGTGCAAGCCTCTGTTTTTGCGACCGAAATATCCCAAAAGTCAGATCTCAATGAGCATAGTAACGAGTATCAACCAACTTCAGACTACACCAAAGCTGGATACCTCACTACTTCCTAATGGCCAAGTTGTTCAATTAAAGGTTCCAAGGTTAGTTAGTGCTTCATGACACCACACAACGACCCCGTATTCTCCTTAATTCGCTATAAGGGATACCGGTACCCACAAATGTGTCACACTAACATAGCTATTGTCTCAACCATATCGGTCTATGCTGTACAGTCTCCACAATTTCTCTATTTACCTAATGATGTTCCTAGATCCAGGTAGAGGATCAATACAAACCCAAACAATGACCCATAAATGTAAAGAAAACAAATCAAACAATGAAATCATTTAAAGGTGATCTAGCTCTAAGGTAACCCCACTTTTAAGTATCTTCCCCAACAGAGTCACCAATTCTGTAATACGGTGGGAGAACTGAATTGGGGTTTTTGCATTTTATCACAATTGTTGCGGATAGCAAGAGTCGCCACCGACTTTTCTTTTATCCAATAAAGGAAAGGGTGAAAAGAACAGGAAAGAACTTTTGAGAATTTTCTTGAGTTCGGGGGGTAGGTTATGAAAAGGGAAGGTGTTAGCACCCTTTTCATCCGTAGTTATCTACGGGCTCTTAGTTGCTAGCTCACTTTAAAAATGCTTTGTTTGAAATGTGTTTGTTATTGTTTGAAAGTATTTTTGAAAAGTGCCTTCGTTTAGGTGAACTTTGTAATGGTTCTCGTCTCTATAAGAATGTATACAAAGTGTTTACTTTTGAAAATATTTATTTTGAAAGTGTTGGTGTGTTTGAAAGATGTTGTTTTGAAAATGATTGTGAGCAAGAAACTATGAACGTTCTACCTACTCAAAAGAAGTCTTTGTTATTTTCCTCCTCCTTTAGATAGTGATATCTTACCATTGATTGGTAATAAGCCCTATCATTGGATGTGAAGGGATGGGCTTGGGTTGTAGTATAGTCATAGAAGGCAACCTATGAGACGCTTAAGCAATTTTCGTAAGGGACTAAGGTCGTTTTACCGAAGGCAACGTCGAAGGGTCATCAAGGGACTACGATCTTTTTTATCGAGGGTATTTGCTAAAGCGTCCCATATTCGAGGGACATGACTATTTATTCGTAGGCAACAAGCGAGGTTACCCTAGATGTGCGCATGTGAAAAGTATTTGATTGTATGCATTTTTGTCTCTGAGATTAGGGTTTTCTAAGATTGATTTTATCTTGTCATACACACCCTAATTACTAACAATTATATTAAAAGCGATAAATTGTGGAAATTAAAATCCTATGCTATTACATCACTTTAGGGGATGAGGGGGTTCAAGTTTACAAATGGGGAGATAAAAGCAAATAAAACCTAATTTTAACTATTACAACCATATTGAATGAAAATAATAGAAAAAAGTCAAAATTTTTTTTTTGATGTCAAGCCTGACGCGGGCCGTGTCTTGTGACCAGACCACCCGTGTCAGGACCCTGTAATAAGTCATGTGCAGTTCCTTTCTATCCCAGCTAGCTGACACGGACCGTGTCCTATGACACGAGCACCCGTGTCAGCACCCTATCCTGGCAACTTGTCATATTCTCAGTTCCATTAGACCTGACACGGGTCGTGTCCTGTGACACGGGCACCCGTGTCAGCACCCTGTCCTCCTTTTTGTCACGTTTTAAGTTCTAGTAGATCTGACATAGACCATGTCTTGTGACACAGGAACCCGTGTTAGCACCATGTCCTGCATTTTTTGTTAGATTTTCAAATAGCTGAGCTGACACGGGCCGTGTTCTGTGACACGGGCACCCGTGTTATCCCCCTGTCTTGGCTTTTCGCTGGATTTTCTGCTTTCGATCTGTATTTTTTATATATCTTTTGAACATAAAAAGCAAATGATGTATGAATAAAGATATTACAGTTTAGAAAGAAGTATACCTCTTGGAACCAAAACTTTGAAACACGTACAAATGTCTCCGGGTGCAAAGTGACGATTGATTAAGCCCCTTCTTGAAGTTACTCCAATCCTTGCTCTGTGCCGCAAAGTTCCAAAATCGCTCTCACTCAGTCAAGTTGCAAAATACTGTTTTTTTATTTGTGTTTGGAAGATGATGATAATGGCGTTACAGAAATTATTCTTGTGTTTGAATAATCTCTATGTGATGTATATTAGGTGTTTGGATAGTTGGTTTAGGGGAAAGCTTGCGAGGTTGTACAGTGGGTTGAGGGTTTTTTCTGTTTTGTGAATGAAAATAGAGTTGAAGATGAGCAGAGTTGTTTTTGTGAATGAGCAGAGTTTACAAAGAATTCTGTTTTTTCTCTTCCTTCTTTTCTCTTCAAAATCCCACTGTGTGTTGTGAAACAACTTTTTTGTAGATGAAGTTGATTGCAATTTGGGAGGGAAATAGATAAGTTTTTTGAACTGTTTGGTTATACTGTTTCATTTCTTTTTAGATGCAGCTCTTATGTGCTAATTTTGTGCAAATATGGGACTTATATAGTGCAGGTTTGGACAGGGTTAGAGGCAGGATAACAAGGCTGTTTTGTAGCAGTTTTGGAGCAGAGTGAAAGCTTGGTGCAGGACTGGATTTGTACAGGACATCATACTATTTTTTAACATGGTTTTGAGCTAGTAGCAACAGGCTTGGACTTGGCAGCATATTTGATTTTGGGGCTTTTCTGGACAGCAACATTTGTAGCATGATACAAGTCTGGTTTTGTGGACAGATTTATGCAGCTTGTAACAAAGACAAGGCATATTTGTGGATAGCATACTGGCAAAGTTTGAATTGAGTCAAAGGGAAAACTTCAAACAAGACAAAGTTTAGGATTTGTAACTTGCAATTTTTAACTTAAAAATGCAGCCTTGTTGCTTACTTGAAAGCTTGTAACAACTTAATTTTTCTTGAGTTGTGGTGAAAAGATGTCATGAAGTAATGAAATTAACATGTATAGAAAACACTTAGAAAAATTTCCAAGTCTTGCAAAGTTTGATTTTTTTTTTACTTTCTTGATTTCTTGATGATCAAATTTCATATTTTGAATGTCTTGATGAAATGTGATCTTTGAAACTCAAATGTGATCAAAAAGTCAAAATTTGACTTTTCAGTGTACAGTTGACTTTTTCATCAGTTGACTAAATTTCATCTATCAATCCACTAATCTCGGGAGATGAATTGAAATATGCGATTAGGTCCAAAATAAGTCATGTACTGGGTCAAAAGTCAAAGATTGGTCATTCTCAGTCAAAACCCTAATTTTGACGATTTTGCCCTTTTGATGATTTGGACAATTTTTTTGGAGAATTATGATCCAATATTGATCAAATGATACATATGACTTCAAAATGATGATATTGGTAAAAAATCTTAAAATTTGACTGTAGGTTGACCATACTTAACTTTTTTCCAATACAGCTGATTTTAGGCCATCTGATCAATTGACTGAGCAATTTTGTGATCCAAGACTTGAAACTTGACAAGAGAAATCTTAAGGGTCCATAATGATCCACAAAAGTCATTTGAAATATTAGAAGTCCAACTGTCCTTGTGCAAACTCAAAACTTAATTTGAGGCATCAGTGTTAAGGAGATGGCATGACCTAATCAATACTTGTGCAAGCTTGAATCATTGAAGATCTTTGTGGGAAACATCTTGAGAAAAGGGAGGGAAAATTTTGGGGTATAACATTGCCATATCAGGGATTATTAGTGCTTCTCATCAATGCTCGAACTTTATCTATGCTTCTCATCATCATCGCGACTATGAAAATTCTCTGGAAGATTGAACGCATTCATTGGATTAATTGAACTTAGGATTGGAGAATATGAAGGAGAATGGGGCGGGATAAATACATTTTGAGACTTATATCCTTTGTTTCTTAAACCACAAACCATGGCCACGTTATAACCTTCAAAAGTCCTAATTGAAGCAAAGTTAACTATGAAAGCATACTCGACAAAATTTGTGTTAAACTGACTCCTATGTTTGTTAAAATTATTGCTAACCACTTTGCTTCTTCGAATATTCATCTCTAAATCATCCATTTCCTCTCCTTGAAAACTTCGATTTCAAAAATTGCATGTGCATCAAACATAATTACTTTTCAAAATGTACAATTTTATCTACGAATAGACACTTAGCATCAAGGAGATGTCAAAAATTGGTTTAATCAAAAGCGATCCTTTCTAGGAAGCTCCTAACTAGGGGGAAAAGCATCTAAAGAAGAACCCTATAATCATAAGCAAGACTAATGATCTTAGGGGTATATCACATGAAGATGCCATTGACTAGGGGCAATCGTTCTAAGATTCAATTAACTTGGATCACATTTCAAAGCACTGTTCAATCATAGACATACATTTCCAAGGCCCTAATAATTAGGGGCATACCTTTCGAAGATTCAAATCTTAGGGGAATTCCTTAATCGAAGCCATATCACGACATAGTGGTATCCAAGTTCATCCTCAGGCCATTCCTCCAAGATCCTAAGAATCAGGGGAAACCTTTCAATACTCAAACATTGGGATAGTTCACATCAAGTTCATCTTATGACATGTAAGATCCAAGTTCCATGTTAAGCAACTTCAAGGCCGAACTCTTTAATATTTGAATACTTGTGGTAATCTATATCAAGTTCATGGTGAGGTCTAAGTTCTTTCTGAGGGTACTTCTTCTGAATCCTGGAGATTGGGGGCATAACTTACAAAATTTGAATATTGGGGCAAACCATTGCGAGGCTCAATCAAAAGGAGTTGATTCCAAATAATCCATCAGGCGCTAGTCGTTCCAAGGATCCATAATCAAGGGCATAATTACAAAATAGCAGGGTCATTCATACTATGATGAAAATACTTCCAAAGTCATATCAAGGAGAATCTCTGTGAAGACCTGATATATTAGGGCAAGACATTCCACAAAGAGGCAAGCTCTTTGCATACTTTCACGATCCTCCAATGGATTCTTCTTCTACATCATCAATCTTCGAGTTCCAAACAAGTATCGAGAAATCACGTAGCATTATGTCCTGCGATCGTGAGACAATCAGCCTTGTTTCATGAGCAACCCCTCTCTGCTTTAACCATCTACGACCCATCACAAGGGCATCAGTCAAAAGCATACGAGTCTTCATAAATCATTATCATGCATTCATTAGTTTGCTTCGATCTAGAATCGATTCATACCTACCATCTCATACATCTGACGAATTCCAACAAAATAGATCTAACATATGAAAAGCCCAATATTATTTGGCGTTTAACCTGCAAGCTTAATCATTCATTGGCACTTCAAAATTCCAACGTCTGTTTATGCATATCCAAGATACGCATTACATGTATTGGTCAATTGTTACACACATTAACACTTGCATTTGCATGCATACCTACATATCAAGTACAAAGATAATTCAATATCAACAAACAAAGGGTATTAAGGAGTCAGGAAGTTCAATGACCCAATGGTCTAAAAGGAGACGACATTTCAGAATTTCAGAATTTTCATACTATCAAAGTATTGGTTGAGAAAATACACAACCGACGCCATTATCTACTTCCTAGGTTGTAGTAGATACGTAAAACTGTAACTAATCACTTAAGTCCATGAGTAGTGATGCGTTATACCTCGGATCTCCAATGTTATCAGATTAGTCCTTGGGTTACGACAAGATCGACCCCATATTATCCATCCCCTAGGTAGTGATAGATAAAGTGAAATCTGTGATACAACTTGCTTTGTTAGTCTTCAAGCTTTAGCAAGTCAATTCTATAAAACATTCTCCAGAAGGTTGTCATCAGCAAAAGACGCGAGCAACCTCATGCACTTAAATCGTCAAAAGACGTGAGCAGCCTCACACATTACAATTGACATAAAATGTGAGCAACCTCACACATTTATATCAACATAATTGTAAGCAGCCTTACAAAGTATGAGTAGCCTCACACACCCCCAGTCCTCGTCCAGACGCGCGCCATGTGGCTCCTTCAGAGCCATGGGATCTGGTGACCATTGATTGGTCACCATGCGCTCACTCCCTCTGTCAGTCCTAGTCAATGTTTCATCTCGGCCATTCATTTGTCCTACTTTCAATCAACGCCCCATGATTAACTCCTGAGGGCCCTTTGATTAGAATCAAGTGTTCTTGATCATTCTACCACACCATTAACCCACGTTCCTTCCCAGTTCCCGTTGGATAGTCAATTTTCGTCTGACAATTAAATCAAATCCAATTGTCGTCTGATAGCCTACCTTTAAATCCACAATTCAAATAACCTGGGCATTGCATTTATCAATCATTGCATCACTTCATAACATTATCAAGATCATATCAAGCATACGTAACATGCATCATGCATACATCAAGCATAATCATATCAAACATGCATACATGCATTACATTCAATCATATATGCCCATGAAAATTACGGAAAATCTCAAGGCATGCTAACCAACTAAGACGCACTCAATATCCAAGATCAAAGATCAACACTATCCATTTGTCATGCTATCACTATAGCTACCTCGGTTGAGAACAGACACAACTGTCAAAGGTACCGCTATCAAAATTTCATTAGGCACCTTACCTACGATTCAAAGACTAATCATCACCAGCCTTCTGGCATTATACTTTCAATTATCATATTCAAACTTTTGCAAATTCAAACCTTTTAAACATTCAATTTCATTTGGTTATCATGTTATCGTACCCCGGTTGAGAACAAACACAACCGGTATGTTGGAACTGTGCTAGGTGATATATCTACAATTTACATCTTTGGACTAGTTATCTAAGGTTCAATTATCAAACACATTTTCAAACATTAAACCCGCATTATTTATCCTCTAGGATGTGATAAATATGCAAATTTGTGATATAGCTTACTATGTTAGTCTCAAAGCTTTAGTAAGTTATCTATCTTTCAGACTCGTGTTACCTATCTCCTAGGTTGTGGCAGGTCCACAAAAATCTGCGATATAGTTCATTGTGTTAGTCTCTAAGCGACAATGGATTATCAAGTCTGTGATATTTATCCTCTAGGTCGTGATAAATACACAAGTCTATGTTATACCTTACTATGTTAGTCTTAGAGTGTTAGTAAGATATTTTTAACTCGTATCATTTACTCCTTAGGTTGTAGTAGATATACAAAATCTACAATATAACTCATTGCGTTAGTCTCAAAGCAACAATAAGTTATATGTCTTTCTGCGATATAATTCATTGTGTCAGTCTCCAAGCAACAATGGATTATCAGCTTTATGCTATTCATCCCTAAGCTATGATGAGTAGACGAAATTTGCGTTGAAAGCTTACTATGTTACTCTCGAAGCGTTAGTAAGTCAATTTTAAAATTAGTGTTATTTACCCTCTAGGTCGTGGTAAATACATAGTAACTACAATATAGCTTGTTGCATCAGTCTCAAGGCAACACCAAGATATCTATTTTCGAATCCCGTGTTATCTATCCCTTAGGTTGTGATAGATTTTCAAAATTTGCGATATAGCTTACTATGTTAGTCTCGAAGCTTTAATAAGTTATTTTTTCAAAACTCATATTATTTATCCCCTAGATTGTGGTAGATGTACAAAGTCTGCGATATAATTCATTGTGTTAGTCTCGAAGCGACAATGAATTATCAAACTTGTGATATTTACCCTCTAGGTCGTGGTAAATACGCAACAACTATGTTATAACGTGTTGCATTAGTCTCAAAGCAGTAATAAGTTATTTATTTTCAAATTATGCATTATTTACCCCCCTAGGTTCTGATAAATAGGACAAATCTATGATATAACTTACTATGTTAGTCTCGAAGCATTAGTAAGTTAATTTTTAAACTGATGTTTTTTACCCTCTAGGTCGTGGTAAATATGCAATAACTGCAATTTAGCTTGTTGCATCAGTCTCAAAGTAGCAATAAGTTATTTATTTTTAAGCTTGTTTTATTTATCTCCTAGGCTACGGTAAATACACAAACTCTACGACTACTCCTTTCTAGGTGTTGACGAGTTATCTGCGTCGTCGTACCTAGGGTTGTTATATTCTTTACTCGGGCATTGGTGAGTTAACTGCGTCATCTTCACCTATTTTTACTCTTGGGTATACTTTATAGCTTATCCTTATCTAATAACCTTTCGGTCAAATTTTGGGATCTTCCATTATTTAATAACCCTTCGATCCGAATGTGGGAGACCTTCGTATTCTCGCACCCTCAATCGAAGAGTGATTAAATAGGGGTAGTTGTCGTACCCCAAATTTTCCCTACTTCTGCTAACGGTTAATTCATGCTAATTAATCACATTTGTATATTCATGTTTTGTTATTTTTAAATTTTTAAAGGGGTGTAAAATAATTGAGAGGTGCATTATCATTGAGCATGAAAGTTGCGTGTTTTAAAGAAAAGGGGGTGTATATCCATTCATCTCGTTATTAGAGGGGGTATAATATCATAATTGGGGTGTGTGTTTTTTATAAGGGCTCATTGCTTCAATTTTTTAGATTGGCCCATTAAGCTGTGTTTTTCGAAGGCCCATTGTTTTAGAGTTGACTAAAGTCAACAGTTTCCCATTTTAATTACTTCTTATTATTCAGTTATCATTATTATATTATTATTATTTTCTATTATTCAATTTCTATTATTCAAATTATTGTTATTCAGTTATTATTTAATTGTTATTATTTAACTATTATTATCAATAATTGTTTTTGGCTTCGTTGATCGAAGTTAACAAGGGTTAAAAACCCTAATTTGCTGTTGCACCCATTTTGGGTCTTATTCTTCCCTTAGTCTTTAGAGCCCAGAAACATAAATCTGGATCAGATCTTCGTAGAAAAATCAAATCAAAAGTTTGATTAATGGAAATTAATTTGTACAAAGAATTGTCCAGATACATACAACGATTTACCCAAACTCTATTTTCTAACAAGATCAAATATATTCCTAAAACTAAAATCACTAACAAGTTTGTAAGTCACAACTAATTTCCTAACCTAATCTAATTTCTAAGACTATAAATAAGAACCCTGAGCTGTTAAAAAAAAGGAGAACCCCTTGAAGATCTTAAAGCTTGTTGTGAATTCCCTTTGCCATCACCAAAGCTCTTCCTCAATTGAATACTTAGGTGTTGTACCCCAAAATTTTCCCTCCCATTCTTCAGACAAAATGGTTCAAGATACCTCCTCATGCTCATGAAGGTCTCAAACACTCAAGACTTATCAAGGATTGATCAGATGGACTCTCCTTCTAAGCAATTGACCTACAACTAGGGTTTTGTTTCTCTCAAAGGAAATTGAGTTTCTAATTCCTAAAGTGGGCTTAATGGTTTTACATATGTATAAAAGAATCCTCATACCAAATTTCAAGCCTTACATCACAAGTTTGCTCAATCAATTAGCCAGATGATTGAAAATCAATTGTATTAGACAAAAAATCAACTTTTACCTATCTACAGTCAAACTTCAAGATTTTTGGTCAACATCAACATTTTGAAGTCACATTCATCATTTTATCAAGGGTTGATCATGATTCATCAAGAAAATTCAAGATTCATCAAAAGTCAAAAGTTACTAAATTAGGGTTTTCTTTAGGAGAAGTCAACTGAACTTTGACCAAGCATAACTTTCATATACTTCATCAGAAATTTCTCAACCAAAGCTCATTTTGAAGTAAATTCGATACTATACAACTTTGTCTCTCTAAGATCAAGGCCAAAAATGCTTCATTTGAGAGATATGAGCCAAAACATTACAGGTCATTTTAAAAGTCAACAAAAAAACATTTTTTTTGTCAAAGCAATTTACATAAAGATAAAGTCTTCAAATGAAAAAATGACCAACATGAAAGTTGTAGGAAACATCTTAAGGTTTCAAAAAATTCCAAGATAATCTTCGTATGACAAAAATTGAGAGAGTTATGATTGGTGCAAATTGAGAAATTTTGAAAAAATGCATGAAGTCCACTTTGAGCAGAGTTGAATTTTTGGGTTAATGGGCCTAAGTTTTTAGGTTCAAACATGTTTATGATCTCATAAAGGACCCCTAAATCTATTAACATGATTTTTATTTATTTTATTTGGATTTTATTCATTTAAATGCAAATTAAATCAAATAAAATATAAAAACATTGGATTAAGGCGCATGGTTAATATTTTTAATCATGTTGGAGGCTCAAAAATCTACCTTGAAGCTGAAGAAATCGTGTGGTCTATATTTGAAACAAATATTCATTAGTTTTGGAATATTTAAACTTATTTTCAAACAAAATCAAAGATACGATTTCATGAGGTATCCAAGCCCACCATTTGACCTAATCTTCTCTCCTATAAATACACAACACATTCAAACATCAAGAGAACACAAATGTTGCATCATAGAAGCAACCCTAAAGCTCTCAAAATTTTCAAGAGCTAGGGCAAACACAAACCCTGTTCTCCAGCCTTCATCAATCAATTCCAAGCATTCCATCAGCCTCCTGAGACTTCCAGGAGTTGATCCAAGCTCTCATTCAAGCTCAAGCAATCCCATAACGTGCTAACCTAGTTGCTATAGTTTGCTAACTTATTTCGATTTCAAACTTTTAATTCATGCAATTTAAATGAATTTGATGCATACATTCATGTTCATATTGATGTGTGGAACTATTTTGATGCATTACTTTTGAGGTTTGACGCAAGAATGGATATTTGCCATTGTTAGGGCAGTTTGAAATATTTTTCTTCGAAACTCACTCTATAAGCATTTTCAAGTCAAACTAATGCTACCATTGGATTCACAAGGGTCAAATTATGGGGATAGGGTCCATGTTATGATTGAACTCACGCATTTTTGCAGGTTTTCAAAATCTCTTCACCGGAGAAGATGAAGTTGACCACCCTCCACGGTGGTTTGACCCTCCTGACTCAGGCGACCTAGGCGGGGCGTTCTCCCATTGGTCCATTCAAAACCCCATACCCCACTAACACGTGCATATTCAATTTTGTTTAATTTCTGATTTTTGAATTAAGTTTTATTATATATTGAATGATAGTGGTCATATGAATGCACAACAACAATTGGCCTGGTGGTGAGTGATACGTTTTTTTATGGTAAAGGGCGTGGGTTTGATCCCTCCTCTTGTCAAATAACTTTGCTTTTTTTTCCAGGATAATACGCAGGTTCATGATATGGCAATTCATTCCTATTCCATGTCACAAACAACACTATGGCGCAGTGGTAGGAGGGCATGCCTATGAGGCCAAGGGCGTGGGTTCAACTCCCACCCCATGCATTTGTTTTTTTCCCTATTTTCTAACCCTAATTTTCATGCTATTTTCTTAATTAATCTATTTTCTAATTAACCATTAACAAACCTTAAACTTTTTTTTTCAAAACCATAATAAATTAGGATTAGGTTTTTTTAGTTAGTAATTAAATTTTGACATATTTTAGAAATAATTAGGTTTTTATTAATTATTAACTTAAATTATTTTCTACAAAAACACCAAAAATATCTTTTCTAACACATAGAATTTTTTAGGAATTTAAACATTTTTTATTTCTTTTTGCTATTTAAATTCATAGATAAAGTGTATAAGTCGCAACTATCAATGTAATAGAGTAGATTTATCTTTTAGCCTTTTTCCTATTATGTAACTGCTCACAGGATGTAATAACTTAGGTTTAATTTTCCGCACTTTACATTCCGCACTTTAATTTTTTGTACATATTTAACTATTAGTAATTAGGGTTTGTATAGAAAGACTAACAATTGGACATAGAAAACCTAATTTTCAAGATAAAATAACTGAAACTAATACACTTTTCACACTTACACCTCTAGGGTAACCTCTCTTGTTGCCTTACAAATATTGGTCATACCCCTCGAAAGTGGGGATACTTTAGCAAAAGACCCTCGATATACAATATCATCATGGTCCCTTTTGAATAAAGATCATAATCCCTCGATGATCCTCCAAGTTAACTACAAAATGATCTAGTCCCTCGATGACCCTACGAGCAAAATGATGATAGTCCCTTTGATACAATTGCTAAAGTATCCTTACATGTTGTCTTCGATGACCATACGATGACCCTACGCCTGTCCCTTCACATCCAATAGACAGGATTACCTATCAATTAATGGTATGGATAATACTATCTCCAAAGGAGAAGGAAAATAACAAGAAATAATTTAGTGTGTGTAGGAGTCTTGAATGTTTACTCACAAACAAAACATTTTCCACACTACACTTTCAAACAAGATATTTTCAAAAAAACACTTTGTATACATTCTTGAGGACTGACACAAGGATTATTACAAAGTTATACTTATATTGGCATTTCAAAATATTTTCAAACAAATCACATGCACACAAAGAGTGTTTTTTAAAAGTGAGCTAAGCAATTAAGAGCCCGTAGAAAACTATGGATGAAAAGGGTGCTAACACCTTCCCTTTTCATAAATTACCCCATGAACTCAAAATCTATTAAAGGTATTTCCTGTTCTTTTCACCTTTCCTAATTGTTGGATAAAAAAAGTCGGTGGCGACTCTTGCTAACCGCAACATTTGAGATAAAAATACAAAAAAGTCAGTTCTCCCACTGTATTACAGAATTGGCGACTCTGCTGAGGAAGTTTACTAAAAGAGGGGTTACCTTAAGAGTTAGGCCACTTTACTAGCATTTATTGTATGCTTTGTCTGATTTACTTTAAGGTTTCATGCTTGGGTATTATTGCTTGTGCGAAAAAGATCCTACACCCGGATCTAGTGATTCCTTAGGTAAGTAGCAATAGATCATAAAGACTGTATGGCATATACCGATATGGTTAACATGATAGTTGTAGTTAGTGTGACACTTTGGTTTGTACTGATGTTCCTTGAGTCAGTCGAGGATAATATTAGGCTTCTGCGTGGTGTTGTTAACACTAACTTACTTTTAGAACCTTAATTGACCCATCTTGGCCATTAGAAAGTAGTGAGATATCTGGCTTTGGTGCAGTCCAAAGTTGGTTAATGGCCGAGGCTACGCTCATTGAGATTCGACTTTCGGGATGTTTTGGTAGCAAGCCGGTTGCCGTGCTAAAATAAAGCCTGCGAGAAAGATCTGTGATATGGGATTCTTAGAACCCGATTACTATTTTAGGACAGGTTGAGCCAACTTAGCTTCAGTGGGAAAGGGTATTTACCTATGGACTTCATGCAAGCCTTTAAACTTAAGGCTCTTGTATGACTTGTTTATGTTTGCTACTTATTTAATATGAACATAACATCATAACATCAAATCATCATAACATAACATTTTCACTAACCATTTCAAGGACCTAGGGATTTATCTTTGTTCCTTGTTGCAGGTTATGGTCTCCGCTCGCAGAAATACTACCTGAATCAACTTTGTAAGGGTACCTTCCAAGCTTAAGGATTTAGTCTCTAAGGTTCCCGAAAACTCTCAATTCACCAAGAGGCATGGTTATCTACTCAGTTTGGTTACCTCAGGTTTTGAAGAAGACATGATGAGTGTTCTATTCCAGTTCTTTAATCCTAAGCATCACTGTTTTACCTTCCCAGATTGTCAGTTGGTACCCAATATGGAAGAGTTTTCTAAGCTACTTGGAGTACCTATTCTTGATCATACACCCTTCACTGGTTTAGAGAAAGTCCCAAAACCTGAAGTTATTGCAACAACCTTACATCTGAAGCGGTCAGACATTGTGTCTAATTGGGAAACAAGAAGTGGAGTTAAAGGTCTTCTTGCTAAATATCTGATAGAGAAGGCCTAGTTGTTTCTAGATGCTATGAGTTTTCATGATTTTGATGAGATCTTGGCTCTGTTGATCTATGGTTTGGTACTATTTCCTAATCCAAACCAACTCATAGATGTGAATGTCATAAAGATATTTCTTACTCATAATCCTGTGCCTGCTTTGCTTGGAGATATTTTGCACTCTCTTCACACTCGTACTATGAGAGAGCGAGGGACTATCATATGTTTCATACCTTTACTATCTAGGTGGTTTATTTCTCACCTTCCCCAATCAGTGATGAAGAATGAACAAGGTTGGAAATGGTCTCGAATGATGATGTCACTCTCTTATTCAGATATCGATTGGTGTTCTTGATCTTAGGAGGACATCACTATTATTGATCGCTGTGGGGAATTCTCTAATGTGCCACTCCTTGGCATAAGGGGAGGTATTACTTACAACCCTTCTCTAGCTCTACGTCAATTTGGTTATGCTCGAAGAGACGATCCTCATGATATGCTTATCCAGTGTATTGTATTCTATTACGAGAGCAATCCTCAAGGTTACCATCAAAAGTTTATACATGCTTGGGGCATGGTGAATAAGATTGATAACAAGACTTTGGGATAGAAAAACTCCTTCCCTTTGGATCCTTACCTCAGATGGGTGCGATCTCGTGCTCAAAATGTTATAATACCATATCCTGCTGTCCTACTAGTAATTATGGAGCCTTTTGTTAAATGAGATATTCCTTATACTATTTTTCATCTAGATATGCCTACTGATCTTGAAGAGCTACAGAAGCCTTGGATTCATTTAAAAGAAGAAAGTGACACCTTTGAGACTCTGTTTTATGCTAGTGAGAAGAAAGTGTTGGAGTTGACAAAACAACTTCACAAAGAGTAGAGCCTTAAAGCATATGTCAACATAAAGTGGAAGCATCCATGGGAGACTTAAGTCTTAGGAGTTCACAATTTGTTTCCTTGTAACCCTTTTTGTTTTCATTGTAAGCCTAAGAGGCAGTTATAATTTGAACTTACTAATAAGAGTCTTTGTTTCTGTTCCCTTTTGATTAACAAATATAAATCCCACGAGGTCCTTTAAAACATTGCATATTCATCTACATGCCATACATATCATAGCATAACAGGTTTCCAAAACAGGTTTCTCATCTTCTTGCTATTTATTTCAGCAAAAATGGCTCTCGAACAGACACTCAAAGATCTCCAGGCTCAAAATGCTCAATTCCAAGAGATGTTCCTAAGCTTATCTAAGTGGAAAAAAGAACTGAAGGCGCTCATTGCCAATGAGAAGAAGAAGACAAAGAAACCAATCGGCATCCTTAACATGGGGCGAAAGTTCAGAGGTCCAATCAAGCGAGCTCAAGATCTTGATATCCCATTGGATGAAGATGACGAACAGGATGAAGATGGTAAGAGTGTTAAAACTGAAAAAGCAATCATGGTTCTGAAAAATGTTCTGATGAAGAGGAAGAGGGTTATTTTGGATGAACAATATCCCCCTGCTGGCAAGAAGTATAAGATGTTAGAAGAGCGTCTGAAAGCTATGGAGATCCAGAAGGGGCCTGGCTTAAACATTGAAGAATTGGGTTTAGTCTTAAGAGTTCCCATTCCTCCCAAGTTCAAAAATCCTACCTTTGCTAAGTATGATGGCGTTTCTTTCCCGAAGCTGCATTCAAGATCATATGTTTGGAAAACTCAACCATACACTGCTGACAAGAAATTATGGTTGCATTTCTTTCAAGAGAGTCTCTCTGAAACACAATTGGAATGGTGTTATCAACTCGAAGGTACCAATATCATACCTGGGAAGATTTGGCTATAGCTTTCTATATACATTATCATTAATTCTGATTTAGCACCAACCCGCATGCAACTACAGAGTATGTCCATGGGTTATGAGGAAGGCTTTAAAGAGTACGCACAAAAATAGAGAGATCTTGCAGGTAGAGTTCAACCTCCTTTGGCTGATAGGGAATTGGTTGACATGTTCATGAGTACGCTAACATGTCCTTTCTATAATCACCTACTTGGAAGTTCTTCAGCCGGCTTCACTAAACTGATATTGACAGGGGAGCGAGTTGAGAATGGAATCAGAAGTGGTAAAATTCGGGTGGCTACATCTTCAAATACTGCGAAGAAGTCATACAATGGTAGGAAAGAATCCAATGCTGTGTACAACCAGAAGGGTCGTAATAAGAGTGATCACAACCAATCTGCGGGGGAAGTTCTGATCTCTAATCCTGTGCCAATGCAACAACAACAACAGAATAATCAGTGTAGGCAAGTCGCATCCAGGAGACAGTTCACTAAAATCAACATGCCGTTGTCTCAAGCATTACAACACATGTTGAAGGTAGAGTTGATTACATTAAAGGATCCTCCTCACAATCCCAATACTTCTTCTCCCAGTTACAATCCCAATGCGAGGTGTGCCTATCATTCAAACAGTCATGAACATGACACTAGTGGTTGTTGGGCTCTGAAAAATAAGATTCAAGATATGATTGACTCTAAGGAGATTGAATTTGATCCTCATGAGACTCCTAATGTGATCACTGCACCTATGCCTAATCATGACAAATGCGTTAATGCTGTTGATGATGTTTCTTATGTTTATGCTGTGAGTGACCTGACTACTCTTCTGATGATTGTTAAGAAGAAGTTGTTTCAAGTCGGTTTATTTCTGGGCTGTGTTGAAAACTGCTACTACTGTGTGTCCCGATCCAATGGTTGTGTACTATTGAAAGAAGTTATTCAGCGTTTGATGGATAACTGTGTAATTCTATTTGAGAAGATTATTTCTGTGAAGAGCTTATGTAAAAGTATGTCTCAAGGCCTGAAACTTGAAGACGTGTCTGTGATTACAATCTCCAATACTCCTGTAAGGATCACTTTTAAGGGTCCTGTGAAGGTTACTGCCGAGCCTAGGGTTACTCCTTTGATCATTACCGCACCTGGGCCAATTACATATTCCCCTGACAAGGCTATCCCTTGGAATTATGGAACTGATGTCTACTACCATTGCGTCAAGAAAGAACCATTGGCTGTCGAAGAAGAAAATACTGAAGTTACTGATCCCGATGTTAGAAATATTATTGGGACTAGTAAGGTTACCAGAGTTGAGGAAAATAATAGATGATTGAGCCTTCCCAGACTGTGGCACCGAAAGAGGTCACTATTGAAGATACCTCTAAGCAAGAGATGGAGGAGGTACTGAAAATTATTCGAAAGAGTGACTATAATATTGTTGAACATTTGGGGAAGACCCCCTCCAAAATATATATGCTATCTCTGTTGTTGTGCTCTGAAGCCCATGCTCATGCTTTGGTAAAGTTTCTGAAATCTGCTCATGTATCGCAAGAAATCTCTGTTGATCAGTTCGAAAATTATGTTACTAGCCTGACAACTGATAATGGGCTAGGCTTTTCTGATGCTGATTTAACTCCCGCAAGAAGGAAATATAATAAGGTTCTGCATATCTCTATTGAGTGTAGGGTCACTACCCTATCTCATGTATTAGTGGACACATGTTCCTCATTGAATGTATTGCCAAAGGTTGTTTTAGACAAACTTGACTATGAAGGGGTTGTGCTAAAATCCAGTGACATTGTGATGATAGCTTTTGATGGTTAAAAGAGAATGGTGCATGGAGAGGTTGATCTTCCAATCAAAGTGGGTTCCCAGGTCTCCGACTCTACTTTCTATGTGATGGACATTCATCCAGCCTATTCCTATTTTCTTGGACGCCCTTGGATTCATGGGGCAGGCACTGCTACTTCTACTTTACACCAAAAGTTGAAGTATCCCATGAAAGGAAAAATCATTAAAGTTTGTGTCGAAGAAGAATACATGGTGAGCCATTTGAACTCCTTCAAGTATTTTGAGATGGATGGTGAATTCCTCGAGACTCCTTGCCAGACCTCTGAAGTTGTTCCTCAAATAACCCATGTTGCTAAAGCTGCTCCTACTGTTACTAAGGTTACAAGGATTCCACCAAGAATGGCTTCTCTGGAAGATGCTAAGGTTATGGTATAAGAATGTGGTGGCACTATTTGGGGTCAGCTTCCCGACATTCCTTACAAGTTCGACAAATTTGGTTTGGGTTTCACCTCAAAGGCTCAGAGGGCTGTCCATCGTGCTCGTGCTAATTCTGGGAGACCGCCATTCCTCATTAACTACAATGGAGTTCACAAAAATCAAGTTAACACTATGGAAGACGGTTATATCGACTATGATATAGACATTTGGATTTTCCCTACTATCGGTAGTGGTCTCAACAATTGGAAGGCTGAAGACTTTATACCAATCTCCTTCAGTCAGGAGTAAATGTTATTTTCTGTTTTCTTACTTTTAAGTTTTTGGTTATGTAATTTGAACAATAAGCCTTGTGCCTTACCCGGGGCACAACGGTCCATTTGTTAGGATTGTCATTTTTCATCCAGTATTTTCATTTAATAAATCATTAGACATTTGCATTCAAATTTTGAGCTCTTTGTCTTTATTTTACTTTATTGCTTTCAAAATAGCTACGTGTTCTTACACACACCGACATAACAAGTTGTAGATCCACATCCACCCTGGATCCCATTGAAAATAATTATGATATTGCCAATTATGACTTCGAAAATTCGATCTACCAAGCCGAGGACGAAGGCGAGGAAGATTGTGAAGTACCTGGAGAGCTTGATAGACTGTTAAAGTAGGAAGAAAGAGCCATACAACTGCATGAAGAGTCAGCCGAGGTTGTGAACTTGGGTACTGAAGATGACAAGAAAGAAATCAAGATAGGTGCCAACCTAGAAGACAATGTCAAAAAGAGATTAATCCAGATGTTACATGACTATATTGAGATCTATGCTTGGTCTTATTAGACATGCCAGAGCTTAATACCGACATTATGGTTCACCGTCTACAAATGAAGGAAGGTTGTCCTCCTATAAAGCAGAAGGTTCATCGTATGCATCCCGAGATGTCTCAAAAGATAAAAGCTGAGGACATGAAGCAGTTCAATGCATGTTTCTTAGCTGTTACATCATATCCTTAGTGGGTTTCAAATATGGTGCTGGTACCTAAGAAGAACGGTAAGGTACGTATGTGTATAGACTACATGCATTTGAATAGGGAAAGCCCCAAAGATGACTTTCCGCTTCTGCATATTGATGTTCTGGTTGACAACACCGCTCACTATAAAGTATTTTCCTTCATGGATGGTTTCTCTTGTTATAATCAAGTCAATATGGCACCTGAAGACATGGAGAAGACTATTTTTGTCACAAAGTGGGACACTTTCTACTACAAAGTTATGCCTTTTGGTTTGAAGAACACCGGTGTAACATATCAGTGTGCTATGGTAGCTTTGTTCCATAATATGACCCATCATGAGATAGAGGTTTATGTTGATGACATGATAGCCTTATCTCAGACTGAAGAAGAACATCTCGACCACCTGCATAAGTTGTTTGAGAGATTGAAGAAGTACAAGTTGAGGTTAAATCCAAACAATTACACCTTTGGGGTAAGATATGGTAAACTCCTAGGTTTCATCGTCAGTGATAAAGGTATTGAAGTTGATCCTGCCAAGGTTAAAGCCATTCAAGAAATTCCAGATCCCCGCACTAAGAAGGAAGTCATAGGTTTCTTGGGACGATTGAACTATATTGCCAGATTTATTTCCCATTTGACCGCTACTTATGAGCCAATCTTCAAGTTAGTGAAGAAAGATTAAGTAGTGAAGTGGAACAAAGATTGTCAGATAGGCTTTGACAAAATCAAGGAGTACCTCCAGGAACCTCTAATTCGGATGCCACCGGTTGCAGAAAGATCTTTGATCATGTGCTTGATAGTATTAGAGAACTCAATGGGGGTGTGTATTGGGGCAACATAACAAATATGGTCTAAAAGAGCATGCACTATACTACCTTAGCAAAAAGTTTACCAACTGTGAAATAAGATACTCACTGCTCGAGAAACCTTGCTGCACTTTGGCATGGGCTGTTTACCGACTAAGACAATATATGTTGACTCATACTACTTTGTTGATCTCTAAGACGGACCTAATAAAATACATATTCGAGAAACCCGCTCTCTCCAGAAGAATAACAAGATGGAAAATGGTCTTGACAGAATACGACATTCAGTACACTACTGAGAAGGCAATCAAAGGAAGTGTACTGGCAGATCATTTAGCTCATCAAGCTGTAGATAACTATCGGTCTATAAATTTTGAGTTCCCAGATGAGAATATCATGCTAGTTACTAATTATGAAGAACCTGGACCATATGAAGGACCTGAACCGGGATACCGATGGACTAAGGTTTTTGATGGAGCTTCCAACGCGCTTGGTAATAGAATTGGTGCCGTGATTGTCTCTCCCAAGGGTTGCCACACGCCCTTCTCTGTCAAATTATGTTTTGACTGTACCAATAATATGACCGAGTACGAATCATGCATCATGGGTATCAAAGCTGCCATCAATATGAGAATTAAATTCTTGAATGTATATGGGGACTCAGTCCTAGTGATTATTCAAATTAAGGGAGAATGGGACATGAAGCATCTAAATCTCATTCCTTATCGAGAGCATGTGTTGACATTAATTTCATACTTCAAAGAAATCACTTTGGAACACATTCCATGAGAAGATAATCAATTGGAAGATGCACTAGCTACCATGTCATCTAGTTAAAATTCAAATGGGATAATGAAGCTCCTTGAATTACCGTTGAGAGACTAGAATAATCGGCACATTTCTACGAAGTTGATATTGATGGAGTAGAGGAAAAGCCTAGGTACCACGAAGTAAAAATATACCTCAGAACTCAAGAGTATCCTGAAGGAGCATCTATCAATGATAAGAAATTTCTAAGGAGGTTCTCTGCCAAGTTCTTTCTGAGTAATGAAATCTTATACAATCACAACCATGATTCAAATTTGCTTCGTTATGTAGACAAGAAGGAAGTTGAGAAAATTATGGAAGATATGCAAGAAGGCGTCTTTAGTACTCACTCCAATGGACATACAATATATAAGAAGATTCTGAGAGCAGGTTATTAGTGGTCTACCATGGAAATAAATTTCCATCATCATTATAGAACTTGCCACAAATGCCAAATTTATGCTGACAAAGTACATGTGCCTCCGGTTCCTTTGAATGTATTGGCTGCTCCTTGACCGTTTGCAATGTGGGGAATTGATATGATTGGAGAGATTAAGCCTACTGCTTCCAATGGGCATCTTTTCATCCTTGTCACTATTGATTACTTCACGAAGTGGGTAGAGGAAGCCTCGTTTGCTTCGGGTACCAAAAATGTTGTGGCTCGGTTCATTAAGTATAACCTTATATGTCAGTACGACATCCCTGAAAGGATTATCACATACAATGGTACCAATCTTAACAATACCATGATCATGAAACTCTTCACACAGTTAAAGATTAAGCATCATAATTCTTCTCTGTACCGACCAAAGATGAATGGCACAGTGGAAGCCACCAACAAGAATATCAAGAAGATCTTGCAGAAGATGACAATGACATACAAAGATTGGCATGAGATGTTACCATTTGCTCTGCATGGTTATCACACTTCAGTATGTACACCCACTGGAGCAACCCTGTTCTCTCTCGTCTACGGTATGAAGGCTATCTTACCTATTGAAATCTGGATTCCTTCCCTAAGGATTATGAAAAACGCAGATTTAGATGAAGACGAATGAATTCAGACTCGACTTGAACAGATAAATTTGATTGATGAAAAAAGGCTTGCGGATTTTTGCTATGGTCAAATATACCATAAACGCATGATCAAGGCTTTTAACAAAAAGTCAGACATCAGGTGTACCAGGCTGGTGATTTGGTAATAAAGTGCATCATTCTACCACAAGGTGATCTCAGGGGAAAATGGACTCCCACATACGAAGGGTCATTTATGATGAAAAAGATATTTTCTGGCGGTGCTATGATACTTACCAACATGGGTGGTGAAGATTTTCCGCAACCTGTGAACGCGTGTTGTACCCCAAGATTTCCCTCTCATGTTTCCCAAGGTTTTTTCTCTTACATGTTTCGCTACAAACACTTGCCTAAATAAAATTAAGATTTTTGAATGCTAGCAAAGTGTCTTTCGATTGGCATCTAAACAATGTCCTTTGTTTGGCATATCAGAACAATGCCCTTTGATTGGTATGGCAATAATTTCTTTCGATTGGCATATGAGCAATGTCCTTTGATTGGCATATCAGAGCAAAGTGTCCTTCAATTGGCATATCAACAAGCTTCGACTGGGCTCCTAAAACCCTTCGAGCGATATTTATCCCACAAGCTTCGACTGGGCTCCTAAAACCTATCGATCAACCATTGGCCCATCAGCTTCGATTGCGTGTTGGTTCCCTTTCAAGCAATCCTTAGTCCAAGTTTCATTTAGGCGAGAACCCCCTACATGTTCCCTTCGATTCACCAGCAATGGCCTCCTGCATGTTTATTTCGACTCACAAGGCGAAAGGCTTCTACATGCCACCTTCGATCCCCAAGGCAGAAGCTTCCTCAGACTTATCTAGGATTCACAAGGGAAAATGCTTCTTCTATGATTTCCTTCAATGCATAAGGCAGAGACTTCCTTTGTGCTTTCTTGCAAGTTCAGGATCCCTCAATAATTTATGCACTATGACACACAATATGAATCCTTCGAAAGAGAACTCCAAAGGTCCATTGAAGGAAACATATTGGTGGACATTCGAAGGAGACACATGTTTACTGAATGCAAGTTTGTCTTATGATGATTCTTGGTCCTACATGTGGCCAGGCCCAGGCCTCTTGTGCAATGGCATTCGAAGGAGGTGACAAAGGAGGCTTCGATTGGCCAGAATGAAGTTTTCGTTTGGGTGATTTGAATCAAGCAGCTAAGGCAAATAGATGGGTCCAATTGAAGGAGCCATGAGGAGCAAGTCATAGCCAATCGAAGAGCAAATATTTGAGGGGATTTTGAAGAAGCCCCGATAAGGGAAACTCTGAACAGATTCAAATTCAGAATCATCAAAAAGAACAATGCTCTGACGAAGAGAATTCTGGGCAATTTGAATTGAGGCATATGGTGACTTAATTGAAGAAACTCTGATAAGGGAAGACTCTGAAAAATTGGAATTCATAGTCATCAAAGATCTGAGCAATTAAAATTGATGTAGATAGACTCAATTGATGGAGCTATAAGGATATACCTGTGGTCCATTCGAAGGAGACAACTTTTGGCCAATCGAAGAGTGTACTTCGAAGGCATGTTAACAAAGTGTCCTTTGATTGGCATATCAGAGGAATATGTCTTTAGATAAGCACATCAACAAAATCAAGCAATCCATGCAGAAGTTGACTGATCAAAGAAGCTCTAATAAAGAAGTTTTTGAACACTTCGAATCAAAAACTCTAGGCTAATCGAAGAGCAACGCTGGAGGGCATTCGAAGGAGCTAAATGTGTCTAGGTTCACCCTAAGGCTCAAAGAGGCATGAATGTTTCAAAAATGGAAGTTTTTTAATGTGTATGATTTTGGTCTCATGGCCTTCAAAGCTTAGTTAATGGGTGTCTCTTGCCATTTCCATGCACCCCCATCTCCTATAAATACAATACACTCACACCACCAGTCAAGGAGGATACATACATACAAGAACGAAATATACGCACACGCTGCCTCTCAAGCCACACCAAAGTTATCAAAAAAACCTCCTAAGTAATCCAAATCGAAGGAATCCTCAACAACACTTCACTCACTCCTTGAAGTTTGCAGGAGGCGTTCCCAAGAACTTTGCAAGCCATCTCCATCTAAAGAAAAGCATCCCATTGATCAAGCTTGAACATGCCAACGCGCATAGGATAGAAGGACCTGGGTTCGACACCCAGGTCCCGCACCTTTATTATTTCTAATGTTTGTCTTGCAGATACGGATTGAAGAACATCTTTCCCCCTGGATCGAAAAAACCATTATTCTTCCCTTAATCGAAAGGCCATGTTTTCCCCTGAATCGAAGGAGGACCCTTCGTATCTTTAATTTTGCTTTATTCATTTCTTTATTAATTTTAAATTAACTTTAAATTAAATAAAAATCCAAAAAAACACCAGGTTAGTATTTTTTCTAATTAAATTAATTAAATGAATTACTTAATTAATTTAACCTTTTCTTTAAAATTAAAATTAAGTAGACTTAGGCTTTTCTTTCTTTAATAAATAAAAACAAACAAAAAGATTTTTATTTCTTAGGATTTTTGGATGTTATTTCCAATTTCGCGCGCGTTTATTATTTCGTCACTATTTTTTATATCATTGTACCTGCTTATGGGATATAATAGAAATTAACTAGGATTATTTACCGCTTTTCTTTATTTTTTCAAGTTTTGGACAGGTAATTAATTCCCAAAGCCATGTAATAGCGTAGGATTTACATTTCCGCACTTTTAATTCCTGTATATATTAACTGCTTAGATGTATGCCTAATATGATTGCATGACAAGATTAATAATCAAATGTTAGCAAACCTAACATAAAAGATAAAAAATAACTGAATATAACACACATTGCACATATACACCTCTAGGGTACACCCACTTCGGTTGCCTTCAGAAAATAGTCACAACTCTCGAAACATGAGAGGTTTTAGTGGCTATCCTCTGGTTCAAAAATATCATAAGTCCCTCGATGACCCTCATGACATTGCCTCGGTAAAAATATGATCTTAGAACCCTAGGATAGTTACTAAAACTTCTTGCCAGTTTACCTTTGTGACTATAAAAATGTCCCTTCGAATGTCCCTCATACATCCAACGATAAGGCTACCTACTCACTAATAGTATGATAGCATTGTCTAAAGGAAAAGAGGAAAAAAACGAATTTTTCGAGTACAAGTAGATAGCTATTAGATGCTTGCTCAAAAACGAACCTTTTACACTTACACATTTCAAAAACAACTTTCAAAAACATTTGCTTTGTCAACACTCTTGAAGACTGATACAAGAGTTATCATAAAGCAAATCGCCGCACTAAGGCATTTTTAAAAAATACTTTTCAAAACACAAAAGCTCAAGGTATTTCAAACGAGCTAAGCATCTAAGAGCCCATAGAAAACTATGAATGGAAAGGGTGCTAACACCTTCCCTTTCCATAATCTACCCCCTTACTCAGAAAATTCTCAAAAAGGTCTTTTTCTATTCTTTTCACCCTTTCCTTAAATTGGATAAAAGAAAAGTCGGTGGCGACTCTTGCTTACAACAACATTTGCGAATACAAACGCAAAACCAGTATAACAGCCAGTTCTGCCACTGTATTACAGAACTAGCGAATTTGCTGGGGAACTTATAAAAAGTGGGGTTACCTTAGAGTTTAGTTCATTTTAATTTGCTTTACATTGTGTGTTTTGTATGCTTTACTTTTTGAGGGTTTTTGTTTGGGTTGTTACTAAAAGATCCTACACCCGGATTTGGGGCACCTTTTTAGGTAAGTAGCAATAAATCATGGAAGTTGTATGGCGTAGACCGATATGGACGAAGTGATGGCTACATTAGCGTGATACTCTAGTTTGTACTAATGTTCCTTGAGTCAGTCAAGGATAACATTAGGCTTCCTTATAGTGTCATTAAGCGCTAACTGACCTTTAGAACCTTTAATTGACTCATCCTAAGCCATTAGAAAGTAGTGAGATGGCCGGCTTTGGTTCCGACCGAAGATTGATTGATACTCGATACTACACTCATTGAGATCGGATTTTTAGGATATTCTGGCCGCAATACTTTGGTGCTTGAGCTAGAACAATGCCTAAAAGAAAGGTATGTGATATGAGACTCCTTAGAACCCGATTACTACTAATAGGACAGGTTGAGCCAACTGAAACTTCAAGAGGGTACTTACCTTTAAAACTCATGCAAGCCTTTAAACTTAAGGTCTTTGTGTGACTTATGTGTGTTTGATATAATTGTGATCATAACATCATAAACATAATACCATGTCATGTACACTAACCATTTCAAGGGCCTATGGATTTATCTCTCCTCTGTTTTGTAGGTTATGGATTCAGCTCGCTGAAAAACCATCTGAATCAATTTTGTAGAGATTCCTCCCAAACTCAAAGAAATGGTTCTAAAAGTCCCTGAGAACTCATTATTCAACAAGAGATATGGTCACTTGCTCAGTTTGGTTACTACCGGTTTTGACAAGGATTTGATGAGTGTCTTATTCTAATTCTTCGACCCTAAGCACCATTTCTTCACATTTCCAGACTATCAGTTGGTGCCTACGCTGGAGAATTCTCCAAAATACTTAGTTTACCTATATTGAAGCAGATACCCTTTACCGGTTTAGAACAAGATCCAACTACTGAAGATGTTGCCATAGCTTTTCACTTGAAGCCAGCTGACATTGAGTCCAACTGGGAAAAAAGGAGTGGAGTTAAGGGCCTCCTTACATGTTTTCTGATGAAGAAAGCCCAGGTATTCCTAGATGCTATGAGTTACCATGCCTTTGAAGATCTTTTAGCCCTTTTGATCTACGGGTTGGTTCTGTTCCCCAATTCAGATCAGTTTGTAGATGTCAGTGCCATCAACATCTTCCTTGCTCATAATCCAATGCCTACATTGCTCGGGGACATTTTGCATTCACTCCATACCCGTACCACGAAGAAGCGAGGGACTCTTATGTGTTGTATACCTCTACTCTACAGGTGGTTTATTTTGCACCTTCCTCGGGCAGTAATGAAGAATGAGTTAGGTTTAAGGTGGAACCAAAGATTACTGTCTCTTTCTCATTCTGATATCTATTGGTGCCCTCGCTCCCAAGAAGACATCTCTTTTATTGATCACTACAGAGAATTTCCCAATGTTCCACTCCTTGGAATTAAAGGAGGCATCACTTACAACCCCTCTTTAGCTTTACGTCAGTCCAGTTACACCCGGAGGGATGGTCCTCATGATATGCTCATTCAAGGTATTGTGTTCGACTATTCAAATGATCTGCAAGGTTATCATTAGAGGTTCATCCACACTTGGGGAATGGTTAAGAAGACTGATAGCAGGACTCTAGGGCACAAGAACTCCATCCCTTTGGAGCCATACCTCAAATGGGTGTGAGCTCGTGCTCAAAATCTTATGATGCCGTATGCTGCTATCCTACCAGTGATTTTAGAGCATATTGTTCAAGGGGTCGAGTTTCGCATCATTCTGCATCCTAATATGCCAAACAACTTCAAAGAATTGGAAAAATCTTGGATACAGCTCAAAGAAGAACGAGATACCTTTGAGTCCCAATTCTATGCCAGTGAGAAAAAGGTGTTGGAACTGACAAAGCGGCTTCACGAAGAGCATAATCTCAATGCCTACATTAGCACCAAAAGGAAGCATCCTTGGGAGACTTAGGAATCTTAGAAGTTTCTTATATTCCTTTGTAAACTTTGATTTCATTTGAACTTGCTAATAAAAAGTCTTTGTTTCTGTTTGGTTAAAAGAGTTTGAATCCTATGAGGCCCTTGAAAACATTGCATAAACATATCATACATTTCATTGCATAAACAAGTATTCTAAAACAAGTTTCTTATTCTTTTCACTATTTATTTCAGTAAAAGAAATGGCTCTCGAACAGACAGTGAAGGACCTCCAAGCTCAGAACGCTCAGTTTCAGCAAATGTTCCTGGATCTGGCCCAGGGGTAGGAAGATCTGAAAGCTCTTATTATCAAAGAGAAGACCAAGAAGCCAAAGAAACCAACTGGTGTAGTGAATTTGGGAAGAAGGATCAGAGGACCGGTTATGCGAGCTATAGATTTCACGACCCCGTCAAATGAGAGGGACAATCAAGAAGAGAAGCTAGTGGAAGAAAACAACAACCCAGGGTCTGAGGAAGATGAACCCGACTATTATGAGGAGCAGTATCCTCCTACTGATGATAAATACAAACATATAAAGGATCAACTCAATGCTATGGAGACCCAGAAGATACCCGGGCTGGATTTTGAGGAGCTAGGACTGATTCCAGGGGTGGTCATCCCACAAAAATTCAAGGTCCCTACATTTTCTAAGTACGACGGTGTCTCCTATCCTAAGCTTTATTTAAGGTCGTATGTCAGGAAGATTCAACCCCACACTACTGATAGGAATCTATGGGTACACTTCTTCCAGGAAAGTTTGTCGGGGACTTAGCTGGAATGGTTCTATCAACTGGAGAGAACCAACGTTTGCAATTGGGAAGATTTGGCTACTGCTTTCTACAAGCAGTATCAATATAATGTTGACCTCGCCCCGACTCTTACACAGTTGCAAAGTATGTCTATAGGTTCCGGTGAAGGTTTTAAAGATTATGCCCAAAAATTGAGAGACCTTGCAGGGAGAGTCCAGCCTCTGTTGTCTGAAAGAGAGCTGGTGGACATGTTCTTGGGCACATTATCCGGGCCGTTCTTTAACCATCTAATTAGAAGTTCTTCTACTGAGTTTACTGAATTGATCTTGACTGGCGAACGGGTAGAAGCCGACATTAAAAGTGGTAAAATACAAAGAGATGCATCCTCCAGTACTGCAAAGAAATATTTCATTATAAAGAAGGAGGTCAGTGCTGCTTATGACCAGAGAAATCACAACAAAACTGAACGCCGTCCGAAGGTAGGGGCTGTTATGATTTTCAGTCCTGCATCAAGCCAACAACGAAACAATCAGCGCAGACCAGATGCGCCTAGAAGATAGTTTACTCGGATCAACATGACCCTATCCCAGGTTTTTCCACACCTACTGAAGTCCAATTTGGTAACTCTGAAGGAGGCCCCGAAGAATCCTAATACTGCCTCTCCCCGCTACAATCTAAATGCTCGACGTGCCTATCATTATGAGACTCCGGGGTATGATACAAACGACTATTGGGCGTTAAAGAATAAGGTACAGGATCTCATTGAGACAAAGGAGATTGAGTTTGACCTCCCAGAGACACTTAACGTAATAACTGCGCCAATGCCCAAACATGGCCAAGGTGTCAATGCTGTTGATGATGACCATTTTGTTTCCTCCGTGGATGAATTAACTACTCCTCTTTTGACTATTAAAGAAAATATATTGCAAGCCGGTTTATTTACGGGCTGTGGTGAAGGTTGCCACTTCTGTATGTCTCTACCAAATGGTTGTTTGTTGTTGAAGATGGGCGTTCAACGCTTGATGGTTAACAAGGAAATCTAGTTCGAGAAAGTTCCTCTTGCCAGAATTTCATGTGAATATGTTTCGATAATCACCCTTTCCGACAATCCTCCCAGGGTCTCCACCAAAAGACCCGTCAGGATTATATCTGTTCCAGAGTTTTCTCCCCTGATCATCACCCTTCCTGGGCCAATACCATACTTCTTGGATAAAGTTGTTCCCTGGAATTATGGGGATGATATCTATTATCATGGCGTCAAGCAAGACCTGTTGGCCATTAAAGACAAAGTTGCTGAAGGTACTAATCCTGACATCGACAATATCGTTGGGACCAGTAAAATAACGAGAAGCGGAAGAGTTTTCTCTCCCGAGATCTCTCCAAAAACTGTTGCTACTCCTGTGATTACTCCTGCTGCTGCTCCTGTCAATTTTTCCATTGCCACTCCTACTGTTAGTCCCGTTGTTATCCCTGCTATTGAGTCGGCCGATACTAGAGGCAAAGAGGTATTGGTTGAGCATGTCCAGACAAAGGCGCACCCAGAAGTCATTCCTGAGGCTTCTAAAAAGGAAATGGAAGAGATTTTAAAGATAATCAAGAAGAGTGATTATAATGTCGTGGAGAAATTGGGGAAGACCCCTTCAAAAATTTTAATGCTGGCCTTACTTTTATGCTCTGAAGCCCCATGCCAAGGCTTTATTAAAATTCTTGAAGTCTGCCCACGTGCCTCAAGAGACCTCCGCTGATTAATTCGAGAATTGCGTGGCTAGTTTTACAGCTGACAATGACCTGTGATTCTCTGATGCAGATTTATCTCATAAGGGAAGGAAACACAATGACACCCTGCATGTATCCATTGAGTGTAGGGGCACTACATTAGCCCATGTTCTAGTGTATACAGGTTCATCGTTGAATGTCTTACCCAAGAATGCTCTAGACAGGTTAGATTGCAAATGACTCACAGTAAAGCCCAGTAACATTGTGGTGAGGGCCTTCTACGGTTCTAAAAGAATGGTGAACGGGGAGGTGGACATCCCTATCAAAATAGGTACTCATACTTTTAGTTCCACTTTCTACGTGATGGACATCCTCCAGTCTTACTCCTGTTTATTGGGTCAACCCTAGATCCATGGGGCTGGTGCTGTAACTTCCACCTTACATCAGATGCTGAAGTACCCAGTAAATGGGAAGATTATCACAGTTCATGGGGAAGAGGAGTACATGGCGAGCCACCTGAATTCTTTTAAGTATGTTGAAATGGACGACAAATTCATTGAGACCCCCTGTCAGAACTTTGAGGAGGTTCCACAGACCGTTGATGCGACCGAGACCACTGCCAGTGTTCCTAAGACTACTAGACCTCCGTTGGAGATGGCTTCTCTGAAGGATGCCAATGCAGTAGTTGAAGAAGGAGCCCAGAGAGCTGTTCGTCATGCTCGCACCCGAGGACCACCTTTACAGATCAGTAACCATGGAGTCAATGCTTAGGAAGACAGCGATAGTGATTATGACCTGGACAAGTGGATCTTCCCAACCATCAGCGGTGGACTCAATAATTAGGAGGCTAAAGACTTTGTGCCCATTACTTTTATTCAAGAGTAATTTGTCTTTTTTGTTTTTTTTTGAGGAAATGTAATATTTAAACAATTGAAACATTAAAGCCTTGTGTCTTACCCGAGGCAAAATGGTCTATTTGTGAGGGATATTACTTCATTTTCATATGTCATCAATAAAACATTGGATGTTTCGCATACAAATTTTATGCTCTTTGTTTTTCTTTTTTGCCTCTTTACTTTATCAAAAAATATACAGCTATGCTCTTACACGCACCCACATATCAAATTGCAGATCCACATCCACTCTAAATCCCATTGATAACAGTTCTACTATTGTCCATTATGACTTTGAAAATCCGATCTACCAAGCCGAGGACGAAGGTGAGGAAGATTGTGAGGTACCAGGAGAACTTGCCAGACCGTTACAATAGAAACAAAGGGCAATACAACCTCATGAAGAGTCGGTTGAGACAATCAACTTGGGTACTGAAGAGGACAAAAAAGAAGTCAAGATAGGTGCCGATCTGGAGCATAGTGTCAGAGAGCAGTTAATATAGATGCTACATGACTATGTTAAGGTTTTTTCCTGGTCATACAAAGACATACCGGGACTTGACACCAATATTGTGGTTCATCGCCTACCTACAAAAGAGGACTTCCCTCCAGTGAAACAGAAGGTTCGTCGCATGCGGCCAGAAATGTCAAAAAAGATCAAGGCTGAAGTCATGAAACAGTTCAACGCTGGTTTCTTAGTTGTCACCTCCTATCCATAATGGGTTGCTAACGTGGTTCCAGTATCGAAGAAGGACAGTAAGGTACGCATGTGTATGGATTATAGAGACCTGAACAGGGCAAGCCCCAAGGATGACTTTCCGCTTCCCCATATTGATGTTCTGGTTGACAACACCACACAACATAAGGTATTCTCCTTCATGGATGGTTTCTCCGGGTATAATCATATCAAAATGGTACCTGAGGACATGGAGAAGACAACCTTTGTCACTCAGTGGGCCATTTTCTCTTACAAAGTTATGCCATTTGGGTTGAAGAACGCTGGGGAAACCTATCAACGTGCCATGGTAGCTCTGTTTCATGATATGATCTATCACGAGATAGAGGTCTACGTCGATGATATGATATCCAGGTCTTAGACTGAAGAGGAGCACCTTGATCACCTACATAAGCTTTTTGAAAGGTTGAAGAAGTACAAATTGAGGCTGAACCCGAATAAATGCACCTTTGGAGTAAGATCTGGTAAGCTCTTAGGCTTCGTTGTCAGCAACAAAGACATTGAAGTTGACCTTGCAAAGGTCAAAGCTGTACAAGAAATGCCAACTCCTTGCACTGAGAAGGAAGTTATGGGATTCTTGGGACGTCTGAACTACATTTCCAGATTCATTTCACATCTGACCGCTACTTGTGAGCCTATCTTCAAATTACTGAAGAAAGATCAAGCAGTGAAGTGGAATGACGAATTCCAGGACGCCTTTGACAAAATCAAGGAATATCTTCAAGAGCCTCCAATTTTGATGCCGCCAGTTGAAGGAAGACCTCTGATCATGTACTTAACAGTGTTAGAGAACTCAATGGGGTGTGTGCTAGGGCAGCATGATGAGTCTGGTCGAAAAGAGCATACAATATACTACCTTAGCAAAAAGTTTACCGACTGTGAAACAAGGTACTCATTGCTCGAGAAAACTTGTTGTGCTTTGGCATGGGCTGCTCTCCGACTAAGACAATATATGTTGACTCACACTACTTTGTTGATATCTAAAATGGATCCTATCAAGTACATCTTTGAGAAGCCTGCTCTCTCCGGAAGAATAGCAAGATGGCAGATGATCCTGACTGAATACGAAATTCAATACACAACCCAGAAAGCAATTAGGGGAAGTGTGTTGGCTGATCATTTGGCTCATCAGGCTGTGGACGATTCCCAATCCATGAATTTTGAGTTCCTGGATGAGAACATCATGTTAGTAACTGATTATGAAGAACCTGGACCGAATGAAGGACTTGAAAAAGGATCCCGATGGATAGTGGTTTTTGACGGAGCTTCCGACGCTCTTGGCAATGGCATCGGCATTGTGATCATATCTCCTGAAAGCTTCCATACTCCTTTCACTTCCAAATTGTGTTTCAATTGTACCAACAATATGGCTGAGTATGAAGCATGTATTATGGGTCTCAAAGCTGCTATCGACTTGAGGATCAAATTCTTGAGTGTATTTGGAGACTCGGCTTTAGTAACTAGTCAAATTAAAGGAGAATGGGACACAAAACATCCTAATCTCATCCCTTACAAAGAGCATGTGTTAACACTAATCCCATACTTCGAAGAAGTTACCTTTGAGCATTTTCCACGAGAGGAAAATCAACTAGAGGACGCGCTAGCTATGATGTCATCCATGTTCAAGGTCAGATGGGATAATGAGGATCCTCAGATCACTATTGAAAGGATGGATGAACCAACATACTGCCACGAGATTGATACTGAAGAAGTAGTAGAAAAATCTTGGTTCCACGAAGTCAAAAGCTATCTCGAAGCCCAAGAGTATCCTAAGGGAGCTTCAGTCAATGATAAGAAGTTCCTAAGAAGGTTCTCTGCCAAGTTCTTCCTCAATAGCGGGATCCTCTACAAGCGCAACCACGATTCTAACTTGCTTCAGTGTGTAGACAAGAGTGAGGTAGAAAAGATTATGGCTGATTTGCATGAAGGTACCTTTGGCATTCATTCTAGTGGACACTCAATGGCTAAAAAGATCCTACGGGCAGGATACTACTTGTCCACAATGGAAGCAGACTATTAGCATCATCTGTGAACTTGTCACAAATGCCAGATCTATGCTGATAAAGTACATGTGCCTTCGGTTCCTCTAAACATCCGGACTACTCCTTGGCCATTCGCAATATGGGGCATCAAAATGATTAGAGAGATTAGACCTACAACTTCTAATGGGCACTGCTTCATCCTAGTTTCCATTGATTACTTCATGAAGTGGGTCGAGGCAGCTTCATTTGCTTCTGTTACCAAGAATGTTGTGGCCCGATTTATCAGACATAACCTTATATGTCGATACGGTATCCCAAAAAGAATCATCACAGATAATGGTACCAATCTCAACAACACTATGATCACCGAGCTCTGCACACAATTCGAGATCCAGCATCATAACTCTTCTCCTTACCGGCCGAAGATGAATGGCGCTGTTGAAGTTGCTAACAAAAACATCAAGAAAATCATACAGAAGATGACAATGACGTACAAAAACTGGCATAAGATGTTACCATTTTCCCTTCACGGTTACCGCACCATAATGCGCACATCAACAGGGGAAACTCCTTTCCCTCTGGTGTACGGTATGGAAGCTGTCATGTCCATAGAAGTCCAGATCCCTTCCTTGAGAATCATGAAGGATGTAGGTTTGAGCAAAGACGAATGGGTTCAGACTCGACTTGACCAATTAAATCTGATTAATGAGAAGAGGCTCACGACTGTCTGTCATGGTCAGATGTACCAAAAACGTATGATCAAAGCTTTTAACAAGAAGGTCAGACGTCAAGTATATCAGGATGATGATCTAGTAATCAAGCGCATCATACTGCTACAAGGTGATCCCAGGGGAAAATGGACTCCCACATACAAAGAACCATTTGTAATCAAGAACATATTTTCTGGTGGGGCCATGATCTTAACTACTATGGATGGTGACAACCTTCCACACCTTGTAAACGTGGACATAGTTAAAAGATACTACGCATAAACAAAGACCCACAAGGTCGATTGGCCTAGGGAAAAATTAGGGTATCCCGGCGAACCAAAAGGGTTCGAGAAAAAATTAGGGATACACATAAAAAATATGTACACCCGGCAAGTCAAAAACCTGAAAAGGCAGCTTGGGCAAAAAAGGGTATCCCAGTGGACTGAAAACCTGAAAGGGCGGTCCAGGCAAAAGTTAGGGATTTAAAGCGTATAACTATGTCCCGTTGGATCACCTTACAGCCAATATCCAATATCAACTATCAAGCTCAAACGGTACTAATCAGTCCAGTCAGCTTCGGATAAGCAGCGAAAGAGATGAGACGCTCAAAGACATAAAGGCAATAGCAGAATGGGAACCTAATGGGATTATTGCACATAGCTGTTTTTCTTTGTACACTATTTTATATTAGTTTCATTCTTACGACGACATTCTCTTACTAGTATGTCCGTCTCCTTGTACAAAAACTCTTATTCAAAATAATACAAAGCTATCTCTTTGAAAATGCAAAACCACCTGGTTTTATTTTTCTGTTTTGTTTGCAAAACGTCCAATGATTATTTTTGAACATATGCATTTGAATGTGATTACTGCTTACAAATATACGCATAAAAAACAGAAAGACCGTTGCTAATGACTTTAATAAACGGGGAAAATCTAAAGGCCATTCACAAAATCCCCGCAGATGTTTTCTCCAGCAGGTACATAGGCAGAGACATCCCACTACAAAGGTCATTGCCATATTCTCAGCATGAAGCTTAATGGTGTCAGGTTCTCATACCCCCGACAGGGTAAGAATCTCCAAATTACTACTCCAACAAAAGATCCCCCAGTGAAGTCGCCAAGCTTCTCAGGATTCCCCAACAGGATTTCAACAAAATCCCCAAGCAGTTCACAAAGTTTACCTTCCCCAACAGAGTTTATTTATCTAACAACGGAAGTTCGTCTCTCAGCATTTCAACTTCAAACAAAATCTGAAGACCTACATTCTTTACCCCCAGCTGCAATCAGGGATTTATTTTCTCTAGTTCAATAACACTACAATAGAAAAACTAACACGTTCATACATTGCACTCATGCATCATTTTACAAACATCATAGCATATGCAACACAAATGCATATATCACAATCTCATTTATTTTGAGAGAATAATGCAATTCATACATCATGACATCGCATGAAATTGGTTTTACCTTTTTAGGTTAGATTAGCAGAAAGACGAATACTATTAACTTATGCAGCAGGTCAAAGATTAATGCCCGAAACTAGACGGGGAAACTATCTACACGACCAAGTGGTATGAACTCCCGAAGCAAGACGGGTTACCAATAAATACATCAGATCAAATATTAATGCCCAAAACCAGATGGGGAACTATCTATCTTACCAACATTGCCAAGTCCCAGATTAATACCTGTAACTAGCCAGAACAACTATCTGTGGATGACCGATTGTAGATTAATACATGTAATAAGCCAGGAAAACTATCTACATGAGAAGATTAAAGATTAATACCTGTAACAAGCCAGGAAAATATCTTTCTTTCTCAGGTCAGAGATTAATACCTATAACAAGCTAGGACAACCATCTTAAGCGACCGACAAAAACAAGTTCCAGATTGATACCTGTAATAAGCCAGGAGAACTATCTGTGGATGACCGACTGTGTATTAATACCTGTAACTAGCCAAGAAAACTATCTACATGAAGATATTGAAGATTAATACCTGTAACAAGCCAGGGAAACTATCTTTCTCAGGTCAGAGATTAATACTTGTAACCAGCCAGGTCAACTATCTCAATGACCGATAACTTTCAAGTTCCAGATTAATACCTGAAACCAGACAGGACAACTATCTGCGAACAACTAATTTATAGATTAACACCTGAAACCAGACAGGAAAACTATCTACACGACCAGACAAAGCAATCTTACACGGGTTCCTTCTCATTATCCTGATGCAGTCTCACACGGGTTACTTCTCATCATCCAGATGAAGTCTAGCACTGACTCATCCTGAAACAACCCCACACAGGCTCCTTCTCATATATCTCCAGATGTAAACTAACACAGACTCATCCTAGAACAACCCTACACAGGCTCTTTCTAATACATTTTCAGGTACGGTTAATTCCATTATCCCCAACAAGTTACCGTGAAACCTGGATTTCAACCAGCAAGCAGTAAACTTTCATCTCTCTGGTACAGAGATAACTCCTCAGTAGAGCCTTGGACAACTGAAGTTCCTAGATTCTATCCCCCACAGATTTTTCCTCAAGCAGGAGAACACCAGAAACCCACACTCCCCGACGGATTCCTCCTCAAACAACAGGAACAGGAATTCCCCACAAAGGGACCTCTTATGAAGTCAGCACCTACTCTGGATGGCATCTTTAAGCCCATCTCTGACAACTCTCGGTCATCTTCTCCAAATGGCATCTGTAAGCCCATTCCCGCCATCATCAACCATCAGTGTTACTTCATACGAGTGCAAATTTCTGGGCACTCTAGTGTTCAATCCTCTTCCACCTTCAGATCACGAAAGGCATACAAGCAAATCTAAGCCCTCAGGTTTAAGAAGATTAAACAAGGGAAGTTGTTGTACCCCAAAAGTTTCCCTCTCATGTTTACTAAGGTTTTTTCTCTTACATGTTTGGCTACAAACACTTGCCTAAAGAAAATGAAGATTTTTGAATGCTAGCAAAGTGTCTTTCGATTGGCATCTGAACAATGTCCTTTGTTTGGCATATCAGAACAATGTCCTTAGATTGGTATGACAACAATGTCTTTCGATTGGAATATGAGCAATGTCCTTCAATTGGAATATTAGATAAAGTGTCCTTTGATTGGCATATCAACAAGCTTCGACTGGGCTCCTAAAACCCTTCGAGCGATATTTGTCCCACAAGCTTCATCTGGGCTCCTAAAACCTTTTGATCAACCATTGGACCATAAACTTCGATTGCATGTTGGTTACCCTTTGAGCAAGCCTTAGTCCAAGTTTCATTTAGGCGAGAACTCCCTACAAGTTCCCTTCGACTCACCAGCAGTGGCCTTCTGCATGTTTATTTTGACTCACAAGGCGAAAGGCTTCTACATGCAACCTTAAATCCCCAAGGCAGAAGCTTCCTCAGACTTATCTGGGATTCACAAGGGCAAATGATTCTTCTATGATTGCCTTCAATGCATAAGGCAAAGAATTCCTCTGTGCTTGCTTTCAAGGTCAAGACCCCTCAACACAGTTTCTGCACTATGACACACAATACGACCCCTTCGAAAAAGCACTCCAAAGGTCCATTCGAAGGACACATATTGGTGGCCATTCGAAGGAGACACATATTTACTGAATGCAAGTTTGTCTTATGATGAGTCTTGGTCCTACATATGGTCAGGCCCATGCCTCTTAACAAAGTGTCCTTCGATTGGTATATCAGAGCAGTATGTCTTTAGATAAGCACATCAATAAAATCAAGCAATCCATGCAGAAGCTGATTGATCAAAGAAGCTCTAAAGAAGAAGTTTATGAACACTTTGAGTCAAAAACTCTAGGTCAATTGAAGAGCAACGCTGGAGGGCTTTCGAAGGAGCCAAATGTGTCCAGGTTCATCCTAAGTCTCAAAGAGGCATGAATATTTCAAAAATGGAAGTTTTTTAGTGTCTCTGATTTTGGTCTCATGGCCTTCAAAGCTTGGTTAATGGCTGTCTCTTGCCATTTCCACGCACCCCCATATCCTATAAATACAAGACACTCACACCACCAGTCAGGAGGATACATACACACAAGAAAGAAATATACGCACACACTTCCTCCCAAGCCACACCAAAGTTATCAAAAAAACCTCCTACATAATGCAAATCGAAGGAATCCTCAACAACACTCCACTCACTCCTTGAAGTTTGCAGGAGGTGTTCCCAAGCACTTTGCAAGCCATCTCCATCTAAATAAAAACATCCCATTGATCAAGCTTGAATAGGACAACACGCATAGGATAGAAGGACTTGGGTTCGACACCCAGGTCCTGCACCTTTATTGTTTCTAATGTTTGCCTTGCAGATACAGATTGAAGAACAACTTTCCCCCTGGATAAAAAAACCCACCATTCTTCCTGAATTGAAAGGCCACGTTTTCCCCTGAATCGAAGGAGGACCCTTCGTATCTTTAATTTTGCTTTATTCATTTCTTTATTGATTTTAAATTAACTTTAAATTAAATAAAAATCCAAAAAAACATTAAGTTAGTATTTTTTCTAATTAAATTAATTAAATGAATTACTTAATTAATTTAACCTTTTATTTAATATTAAAATTAAGTAGACTTAGACTTTTCTTTCTTTTATAAATAAAAACAAACAAAAGATTTTTATTTCTTAGGATTTTTGGACGTTATTTTCAATTTCGCATGCGTTTATTGCTTCGTCACTATTTTTTATATCACTGTACCTTCTCATGGGATGTAATAGAAATTAACTAGGATTATTAACCGCTTTTATTTATTTTTTCAAGTTTTAGACATGTAATTAATCCCCAAAGCCATGTAATAGCGTAGGATTTACATTTCCGCACTTTTAATTTCTGTATATATTAACTGCTTAGATGTATGCCTAATAGGATTGCATGATAAGATTAATAATCAAACGTTAGCAAACCTAACACAAAAGATAAAAAATAACTGAATATAACACACATTGCACATATACACCTCTAGGGTATGCCCATTTCGGTTTCATTCAGAAAATAGTCACAACTCTCGAAACGTGAGAGGTTTTAGTGGCTATGCTGTGGTTCAAAAAGATCATAAATCCCTCGATGACCCTCTCGATGTTGCCTCGGTAAAAATATGATCTTAGAACCCTAGGATAGTTACTAAAACTTCTTGCCAAGTTGCCTTTGTGACTATAAAAACATTCCTTCGAATGTCCCTCATACATCCAACGGTAGGGCTACCTACTCACTAATAGTAGGATCGCACTATCTAAAGGAAAAGAGGAAAATAACAACTTTTTTGAGTACAAGTAGATAGCTGTTAGATGCTTGCTCAAAAATGAACCTTTTACACTTACACATTTCAAAAACAAATTTCAAAAACATTTGCTTTGTCAACACTCTTGAGGACTGATACAAGAGTTATCATAAAGCAAATTGCCGCACTAAGGCATTTTCAAAAGATACTTTTCAAAACACATAAAAGCACAAGGTATTTCAAATGAGCTAAGCATCTAAGAGCCCATAGAAAACTATGGATGGAAATAGTGCTAACACCTTCCCTTTCCATAATCTACCCCCCTTACTCAGAAAATTCTCGAAAAAGTCTTTTTCTGTTCTTTTCACCCTTTCCTTAAATTGGATAAAAGAAAAGTCGGCGACGACTCTTGCTTACTGCAACATTTGCGAATACAAACGAAAAACCAATATAACAGTCGGTTTTTCCACCGTATTACAACGCGGACATAGTCAAAAAATACTACGCATAAAAGAGACCCGCGAGGTTGACAGGCCTAGGAAAAAATAAGGGCATCCCGGCAAACCAAAAGGGTTCGGGCAAAAATTAGGGATATATATATATATATATATATATATATATATATATATATATATATATATATATATATATATATATATATATATATATATATATATATATATATAAATTGTACATACAACAATTCGAAAACCTGAAAAGGCGGCTTGGGCAAAAAAGGATATCCCGATGGACTGAAAACCCAAAAGGGCTATCCAAGCAAAAGTTAGGGATTAAAGGGTACGACTATGTCCCGTTGGATCACCCATCTACTTACAGCCATCTTTATTACTAGTGTCAAGTTCAAATAGTACGGATCAATTCAATCATCTTCTTTTGACAGCAAGTGATGAGATACTTGAAGACATAGGGGCAATATCAGAGTTGAAACTCAATGGGATCATTTCCACAAAGCTGTTTTTTATCACTTTGTACCCCTTTTTCAATTTTTACGATGATTTACTCTTACTAGGATTTCTGTCTTATATAAAAATACCTGCTTATAAACAAACTTTCAGAATCAATGCAAATATATTTCAAAATTCAAAATTGTTTTTACTTTCTCTGATTTTCTTGCAAAAACATCCAATGGTTACGTTGAATGAACATATGCATTTGAATATGATTACTGTTTACAAACTATATGCATGAAAACATGATAAGCATTTACTAAAGACTCCAGGAGTTGGGATAATTTTCAAGTTATCCACAAATTCCCACAAAGCAATCTCCATGTGTAATACAGTGGGAGAACTAACTTGGGTGTTTTGCGTTTGATTGCAATTGTTGCGGATAGCAAGAGTTGCCACCGACTTTCTTTTTATCCAATAAAGGAAATGGTGAAAAGAACAGGAAAGACCTTTTGAGATATTTTCTTGAGTTCGGGGGTAGGTTATGAAAAGGGAAGGTGTTAGCACCCTTTTCATCTGTTGTTATCTACGGGCTCTTAGTTGCTTGATCACTTTGAAATGCTTTGTTTGAAATGTGTTTATGATTGTTTTTGAAAGTATTTTTGAAAAGTGCCTTTGTTTAGGCGAACTTTATAATGATTCTCGTCTCTATAAGAATGCATACAAAGTGTTGACTTTTGAAAATATTTCATTTGAAAGTGTTGGTGTGTTTGAAATGATGTTGTTTTAAAAATGGTTGTGAGCAAGCAACTACGAGCATTCTACCTACTCAAAAAGGCTTAATTCTTTTCCTCCTCCTTTAGATATTGCTATCTTACCATTGATTTGATAAGAAGCCCTATCATTGGATGTGAAGGGACATGTGGGGGTCATCTTACAGTCATAGAAGGCAACATTGTAGGATACCTTAGAAATTTGTTGTGAGGGTCTAAGATTGTTTATGAAGGCAACATAGAAAGGTCATCGAGGGACTACGACCTTGTATTTGAGGGTCTTTGCTAAAGTATCCCACGTTCGAGGGACAAGACTATTTTTATCCAAGGCAACAAGTGCGGGTTACCCTAGAGGTGCGAGTGTGTAAAGTGTTTTGTTTTCATGCACTTTTGTCTTGAATTAGGGTTATCTAGTGGTTGATTTTAAGTCTTGCCATACAAACTCTAATTACTAGCAATTATATTGAAAGAAATAAATTGAGGAAATTTAAAGTCCTACGCTATTACATCATTTAGGGAATGGGGATACAAATTTAAAAATGGGGAATGAAAGCAAATAAATCCTAATTACTATTACAATCATATTTAATAATGAATAACAATACAAATATGTAAAGATAATGTAAAAAAAGGAAAATTGTTTTAAATTTTTTTTTATGTATTGACACATGAGCTTATGCATTGATACGAATTTTTTTTATGCATTGGCTCATATTTGTTTCGTATTGGTTCATATCTGATTTGTATTGGCTCATATCTGTTTCATATTAGCTCATATCTGTTTCGTATCGACTCATATCTGTTCGTATCGACACATACACTTATGCATCGACATATATTATTTCTTACTCCTGGAAAATGAAAATTAACTCAGTATGAGTCGATGCATCATATTTCGTATCGACTCATACAACAGTTTGTATCTATGCATAATGGTTTGCATCGGATCACAACCTATTTTGGACATAATATGTGTCGACTCATAGTGTTTTGTATCGACTCATGCTGCTGTATTTTGCCTCTAACATTGTTATGCTGCATATATGAGTCAGTTCTCAACACATGGTCAGTGAAAATGAAACGCAAGCATATGGTTAGCTTCAAGGGCAATAATATTTACATTTTATCTTCAAAAATGGACCACTAATGATGCTTGTATAAAGAGTCCAAAGTTAAGAAAACTTACCTTGAAATTGAAATTTGTGCTTTGAGTTTGAGTTGCTGTATTGTCTTGGAGAAGTCAAGTTAGAGGTGGCTGTTTTTGAGTTTGGAAAATAGTGATGTTACAGAAGTTGTTCTTGAGTTTGAACAACTTCTATATGATGTATGTGGAGTGTTTGGACATAACTTGCAAGGTGTGAGAGGTTCAAAGACTTGGACTTCAAAGCTCAAGAGTGGAGATTTTATGGACAATTATGGATTTTTGAGAGTGTGAGATTTCGAGGGCTTGTTGTAGCGGTAGAAATGTTTAAGACTAAGCCATTGGATTGACTAGACTTTAAACAAATCAAAACAAAAACTACCACCACGCTTTATTGTTTCAAAAGGAATAGGAAAAGAGCGAATAACCCAAAAAGAGGGGGAAATATTCAAGGTAAGGGGGTTGGTTATGAAAAGGGAAGGTATTAGCACCCTAAACATCTACGATACTCCGCAGGAGCCTCTTTGTAAAATCTGTATATTTTGTCTATAAAAACTGTTGTATATAAAATGGATGGTGGAGGTGAGAAAAGAAATATATATTTTTATGATTTTTGCACCCGCCGCGGTTGCGAACCTTTAGTGCCTACGTACCACCTTTCATGCAATAGGGGATCAGGGTACACATAGTTCCTCTTTCAAAAATTTAAAATAACAAATGTGTTGGTTAATTTTATAAGATAAAACATCATCGTCATTGTCCGTGTGGAAAACACACCTACTACCCATAATCATAAGAAAGGAGAATTTGCATCATCTCAAAGTGGAGGATATGGCTTGGATTTCAAAATCAACAATGCCTCACTCAACACCCAAGTGGAAAATATCTCTCTTCACTACATATTGTAGAAGTATAGTTGTTTGCATCACTACAAGGATTGACAAGAGTTTAATCTTTTAAGAAAAGTTTTAAAGGTACAAAGTCAAAGTGGCAAAATGGTTTGAAATGAGATTGATTGACTTTTAGTCTTCTTACAAAAAGATGTCAAGGTATTATTAAGTTAGTTGGAGTTTATTTATAAAAATGTTTTGAAAATACATGGACCTAAGTCCAAGTTTATTATGAAAATAGTTCAAGTTTCAAAACAAGAAGAGTTTTCAAAAGGAGGGAGAAGATTTTGAAATTAAAGAAGATGGGAGGAGAAGAAGAGACTATCCTAAAGCATAAGGTAAAAGCTAGGGATAAGAACCATATAACCAATAAAAAGCCAATACTTGACATTATGAGCCAAGATAGAATTCTCATTCTTTGGATTGAAACCAAGCAAGCAAAGATACTAGACCTCTTGAGAGAACCAAACTTCAAGTGTATTAAGTCTTCACAAAAATTGGGTAGAGTCACGGCTGTATACGGGTGAATTCCAGATTACAAACAGAGAATGTAATCACAAAAACCTGCACACAAAAACAAATAAGCAACCCAATGTCTTGAGGTAAACCTTAAGAACTCCAGACAAAATAATCAGATAAGATCACAAGGTCTCCAAGATAGGCCAAGGTTTCCAATCCTAAGTCCAAGAAAAAGTCCCATGCTCCATAATGCCAAGGATAGTAACCAAATAGTCCAAGTACCATTAAAGATTTTTTAGGGTTTATGTTGATTATTAAGTATCTTAAGAAAGGAAAAGAAAAGCTCAAGTGAGCAAAGTAAAAATGGAAAGAAAATAAATGCTCAAATGAGCAAAGATGAAAATGGCATGAAATGTAAATGCTAAAAGTAAATAGTACATAAAGCATAAAAAGAATAAAAGCATAAGGTAAAACAAGTCAATAATTAGTGGTTAGTTGGATGACCATCTTGAAACTTACATTTGGAACTCATTAGAGGATTGGTAGAACCAAAGCCTCCACACAACAAGTTGCAATTGCTTTTTGTCAAGTATATCATCCATTTGGAATTCTCATAAGTACCATTTAATGATCAACGGTGTTTAAGTGATCCGCGTTGACCAAAGGTGTTGTAGATCCATTAGAGGATTGGTAGAACCAAAGCCTCCACACAATAAATCTCAAGATTATTGGATCAAAGAGATCAAATTAACATACTTGGGCTTGCAATCATAAGTTTGGGATACGAATGATCATTTATTCGAATTAGGACAAAATTTAGCGCTGTTAAGCAATCATAAGTGGACTTATATAAAAGTCACACCTATTTTGAGGCCGGTCAATAGCAATCTATGCACCATTTGTTTTGAGACATGCTATAGAGATCATGCTCCAACAACATCTAGTGCAATAAGAAGGGGATGAGATGAAGAGGGATGGGAAAAAAAATACACAAACCACATTTGAATTAACTTTTAATCAAACTATTATTAAAATCATTCATCCATTTTTGTGGAGTTAACTCAACACCATGGATCCAATGATGTTAATAAAGTTCATGATCCAAAATCTAACCCAAGATCAGCCAGAAAATAGTCACAAAATAATATCACATTTAATATACACAAAAAAGGATTTTAAAAATGTTTTAAAAATAGAAAATAATGAGAAAATATCAACTATGTTCAAATTAATCAAGAAATAAAAAGTAAGACCATAGGAAAATCAGAAAAAGGCTCAAATAATTTTACAAATTTTTTGGTAATTTTTTAAAGTCAGAAACTATTTTTAAAATTAAAATAAATGGGTAAAATAAACAAAAAATGGTAAAAAATAGTAAAGTCAGAAACAAAAATGAAACAAGGTCACCAATATTTGTCACAATATCATTGGATCATTCCATAATTTTTTCAGAATTTTAAAATGTATAAAAATATTTTTAAACATTTAAGACAAATCAAATAAGTGTAAAATTTATAAAAAATACCAAAACATTAAATTAAATTGTGAAAAAATAAAAATCAGAAAGAATAATCAAAAATATTTTTCATAATTTTTTCAGATTTTTTGGACTAAAAATAAATTTTCTATGATTTTTTGAAATTTAAAACAATTAAAATATAAAAATCAGAAAAAGAAAATAAAAGTAAAATATGTGGACCATTGGATGAGAGTCAAAACGCGTTAGTAATCAAATCCAAGGAATCTGGCGCACTGTGCATATCATGGTCATTAGTGAATAATATACAAAATCATTAGTTAAATCAGATTTGAAAAATACAGATGGCGCGCCTTCATTGGTTGGAAGATGACACATTGGTCATCTTCAACCTCCAGCCATCACGAATTGCAGGTCTCTCAAACTGTAAAATCAGAAGCTCAGACCTATGCCATTCGCTTAGTCTCTTCAAGACGAAGACAACCACACCCTCGCGCCAAATTTATATAAACTGTAGCTCAAGCAATTTGGAAGGAAAGTTTTGAAAAGGGATTTGAAATTTCATGGTCAAAATATGTTTCCAGTAAAAGGTTAGTGTTGCAACTAGAACCAAGGCAATGAGAGCAACACAATGATATCAAAGTTTTGAAGAATTGATGAAGGAATCTACCTATTGAAGTTGAGTTGCAGAGATCTGAAACTGGACTTGTATGGAGCAATATAGGGCACGATTCTTGAATGTAATTATGTGGTTAGCTTCACGGAAGATCAAGGAAGGTGAATTGATGAAAAAATTGGATTGAAAAAGGCTCGAGAATGGATTTTGAAGTTACAGAAAATTGAGTTATGGAGCAAGTTTGGCAGGGTGATTCTAGCTATCCAAGCTTGGGAAATTGAATGGGATAGTTCATGTATTTATAGGAGAAGCAAATGGGATCAAAAGGAAGAGTGAATGATGCGCTTTGGAGGGAATTCATGCAAACCTGATGCACGAGTGAAGTGTGATCTAAACTTCATCAAAACTCATCCAATTCTTGCATTTTGATGCACTAATCCACTTGGGAAAGTTGACTAATCATGTTTAGACCCAAAACGCATGTTAATTTAAGATTTAGAGGTTGTAACATGATATTCAAATTCTGACTTGCAAGGAAACTTCAATTCCAAGTTACCATTTTTGAAACTATGGCATTCTCAGCTCAAGGGGTCTCAAGGCATGATTCTTGATGCTTTGGAAAGATGAGGTTACAAGCTTTGCAATGGAAAAAGAATGGAATTAAATGGATGCTTGAGATGAAAGTTGCATTGAGTCAAAGTTGAAGAAAAAGGGCTGACTTTCCATACTTAGAAATATTTCAAATTCTTCTTCAAAAATGACCTATAATCTTTTGCATCCAAACATGGCCTTCCACTTGGAATTTTCTCTTGACCAAAAAAGATGGAATGAAGTAGATCTCTTGAATGACATTTTGAAACTTAAACCACTCAAAATATCCAAAAATTGAGCAAGTTATGACTTGTTGAAGTTGGCCAAAAATCATGAAATGACCTATAATATTTTGCATATTTAAGGCAACTTCCATCCATTTTCCCACTTTTCACATAAAATAAGGCATAAAGTTCACATATTCAAGATCATTATGGAAAAATAATGGAATCAAGGTGATGAAAACTGACCAAGTTATGATCATTTGAAGTTACTTATGTAAAATTGTGGATTCATCTGGATGACTTGTAATCTTTCTTCTTCACCAAGTTTCTTCCACATGAAAACTCTTTGGAATTTTTTAAGTGATTTGTTGATAACCCTTTATAGAGAAGTATGTATTTGGAATCACTCAAAAATACCAAAAGGTGAGCAAGATATGCTCCTTTGAAGTTCAAAACCCTAGCTCCTAGATAAAGAAAATGCTTTGAGGAACTTTGACAAGTTTGAACAAACTTCTTGTACCAATATTCTTGCTTTGTGAATAGAAGTTGTTGAGGATGATGATGAAGACTCATAGCCAGAAAAACCACTTCCATATCTTGAATTTTGAGAGAAATATGCTCTTGTGACCAATAGGAACAAGGCCTTGTCCAAACATGATAACTTCTCCAATCAACCCCTTGTACTTTTGAGTCAAATCTGATAACCTTGAAATGTGATGAACCAAAGCAACCTTTCCATTCTAATTCTCAAAAAACCAATCCAATAGTGAGGTTTGAACTTCTCAAGCTATATTTACTAGGGTATGGAAATAAACTCATGAACCCATGGAGTAACTTGTTAAATCTCACTGCCCTTCACCTACATGGATAACAAGCAAGACAAACCAACATTGCATTTTATTAGTTAAATGAAGAAAACAAAAAATATTCACGATCACAAAAGGAACATAATTCAAGGTGCTTGGTAATCCCTCAAAAGGAGCAAAACTCAAAGTAGGGAGGGGAACCAAGAATCCTAGTGTGATCTTGTTGTGAGTGAATCAACATGGTATGATGAAGGGATCTTAGGGGGAAAAATTGGGGTACAACAATTTCCTACACAACAAACACTTCTGGCCCTTTAGCTTGCAAATGGCCTCTCTATTTATATAGAAGGTTTGAGAGAATGAGAGAGTTTGTTACACAAGCTGTCAAAATTCTGGTTTAGTTGAGATGAAACAACCAAGTTATGTGAAATTTGATGTCCCAGTGCATTGTACAAAAGGGATCTGAAGTGGATAGGAGCTTCTAGGCATGTTGCTTCTTGCTTTAACATTGTGTGTGCAAAACAAACAGTTGAGAGGCTCAAGGAGAGCTGACTTTGTATAAAGCATGCTTTATGTGAATGGCAATGGTGCCTTTACGCCTTAAATGGAATGATTCAATGGACAATACTTGAATCACTTGGATAATGATTCAATAAATTATGTAAGCATCTGATTATGGATAAGTTTGCAAGTCACAAGGCCTGCAAAGTAATATTATGTAGCACATCATGCAAATTGGATTATTTGTTCTTTAACAAAATGACTTGCAATTCAAGAATGGATGCCCAACTTCAGGCCCTTGAATCTCCTAGCTCAAGTATGATAACTTAATGCTCTTGGATGTTTTGGAAATCTTGAAACATCCTCTACAACTTTTATGTTTTCTATTTTGACAAAATCATCTTGGAACTATGTGAAAAAAATGCCAAGAAGTTGGGATAAAATCCTGACCAAAATCTGTTGAAAATTTCTCTAAGTGTTAAATGAAAATGCCCTGACTTCATGAATTTATAACTCCAAATCCAAGCACTTCTAGGACTTAATTAGCAAAGAAAAGTTGTAGATATCATCAAGATCTACAACTTTCATGTTGAAAGTTTTATTTGAATCATCTTGCATCTTGGCGAAAGAATGGCATGAAGTAATGAAATTATCATGTATAAAAAACACTTAGAAAAATTTTGAAGTCTTGAAAAGTTTGACTTTTCACATTGACTTTTGACCTTCTTGGTTTATTGATGATCAAGCTTCATATTTTTGAATGTCTTGATGAATTATGATCTTTGAAATTTAATGTTGACCAAAAAGTCAAAGTTTGACTTTTGGTGTATCATTTGACTTTTCAACAGTTTGACCAAATTTCAACTATCAATCCACTAATCTTGAAAAATGATTTAAGCCATGGAATTTGGTCAACATGTTATGTTTGAGTTTTTGAGATTATGCTTCAAGCCATTAGGTCCTGTATTAGGTCAAAAAGTCAATGATCAGTCGTTCTTAGTCAAAACCCTAATTTGTGGTCTCAGTGTTTCAGAGGTGATTTTGTCTGATCAATTCTTGAGAATCCTTGAGCATTGGAGATACTTTGTGAGGAATGTCTTGAAAAAGAGAGGACAAATTTTGGGGTACAACAGCTTCCCATGTTCAATCTTCTTAAACTTGAAGAGTTAGATTGGCGGATCCGCCGTTCGTGACTTGAAGGTGGAAGATGATTGAACACTAGAGTGCCCAGAAATTTGCACTTGATGATGTGTTAGTTGATTATACCGGGAATGATCTTAAAGATTCCATTTAGAGAAGTGATAAAGAATTTGTCATAGATGGTCTTATAGATGCCACCCAAAGTGACTATTGATCGAGATTGAAAGAAGCATCAGAATAAATCTTTGGTCTATTTATACTGAAACAACATGTGTCAGAGAAGTATCAGAATAAATATTTGGTCGATTGAATCTGAAAGATATGTTGGAATGGACCCGTGTTAAGCCGTGTCCGGAAATGTATTAGAAGGAACCCGTGATGAGCCCGTGTGAAGCTGCATTTGGAAATATATGAGAAGGAGCCTGGGTAGGGATGCTTCGGGATGAGTCTGTGTGAAACTACATCTGGAAATATATGAGAAGGAGCCTGGGTAGGGCTGCTTCAGGATGAGTCCGTGTGAAACTTCTTCTGGAAATTTTTGAGAAGGAGCTTGGGTAAGGCTGCTTCAGGATGAGTTTGTGTGAAACTGCGTTTGGAAATATAAGAGAAGGAGCCTGGGTATGGCTGCTTTGGGATGAGTCCATGTGAAACTTCATTTGGAAATATATGAGAAGGAGCCTGGGTAGGGCTGCTTTGGGATGAATCTGTGTGAAACTTCATCTAGAAATATATGAAAAGGAGCCTGGGTAGGGTTGCTTCGGGATGAGTTCGTGTGAAACTGCATCCAAAGATATATTAGAAGGAAACTGAGTAGGGCTTCTTCGGGATGAGTCCGTGTGAAACTGCATCTGGAAATTGATAAGAAGGAGCCCGTGTAAGATTGCTTTATGACGAGCCTGTGTGAAGCTGCATCTGGAAATTCGAAGGGAACTGTGTAAGATTGCTTCATGATGAGCCCGTGTAAAGCTGCATCTAGAAATTGGAAGGAACCCATGTAAGATTGCTTCATAATGAGCCCGTGTGAAGCTGCATCTGGAAATTGGAAGGAACCCATGTAAGATTGCTTCATGATGAGCCCGTGTGAAGCTGCATTTAGAAATTAGAAGTAACCCGTGTAAGATTGCTTCATGATGAGCCCGTGTGAAGCTGTATTTGGAAATTGGAAGGAACCCATGTAAGATTTCTTCATGATGAGCCCGTGTGAAGCTGCATCTGGAAAATGGAAGGAACCCGTGTAAGATTGCTTCAGTTGGTTGTGTAGATAGTTGCTCTGTCTTGTTTCAGGAACTAATTTTGGAGCTGTTGAAAATTGTTGATGATAATTATCTGTTGATTGATCTTTCCTGAAAAGGTAAAGACTTAGCTGTATGAAATGCATTGCGTAATGATGTTGTTAAAATAAATTAGATTGTGTTATATGCGTTTCATATGCACATGCTATGATGTATGAATGTAAAATGTTATTGAAGTGCATATTTTTCTGGGAAAATAAATCCCTGACTACTGTTGGGGAGTTTTGGGGAGCTAAATCCCAGACTATTGCTGGAGATGAAGAGTATGTGTATCTTTAACCTTGTTTAGAATGCTTCTGCTGGGGATTCCTGCTTTGTTGTTTGAGGAGAATTCCGCTGGGGAAGATTGACTTTTCTTGAGAAAGATCTGTAAGGAGTGTTGATTTCTGCTTCAGGAATAGAGTTCAGGAGTTTTAGTTTTATATTGCTCTACTGGGGAGTTACTTCTTGACTGGGGAGAATAAAAGTTAGTTGTTATCTAGTTGAAATCCAGGCTTCGCAACAACTTGTTGGGGATAATATCGACTCTGTCGGTGACAAGGGGTTTTGTCCGTTGATTTGTAATAATCTGAGAAAAGACTCGTATGGGGAATCTAGAGTTTGTTGGGGGAAATAAACCCTGTTGAGAAGAATATTCTTGAGACCTTACTGGGGACATGAATTTTTCATGCAAGATTCATTTTTTCATTTAAGGCCACCCTAAGCTGGGGAGAGGATTTTCAGAAGATTGGAACTTCATATGAGATTGTATGAATTCAAACTGTGGGGATAATCATGTGGGGATATCCATGAATTTGGACTTGTGGGGTTTGTACCCTTATCTGTGAAGATTATTCTGTGGGAATAACTTTATAGAGGTGGCTCTGGAGACTTCACTAGGGATCACCTTATAAAAGGGACTTTGTGGGGATTTGTCACTGTCCATTGTAGTAAGTGTTGTATCACTTCCAGAAAATGTTCGTTTGGTAATATGTGACCCTTTACTGGAATTCATGTTCAATGCCCTAAATGATTCCGATGGAGACCTGCCCCTGGCTATTCAGGATTTTATGAGAGATTTCTTGGAATCTCGACCTGACTGCCACAGATGAGTTGGACAGTAACATGTCACGCCCCTTGATTATGGAAGATTTGTCATTGGAAGTGTTTTTTCCATTTGAAGTGATTTTTGAGAGAGTTTTCGTTCATTGGATATTCGTCGTGTGAATTTCTCCGTTGTCGAACAATTAGCCATATGCAAACAACGGTATTCAAACAATGCAAAGTTCATGTTTGTTTTGAAGTTTTTTGAAAATTCATTTTTAGCAAATCAAAGAAATTTGTACGAATATGAATTCAACTCGGGATTTACAGTAAGCCTTACAGGAGTCAGGATACCTTTTGTAACAGTATGCTTTCGAACTAACCTATGCTGCAATTAGGACTTTTAAAGGGTTATAACGTGGCCTGGTTCACTGTTTAAGAAACAAAGGATAAGGCTCAAAGTTTATTTGTACCCAACCCATTCTTCATGATCTTCTCCAGTCCTAAACTCAGTTAATTGTGTGTTTGAATTCCTATTGAATCTGGAATGATATTTTGGTGATGGTTCAGATAAGTCAAGTTTATTGCAGAAGGAAATCATTTTTTGCAACATTATTATGTTGTAGAGGATTTGTAGCGACCTCTTTTTTGATTTATTATCCCTAATTTTTGCCTGACTTTTTGTTTTTGTTTTAAGACTACAGTCAGCGGGATGCCCCAGTTTTTCTTAAGTCTCCTTCGTAGGTTTTGACTCAGTGGGCTTTTTCTTTTGAGAGATAACGACTACCTATTTTATAGGGAACAATCACCGTCTTTTGATTCAGAAGGATGTTTTTGATGTCATTCATTGTGTACGAAGTGAAAGCTTGTGACTGAACGCACATTTGAATTAACAGAGAAACTACCCTGCCCCAGGTTATGATTAAAGGTTTCAATTTGTGCGAAAAAGAAAACTATGACTTCTTTGGCTCAAAGGGGTTGACTAGGGATTATCTTCCTTATAACTCCACTATTTTCGGAATTGAAATAACGCCAGTACATCGTCAGCAAGGTCTGTCCAAAAGCATACTGTATGAGATTATGGTATTGTTTTCGTCATCCTCCCTCTAAAGGCTTACAACTTTTAACGAGAGTTGAATATCAAAAAAAGGGAATAAAAAGAACAGTTTAAATATAGTGAAAATTAATGGATTGATTCAAGACAAACATATGCAATGCAAAGTTTGACATAATAGATAAGTGTTCGAACAAAAAAAAAGAAATTACAATTGAAAATTCAAAATGAACTGGACGCTCTCAATGATTTGGCATGGGAGCAGTGATCATGTTGGGAGTCTCAGGAGGGCCGAATTAAATCTCCTTGGCGTCAATCATATTTTGAATCTTGTATCTCAGCATCCAAAAATCGTTAGTATCATGCCCAGGACTACCAGAATGGTAGGCACATTTTGCATCGGGATTGTAGTTAGGAGAAGAAGTTTTGGGGTTTAGATGAGGTCCTATCAATGTAATTAGATTCATCCTTAACATGTGTTGCAATGCTTGAGACAACGACATGTTGATTTTGGTAAACTGTCTCTTGGGATCGTCTTGCCTTCATTGATTTCCCTGTTGTTGTTGTTGCACCGATGCAGGATTAGAGATCAGGACTGCCCCCACAGATTGGTCGTAGTTACTCTTGTTATGACCGTTTTGGTCGTACACAACACTAGACTCTTTATTCCCATTGTATGGCTTCTTCTGAGTATCGGAAAATGCAGCCACATGGATCTTTCCACTTTTGATTCCATTTGCAACTTGTTCCCCAGTTAGAATCAGCTCGGTGAACCCGGTCGAAGAGCTTCCAATTAGGTGATTGAAGAAAGGTCCTGTCAAGGTTACCATAAAGATATCAACCAGCTCCCTATCAGTTTGGGGTGGCTGCACCCTTCCATCCAGGTCTCTCCACTTTTGGGCGTATTCTTTGAAGCCCTCATTGGAACCCATGGTCATTCCTTGCAACTGCACTCTAGTTGGTGCTAGATCAACATTGTATTGATATTAACGGTAGAAGGCGGTGGCTAAGTCCTCCAAGGCATGGATGTTAGAACCTTCTAACTGGTAAAAACCACTCCAATTGAGTCCCAGGCATACTCTCTTGAAAGAAGTGCATCCACAACTTCTTATCAGTGGTATGCAGTTGAATTTTGCGGACGTAAGATCTCAAGTGAAGCTTAGGGCACGAGACACCATCGTACTTGGAAAAGATTGGAATCTTGAATTTGTGGGGAATAACTACCCCAGGCACTAAACCCAAGTCTTCAAAGTCCAAGCCGTGCACAACTTGGATCTCCATAGCTTTCAGTCTATCTTCTAGTTGCTTATACTTGTCGTCGGCCGACGGATATTGCTCATCAGAATAATCCTCGTCTCCAGAGATTTGATTGTTTCCACCCTTAACACGGGTGCTCATAACATCTTCATCTTGATTTTCATTCTCTTCGGAGGAATCTTCTTTATCTTGGGCTTGTTTGGCGGTCCCTTTAAACCTCTTCCTCATGTTTAGGATTCCAGCTCATTTCTTTGCCTTCTTCTTGCTCCCTTTGGTGAAGAGTGCTTTCAGATCATCCCGCCCCTTGACTAAGTTCAACAACATTTGTTGGAACTGGGCGTTTTGAGCTTGAAGATTTTTAACTGTTTGCTCTAGAGCCATTTTCTTACTGAAATAAATAGCGAGAAAATGAGAAACCGGTCTTGAGAATACCTTTTATGCAATGACATGCATGATATGAAAAATTCAATGTTTTCAAGGATCTCACTGGGTAAACACAAGAAAATGTCAGAAGTTGAACTTTGATTACATCTTTGAAGAACTTCATATTGTTGAATGCCCATCTACGAGAATCAAGCTCACCATGTCAAGTGGGTCATAGCCCTTGACTCAAGTTACCGTGTTTTGGCTTTTGACTGCTTTTGGTTAGAGGAAAATAAATCCTCTTGCCCCTTGATAGACGTTTGGTTCAATATAACCCTGCATCACAAACCCTTGAGATCCTTAAAATGGTTATTGAAAAAATGCTATGGTATGATGTCATGACGTTATGTGCAAGTAAACATATACAAGCAAAAGCATACAAGTTCTTAGGTTTAGGTTTGCATGCGGTTCATAGGTGTGATACAGCGGGAGAACTGACTTGAGGGTTTTGCATTTGTGTTCACAAATGTTGCGGTTGAGCAAGAGTCTCCATCGACTTTTCTTTTATCCAAAAAGGAAAGGTGAAAAAGCACAGGAAAGACCTTTAGAGATGTTTTCTCGAGTTCGGGGGGTAGATTATGAAAATGGAAGGTTTTAGCACCCTTTTCATCCATGGTTTTCCATGGGCTCTTAGTTACTTGCTAGATCACTTGCTTTTGTTTGAATGTGCTTGTGGTGTGGGTTTTGAAAGTATTTTGAAAATGTAACTTTGTAATGATTCTTGTTTTTATAAGAACGCATACAAAGTGTTTGTTTCGAAAATAGTTAAAAGAGGTGTTTGCGAGGTGTGTAAAGTGTTTTTGTTGTGAGAAAGCGAGTAACTGAGAGTGAACCTACCTACTCAAAAGGTCTTAGATGTTATTTTCCTCCTCCTTAAATGTTTCTATCTTACCATTGATTTGGTAAGAAGCCCCATCGTTGGATGTGAAGGGACGGGAGTTGGGTCATCGTATGACCATGATAGCAATATTGTGACATGACTTAACATTTTTTCTTTAGGGACTAAGATCATCTTGAAAGGCAACTTTGATAGCGTCATTAAGGGACTATGATCTTATATTTTTGTTTGTTCTAAGACATCCCACATGCATAACATGGCCATTTTGTAAGGCAACAAGTGGAATTACCCTAAGGGTGTAAGTGTGCAAGTGTGTTTGATTGCATGCATTTCGTCTTGATTAGGGTGATCTATTTGTTGGTTTTAGTCTTGCCATACACACCCTAATTACTAACAATATATGAAAGCGATAAATTGAAGAAATGTAAATTCCTACGCTATTACAATATTTAGGGGATGGGGGTACATATTTATGAATGGGGATTGCAAGGAATTTAAGTCCTAATTATCTATTACAACCATATTGAAATGTATAATATAAGAAAGAAACGGACTTGTTTAGAAAGTGTTTTTGTCTTAAGGAAATGAATTAAAAGGAAAATATTTTTATGTTTTTTATGTTAATATAAAAAAATGATGAAAAGGGAAATAAATGAAAGACAGAAACAACGTGCTACTGCAAGCAAAAATAAACAAGGATCAAAAGTTATGAAGCCAGGCGTGTGATAACTCAGAGAGGAACATCAGTGGGCATCAGAAGTTCAGAAGTTCAGAATTGGTAAACTCTGAGGTCCTGCACGAAATGTTAGAGGACATACACCGAAATTCTGGGTTGCATTCAGACAGTGGGCCACAAGTCAGAAGTTCTGTATTACACTAAAATAGTGAGTAAACGTCAGCAGTTCAGTGCGTTATCAGCATGTAAAAATCAGAAACTATGAGTGTTTGAAAACAGCAAGTGGAAACATCAGAAGTTCAGTGTATTTGACATGTAAAGAGAACTCAGAAGTTCTGTGCTGTGTTAGAACAGTGAGTGAAGATCAGAAGTTTAGTGTGTGTCAACAGTGAGAAAAATAATAGAAGTTCTGTGTGTTAAAACAGTGAAGAGAACTCAGAAGTTCTGCGTGCTTAAACAATGAGAAAATCCTAGAAGTTCTGTGTGTTAAAACAGTGAGTGAACAATCAGCAGTTCAGCATGTTATCAGCGTATGAAAATCAGAAGTTCTATGCCATATTTCAACTCTTAATCAGCACATCAGCAATTTATTCAGTTCTTAATAAACAACAAATAAGAAGGATAATAACACAACATCTTATAGAAGTTCTAATCCTAAATCTGAGTCTATCCCTAATCAAGAAACTCTGATCCACAGTTTTTCTATTCATGCAATGATATGAACAACATCAATACTATGATATTTACATGTCAATGATGTTCAGAATGAAAAACAAGCAAAGTCAGAAAGACTTACCTTGAACCTGGAACGTGGGCTTGGAGCTTTGAGCTTCTACCTTTGGATGTTCTAGAATCAGCAAGAGTAACGGAAGAGGAAGTGCCAAGCTTTTTGATTCAAAAGGAAGAACAAAGGTTTGGTTTTCTGTTTGGGATTTCTGGATTTTTTATGAAGGTTTTAACTTCCTTTTCTCTCCCTTTTTTTTACCAATATCTCTTCCAAAGTCAGCCTCTCCCTTCAAGCCCAACCCCTTGAAAGTGTGATGGAGCAACTTATTTATAGATGGATTTGTTGTGATTTTTTTTTGGGGGGGGGGGGGGGGAAACAAATGGGATTTGAACCTTTTTTGGCATCCTGTTCCCTTGCTTTTTCATCACTGTTTTCGTATGCTAGTTTGGTGCAATTATGGGATGCAGGTATAGGCTGAACTAGCTGTTGGTTAGCAGCTTTTAACCATGCTTAAGTTGGAGTTGTCAACAGGATTTAAGGAAAATCAAAACAAAGCATGGGCCTAGTACCAAAGTTTACTATCCCAAGAGAGTAGAGGTACACGTGGTGAAAATCCTTTGGATAAAGACTCAGAAAAGTGGTTGTGAGCATTAAATGATTATGAGACTTATCACAACCAAAAATCCTGCAACGTGAGATTCTACACCATGGCTTAGTTATGGATTAGAAGTTTTGCTTCAGCGTAGCATCCAACCTTTGATCTTTGTATCTTCTGGCTCCAGCATGTTCTGAAGGAGCTTTCAGACTTTCTAGAAAGCTGGCAGCATGCTTCTTAACCTTCTTTGACTTATCCTTGCAAACTCTGACTGGTCCTATGTGAAAACTTGTCCAGAAGTTCTGACCAAACTCTGTCTTGTGAATATCCAGAATTTGCTGAGTGTTATGGTGATAATCTAGTCAGAAGTTCTGAAATTGTCACATTTCTTAAACACTTCAAAAAAATTCTAAGTATTTAGAATTTGACTTTTCCAAAGTAAAATTTGACTTTTAAATTTCTTGATGAAACAAATTTCATATTTCAACATGTCTTGATGAAATATGATTCTTGAAATTTGATTTTGATTCAAAAGTCAAAGTTTGACTTTTCATTATGCAAATGACCATTTTCCCCTTGTGAGTGATTTTCTTGGAAAATTTGTAGTTCAAGGCTTGGAATTGGATGAAAGCAAACTTGGGATCCAGGGTGATCCCTTGTGAAATGAGAGGGAAAATTTTAGGGTACAACAACTGCCCCTGTTCAATCTTCTTACACCTGAAGAGTTAGATTGGTAATTCTGCCATTCATGACTTGAAGATGGAAGATGATTGAACACTAGAGTGCCCAGAAAATTTGCACTCGAAGATGTGTTAGTTGGTTATGTAGGGAATGGGCTTATAGATTCCATTTGGAGAAATGATGGATAGTTGTTAGAGATGGGCTTATAGATGCCATCCAGAGTGATTGTTAGACTGTATCTGTAAGCTAGAACTGAATGATTATCAGAATGGCATCCGTATCTGGAGCGTATATGGAATGTATTTGAATGAGTGACAGAATGACATCCGAATATGGATCGTATCTGGACTGTATTTTGAATGAGTGACAGAATGATATCTGAATCTGGATCGTATCTGGACTTTATTTGAATGAGTGACATAATGACATCTGAATCTGGATCGTATCTGGACTGTATTTGAATGAGTGACAGAATGACATCAGAATCTGGATCGTATCTGGAATGTATTTGAATGAGTGATAGAATGACATCCAAATCTGGATCATATCCGAACTGTATTTGAATGAGTGACAGAATGACATCCGAATCTGGATCGTATCTGGACTGTATTTGGAAGGAATCTGGAATAAGTATCAGAATGTCAGCCATATCTAGATCGCATCTGAACTGTCTCTAGAAGGAATCTGGAATAAGTATCAGAATGTCAGCCATATCTGGATCGCATCTAAACTGTCTCTAGAAGGAATCTTGAATAAGTATCAAAATGTTAGCCATATCTGGATCACATCTGAACTGTCTCTAGAAGGAATCTGGAATAAGTATCAGAATGTCAGCCATATCTGGATCACATCTGAACCGTTTCTAGAAGGAATCTGGAATAAGTATCAGAATGTCAGCCATATCTGGATCGCATCTGAATTGTCTCTAGGAGGAATCTGGAATAAGTATCAGAATGTCAGCATATCTGGATCGCATCTGAACTGTCTCTAGAAGGAATCTGGAATAAGTATTAAAATGTCAGCCATATCTGGATCGCATCTGAACTGTCTCTAGAAGGAATCTGGAATAAGTATCAGAATGTCAGCCATATCTGGATCGCATCTGAACTGTCTCTAGAAGGAATCTGGAATAAGTATCAGAATGTCAGCCATATCTGGATCGCATCTGATCTATCTCTAGAAGGAATCTCGAATAAGTATCAGAATGTCAACCATATCTGGATCACATCTGAACTGTATCTAGAAGGAATCTGGAATAAGTATCAAAATGTCAGCCATATATGGATCGCATCTGAACTGTCTCTAGAAGGAATTTGGAATAAGTATCAGAATGTCAGCCATATCTGGATCACATCTGAACTGTCTCTAAAAGGAATCTGGAATAAGTATCAGAATGTCAGCCATATCTGGATCGCATCTGAACTGTTTCTAGAAGAGAATCTCAAAAGATGATGACCTTTATTTGTTGATTGATCTTTCCTGAAAAGGCAAAGAGTTAGTTGTATGCAATGTCATGACGTATGCATCATGTAATGATGTTCTCAAAATAAATGAGATTTGTGTTATATGTATTTTGTATGCATATGCTATGAATGTTATTGAGATGTAAGCGTGTCTTCAAACTTTGCTCAGAATGTTTCCATCGGGGATTCCTGTTTTTTTGTTTGAGGAGAACTCCACTGGGAGACGTTGAAAGCTCTGTTGGAGAGTGTTGATTCCTGCTTGGGGAAAAATAGTTCAGGAGTCTTAGTCGTCTGTTGCTCTACTGGGGAGTCGAAGTTGAATTGATATCTGGTCGGGTCCAGGTTTCACAGTAGCTTGCTGGGGATTGTAGAGTAGTCTACTGGGGAAAGGGAGTTGTGGTCCTTTGATTTGTAGTAGTTGGAAAGGCAAACTCAAACTGGGGAATTTGTAGTTTGTTGGGGAAATAAACCATATTATCGGTCTGCTAGAGAGGTGACGACTTTGTTGGGGAAAGTCTTCGAGGACTCTTGAGGTTGTCTCAGCTGGGTGAAGGTTTTCAGAGATTAAACCCTTGTTGGGAGTCATCCTATGAGAAGGATTTTGGGGAGACTTGTCATTGCCCCTAGTAGCAAGTGTTTGTGGCATTGCCAGAAAATGTTTGATTGTATGTAACCCTTTGCTGAGATTGAGTTCAATGCCCCAAGTGACGGAGATGGAGACTTGCCCCTGGTTACTCTGCACTTCTTGAGAGATTTCTTGGAATCTTGACTGGACTTCCCTAGGTGTGCTGGATAGTGACATGTCATGTCCCCCTGTTGATAGGAGATTTGTCAATGGAAGTGTTATCCTTCTTGAATTGATTTTGTTCACTGAGAGAGCTTTCGTTCACTGGATATTCATTGTGTGAATTTCTCCGCTGTCAAACAAATAGCCATATGCAAACAGTGATATTCAAGTAATGCAAAGTTTATGTTTGTCTTGAAGTTTTGAAAAATCCGTTTTAGCGAGTAAAGAAATTTTGCTAAGAAAATTCAAACTCAGGATTTAGAGCAAAGCCTTAAAGGAGTCAGGATATCTTTTGTAACAGTATGCTTTCGAACTAACCCATGCTTCAATTAGGACTTTTGAAGGGTTGTAACGTGGCTTGGTACACGGTTTAAGAAACAAAGGATAAAGGCTCAAAGTGTATTTGTACTCACCCGCTCTTCGTGATGTTCTTCAGTCCTAAGCTCAGTTAATTGTACGTTTGAACTCCAATTGAGTCTGGAATGACGTTTTGGTGATGGTTCAGACATATTAAGTTTGTCGGAAAGCAGTCATTTCTTGCAACATTTTTTTTCATGTTGTTGAGGATTTGTAGTGACCTCTTTTTTACTTGATTTGTTATCCCTAATTTTTGCCTGACTGTTCTTGTTTTGAGATTACAGTCAGCGGGATGCCCCAGCTTTCTTTTAGTCTCCTTCGTAGGTTTTGACTTAGTGGGCTTTTCTTTTTGAGAGATAATGACTGCCTATGTGATAGGGAACCATCACCGTCTTTTGATTCCAGAGGAATGTTTCTTGATGTCATTCGTTGTATTACGAGATGAGAGTTTGCGGCTAAACGCGCGTTTGAATTAACTGAGAGACTACCCTGCCCCAGGTTTTGTTTAAAGGTTTTAATTTTGTGAAAAATAAAAACTTCTACTTCTTTGGCTCGAAGTGGTTGACTAGGGATTATCTTCCTTATAACTCCAGTGTTTAGGATTTGAAAGAATGCCTGTACATCGTCAGCAAGGTCTATCCAAAAGATACTGTATGAGATTATGGCATTGTTTTCGTCATCCTCCCTCTAAAGGCTTGTAACTTTTAGCAAGAGTTGGATGTTATAAAGAGAGTAAAAAGCATAGTTTAAAATGAGTGGATCAAATCAAGACAAACATATGCAATGCATTAATAAAACAAAGTTTGACATTAATAGATAATTGTTTGAATAACAAAAGAAATTACAACTTGAAAATTCAAAATGAACAAGACGCTCTCAATGATTTGGCATAGGAGCAGTGATCACGTTTGGAGTCTCCGGAGGGTCAAAATCGATCTCCTTGACATCAATCATGTCTTGGACCTTGTTCTTCAGAGACCAACAGTTGTTTGTGTCATATCCCGGACTATCAGAGTGGTATGCACACCTTTCATTGGGATGATAGGTAGGAGCAGAAGTATTTGGGTTCCAGAGAGGAGCCTTTAATGTAATCAGCTCTGCCTTCAACATTTGTTGTAGCGCTTGAGCCAGTGACATGTTGATCTTAGTGAATTGTTTTTTAGGCGCGACCTCCTTATGCCGATGCCCCTGTCTTTGTTGAGCGGGCGTAGGATTAGAGATCAAGATTGCTCCTACGTGTTGGTCATGACGTCTCTTTTGACCATACACAACATTGGACTCTTTCTTCCCATTGTATGACTTTTTCTGAGCATCAGAAGGTGTAGCTCCTTGGATCTTTCCACTTTTGATGCCAGCTTCGACCCTTTCGCTGGTCAGTATTAGCTCGGTGAACTCGGCTGAGGAGCTTCCGATCAAGTGTTTGAAGAAAGGCCCTGTCAAAGTTCCCATAAAGATGCCAATCAGCTCCCTGTCAGTTAAAGGGGGCTGCACCCTACTAGCCAGATCTCTCCACTTTTGGGCATACTCTTTGAAGCTCTCGTTGGAACCCATGGTCATGTTCTACAATTGCACACGAGTTGGTGCAAGATCAGCATTGTACTGATATTGCTTATAGAAAGCAGTAGCTAAATCCTCCCAGGTGTGAATGCGATAACTCTCCAATTTATAGAACCATTCGAGTTGATTCCCTACTAGGCTCTCTTGGAAGAAATGGATCCAAAGCTTTGGATCAGTTGTGTATGGTTGAATCTTGCGAACATAAGACTTTAAGTTCATCTTAGGGCAAGAGACTCCATCGTACAGGGCAAAGGTAGGGATTTTGAACTTTGGCGGGATGACCACTCCAGAAACCAAACCCATGTCTCCTAAATCCAAGCCAGGTATCTGTTGAATCTCCATAGCACTGAGGAGATCCTCCAACTATTTGTACTTGTCATCAGTGGGAGGATATTGTTCCTCGGAGTAGTCAGCTTCAACTTCTTCAATCTCCAAATTGTGGTCTTCTTCATGACTATCCCCCATGTTGGATGGAGTTGAAAGATCTAGAGCTCTCTTGACTAGTCCTCTAGGTCTTCTTCCCAAGTTCAGGACGCCTATTGACTTCTTGGACTTTTTCCTCTTGTCTTTGAGAAGAAGAGTCTTTAGGTCCTCTTGCCCCTTAGCCATAGCTAGGAACATTTGCTGGAATTGAGCGTTTTGAGCTTGGAGATATTTCACCGTTTGTTCCATATCCGTCTTACTGAAATAAACAGTAGGAAGATAAGGATACCTGTATGAGAGAAACCTGTCATGATATGATGCATGATATGTGGATGCATGTTTTCAAGGATCTCACGGGGTAAACAAGAAAATGTCAGAAGTTGAGATTTGATCAACAACTTTGTTTGGAGAACTTTGTATCGGTGGATGTCCTTCCATGAGAATTAAGCTCACAATGTCAAGTGGGTCATAGCCCTTGACTCCGATTGTTGTACTTGATTTTTAACGGTGTTTGGTTAGAGGAAAATAAATCCTCTTGTCCCTTGATAGACATCTGGTTCAACGTGACCCTGCATCATAGGCCCTCGAGATCCTTGAAATGCTATGGTCCAATGTTATTGAACATGCTATGGTATGATGTTATGATGTTATGTACAGATATGCGAGGTAAGCAAGTTTATATACAAATAATCATATTCACACAAAGTAGACAAGTCCTTAGGTTTAGGCTTGCATGGAGTTTGTAGGTAAGTACCCTCTTGAAGTTTAGTTGGCTCAACCTGTCCTAGTTAATAGTAACCGAGTTCTAAGGGATCTCAATATAACTGACCTTTACTTTAGGCATTGTCTCAGCTCAATCAATATTTTCTTACGGTTGAGATATCCCAAAAGTCCGGTCTCAATGAGTGTAGCATCGAGTACCAACCAATTTTCAGCTCTACACCGAAACTGGTTATCTCACTACGTCTTAATGGCCAAGTTGGTCAAGTAAGGTTCTAAGGTCAGTTAGTGCTTCATGATGCCGCTCAGCGGCTCCGTATTCTCCTCGTTTCAACACAAGGGATACCGGTACCAACAAATGCGTCACACTAACGTAGCCATTGTTTCAACCATATCGATCTATGCTGTACAGTTTCCACAATCTATTGCTACTTACCTAAAAAGGTGCCCCAGATCCGGGTAGAGGATCAAAAACAAACCCAAGCAAGGAACCAATAATGTAAAGCAAGAAATTCAAACAAATGAAGGCACGTAAATGTGATCTAACCCTAAGGTAACCCCACTTTTAGAATATGTTTTCCCAGCAGAGTCGCCAGTTCTGTGATACGGCGGGAGAAATGACTTGAGGATTTTGTGTTTGTGTTTGCAAATGTTGCGGTTGAGCAAGAGTCGCCACCGACTTTTCTTTTATCCAAAAAGGAAAGGTGAAAAAGCACAGGAAAGACCTTTAGAGATGTTTTCTCGAGTTCGGGGGGTAGATTATGAAAAGGGAAGGTATTAGCACCCTTTTCATCCATGGTTTTCCATGGGCTCTTAGTTACTTGCTAGATCACTTGCTTTTGTTTGAATGTGATTGTGGTGTGGGTTTTGAAAGTATTTTGAAAATGTAACTTTGTAATGATTCTTGTTTTTATAAGAACGCATACAAAGTGTTTGTTTCGAAAATAGTTCAAAGAGGTGTTTGTGAGGTGTGTAAAGTTTTTTTGTTGTGAGCAAGCGAGTAACTGAGAGGGAACCTACCTACTCAAAAGGTCTTAGATGTTATTTTCCTCATCCTTTAGATGTTGCTATCTTACCATTGATTTGGTAAGAATCCCCATCGTTGGATGTGAAGGGACGGGCGTTGGGTCATCGTATGACCATGATAGCAATGTTGTGAGATGACTTAGCATTTTTTCTTTAGGGACTAAGATCATTTCGAAAGGCAACTTTGATAGCGTCATTGAGGGACTATGATCTTATATTTTTGTTTGTGCTAAGACATCCCACATGCATAACATGGCCATTTTGTAAGGCAACAAGTGGAATTACCCTAAGGGTGTAAGTGTGCAAGTGTGTTTGATTTCATGCATTTCGTCTTGATTAGGGTGATCTATTTGTTAGTTTTAGTCTTGCCATACACACCCTAATTACTAACAATATATGAAAGCGATAAATTGCAGAAATGTAAAGTCCTACGCTATTACAATATTTAGGGGATGGGGGTACATATTTATGAATGGGGATTGCAAGGAATTTAAGTCCTAATTATCTATTACAACCATATTGAAATGCATAATATAAGAAATAAATTGACTTGTTTAGAAAATGTTTTTGTCTTAAGGAAATGAATTAAAAGGAAAGTATTTTTATGTTTTTTATGTTAATATAAAAAAATGATGAAAAGGGAAATAAATGAAAGAAAGAAACAACGTGCTACTGCAAGCAAAAATAAACAAGGATCAGAAGTTCTGAAGCCAAGCGTGTGATAACTCAGAGAGGAACGTCAGTGGGCATCAGAAGTTCAGAAGTTATGAATTGGTAAACTCTGAGGTCCTGCACGAAATGTTAGAGGACAGACACATAAATTCTGGGTTGCATTCAGACAGTGGGCCACAAGTCAGAAGTTCTATATTACACTAAAACAGTGAGTAAACGTCAGTAGTTCAGTACGTTATCAGGATATAAAAAATCAGAAACTCTGAGTGTTTGAAAACAGCGAGTGGAAACATCAGAAGTTCAGTGCATTTGACATGTAAAGAGAACTCAGAAGTTCTGTGCTGTGTTAGAACAGTGAGTGAACATCAGAAGTTCAGTATGTGTCAACAGTGAGAAAAATCATAGAAGTTCTGTGTGTTAAAACAGTGAAGAGAACTCAGAATTTCTACGTGCTTAAACAATGAGAAAATCCAAGAAGTTCTGTGTGTTAAAACAGTGAGTGAACAATCAGCAGTTCAACATGTTATCAGCGTATGAAAATTAGAAGTTCTATGCCATATTTCAACTCTTAATCAGCACATCAGCAATTTATTCAGTTCTTAATAAACAACAAATCAGAAGGATAATAGCACAACAGCTTATAGAAGTTCTAATCCTAAATCTGAGTCTAGCCCTAATCAAGAAACTCTGATCCACAGTTTTTCTATTCATGCAATGATATGAAAAACATCAATACTATGATATTTACATGTCAATGATGTTCAAAATGAAAAACAAGCAAAGTCAGAAAGACTTACCTTGAACCTGGAACGTGGGCTTGGAGCTTTGAGCAGCTACCTTTGGATGTTCTGGAATCAGCAAGAGTAACGGAAGAGGAAGTTCCAAGCTTTTTGATTCAAAAGGAAGAACAAAGGTTTGGTTTTCTGTTTGGGATTTCTGGATTTTTTATGAAGGTTTTAACTTCCTTTTCTCTCCCTTTTTTTACCAATCTCTCTTCCAAAGTCAGCCTCTCCCTCCAAGCTCATACCCTTGAAAGTGTGATGGAGCAACTTATTTATAGATGGATTTTTTGTGATTTTTGGGGGAAAAACAAATGGGATTTTAACCTTTTTTGGCATCCTGTTCCCTTTCTTTTTCATCACTGTTTTCGTATGCTAGTTTGGTGCAATTATGGGATGCAGACATAGGATGAACTAGCTGTTGGTTAGCAGCTTTTAACCATGCTTAAGCTGGAGTTGTCAGCAGGATTTAAGGAAAAGCAAAACAAAACATGGGCCTAGTACCAAAGTTTGTTATCCCAAGACAGTAGAGGTACACGTGGTGAAAATCCTCTGGATAAAGACTCAGAAAGTGGTTGTGAGCATTAAATGATGATGAGACTTATCACAACTAGAAATCCTGCAACATGAGATTCTACACCATGGCTTAGTTCTGGATCAGAAGTTCTGCTTCAACGTAGCATCCAACCTCTGATTTTTGTATCTTCTGGCTTCAGCATGTTCTGTAGGAGCTTTCAGACTTTCTAGAAAGCTGGCAGCACGCTTCTTAACCTTCATTGACTTATCCTTGCAAACTCTGACTGATCCTCTAAAATCTTTCCCAGAAGTTCTGACCAAACTCTGTCTTGAGAATATCCAGAATTTACTGAGCGTTATTGTGATAATCTGGTCAGAAGTTCTGAAATTGTCACATTTCTTAAACACTTAGAAAAATTTCTAAGTATTTAGAATTTGACTTTTCCAAAGTAAAATTTGACTTTTAAATTTCTTTAAGAAACAAATTTCATATTTCAACATGTCTTGATGAAATATGATTCTTGAAATTTGATTTTGATTCAAAAGTCAAAGTTTGACTTTTCATTGTGCAAATGACCATTTTGCCCTTATGAGTGATTTTCTTGGAAAATTTGTTGTTCAAGGCTTGGAATTGGATGGAAGCAAACTTGGGATCCAGGGTGATCCCCTGTGAAATGAGAGAGCAAATTTTGGGGTACAACAATAGGTAAGTACCCTCTTGAAGTTTAGTTGGTTCAACCTGTCCTACAAAGTAATCGGGTTCTAGGGAATCTCAATATCATTGATCTTTCTTCATCGGGTATTATTTCAGCACAAGCCTCTTTATTGGTGACCGAAATATCCCAAAAGTTCGATCTTAATGAGTGTAGCATCGAGTATCAACAAACTTCGTATTGCACCAAAGTCAGCTATCTCACAACTTCCTAATGGCCAAGTTGTTCAATTAAAGGTTCTACGATTAATTTGTGCTTCATGACACCACACAACAACCCCGTATTCTCCTTGACTAGACTCAAGGGCTACCGGTGCCAACAAATATGTCACACTAACATAACCATCACTTCATCCATGACGGTATACCCCATACAGTCCCCGCGATTTATTGCTACTTACCTAATAATGTTCCATGATCCAGGTGGAGGATCAATAAAAACCCAAACAAGGACCCGTACATGTAAAGCAAACAAATCAAACAATGAAAGTATTTAAAGGTAATCTAGTCTCTAAGGTAACCCCACTTTTAAGTATTTCCCCAGCAGAGTCGCCAGTTCTGTAATACGGTGGGAGAACTGACATGGGTGTTTTGCGTTTGATCGCAATTATTGCAGACAGCAAGAGTCGCCACCGACTCTTCTTTTATCCAATAAAGGAAAGGGTGACAAGAATAGGAAAGACCTTTTGAGATATTTTCTTGAGTTCAGGGGGTAGGTTATGAAAAGGGAAGGTGTTAGCACCCTTTTCATCCGTAGTTATCTACGGGCTCTTAGTTGCTTGATCACTTTAAAATGCTTTGTTTGAAATGTGTTTTGATTGTTTTTGAAAGTATTTTTGAAAAGTGCCTTCGTTTAGGCGAACTTTATAATGATTCTCGTCTACATAAGAATGCATACAAAGTGTTGACTTTTGAAAATATTTCATTTGAAAGTATTGGTGTGTTTGAAATGATGTTGTTTTGAAAATGGTTGTGAGCAAGCAACTATGAGAATTCTACCTACTCAAAAAGTCTTAGTTCTTTTTCTCCTCCTTTAGATATTGCTATATTGCCATTGATTTGATAATAAGCCCTATCATTGGATGTGAAGGGACAAGCAAGGGTCATCGTACAGTCATAGAAGACAACATTGTAGGATACCTTAAAAATTTGTTTTAAGGGTATAAGATCATTTACAAAGGCAACACCGAAGGGTCTTCGAGGGACTACGATCTAGTATTTGAGGGTCTTTGCTAAAGTATCCCACGTTCGAGGGACATGACTATTTTTATTCAAGGCAATAAGTGTGGGTTACCCTAGAGGTGCGAGTGTGCAAAGTGTTTTGTTTTCATTCATTTTTGTCTTGAATTAGGGTTATCTAGTTGTTGATTTTAAGTCTTTCCATACAAACCCTAATTACTAGCAATTATATTGAAAGTGATAAATTGCAGAAATTTAAAGTCCTACACTATTATTACATCATTTAGGGAATGGAGATACAAATTTACAAATGGGGAATGAAAGCAAATAAATCCTAATTACTATTATAACCATATTGAATAATGAATAACAACACAAATATGTAAAGATAATGTAAAAAAAAGGAAAATTGTTTTATAATTTTTTTAATGTATTGACACATGAGCTTATGCATTGATACAAATTTTTTTTATGCATTGGCTTATATCTGTTTCGTATTGGCTCATATATGTTTTGTATTGGCTCATATCTGTTTTGTATTGGCTCATATATGTTTTGTATCGGCTCATATCTGTTTTGTATCGACACATACACTTATGCATCGACACATATTACTTCTTGCTCCTGGAAAATTAAAATTAACTCACTATGAGTCTGTTGTACCCTAATTTTTGCCCCTAAGATCCCTTCATCATACCATGTTGATTCCATCACAACAAGATCACATTAGGATTCTTGGTTCCCCTCCCTATATTTAACTTTTCTCTTTGAGGAATCACCAAGCACCTTGCTTTGTTTTTATTTTATGATCATGCATGTTTTGTTTTGACTTTCCTTTTAATTAATAAAGTGCAATGTTGTTTTGTATTACTAATAATGTAGGTAAAGGCATTAAGATTCAGCAAGTTGCTCCATGGGTTCATGAGTTTATTTCCATGCCCTAGTCATTAAAGCTTGAGAAGTTCAAACCTCACCATAGGATTTGTTTTGGAGGAAATGGCATGGCAAGGTTATTTTGGTTCACCACATTTCAAGATTATCGAATTTGGTTCAAAAATACAAGTATTTGATTGGAGAAGTTGGCTTGCTTGGACATGGCTTTGTTCCCATTGGTAACAAGTGTATATTCCTCTCAATTCTCAAGATATGGAAGTGGTTTCGATGGCTATGAGTTATCATTATCATCCTTAACAACTTATATTTACAAAGAAAGGGTGTTGGTACAAGAATGTTATTCAAAATTGTCAAGGTTCTTCAAGGCATTTTCTTGATGTAAGAGCTAGGATTTTGAACTTCAAAGAAGCATATCTTGCTCATCTTTTGGTATTTTTGATCGATTCCAAAAGAATCCTTCTCTTCAAAGGGTTATCAACAAATCACTTAAAAATTTCCAAGAAGTTTTCATGTGGAAGAAGCTTGATGATGAAGAAAGATCACAAGTCCTCTAGATGAACCCCCATTTTCTCATGTGTGACTTAAAATGATCATAACTTGGTCAATGTTTATCACCTTGAGCCCATTATTTTTGCAAAATGATCTTGAGGATGTGAATTTTATACCTTCTTTTATGTGCAAGGTGAGAAAATGGATGGAAGATGCCCTAAAGATACAAAATACTATAGGTCATTTCATGATTTTTTGCCAACTTCAACAATTCATAACTTTCTCAATTTTTTGAGATTTTGGATGGTTCAAGTCCCAAACTGTCATTCAAGAGATCTAATTCATTCCATCTTTTTTGTCAAGAGAAAATTCCAAGTGGAAGGCTATGTTTGGATGCAAAACATTATAGGTCACTTTTGAAGAGAAAATTTGAAATATTTCTAAGTATGGAAAGTCAACATTTTTCTCCAACTTTGACTCAACACAACTTTTATCTCAAGCATCCATTTGATCCCATTCTTTTTCCATTGCAAAGCTTGTAACCTTATCTTTCTGAAACATCAAGAATTATGCCCTAAGACCCCTTGAGCTGAGAATGCCATTGGTCAGAAGTGGAACTTTGAAACTGAATTGTTCACCAAGTCAGAAATTTGAAATCTTTGTTTTGGCTTCTAATCACAAGTTTTCCACGTGTTTTTGCCTCTAAACATGTTTAATGAATTTTTAGAGGTGATTAGCATACCAAAACACACGTTTTGGTAGAGTTTTGATCAAATTGGAAGTCACACTTTTCTTGTTTGCAACTTCACACGATTTCCTTCCAAACTTCATCATTTCACACGCTTGGACATTCTATTTGATTCCCTATAAATAGAGGGTCATTCCCCATTCATTTCCTCAAGCTTGGATAGCCAAAATCACCCTGCCAAACTTGTTCCATAACGCAGAATTCAGTAACTTTAAAATCTATTCCCAAGCCTTTTTAAATCCCATTTCTCTATCAATTCACCTTCCTTGATCTTCCCTGAAGCTAACCATATAATTACATTCAAGAATCGTGCCCTATATTGCTCCATAGAAGTCTAGTTTCAGAGCTCTGTAACTCAACTTTAATAGGTTGATTCCTTCATCAATTCTTCAAAACTTTGATATCATTGTGATGCTCCCATTATCTTGGTTCTAGTCGCAAGACTTGCTTTAAACTGGAAACACGTTTTGACCATGGAATTTCAAATCCCTTTTCAAAACTTTCCTTCCAAATTGCTTGAGCTACAATTTATATAAATTTGTCGTGAAGGTGTGGTTGTCTTCGTCTTGAAGAGACGAAGCGAATGGCATAGGTCTGAGCTTTTGATTTTATAGTTTGAGAGACCTGCAATTCATGTTGGCTGGAGGTTCAAGATGACCAACGTGTCATCTTCCAACCAATGATGGCACGCCACTTGTTATTTTTGAATTCTAATTTAATAATTGATTAAGTGCTTTATTCACTAATGACCATGATATGCACAATGCGCCAGATCCCTTGGATTTGATTACTAATGCGTTTTGAATCTCATCCAATGGTCCACATCTTTTTTACTTTCATTTTATTTTCTGATATTTATATTTAATTGTTTTAAACTTCAAAAAATTATAGAAAATTCATTTTTAGTCCAAAAAATCTGAAAAAATTATGGAAAATATTTTTGATATTCTCTTTCTGATTTTTATTTTTTCATAATTTAATTTTGTGTTTTGGTATTTTTTTAAAATAAATTTTCACTTTATTTTAATTGTTTTAAATGTTTAAAAATACTTTTATGCATTTTTAAATTCTGAAAAAATAATGGAACGATCCAGTGATATTGTGACAAATATTGGTGACCTTATTTTATTTTTGTTTCTAACTTTTCTGTTTTTTTAATCATTTTTGGTTTATTTTACCCATTTATTTTAATTTTAAAAATAGTTTCTGACTTTAAAAAATTACCAAAAAATTTATAAAATCATTTGAGCCATTTTTCTGATTTTTCTATGGTCTTACTTTTTTTCTCTTGATTAATTGGAACATAGTTGATATTTTTTCTTTTTATTTCTATTTTTAAATATTTTTTAAAACTTTTTTTAATGTATATATTAAATGCAATATTATTTTGTGATTGTTTTCTGGTTGATCTTGAGTTAAATTTTTGATCATGAGCTTTATTAACATCATTTGATCCATGGTGTTGAGATTAACTCCACAAAAATGGATGAATGATTTTAATAATAGTTTGATTAAATTTAATTCAAAAGTGGTTTATATTTTCTCTCCCACCCTACTTCATCTCATCCCCTTCTTATTGCACTAAGTTTTATTGGAGTATGATCTCTATATCATGTCTCAAAACAAATGGTGCATAGATTGCTATTGTCCGGCCTCAAAATAGGTGCGACTTCTATATAAGTCCACTTACGATTCCTTAACATAGCGCTAAATTTTGTCCCGATTCAAATAAATGATCATTCGTGGCCCAAACTTATGTTTGCAAGCCCAAGTATGTTAATTTGATCTCTTTGATCCAATAACCTTGAGATCTATTATGTGGAGGATTTGGTTCTACCAATCCTCTAATGGATCTACAACACCTTTGGTCAACACGGATCACTTAAACATCGTTGATCATTAAATGGTACTTATGAGGATTCCAAATGGATGATATACTTGACAAAAAGCAAATACAACTTGTTGTGTGGAGGCTTTAGTTCTACCAATCCTCTAACAAGTTCCAAATGCAAGTTTCAAGATGATCATTCAACTAACCACTAATCATTAATAATTGACTTTATTCTTGTATTTTTATTATATGCCCTTTTATTTTTATGCACTATTTACTTTTAAAATTTATATTTCACGCCATTTTCATCTTTGCTCATTTGAGCATTTACTTTCTTGTCATTTTTATTTTGCTCACTTGAGCTTTTCTTTCCTTTTCTTAAGATACTTAATAATCAATATGGACCATAAAATCCTTAATGAAGCTTGGACTATTTGGTTACTATCCTTGGCATTATGGAGCATTGGAATTCTTGGACTTAGGATTAGAAACCTTGGCCTATGTTGGAGACCTTGTGACCTTAATTCATATTTTTTCTGGAGCTCTTGAGGTTTACCTCAAGACATTGGTTTTTTTTTGTGTGCATGTTATTGTGATTACACTCTTTGTTTGTAATTTGGAATTCACCCGTATACAACCGTTACTCTGCCTAATTTTTGTGAAGACTTAATACACTTGAAGTTTGGTTCTTACAAGAGGTCTAGTATCTTTGCTTGCTTGGCTTCAATCCAAAGAATGAGAATTCTATCTTGGCTCATAATGTCAAGTATTGGCTTCTTGTTGGTTAGATGGTTCTTATCCCTAGCTTTTACCTTATGCTTTAGGATAACTCATTCTTCTCCTCCCATCTTCTTTAATTTCAAAAATATTCTTCCTCCTTTTGCAAACTCTTCTTATTTTTTAACTTGAACCACTTTCATAATAAACCTGGACTTAGGTCCATGCATTTTCAAAACATTTTCATAAATAAACCCTAATCAATCTAATGATACCTTAACCTTTTTGTGAGAAGACTAAAAGCCAATCAATCTCATTTCAAACCATTATTTCCACTTTGGCTTTTTATTTTAAAACCTTTTTCTCAAAAGATTGGACTCTTGTCAATCCTTGTAGTGATGCAAACAACTATACTTCTACAATATGTAGTAAAGTGAGATATTTTCCACTTGGGTGTTGAGTGAGGCATTGTTGATTTTAAAATCCAAGCCATATCATCCACTTTGAGATGATGCAAATTCTTCTTTCTCATGATCGTGGGTAGTAAGTATGTTTTCCACACAGACAATGAGAATGATGTCTTATCTCATAAAATTAACCAACACACTGTTGTTTTATTTTTTTTAAAGAGGAACTACGTATACCCTGACCCCCTATTGCACGGAAGGTGGTACGTAGGCACTCAAGGTTCACAACCGCGGCGGGTGCAAAAATTCTATAAAAAGAAATATTTCTTTTCTCACCTCCACCATCTATTTTTTATACAACATTTTTATAGCCAAAATATACAGATTTTTACAAAGAGGTTCCTGCGGAGTACCGTAGATGTTTACGGTGCTAATACCTTCCCTTTGCATAACCAACCCCCTTACCTTGAATCTTTCCCCCCTCTTTTAGGTTATTCTCTCTTTTCCCATTCCTTTGGAAACAATAAAGCGCGGTGGCGATTTTTATTTTGATCTGTATAAGTCAAGTCAATCCAATGGCTTAGTCTTGAACATTTCTACCGCTACAGAAAAATGGCAACTCTGCTGGGGAAAGATTGACCTTTTGCTGGTCCATCCCTAACTGGGTTGAGCCTATCTTTGTTTATATTTGTATATGTTCTATTGTTGTTTACGTGTTAGATGTTGTATATATGTTTATCTGGATTTTCCCGGTTTTCAAGGTGCTTGGTGATTACTTATAAGTCCTATACCCGGACTTGGGCAAACTTCAAGATAGGACGGACGGTATAGTCATGTTAACTTTGAGGGAGTAATCCCAAAAAAGGAGGCATGAGATCCCTCACTAAGTGGAGGCCCCTTTGAATGTAGTGTCGTTTACTGAGTAATCGGGAAGACGTACTGCTTTCGACCTGGGAGCCTGCTGAAGATGAGGACCGTAGAATACTTAACCCATCTTGGCCTTTTAGGTGTAGTGCGGAAGCTATGACGGAGTAATTCGGAAATAGTTGTCACACGATACTATGCTCGGACGAGTTTTTCTTGAGATTATTACTAATTAGAGTTAATCGAGAAGTTGGTAATATCCGAAAGAAGGATGTAGACTCTGGGAACCTCTAGAACCTTGTTCGGAAGGTGATAACTTTTAGACCAATACCTTATGGGTAGTACCTTCAACCTCATGCTCGTGACGTTAACCTATGAACCCTATATGTGTGATCTTGTGTGTGATTGTTGCTTCATGCATCCATGCACTTATAAGCATATTTTAAGAGATCTTATTTCAAGGGATTTAAAAGTTGACCATTTGTGAATATCTTCGGTAATCATGGATTCTGGAAAGAGAAAGACCGGGAAGTACAGTTTCAAGGATCCCAAGATAGATGAGTTAATCAGTCTAATCCCCGAGATCGAGTGTTCTACAGACTTTCAGAAGAAGTATGGATTCATCATTCCTCTCATGAAGCTGAAGATGAAGGAGGGTATTCTCTCGACCTTGGTCCAATTCTATGATCTGATGTATCATTGCTTTAATTTTTCCAATTATCAGTTGATGCCTACACTAGAGGAGTATTCTTATCTATTAGATTTACCTATTATCGATCGTGTTCCTTTTACTGGTTTGGAGGGTGAGCCAAAACCACATGAGATTGTTGCTTTAATTCATCTGGGGAAGTCTGAGGCGGAAGCCCATATGACTACTAAAGGAGGGATTAGAGGATTACCAGCTTAGTTCTTATTGTAGAAAGCTCGTTACTTTTCCAGGATGAAGAGTACAGTTGCTTTTGAGGCCATTTTTGCTCTACTTGCTTACGGGTTGTTCTTATTTCCTAATGTGGACAAGTTTGTCGACATTAATGCTATCAGGATCTTCATGATTGGAAACCCAGTTCCTACATTGTTGGGTGATGCTTATTACTCTATTCATCTTCAGAATTCTTATCATGGGGGTATGATTATCTGTTGCATGCCCCTATTGTACCGATGGTTTATCTCTCATATGCCTCAGGCTGATGCTTTTTGGGATGTTAGAAAGGAACCCAATTGGGATCCTAATATCATGGCACTTACTCACTCGAATATTGATTGGTATCATCGAGCTTATCAGGATATAGAGATTATTGACAGTTGTGGTAGTTTCCCCAATGTACCTCTTCTCAGTACAAAGGGAGGAATTAACTATAACCCTGTTCTTGCACGACGACAACTTGGTTATCCGATGAGGGATAAACTAAAAAGTATTCATTTGAGTAGTTTCTTTCTAAAGGAGGGAGAAGACCATAAGGAAGCTAGGGAGCAGATTGCAAAGGCCTGGTGTCACATTCATAAGAAGAGTAGGAAGGATTTGGGACCTAGGGGTGCTATTTCTTTGGAGCCATATCTTCAGTGGGTCCGAACCAGAGCTATTCAGTTGAAGATGTCGTATTCCAGGGAAACACCTATGATTGATTTATTTGTGAAGACCACACCTCCCTCATTGGATGATCTAGAAGAGCTACAACTTGCTTTAGTTAGGATGCAACAGAAAAAGGATGCTTGGAAGAACAAGTGCCAAACTTTAGAGATTTCTTATAAAGAAGATTTGAAGGATAAAGACGACTTGATTGAGATTCTTGAGAGTCAGGCTGTAGAGACCATGGAGAGGCAAGGGGATTTATTTTCTCCTAAGCCTCAATCAGATGCTAGTTGCTCACTTCCTGATTCCTGTGATTGGAAGGAGGTTACCACTAGGTATGCGGAAGAAAATCATAGGTTGAAGGCTCAGATTACCGGGCTCACGGGGAAGCGCCAGCGTATAGAGTGATCTTCATCAGTTTTTCTTTTAAGGGTTTTAGATTTTATTTTCATCTTGTACTTTGGATCATTGAAACTTGTAATCCATTTTGGAGTTGTTATAATAATTTTTTTCCAGTATTTCAAATGCGTTATTACTTTGATATTTGCAATATGTCCATAAATTTTAAATCCCTTGAAATATTAAGTAATAAAATAAAATCATGTGCATTGCATATCATGCATCATATTGCACATTTTTCTTGCATTTGGTATGCATATCCAGGTGTCTTATCAAGCTTCTTTACTCTGATTCAGCAACCTGACTCATCACTACAACACTCGGGCTAATTTCAGAAAGAAGATGGATAACTTAGAACAAGAGAATCGTGAGCTGCACGAGGAGGTTTCTACTTTGAAGGCCGACATGGCCAATCTGACTGCTCTGATGGAATTTCTGGTGGCTGCTCAGAATCAACCACCGAGTGTTCAACCTCAACCAACAAGGGCAACTACTGAAGCACCGACTGTTCTTGTATCTGCTACTTTAACTGTTGTTCAGAGTCGTATGCCTTAAGGTTATCCATGGGGAATGCCATAGAATTTTGCGCCTGAAGGTTTCAATCTTGGTCCTCAAGATACTCTAATTTTTCAGACTACTGTCACTCCTACACCTCCTGTGGTGCATGCTGCTCCTGCTGCACGTCCTTCGGTGAATATGGTTCCGTTTGTTAACGATGATATGTGTCGTCCTTTCCCTCCACCGAGTGAAGACTTGGGTCTTTATGACAGAATGGATGATTTTCAAGAGCAATTCGATAAGATGCAGAGAGAGATGAAGGCCCTAGGGGGGAAAGAGCTATCTGGGAAGAATGTGAATGAGTTGTGCTTGGTCTTGAATGTTAAGATACCTTCGAAGTTTAAGGTCCCGGAGTTTGAGAAGTACAAGGGCAACACTTGCCCTCGTGCTCATTTGGTGATGTATGTAAGGAGAATGTCTACCCATACTGATGATCAGCGTCTGCTGATTCACTTTTTTCAGGATAGTTTGACCGGTGTTGCGCTGAAGTGGTATATGAGTTTGGACAGTGTTAACATCCATACTTTCAATGACTTGGGAGAAGCATTTATCAGACAATACAAGTACAATCTAGACATGGCACCTGACCATTATCAGCTCAGGGCCATGGTTCAAAAAGACAGGGAATCATTCAAAGAATATGCACAAAGATGGCGTGAGGTAGCTGCCTAAGTGATTCCTCCCATGGAAGAGAAGGAGATGACTAAGATTTTCTTGAAGACCCTGGGTGCTTTCTACTATGAGAGGATGGTAGCAAGTGCGGCAAGTGACTTTACTGAAATGGTAGGAATGGGTATCCGCTTAGAAGAAGCTGTAAGAGAGGGCCGTTTAACGAGAAGTGAAAGCTCTGGAGGTGTGAAGAAGCCATATTATGGATTTACCAAGAAGAAGGAAGGGGATGAAAATGTTGTTATACAAGAGAGGAGGGATAATACTCCTAGAAGGAATTATCAGCGTCATTAGCAAGTCGCCTCAGTTACTCCAATTGTGGGTGCAGCTCCAACTACCGTTGCTTAGCAGAGACCGTCCCAGCAGGGGAATCAAGGGTATAATCAGAGAAGGGAGAGTTATGACCCTATTCCCATGAGCTATACAGAGTTACTACCGGCATTGGTTCAGAAGAAGTTAGTTCATACCCTACCACCTCCCGCTGTACCATCACCATTGCCTTGGTACTACAAAGCAAACCAAACATGTGCTTTTCATCAGGGAGAACCAGGGCATAATGTTGAGAATTGTTATCCTTTGAAGACTGAGGTGCAGAAATTAGTAAAGGCTGGTATTCTATCTTTCAAGGATGTGGGACCTAATGTGAAAGACAAGCCTCTACCCAAGCATGGGGGAGTAAATGTTGTGAATATGGTGGCCGATTGTCCAGGCGATTTCTGGATTTTTGATATTAATCTGGTTAGAGGAGATTTAGTGAAAATGCATGCAGACCTTTGTGAATTTAGCTACTATACACATGACCATTCCGGTTGTGCTATTTGCAGTACATACATACAGGGTTGCGATAAGATAAAAGCTGATTTGCAGGAAATGATGGACGAGGGCCTCATCCACATAATAAGGCCTAGGGCAGAGTATGAAGAGGAGGTGAATATGGTTTCTGGATGTCCTGGAGAATTCATAATTTTTGATGTAGAGTATATGAATGAGGACCTTGTGCAATTGCATGCTACTTTCTGCCACTTGACTGGTCAGGAAGACCACCAGTATGGATCTTGCTGAGTTTGCTATCGAGATTCCCGAGGATGTTCAATCGTGAAGAAGGGTGTTCAGTTGTTGATAGATAACAGAACTATCTAGGTTACAGGTCAAAGAGATGATTACCATGAAATTGATATGATTGAGGTTTGTTTGGCTGAAGAAGAGTCGGATGAAGAGTATGCCTCTGTAGATGAGTATTTCTCCTCAGATGAGGATTTGTTTTCCAGAGATGACTCGATGATGACTGATTGTGTTGAAGAAGGGGTAAACGTTATTGTACCTTGTTTTGGTGCACCTGCCCATTTTGAAGTCAAGTATTATAGCAAGCCAGCTGTTACCCCATTGGTGATTATTTTGCCGGGTCCTATCCTCTACAAGTCAGATAAGGCCGTGCCCTACAAATACAACACTACAATTTTAGAGGATGGAGTAGAAGTTCCCATCCAGCCAATGCCTGATGTTGGAAATATTGCTGAAAATAGCAGGTGACCCGCAACGGTCGTGTGTTTGCACTAGTTGTTCGAGGAGATGTTAGTGCTGGAAAGAAAATTGCTGAGAATGTTGAACCCAAGAAGGCTACGGGTGAGACTAGTGGAGCTATGTTAGAGAAATAAGTGGATGATATTTTGAAGATAATCAAGATGAGTGACTACAGAATTATAGATCAGCTACTGCAGACTCCTTCAAAAATATCTATTTTGGCTTTATTGATGAACTCATCTGCTTACAGGGAATCCTTGATGAGAGTATTGGACCAAACTTTTATGGAGAGTAATATGCCAGTAGACCAATTCAGCAGTGTAATAGGGAACATTACATCATGTAACAATTTGAGTTTCTGCGACGATGAATTGCCAGATGAAGGAAGGAATCACAACCTAGGCCTCCACATCTCTATGAACTGCAAGAACGATTCATTATCCAATGTGCTGATTGATAATGGATCCGCTTTAAACGTTATACTGAGGAGCACTCTTTTGAAGTTGAAATATCAGGGAACGCCCATGCGCCCGAGTGGCATCATTGTGAAAGCGTTTGGTGGATCAAGGAAATCTGTTATTGGTGAGGTAGACTTGCCTATTCATATAGGACCACATTTGTTTTAGATTACTTTCCAGGTCATGGATATTGTACCCGCTTATAGCTGTTTGCTAGGAAGGTTGTGGATACATGAGGCAGGGGTTGTCACTTCAACTTTACACCAGAAACTGAAGTTTGTACGTGAAGGGAAAATGGTAATCATAAATGAGGAACATGCATTATTGATATCTCATTTGTCTTTGTTCAACATTATAGAGGCGAATGAAGCTGCAGTTGGAACCCAGTTCCAAGATTTATCCATTGGAAACATAAGAGGAAATGAGAATTCCATGGTTTCACTTAAGGATGCGCAACAAATTATGCGAAAAGGTCGTAGCAAGGTGTGAGGATAGATTGTGGATCCACCTGTGAACAAGAACAGAGTCGACTTAGGGTTCTCTTTGAAGAATGACAAAGGTAAGAGCATGAAGCCGAAGTCTGCTGCAGGCAAGTATCAAGACATCTTCTGTAGTGGAGGTTATCTTCATCCAACTGTTTCTAGGATTAACGCCATTGTGGAAGATGAAACGGAGCAGGAAATGCCGAATTATGTGACGCACAGAGTTAGGGTTCAGAACTGGATCACCGTTGATTTTCCCTCTTGCATACATGTTTCAAAGTAATTGAATTTGTTAAATCTTCTTGAAAATCTTTCACCCTGCCCAAGGTGGAAGTATTCATGTTGTAGGGCTTATCTGTTTGCTGTGACTTTTAAAATCAATAATAAAAGTTGTCTTTGTTTCCCAAATTGTGTCTTTATTTTCTGCTTTTTCTTGGAAAATGGTAATCAGAAAAAAACCTTTCAAAATAAATAATAACTGAAATTTAATCTGCATGATCACTTGTTATATGTGTCAGTTTCTAAATGCAATCATAAATCATATGTGCAAATTAATTAAAAAACCCGTTGAATACAATGACCCTGCACCCTCTCCCAACTTTGAATGTCCTGTGTATGGAGCCGAAGAAGAAGACTATGATGAGATTCCAGAAGAGGTCTCACGGTTGCTTGTGCACGAGGAAAATGTCATTCAGCCATATAAAGAGCCATTGGAAGTAATCAATTTGGGTTCAGAAGAAGATCCAAAAGAAGTCAAGATTGGAGCATTGCTGCATCCTGATGTGAAGAGCAGGTTGATTGAGCTGTTGAAAGAATATGTGGATATTTTTGCTTGGTCTTACTAAGACATGCCTGGTCTAGATACAGTTATTGTAGATCACCGTTTGCCGTTGAAGCCAGAGTGTCCACCAATCAAACAGAAGTTGAGAAGAACTCACCCAGATATGGCAGTGAAGATCAAAGAGGAGGTTCTAAAGAAGATTGATGTCGGTTTTCTTGTGACGTCAATGTTTCCTCAATGGATTCCCAATATTGTCCCAGTACCTTAAAAAGACTGAAAAGTCTGCATGTGCGTAAATTACAGAGATCTAAATAAAGATAGTCCAAAAGATGATTTTCCATTGCCACACATTGATATGTTAGTGGATAGCACATCAAAATTCAAAGTATTCTCATTCATGGACGGATTTTCCGGGTATAATAAAATAAAGATGGCTCCTGAGGACATGGAAAAAACAACGTTTATCACACCCTGGGGAACATTCTGTTGCAAAGTGATGCCCTTCGGGTTGAAGAACACTGGTGCAACGTACCAGAGGGCTATGACAACCCTATTCCATGATCTGATGCACAAAGAAATCGAAGTATATGTTGATGATATGATTGCTAAATCCCAAACTGAAGAAGCGCATGTAGAAGATTTGTTGAAATTGTTTCAGCGTTTGAGGAAGTATCGTCTCCGCTTGAATCCAAATAAGTGTACCTTCGGTGTCCGATCGGGGAAATTGTTGGGTTTCATTGTTAGCCATAAAGGAATTAAAGTTGACCCCGATAAAGTCAAAGCAATTCAAGAGATGCCAGTGCCAAGAACTGAAAAGCAAGTCAGAGGGTTCCTCGGGTGTTTGAATTATATTTCCAGATTCATTTCCCACATGACTGCAATATGTGAACCGATCTTTAAGTTGTTAAAGAAAGATCAAGGATGTGTATGGACGGATGATTGCCAAAGAGAATTTGAAAGTATTAAAGAATATATGCTTGAACCTCCTATATTGCTCCCTCCTGTCGAAGGAAGACCGTTGATTATGTATTTGACAGTGTTAGATGATGCCATGGTGTTGTAGCCCAAAATTTGCCCCCCCATGTCTCAAGGACTCTTAGAATTACTTCAGTCAAGTTTTAAGCCTCAGATCATAATTTTCTAAGAAGAATCATTCAGATTGTCAAAAGGGGGCAAAATGAGCAAAATCAGAGTTTCAGCTGGAAAAAGTCAACCGGACGCTAAAAAGTCAAACTTTAACTTTTTGACCAAATTTGAGTCCCAAAAATCACATTATGTTAAGACATCCAAAAAATGAAATTTGGTCATCAAAAATCAAGAGAATAAAAAATCCAACTTTGCAAGACTTTGGAATTTTTCTAAGTATTTTATATACTTGGTTGATTTCATTTACTTCATGACATTTTTAATACAATTCCAAATAATTCTCAGACCGAGGAGGAGCACCTTGATCATCCCCAAAAGCTGTTCGACAGGTTGAAGATATATAAGCTGAGGTTGAATCCGAACAAGTGCACCTTCGGGGTAAGGTCCGATAAGCTTATGGGTTTCATCGTCAGTGACAAAGGTATTCAGGTAGACCCTGCAAAGGTAAAGGCTATACAAGAAATGCCAGCTCCCCGCACAGAGAAGGAAGTAAGAGACTTCTTGGGGTGCCTGAATTACATTGCCCAATTCATTTCATATCTAACTGCTACTTGTGAGCCAATCTTCAAGCTTATGAAGAAAGATCAAGTGGTAAAGTGGAATGATTAATTCCAGACCGCTTTCGAAAGAATCAAGGAATACCTTCAAGAACCACCAATTCTGATGCCTCCAGTTGAAGGGAGACCTTTGATATTGTACCTGACAGTGCTAGACAATTTGATGGGGTGTGTGCTGGGGCAGCATGACGAGTCTGGTCGAAAAGAGCACGCAATTTACTACATTATAAAAAAGTTTAACAAGATACTCACTGCTCGAGAAAACTTGCTACACTTTGGCATGGGCTGCTCGGTGATTGAGACAGTTTATGCTGACTCACACTACCTTGTTGATATCAAAGATGGATCCAATCAAGTACATTTTCGAGAAGCCCGCTCTCTCCAGAAGGATAGAAAGGTGGAAAATGGTCTTAACTGAATACGATATACAATATACAACCCAGAAAGCAATAAATGGGAGTGTATTGGCTGATCATTTGGCTCATCAGGCCGTGGATGACTACCAGTCCATGAATTTTGAGTTCCCGAATGAGAATATCATGTTAGTAACCAACTGTGAAGAACCTGGACCGGATGAAGGACCTGAGCAAGGATCCCGATGGTCTATGTATTTTGATGGAGCCTCAAACGCGCTGGGTAACAGCATTGGCGCTGTAATCATATCTCCCAAGGGTTGTCATACTCCATTCACTGCCCGATTATGTTTCAACTGCACCAACAACATGGCAGAGTATGAAGCATGTATCATGGGTCATCGAGCTGCTATTGACCTCAGGATCAAATTCCTAAGTGTATTTGGGGATTCCGCTTTAGTGATAAGTCAGATCAAAGGCGAGTTGGATACGAAGCACCCAAATCTCATCTCATACAGAGAGTATGTACTGACGTTGCTTCCGCACTTTGAAGAAGTAACCTTTGAACATTTACCACGAGAGGAGAATCAGTTAGCAGACGCGTTAGCCACCATGTCTTCTATGTTCAAAATCCGGTGGGACAACGAAGCTCCCCGAATCACCATTGAAAGGTTGAATGAACCAACACACTACTACGAGATTGATACTGAGGAGGTAACAGACAAACCTTGGTTTCACGAAGTCAAAAGGTATCTCAAGGCTCAAGAGTATCCCGAAGGGGCATCTGTCAATGATAAGAAGTTTCTGAGAAGGTTCGCTGCAAGGTTCTTCCTCAGTAATGGAATCCTCTATAAACGCAACAATGACTCTACCTTACTGCGGTGTGTAGACAAGGGAGAAGCAGAGAGGATCACGACAGATCTACATGAAGGCACCTTCAGAACCCATTCCAGTGGACACACCATGGCTAAGAAGATCCTACGGGCAGCATATTACTTGTCCACTATGGAAGCCGATTGTTATCAGCACTCTCGAACTTTCCATAAGTGCCAAATCTACGCTGATAAGGTGCATGTGCCTTCAGTCCCCTTGAACATCTTGACAGCTCTGTGGCCCTTTACAATGTGGGGCATCGACATGATCGTAGAAATCAAGCCCACCGCTTCTAATAGACATCGCTTCATCCTAGTAGCCATTGAATACTTCACGAAGTGGGTTGAAGCAACCTCTTTTGCCACAATAACCAAGAATGTTGTGGCGCGGTTTATCCGACATAATCTATCTGTCGATACGGTGTGCCAGAGAGAACCATTACCGACAATGGTACGAATCTCAAAAACACAATGATCACCGAGCTCTGTAAACAATTCAAGATACATCATCATAACTCTTCTCCCTACCGGCCGAAGATGAATGGGGATGTTGAAGCAGCTAACAAGAACATCAAGAAGATTGTGCAGAAGATGACGGTGACGTATAAAGACTGGCATGAGATGTTACCATTTGCTCTACATGGGTACCGTACCTCAGCGCGGACATCGACAGGGGAAACACCCTACTCTCTGGTATATGGCATGGAGGCAGTCCTACCCATTAAGGTCAAGATCCCTTCTTTAAGGATTATGAAAGATGCAGGTTTGAACGAAGACGACTGGGTCCAGACTCGACTTGATCAACTAAATTTGATCGATGAAAAGAGACTCACTGCTATTTGCCATGGTCAGACGTATCAAAAGCGAATGATCAAGGCTTTCAACAAGAAGGTCAGACGCCAAGAGTATCAAATCGGGGATTTGGTGATCAAACGCATCATACTACCGCAAGGTGACCCCAGGGGCAAATGGACTCCCACATACGAAGGGCCATTTATGGTAAAAAAAGTTTTCTCAGGTGGAGCCATGATTTTAACCACCATGGACGACAACGACCTTCTTCACCCTGTCAATGCAGACATAGTGAAAAGATACTACACATGATAAAGGACCCGCTAGGTTGACTGGCCTAGGAAAAAATAAGGGCTTCCCGGCGAACCAAAAGGGTTCGGGAAAAAATAAGGGATGAAAATAAAAAAAAATCTATACACCCAGAAAGTCGAAAACCTGAAAAGGCGACTTGGGCAAAAAGGGGTATCCCGGTGGACCGAAAACCCGAAAGGGCGGTTCAGGCAAAAGTTAGGGATCAAAAGCGTATCACTATGTCCCATTGGATCACCCTGCGATCTGATTTCAGTATCAACTATCAAACTCAAACGGCATCAATCAATCTAATCAGCTTCGGACCAGCAGCAAAGTGGGGATACGCTCGAAGGCATAGTGGGAGTAGCGGATTTGAAACCCAATGGGATTGTTGCACATAGCTGTTTTATTTTTGTTGTACACAATACTGTATATTTTTCATTTTCACGGCAGTGTTCTCTTACTAGAGCGTCAACTTCCTTGTACAAAAACGCCTGTTATAGGCCAACTTCATCAATTAATACAAGTCGTTTTACAAAACTATTTGTTTTTCTTTTTCTGTTTTATTTTTGCAAGAACGTCCAATGATTTATTTTTGACATATGCACTTGAATATGATTGATGTTCACAAATATTTGCATAGGAAAAGAAAGAGAATTACTCATAATTTAAGAAACAAGGACGAAAAACTAGAACGTCAAATCCGACAGTTACCCCGTCCAGCAGGTACCAGAGCAGAGACAGTTTTGGAGCACAGTCATCAAATACATTTGACCTTGTAACATCTGTATTCCCCACAAATTAGAGGTAATCAAAGCCTTGATATCAGCTCTCTCAGAATGGGAAGTAATCTCCCCAGCCAGGGTCGCCCAAAAACCTGACATCTGTATTCCCTGGACAAATTTCATAATCACGAGTGGATCATCATAAACTTCTAACTCCCCAAGCAGAGTTTATTTCTCTGGATACAAGAGCTCAATCCCTGACAGAGCCAATTACTTCAGCTATCGGAAGTCCACCTTCCAACATAGTCGTTCTTCCCATAGAGTTACTCTCATACAGGGTCTCTCCTTGGCAAAATATTCACAAACAGCAGAGGAATAAATCTCTGGCATAGTCATTTCCATTCACTATCCCCGGCCGAGGTTCATAATCACGGGCGAGTCAGTAAATTTCATCCCCAGCTGAGTTTATTTCCTCTGGATCAGCAGGTCTAGCAACAAAGTATCTCTTCACCTTCCAAGTTGTTCCCCATAGATTTATTCTCAAACAGAGTTTCCCCCTGACATAAGTACAGTCACTTCCATTCATCATCCCCAGCGGAAGTAGAAAGGCCATATTTCTCTACAACAGTCAGAAATTTTATTTTCTCCAGCAGCAGTCAGGGATTTATTTTCCCAGACCCGGATATGTCACAACTAATATCTCATGCTCATACATCATGACATGCACATACATATCACATATGGCATAATCTCGTTTATTTTGAGAACATCATCTCATAATGCATTTCATGCATCACGTATAACTAACCCTGTTACCTTTTCAGGAAAGACAGTTATCACCAACAGTTCCAGCAGTTATACATATCATATCTGCACACAACCAAAGGAAAATCAGTTCCTGAAATCAAATGGGTCAACTAATCTACATGATCAAACGAAGTAACCTTACTATCCAGGTTCCTTCCCACAAGCCCTACTATCCAGGCTTTCACATCGAAGCAACCCTACTACCCAGGTTCCTTCTCACAAGCCCTACTACCCAGGCTTTCATTTCGAAGTAACCCTGCTACCCAGGTTCTTTCTCAAGCCCTACTACCCAGGCTCTCACTTCGAAGTAACCTTACTACCCAGGTTCCTTCTCAAGCCCTACTACCCAGGCTCTCATTTTGAAGTAACCTTACTACCCAGGTTCCTTCTCAAGCCCTACTACCCAGGCTCTCATTTCGAAGTAACCTTACTGCCCAGGTTCCTTCCCACAAGCCCTACTACCCAGGCTTTCATTTCAAAGTAACCTTACTACCCAGGTTCCTTCCCACAAGCCCTACTACCCAGGCTTTCATTTCAAAGTAACCTTATTATCCAGGTTCCTTCCCACAAGCCCTACTACCCAGGCTTTCTTTTCAAAGTAACCTTACTATCCAAGTTCCTTCTTTCTTATCTCCAGACAACAGGTTACAACACTGAGACCCGGACCCGATCAAATACGATCGATTTTACATTTCCCCAGCGAGTTGCTGTATAGCCTGGACCTTGACCGGGTATACGTTCTACTTTCACTCCCTCAGTCAAGATTTAATTCCCCGGTGGAGTAATGGACAACCAAAGCTCCTAGACTTTACTTCCCAAGACATGAACCAACATTCCCCTGTGAAGCCCTCATCGATAGCAGGAACGGGATTTCTCGCCAAGGAATCCCTTATGCAACCAATCTTTTCTGGATGGCATCTACAAGCCCATCTCCGACAATTCTCTATAATTTCTCCAAATGGAATATTTCAAGCCCATTCCCTGCATAATCAACCACCACATCATCTAGTGCAAATTTCTGGGCACTCTAGTGTTCAATCATCTTCCACCTTCAAGTCACGAATGGTAGGTTTTCCATTCTAACTCTTCAGGTTTAAGAAGATTGAACAGGGGCAGCTGTTGTACCCCAAAATTTGCCCCTTATGTATCAAGGACTCTTAGAATTACTTCAGTCAAGTTTTAAGCCTTAGATCACAATTTTCTAAGAATCATTCAGATTGTCAAAAGGGGGCAAAATGAGCAAAATCGGAGTTTCAGCTGGAAAAAGTCAACCGGATGCTAAAAAGTCAAACTTTGACTTTTTGACCAAATTTGAGTCCCAAAAATCACATTATGTCAAGACATCCAAAAAATGAAATTTGGTCATAAAAAATCAAGAGAATCAAAAATCCAACTTTGCAAGACTTTGAAATTTTTCTAAGTATTTTCTATACTTGGGTGATTTCATTTACTTCATGACATTTTTACTACAATTCCAAATAATTCAAAAAGATGCAAGTAATTCAAGTTATTACAAAGTGGCATTTTTGCAAAATTACAAATTCTAAAACTATGTCTTGTTTGAATTCTCTCAAAAAACCTTGCCACAATATTTTTGCCCTTGATATAAGGTGCATAAAATATTCCACAAGACCAAATTTTTCTTATGCTACAAATTATACTGTCCAAGTTGAACAAAGTGTGTTATGCTACATTGCCACAACACCCCAAAACCTGCTCCATTGCTTCCCTACAAGAAACCTTGTGCTATACTGCACCACAAGTATGCATATACTGTCCTATACAGTCCAAAACTTCTCTACGCAGTCTGCCCAAACCTGCATCATAACAGCCCCAAGATTGCACCAAAATTGCAAAAGAAATTTGTGTGAAGAAAGTATCAAAACAGTAGGCAAAAACAATTCAAAATATTTTATTTTGTTTCCCCTCTAAATCTCAGTCAAGGGTCTACAAAGAGGGTAGTCTCATAAGATAGAAAGATCTTTTTTTTTTCAGAAGCAGGAAAATTGGAGAGAGAATAGAGATTTGTTGAGCAAAAAAAAAAGTATCCTTTGTAACCTTGACTCATTCATTTTCAAACCAGCACCAGTTCTTATTAAAAAAAAAGACCCCAACCCATTACTCCATCATACAAACTCTCCCTTAAGCCAAACACCTTATCACATACAAAGATTGTCCAAACATAAAAGCAGTCCCTGTAGTGCTATCATCTTCACCCTCAAAACACCAAAAACATTACAATATAGTCTAACTTAATTTCAACAGTCCGGAGCAGCTTTCTGAAGATTCATTAGGGCCATCATAGCATTTGGAAAAGCATTCAGATCTAAAACAGTCAGTGCAGCCCAAAGGTAAGTCTTCCTGATTTGATATCTTTTCACACATCATTGATGATTTGCTTTTGAAGATAAGATGTAGTGTTTTATTATCCCTTTGAACTAGTCATTTGCTTAGTTGTTTAGGCTTATCAAATCATTTGCTGTTTATGTTTATCCATCATATGGTGTAAACTAATCTGTACAGACAAGAAAAACCATGTTTAAGGCAAAAATGCAGGATGAGTCGACACATACCCACATGCGTCGACCCTTTCTAGGTGAAAAAACAGAGTATGAGTCGACACATAGCCTTATGCATCGACTCATACTGTTAAAAATTTCCAAAAACAGAAACGTGAAAGTTATATGAGTCGACACATACGCATTTTGCGTCGATACAAGAAGAAGTATGAGTCGACACATCTCAGTATGCATCGACTCATACTGAGTTTGGTAAAGTTTTACAGGGGCAAGGAAAAGCTATGTGTCGATGCATAACAACATGGGTTGACACATAGCAGTTTAAAATGCATTTTTTTTCCTTTATTTCGCACTGTTTTTACATTGTTCTCATTATTATTCGATATGGTTGTAATATTTCAGTTTCCACTTCATCCCTTTTCATAATCTACCCCCCGAACTCAAGAAAACATCTCTAAAGGTTTTTCCTGTGCTTTTTCACCTTTCCTTTTGGATAAAAGAAAAGTCGGTGGCGACTCTTGCTAAACCGCAACATTTGCAAACACAAACGCAAAACATCAAGTTAGTTCTCCCACCATATCACACATGGGTTGTATTCTGGGACAACAGGATGAAACATGGAAGAAAGAGTTTGCCATTTATTATCTCAGTAAAAAGTTTACTAATTGTGAGTCGCGGTATCCCATGATGGAAAAGACATGTTGTGCTCTAGCCTGGGCAGCAAAGCGTTTACGGCAGTATATGTTGAATCACACTACTTGGTTGATCTCCAAAATGGATCCAATCAAGTACATTTTTGAAAAGCCTGCTCTCACTGGAAGAATTACCCGTTGGCAGATGTTGTTATCTGAATATGACATTGAATACCACACTCAAAAAGCTATTAAAAGCAGCATATTGGCAGATTATCTTGCTCACCAACCAGTGGAGGATCATCGGTCTGTGGAGTATGATTTCCCTGATAAAGATGTGATGTCCCTGAAAGTAAAACATTGTAATGAACCATCGCCTGAGGAAGGTCCTGACCCTGAATCTCGTTGGAGTATGATATTTGATGGAGTTGTGAATGCTTATGGTAAAGGAATTGGTGCTGTGATTGTCACTCCGCATGGATTGCATATTCCTTTTACTGCAAGGTTGACATTTGATTGTACTAATAATATGGCAGAATATGAGGCTTGCATCATGGGTCTCAAAGAAGCTATTGATCTTAAAATTAAAATTCTATATGTGTATGATGATTCATCTTTGGTGATAAACGAGATTAAAGGAGAATGGGATACTCGTCACCCCGACTTGATCCCTTACAAAGATTATGCTAGAAGGTTGTTACCCTTCTTTAATAAAGTTAAATTCCATCACATTCCTAGAGATGAAAATCAAATGGCAGATGCTCTGGAAACTCTGGCTTCTATGTACCAAGTGAATACTTGGAATGATATAACTCGAATTATGGTTCGGCGACTGGATAGACCCGCTCATGTGTTTACAACAGAAGAGGTAGCAGATGAAAAACCTTGGTATTATGAAATCAAGCATTTTCTTCAGACTTAGGAATAATCGATCGGTGCATCGAAGAAAGATAGAAAGACATTGAGAAGATTGGATGGTAGTTTCTTCTTCAGTGAAAATGTGTTGTATAAAAGAAATTATGACATAGTCTTGCTCAGATGCGTGGATAGATACGAAGCAGACATGTTGATGCATGAGGTTCATGAAGGTTCATTTGGCACTCATTCCAATGGACATTTGATGGCCAAAAAGATGATAAGGGTAGTTACTATTGGCTGACAATGGAATCTGACTGTTACAAATTTGCAAAGAAGTGTCATAAATGTCAGATTTATGCAGATAAGGTCCATGTGCCTCCGACACTTCTCAATGTGATTCCCCCCCCCCCCCCCCCCCCCCCCCCCGTGGCCTTTCTCCATGTGGGGTATTAACATGATTGGGATGATAGAACCCAAAGCTTCGAATGGACACCATTTTATCTTGGTAGCAATTGATTACTTCACCAAGTGGGTAGAGGTTGCTTCATATGCCAATGTTACTAAGCAGGTGGTTGTACGCTTCATCAAGAATAATCTTATATGTCGGTATAGTGTGCCGAGCAGAATTATTACTAACAATGGCTCGAATTTGAACAATAAGATAATGACATAGCTGTGTGAAGAGTTCAAGATTGTCCATCACAATTCATATCCATATATGCCAAAGATGAATGGGGCTGTTGAAGCTGCTAATAAGAATATCAAGAAAATTATCCAGAAGATGGTGATTACTTATAAGGATTGGCATGAAATGCTCCCTTTTGCTTTGCATGGATATCGAACCTCTGTCTGCACTTCAACAGGAGCAACCCCGTTCTCCCTGGTGTATAGAATGGAAGTTATACTCCCAGTTGAGGTTGAGATTCCCTCTTTGCGTGTGATAATGGAAACCAAGTTGACAGAGGCTGAATGGGTCCAGAACAGGTTTGACCAATTGAATTTGATCGAAGAGAAGATAATGACAGCTTTGTGTCATGGACAAGTATATCAGAAAAGAATGAAGAAAGCTTTTGATAAAAAGGTCAAACCTCGTGAATTCAGAGAAGGCGACCTCATGCTCAGGAAGATCATGTTTTTCAACACTGATTCTAGGGGTAAGTGGACTCCTAATTTTGAAGGCCCATATGTTGTCAAGAAAGCCTTCTCTGGTGGTGCATTAATGCTTGAAACTATGGACGGCGAGGAGTTCCCACGTCCCATGAATGCTGATGCAGTCAATAAATACTTCACCTAAAGAAATAAAAGAATAACTCTCTAAGTTGAAAACCTGAAAGGGCGGCTTAGGCAAAAAAGAGCGTCTCGGTAGGCCGAAAACCCGAAAGGGCGGTCTAGGCAAAAATTAGAGACATAAATAAAATAAATTTCCCGCTAAGCTGAAAACCCGCAAGGGCAGCTTAGGCAAAGGTTAGGGACTTTCTTGGAAAGCAGCTGCATCATGCAAGATCTGATCATTGAAGCAACAATCTTCTCGAATCCTTATCATACTTCAACAGAAGCTACTGCTCAGAATTTCAAAAATTGTTAGAGGGGATAGTGGTCATTGTATCTCAATGTGTATTTTCCATTATATATTACCATTTTCCAAACTTTGTAATCATCTATGGAGTCTCTCCATTTACAGACTACCATTCTATTAATAAAGTTTGAGCTGTTACCCAGTTCTTTGTGTTTCTTAGTTTATTTAGCTTGCAAAGACTCCATTTATTATTGATAATAAATTTTAAAGCAAAAAGATTAAATAACAAAATCGATTTTTCAAAAAAGAATTTACAATTTGCTTTTACTTTGGAATTTGTGATGAAATAACAACAACAAAAATGGTGATCCCAAAAATGGACAAACTCCAGTTGTTTTAAGAAGTTTTTGTTCCCCTCGGGAAGGTTTACTCATGATGATTTGCAGTATTGGGTTCGTGACTCCGGTATCCTCGGTCAAGCTTAGATTCATTTCTCCTCTTTCCTGAGTTTTCATGAGGTGAAGATTCAACCCGTGTTTCCTCCAGTGGAGTTTTTGTTCGGTCTAACATAAGTTCTTTTTTCCAGAGAAGTTGGTACCATAATCACTCTTGAAGAACGCAAGTCCCCGGTTTTTTCTAGTGAAGAACGTATTGTGGTTTTCCCTTTGAGGATGTGGTGTTAACCTTCCCGATGAAGTGGGTCTGAATTCCCCCAGTGAATGTTTTGATGATGTGGTGTCCATCTGCTTTACTTAAGATTGGTTTTTCAATCCCCAATAGAAGTGTTACTTTTGAAAACATTTGTTTCCCCGGTGAAGCCTGAAGAAGGATGTTCTATCCTTGTATTTGTACTATTTTATCACTTTGATTTGTTTACCCCCGGATTTCGTTTCTCCCCAGTAAAGTTAAAACATGCAGTAGATTTTATTGCCTCAGTTGGCATTTACTTTTTCCAGGATTGTTCACTTTGGATGTGATTTAGCCGAGTGTTGTTTGTGCCCGAGTTAGTCTTGCCTGGTTACTCCCTGTGTTATATGTCTGTTTTGTCAGCATATACATGATAACACTCATACATTCATACATACATCATGCATAATTAATTTTATCAAATCATTGCTCATTTGCATTCATTAATTTTGTTTGTTGACATATTACCCTATTTTACAGAGTTATGTTTCCCTCTCTCCAATAGAGTGTCAACCTTAAGCAGAAAGTGTATATTCTTTCAACATCCCTACCGAGTTATCCCTCGTTGGAAGATTTTTGCTTTAGCTTTCCTGTACAGCTCTTTGTCTTAATGATTTGGATTTACCTCTTGAGTTTATTTCTCAAAGCATTTATTTTGGTTGATTGTTTTACTCTAATTTATTTATGGTTTGAATCTTTGTTTCCCAGTAATATTATTACTTATGATGTTTGCAGACTTCGAGCCTTGGTTTGAAAATATGCACTTATTTTGCACGAGAAAACTTTATCTCCTCAGTAGGAATATATTAGCATTTCCCCAGGAAGCTATATTGTTCTCCCTAGAAAGTCATTCTTTTTACAATCCTCCATAACAACGAGTAGCAGGTCTCTTTATTTGAGCAACTTGTGCTACACCCTGTAATGGCCGACATTACTTTTTTTGCTATCTCCTCTACGAGTGGATAGTTTACAGTCCGTCGTCAGTTTACGCCAGCAGATGGCTAGACTTTCAAAATTCGCGGAGACAATTTGTTGTGAAATCATGGCAGATCGAAGTCTCTTTTTTTGAGACAACTTACCCTTTCCAGGCAAAGTGCCTCTGTTAAAGAAGAAGTTGAGACCCATTTTAGGTGAAACGCCAAAATTTTGGGGAAACTTGTTATCTTTTTGCTACCTTCAGTGAACGTTGGTAGTTCATCGTCAGTGAACGACGGTGCTATGATATATTTTCTCTCTACCTTCAGTGAAAGTTGGTAGGCCATCGACAGTGAGCATCGATAATTGTTATATTTTTGCCACCTTCAGTGAACGTGGGTAGTTCATCGTCAGTGAACGGCTGTGCTATGATATATTTTCTCTCTACCTTCAGTGAAAGTTAGTAGGTGTGATACGGTGGGAGAACTCACTTGATGTTTTTTGCGTTTTATCGCAAATGTTACGGTTAGCAAGAGTCGCCACCGACTTTTCTTTTATCCAAAAAGGAAAGGTGAAAAAGCACAGGAAAGACCTTTAGAGATGTTTTTTTTGAGTTCGGGGGGTAGATTATGAAAATGGAATGTATTAGCACCCTTTTCATCCATGGTTTTCCATGGGCTCTTAGTTACTTGCTAGATCACTTGCTTTTGTTTGAATGTGTGCTTGTGGTGGTGATTTTTGAAAGTATTTTGAAAATGGAACTTCGTAATGGTTCTCGTTTCTATGAGAACGCCTACAAAGTGTTTATTTTGAAAATAGTTCAAAAGTGTGTTTGTGAGATGTGTTTTTGAAAGTATTTTGAAAATGGAACGTCGTAATGGTTCTTGTTTCTATAAGAACGCCTACAAAGTGTTTGTTTCGAAAATAGTTCAAAGGTGTGAGTGTGGGTGTATAAAATGTTTTTGTCGTGAGCAAGCGAGTAACTGAGAGCGAACCTACCTACTCGAAAGGTCTTAAATGTACTTTTCCTCCTTTAGATATTGCTATCTTACCATTGATTTGATAAGAAGCCCCATCGTTGGATGTAAAGGGACGGGCATTGGGACGTTTGTATAGTCATAGAAGGCAACATATGGGACGTTTTAGCAATGTCGTTTTAGGGACTTGATCGTTTACCAAAGGCAACATCGAGGGTAATCGAGGGACTACGATCTTTTATCGAGGGTCTTTGCTAAAACGCCCATGCTCGAGGGACATAACTATTTTCCGATAGGAAACAAGTGGAATTACCCTAAGGGTGCATGTGTGCAAAGTGTGTTTGGTTGCATGCATTTTGTCTTTGATTAGGGTTGTCTATTTTGTTGTTTTTATCTTGTCATACATCTTATTTACTAGCAATATATGAAAAGCAAGTAAAAATGCGGAAAATAAAATCTAAGCTATTACATCACTTTAGGGGGATGGGGATACAATTTAACAATGGGGGTGAAGTAGGAACTAAAATATTACAACCACATTGAATGATAATGAAAAGAATGTGAAAACAGTTTAGAATAAAGGAAAAATGCATTTTTGAACTGCTATGTGTCGACCCATGCTGCTATGCATCGACACATAGCTTTTCCCTGCCCCTGTAAAACAAAATTAGTTCAGTATGGGTTGACATATAATGGGATGTGTCGACTCATGCACCTTCTTTTATCGACGCGAAATGCGTATGTATCGACTCATAGGCTTTTCCAGCTTCTTTAAAGTGAAATTTGTTCAGTATGGGTCGACACATAATAGGATGTGTCGACTCATGCACCTTTTTGCATCGACGCGAAATGCGTATGTGTTGACTCATAGTCCTTTCCAATTGTTGTTTTATGACCTGAACTCAATATGGGTCGATGCATGAGGGTCATGTGTCGACTCATACCCTGTATTTTCACTAAGATGGGTCGACACATGTGGATATGTATCGATACATCCTGCCTTTTTCTGCCTTAAACACCATTCTTTGCATACATCAGTTAGTTTTTAACATATAAATGAATAACATGAACAACAAATAAATGATTAACTTCAAAAACAGTGATTGCTACATCCTATAAACAGAAAAGTTGATGTATGGAAAAGGCAAGGTAAAGATGACTTACCTTGAAACTGCACTTTAAGTTTTGAGTCCAAATACCCTTCAAGATGTTGTATGAACCTTAAGGAAGCTCCAACAAGCTGCTAGACTTTCCTTTTTATTGAAGGTTATTAAACAACCTCTGTGTGGTATGAAATGTTTGGATGGTTTTTAGATGGAATATGCAAAGTGTGAAAGGTTTTAAGGTTTAGACTTCAAAACTCAAGAGTGGAAGTGTTAGGGACTGTTATGGCTTTTTTGAAGGTTTATCAATAAAACTACTGGCTGTTCTCCTTGTTCTCTCTCTATTTTTTCTAACCTCTTCCAACCTCTTTGCCTTGCAAATGCTTCTTCTATTTATAGGCAAGGGACTTGTGAACAAATGCTGAATAGGTTTACCAACAACATTTTATGGTTTGGTTGGGATGTAAGTATCAAGTATACCATGTGTTGTACCCCAAAATTTTCCCTCCCACATTCCTCAAGATTTGTCAAGAATGATCTTCAAGTTGCTCAAGATGACTCAAGGGTTGGCCAGTCAAATCACCTCCTAAGGCAGTCAATTCAAAATTAGGGTTTTGTGTTGCATCAAGGTCCTCACATCCAAATGAACTCAAGTGTTCCCCAATGTACTAACATTTTCTCAAGTTCATCCATGTCAAATTTCAAGCCTTGCAGAGAAAGTTTGGTCAGTCAATTGCTCAAGAGGCCCAAAAATCGACTGTGCTAGGGCAAAAGTCAACTGTGTCCCAAATACAGTCAAACCTCAAGATTTTTTGTCAACATTCTCATTTTGAAGGATAATTAATCATTTTATCAAGGGTTTATCATGATTCATCAAGGATTGCTCAAGATTCCTGAAGATTCAAAAGTTGCTAAATTAGGGTTTTGTAGGAAAAGTCAACTCAACTTTGACCAAACATAACTTTCTCATACTTTATGAGAAATGACCCATACAAAGCTCATTTTTAAGAGAATGCAATTTCCTACAATCCATCTTCACACCCCAAGATCAAGAAATTCTCTCACAAAAAGTTACAAATTTGGACATTATAGGTCATTTTTGAAAGTCAACAAAAACACCTTTTTTTACAAAGCTTATAACTTGAGAATGGAACCTAAAAATGATATGAGACAAAAAGGTTTGATTAGGGGACATCTCAAGGTTTCTAAAAAGTCCAATAACACCTCCAAAGGTTAAAAATTGAAGAAGTTATGCATTGTTAAAGTTGGGCATTTTTCCAAAATTGCCAAAAGTCAACTATCCTCAAAACTCCAATTTTTGACAAAAGGGCCCATTTCTTTCCACTTGATATGGTCTTGTCATGCCACACACGTGTCCCATCTTTAATTTCATTACCAAACATTTATTTTTCTATTTTATTTAATTTTTATTGATTTAATTCATTTTAAATCTATATTAATTCAAATAAAATCCAAAAATTAATGAAATGGTATCTTTGTGATTTGTACAACTTGCAAATACCATGTGACACTCAATCAATTCGTATCAAGTCAAAACAAGCACAAAAAATCAGATTTGACCTATTTTTGGAAAGCTTTTCAATGGTGATCAAATCCAATATTCCCTCTTCAATGCACATGGATATTGGTCCAAATTTTGACCTAGACTCATTCCATTATATGCACACAAGCCACACAAACCTAAAACACGCATAGAACTCTGCAGAAACGGCCACACAACTTTGAGAAAAAAGCTTGGAAAGTGTGAGATCGAAAACAACCTTGGAGGCCAATTCAGACCAAAAGCTCAACACTACTCTCTTCCTTGACACCCAGTGGAGATACACCAATCAAAACCAAGCCCTAAGACATCCTGAAACTCGCTGTAAGTCTCCATGAACATTGCTCTGGACATGGAATCGTAACTCAGTTTTCTTGCATCCTTTTGCCAAATTTCTTGCATATTCATACTGACCATTAAATTTCTAAGCAAACTGCATTGTTTAACTTTATTTTCAGACCCTGTATTGCAATACCCGAGTCTAGGGTTTTCTTGTTTTGTTTTTAGGCATTCTTGGCACAGGTACAATCAAGGCAAACCATGGCCATATTTGTGTTCAGGGGAGAGAGACGAATCCAATGATGGTCGTAGCTTGTATTTTTGTGACCTAGGATGGATTTTGGAGACGTCCCACGAATCTTCCTGCGGATAAAAATCCACAGGTAAATAACCAGGGACGCGGTGAGGAAGATGATAACGTGGCTAGCGTCTATTGGCTCATTTGAATTATTAGCGCGTTTTTATTTTTTGCAGGGAATAATTGATGGTTTTATATATAATATTTGTTTCTTATTACAATAACAAATGAAGCAGTTTGGTGGAGTGGTTAAGTGCGCAGGTAATGAGCATTGGGACCTGAGTTCAAATCCCAGGTCCCACAAAACTTTGATATATTTTGCTTTCAGGTAATCTCACGCAGCGTGTAAAAACGTGGTCCACCATATGCCTCAGGGATCAACATGCCAAGTGGCTTCAGGCCAAGATCCAGTGGCCAAAGTTGAAGGACCACCATACCCCCTGGTCAACAAGCGCGCAGGGAAGCACCAAGGTCAAACAGGCTGGCATAATTGGGCCTCAAAAAATTGCTAATCAGGCTCTCAATTTCAGGCCCACACCCCCCTGAGTTTGTTTCTTCATTTTATTTTTCTTTTCATTATTATTTCTATTTTATTATTATCTCAATTAAATTAATTAAAAAATTAACTTTTTTATAAAAAAAATCAGAAAACCAAAAATAAAATAATATTTTCTATTTCATTATTTTTGTAAATAAATTTTAACCAATTAATTTAGTTTTTTTAATTAGGAACAATTTTAATATCTTTTGCATTAAATTAAAATTAACATAGAATTAGGGTTTTTAATAACTTTTAACCATTTTATTTTATTTCCTTAATTAAAATAAAAACCCAAAAATATTTTTTCATTTAATTAATTAAGTCAATTATTAATTTAGATTAATTTTTTAATTCAAAAATAATAAAAATATGCTTTATTTAATAAAAAGAGTCAAAACCCTAAAAAACACTCTGATTCAATTTTCTCGCGCGCGTATAATTTTTGATCCATATTTCAATATTGTAACTGCTCCGGGAATGTAATAGTTTTAACTTAGGATTTTATTTATCGCTTTATTTACTTTTCGCAATTTATTTTTAAAAGGGTTTGTCTTTGGCGATGTAAATACCCGACACCTTGTAATAGCGTAGATTTATTTTCCGCAATTTAATTTCCGTAACTATAAACTGTTAGATGTTGATAATAGGGAATGCATGACAAGATCAAATGTATGAACTTAAAATCAACATAGATAACCATTGACATGTACAGATAAAATTAACCGAAATAACGCACTCGCACATGCGCACTCTTAGGGTACACCTCACTTGGTTGCCTCGAACGTGGTCATTGAGTATATGAAGTTTTAGAGGTCGCCCTCTTGTCCAAAGATCATAAGTTGCCTCTAAACGGTTGCCTCGGAAAAATGATCTAAGACATTAGGGTTACCGCTAAGGTGTCCTAACGTTGCTTTAGTGACCACACGTCCCTTAATCGAATTGACCCGAAAACTCAACCGTCGATGCTACCTACTCCTCAATAGTGGGATAGCGTTGTCTAAAGGACACTTGTATAGTTTAATTCCTTTTTGAGTAGGTAGATGGTTCTTAAGTACTTGCTCCTTTTAAAACAAAACAAAAACTTTTCGCACTTACACCCCTTTCAAAAACAAAACTCTTTTCAAACCCACAATCACAAAGAAAAGCAAAACTTTTGAAAACATAATGAGCAAGTACCTAAGAGCCCGTGGATAACCACGGATAGAAAGGGTGCTAACACCTTCCCTTTCTATAATCTACCTCCCGAACCCGAGAAACATCTCAAAAAGGAATTTTTCTGTGCTTTTGTCCTTTCCTTGTTAGATAAAATAAAAGACGGTGGCGACTTTTGCTTACCGCGACATTTTGCGAAAACAAACGCAAAATGCGAACCAGCATTCCAAAACAGTTAGATCTATTCCCACTGATCATAGAACTGGCGACTCTGCTGGGGATATTAATAAGTGAGATGTACCTTAGGATTAGATCATTGTGTTTTCAATTGTATGTTTTGTATGATTTATATTTGTGGGATTGTATCGGAGTTCTATAGATCCTAACCCGGATCTGGGGATACCCTTTAGGTAAGTAGCAATAAACTGTGAGGGAACTGTTCGGCATAGACCGACACGGTTGAAGCAGTAGCTACGTTGGTGTGGCACTTTAGTCTGTACCGATATCCCTTGTGTTGGAACGAGGAGAATATGGGTCTTCTAAGGAGTCATTAAGCACCAACTGACCTTAGAACCTTAAATTGACCAACTTGGCCATAGAACAGTAGAAGTATGCTACACTCATTGAGAATAAACTCTCGCGATGATTCTGGCCGCAAGAAAAGGTTGCTAAACTGGAATTATGACCGATTGAGGGTAGTCAATGATATTGAGATCCTCTAGAACCCGGTTACTATTTTTTAGGACAGGTCTTAACCAACTGAACTGAAAGAGGGTAGTACCTAAGCTCCATGCCAGCCTGAAATCTAAGGGCTCTTTTGTGTGACTTGTGTGCCTTTACCATGTTTGCCTTTTGTGAATACTTGTGGTGTGCCTTTATCATGACATCATGACATCATAACATTACATACATTTTGCATAAGGACTAACCTATTTCAAGGACAAAAGGGTTTCATATTTGCTCTGTTTTGTAGGTCATCATGATGCCCATGCGTAGGAATACTATCCAGATCAACTTTGTCCAAGTACCTACCCTGCTTAAAGATTTGGTTGTCAGGATTCCATACACTACTTCCTTCATAAGAAGGCATGGCTCTCTTCTCAGTTTGGTCACCTCAAAATTGGACGAAAAATGATGAGTGTCTTGGTCCAGTTTTATGATCCGCTATACCATTGCTTCACCTTTCAAGACTTCCAGCTGGTTCCTACCCTGGAAGAGTTCTCTGACCTGCTTGGTATCTCCGTCCTGAAACAGACTCCGTTTACTGGTTAGGAAAAGACTCCTAAGCCCGAAGAAATTGCTGCAGCCCTTCACTTGACCAAGGAGGAGGTAATGGCTAACTGGGAGACTAGAAGTGGAGCTAAGGGTTTTCTGACTAAGTTTTTGGTTGACAAAGCTAATTACTTATGGGACAGCTTAGACTTCAAGGCATACGAGGACATTCTAGCTCTCTTGATTTATGGTCTGGTATTGTTTCCAAATCTTGACACTTTTGTTGGTATTAATGCCATAAAGATTTTCATCTCTCAGATTCCGGTACCCACTCTCTTGGGTGATATGCATCATCAGCTCTATGCTCGTACTGCCCGAAAGCGGGGAACTTTGATGTGTTGTGTTCCTTTATTGTCGAGGTGGTTTATTTCGCACCTCCCTAAGTCTGTGCTGAAGGACAACGAAGGAATGGGTTGGGCTTATAGGGTGATGTCTCTTACTAATGATGACATTATCTGGACTCTCAAAGGTATGGATGAGGTGACTGTCATTGATCGCTGTGGAGAGTATCCTAATGTTCCATTGATCGGACTCCATGGAGGGATTTCTTACAACCCATGCTTGGCTCCCTGTCAGTTCGGAAGAGCCAGAAGAGAAGGGCCTCATGAGATGTTGATGCCTCATATCATTTTTGATTTTCAGGGAGATAGCGACGAGCTGCGTCGTAAATTCATAAGGGCTTGGGACAGAGTTCACCAATCTGACCCATATGAGTTGGGATCAAAGACTTCTCTGCTAATGGAGCCATACCTCAGATGGGTCCGCATCCGTGCCCAGAAGCTAGGTATGCCATATGAAGCTGTCAGGCCCGTTACTCTTGAAGTTGCTAATGAGGAGGGGGTTCCTCCAACTATTCTCCACCCTTATATGCCCACTGATATTGGGACACTGAAGAGGTCTTGGATGCAACTGCGGGAAGAATGGGATTCTTATCGGGAGAGGTTCAATGAACAGGAGCAAAAGATCCAGAAGCTGACCAGACAGTTGGAGAATGAGCGGATTCTGAATGATTATGTCCGCACTGAGAAGAAGAGACCATGTGAGCGTTGATGGACCGTTGATGATTTCTTTTACAGTTTTATTTACTTTTTAGTATTTCCATTCTTGTAACGCCTAAGGGCAATTTGTTGAACAATTTAAATTTCGAAGTTTAAATCTAATAAAGTGTGTTTCCTTTCTTGTTTACAAATTTGAATCCCGATTGTCTTTGAAATCATAAATCATACGCATTTCATCCCATGCACTTCATAAACAGGTACCCATTATAGGTCTCTTATCTTCTTCGCTGTTTATTTCAGCGCTCAATCATCATGTCTGCTGAACCTTCCACTAAGCAAGCTATCAAGGCCCTCTAAGCCCAGAATGCCCAATTTCAAGAGCTGTTCATGAATCTAGCTAAGGGCCAGCAGGACCTGAAGACCTTGATTCTAAAAGAGAAGAAGAAGAAGAAGAAGAGAACCATCTTGTTCAACATTGGACGCAGGTTTGGAAACGGGCTGCAGAATGAAGTTGATCTGACCACCTCATCTGGAGGGAAAGATAGTCCACAAGAAAGGAGGGCTCCTAGCCCTATGGTCTCCGACAACGAGACGGACTATGATGAAGAACAGTATCCTCCTGCCGAGGATAAGTACAAACAGCTGGAAGACCGTTTGAGCGTTATGGAAATACAGAAAGTGCCCGGTCTAGACTTCAGAGATCTAGGTCTGTCCTCTGGGGTAGTGATTCCCCATAAGTTCAAGGCACCTACCTTTGCCAAGTATGACAGAGCTTCCTATCCAAAGCTGCACCTCCGGTCATATGTGAGGAAGATCCATCCTTACACTGCTGATAAGAACTTGTGGATCCATTTCTTTCAAGACAGTCTCTCAGGGACTCAGCTTGAGTGGTTCTATCAGTTGGATGGAGCCAGTATCCGTAGCTGGGAAGATTTAGCTACTGCATTCTATAGGCAGTATCAGTACAACTCCGACCTCGCTCCTACGCATACCCAACTCCAGGGTATGTCAATAGGAACGGGTGAACGATTTAAAGAGTATGCTCAGAAATGGAGAGACCTTGCCGGAAGGGTTCAACCACCTTTGGCTGATCGTGAGCTTGTTGACATGTTTCTGGGGACCCTGTCTGGTCCATTCTTTAACCATCTGATTGGAAGCTCTTCAGCTGGGTTTACAGATCTTATTTTGACTGGTGAGAGGATTGAAGCTGGTATTACAGCTGGGAAGATACAGAAGGGTACCTCATCAAGCACTGAGAAGAAGCCGTTTAAGAAAGAGTCTAGTGCTGTCTACAGTTCAAGAAGACAGAATAGACTGGAACACCGCCAAGCTGTCAATGCGGTTGTCATCTCAAAACCTGCTGGTTCCCCTCAGCATCACAATCATCAAAAAGATGAGAGACCTCGAAGGCAATTCACTCGTCTCAGCATGACTTTGTCTCACATTCTGCCACAGTTGCTGAAGACCAATCTGGTGACTCTAAAAGAAGCTCCGAAGAATCCAAGTACCAAATCACCAAAGTACAACCCTAATGCCCGCTGCGCTTTTCACTCTGATAGCCCGGGGCATAATACAAATGATTGTTGGGTTTTGAGGAACAGGGTGCAAGACCTAATTGATGCAAAGGAGATTGAGTTTGAGGCGCCCGAGAGGCCTAATGTTGTGACTGCTCCCATGCCCAAACATGGAGTAAATGTTGTAGAAGAAGACTTGTTTGTAGTTTCCGTGGATGATATTGTTACCCCTCTGATGACTGTCAAGAACAACCTGTTGCTAGCCGGTTTATTTTCGGGCTGTGGCGAAGGTTGCCATATGTGTTCTGTTTTACCTGCTGGTTGCCCATTTCTGAAGTCAGGTATCCAAAACCTGATGGATAATAAGGAGATCCTATTTGAGAAGATTGTTGTTCCTCCCATTCCTACTGAAGAAGTTTCCATTATTACCATTTTTGACAATTCTTCCAAGGCTCCCTCGAGGAAGCCTGTTAGAATTACATCTGTTCCGAATATCGCACCTGTGGTTATCACTGTTCCGGGGCCCATCCCCTACACCTCTGACAAAGCTTTCCCTTGGCACTATAGGGCAGATGTTTATGTTCTTGGAGTTAAGCAAGAGTTTGATGCTGATACCGGCGTCAGCAAAATTACTGGGCCTGCTAAAGTCACCCGCAACAGTAGACTTTTCTCACCTGATATTGCTCCACCAACTGTCCGGAGACCTGTTGTCATTACACCTGCAAGTGTACCTATCACCATTCCTGATCAAGTTCTTAGTTCTACCCTTGTCGCCGAGTCATCTAACGCTCGGGGCAAAGGGATCATCACTGATGTGCCTGCCCAGACAGAGGCACCGAAGACAATTACTGTTGAAGCTTCTAAACAGGAGATGAAAGAGATTTTGAAGATTATTAAGAAGAGTGATTATAACGTAGTTGAGCAGCTGGGGCAAACCCCATCCAAGATTTCTATGTTGTCACTGTTGTTGTGTTCAGAGGCCCATGCTAAGGCTCTGATTACCTTCCTGAAGACTGCCCACGTGCCACAAGAGACATCAGCTGATCAGTTTACAGATTGTGTGGCTAATTTAACTGCTGATAATGGTTTGGGATTCTCCGACGCCGATTTGACTGTTAAAGGGAAGAACCACAATGATGCCCTGCATGTCTCCATTGAATGCAGGGGCACTACTCTTGCACATGTATTGGTTGATACTGGTTCCTCATTGAACGTCTTGCCCAAGAAAGCTCTGGACCGGTTGGATTGCGAAGGGTTGGAGCTAAATCCAAGTAACATCATCGTCAGGGCCTTTGACGGGTCTAAAAGGATGGTGCATGGTGAAGTTGATATTCCAATTAAAGTTGGTTCTCAGGTCTTCAATTCTACATTCTACGTGATGGACATTCGGCCATCCTATTCTTGTTTGCTGGGTCGTCCATGGATCCATAAAGCTGGGGCCGTAACCTCAACGCTTCATCAGAAGCTGAAGTACCCGGTCAAAGGGAAGATTGTGACAGTACAAGGGGAGGAAGAGTATATGGTCATCCACTTCAACTCGTTCCGATACGTAGAGATGGATGGGGAGTTCATTGAAACCCCATTTCAGCACTTTGAAGAGGTTCCTCAGACACTGGCATCAGCTGAGACAGTGGTTGAAGATTCTCCTATGAAGATGGCTTCCTTAAAGGATGCCCAGGCTGTTATTGAGAAGGGTGAGTGTGAAAATTGGGGCCGACTTCCTGACTTTACACAGAAGACTAACAAGTTTGGTTTAGGTTTCACTGCAGAAGCTCAAAGGGCTGTTCGAAGTGCAAGAATTGGAAGACCTCCCGTGTTCATCAGCAACTCGGGAGTAAATGCCATTGAAGATGATGTGGAAGAGTCTGAATTCGACAGCTGGATCTATCCTACGACCAACGGTGGACCAAGCAACTGGACAGCAAAGGACTTCATCCCTATTACTCTTGTTACCCAGTAATGAACTCTTTGTTTTGAACTTGTAACAGACAATGTTTTGAAACTTTATGGCCCGGTGTCTTACCCGGGGCACCGCGACTTCATTTGTGAGGGCGTTTGTGTGCCATTTTCATATATCATTAATAAAAGCATTGGACGTTTCTTTCATTTCAAATTTTGCGCTCCTTGTTTTTCTTTATTATATATTGCAAAACATCTATTTTACACACACTCACATATACAGGTCTCAATCCACTCTGGATCTCTCTGGTAACGACTTTGCTACTGCCAGTTATGACTTCGAAAATCCGATCAACTTAGCCGAAGACGAAGGTGAAGATGATTGTGAAGTGCCTGGTGAACTTGCAAGACTGCTACTCCAGGAAGAGAGGGCCATTCAGCCACACGAAGAGCCAGTGGAAACAGTGAATCTGGGTACTGAAACAGACAAGAAGGAAGTCAAGATTGGTGCAAATCTGGAGCTTAGTGTGAAACATTGGTTGATTCAGATGTTGCATGACTATGTTGAAATCTTTGCCTGGTCTTACGAAGATATGCCTGGGTTGGATACTGACATTGTGGTTCATCGCCTGCCTACCAAGGAAGACTATCCTCCGGTAAAACAAAAGGTTCGCCGTATGCGCCCATAGATGTCTGAGAAAATCAAGGCCGAAGTTATGAAACAGTTTGACGCCGGTTTTCTAGCAGTGACTTCTTACCCTCAGTGGGTTTCCAATGTGGTGCCAGTACCGAAGAAAGATGGTAAGGTCCGAATGTGTGTTGACTACAAGGATTTGAACAGGGCAAGCCCTAAGGATGACTTCCCTTTACCTCACATCGACGTTCTGGTTGACAATACTGCTCAGCACAAGGTATTCTCCTTTATGGATGGTTTCTCCGGTTATAACCAAATTAAGATGGCTCCCGAGAACATGGAGAAGACGACCTTTGTTACTCAGTGGGGCACCTTCTGTTACAAGGTCATGCCTTTTGGATTGAAGAATGCTGGGGCAACATATCAGCGTGCCATGGTTGCTTTGTTTCATGATATGATCCATCATGAGATTGAAGTATACGTCGACGATATGATTGCGAGGTCCCAGACTAAGGAGGAACACCTTGACCATCTACAAAAGCTGTTTGACAGGTTGAAGTTGTACAAGCTGAGATTGAACCCGAACAAGTGCACCTTCGGGGTGAGGTCTGGCAAACTACTAGGTTTCGTTGTAAGCGAAAAAGGTATTCAAGTTGACCCTGCCAAAGTGAAAGCCATACAAGAGATGCCGGCTCCCAAGACAGAGAAAGAAGTCAGAGGCTTTCTGGGACGACTGAACTACATTGCCCGATTCATCTCGCACCTAACTGCTACTTGTGAGCCAATCTTCAAGCTGCTGAAGAAAGATCAAGTGGTACATTGGAATGATGAATGCCAGGCTGCTTTCGAAAGGATCAAAGAGTATTTCCAGGAGCCACCTATTCTGATGCCACCAGTTAAAGGGAGACCTCTGATCTTATACTTGATAGTACTTGACAACTCAATGGGGTGTGTGCTGGGGCAGCATGACGAGTCTGGCCGAAAAGAGCACGCTATTTATTACCTTAGCAAAAAGTTTACCGACTGTGAGACCCGATACTCACTGCTTGAGAAAAATTGCTGCGCTTTGGCATGGGTTGCTCGCCGGCTGAGACAGTATATGCTGACTCACACTACTCTGTTGATTTCAAAGATGGATCCAATCAAGTATATCTTCGAAAAGCCTGCCTTGTCCAGAAGAATAGCAAGATGGCAGATGATTTTGACTGAGTATGACATCCAGTACACAACTCAAAAAGCAATCAAGGGAAGTGTATTGGCAGACCATTTGGCACATCAGGAAGTGGATGATTACCAGTCTATGAACTTTGAATTTCCGAACGAGAATATCATGGTAGTAACTGATTGTGAGACACCTGGACCGGATGAAGGACCTGAGGAAGGATCCCGATGGTCTATGTATTTTGATGGAGCCTCGAACACTTTGGGTAATGGCATTGGCGCTGTGATCATATCTCCTAAAGGCTCTCATACTCCATTTACCGCCCGACTATGTTTCAACTGCACCAACAATATGGCGGAGTATGAAGCATGCATCATGGGTCTTCGAGCTGCAATTGACCTAAGGATTAAGTTTCTAAGTGTCTTCGGAGATTCCGCTCTCGTGATCAGTCAGATCAAAGGCGAGTGGGATACGAAACACCCTAATCTTATTCCTTATAAGGAGTATGTGTTGACATTGCTTCCCCATTTCGAGGAGATAACCTTTGAACACTTCCCAAGAGAGGAGAATCAGTTGGCGGACGCGCTGGCTATGATGTCTTCTATGTTAAAAGTCAAATGGGACAACGAGGCTCCCCAGATCATTATTGAAAGATTGGAAGAACTTGCACATTGCTGTGACATTGAGACTGAAGAAGTAACAGAAAAGCCCTGGTATCATGAGGTGAAGAGGTACCTTGAAGCTCAGGAATACCCCGAGGGTGCATCTATTAATGACAAGAAGTTTCTGAGAAGGTTTGCGGTAAAATTCTTCATCAGCAATGGCATTCTTTACAAATGTAACCATGATTCGACCTTACTGCGTTGTGTGGATAAGATTGAAGCAGAAAGAATCATGACAGAGCTGCATGAAGGTACTTTCGGAACTCATTCCAGTGGACATACCATGGCAAAGAAAATCCTTCGGGCAAGATATTACTGGTCGACAATGGAAGCTGACTGTTATCAGCATTCTCGGACTTGTCACAAGTGCCAGGTCTATGCTGATAAGGTGCACATACCTCCAGTTCCTCTGAATGTTTTGACGGAACCTTGGCCTTTTGCAATGTGGGGCATTGATATGATTGGCGATATCAGACCTACGGCGTCCAACGGGCATCGTTTCATCCTTGTAGCTATTGATTACTTTACGAAGTGAGTTGAAGCAGCTTCCTTTGCTACGGTAACCAAGAACGTCGTGGCACGGTTCATTCGGCACAACCTGATCTGTCGATACGGTGTACCAGAGAGGATCATTATGGATAATGGTACTGTTATACCCCAAAATTTTCCCTCCCATATTCTTCAAGATTTGTCAAGTCAAAGCTTCAAAATCTCCTCAAGGGTTGCATAGTTCAAGGGCCTCCTAACAGTCAAAATTAGGGTTTTGGTTCTGACAAAGAAGATGAAGTTTCCAAGGGTCTAATCAAGTCCCACATGCCTACAAAAATGGTCAAGCATCCTCATGCCAAGTTTCAAGACTTACAGCATAAAATTGCACAGTCAAAAACCCTAATTGCACTACAGTCAACTGTAGGGGCAAAATGGTCATTTGGCAGTCAAAAGTTCAAATTTTTGGTCAACATCTCATTTTGAAGCCACAAACATCATTTGATCAATGCTTGATCATGATCCTCAAATCTTGGCTCAAAAATCATCAAGATGCAAAAGTTTCCATATTTGGACAGTTGAAAAAGTCAACTGTAAATTGACCAGGGCATAACTTTCACATGGATTATCAGAAAAATTCCCTCCAAAGCTCATTTTGAAGAGAAAGACATTTCCTACAACTCCTCTTCACACTTCAAGTCCAAGAAATGCTCTCATAAAAAGTTATCAATTTCAACATTATAGGTCATTTTCAAAAGTCAACAAAAAGGGACTTTTAGTCAAAGGCCATAACTTGAGATTGGTTAATCAAAATGACATGGGACCAAAGGCATTGGTTATAGGACTCAAAGACCTTTCCAAAATGTCCAAAAACATGAGCAAAGATTAAAAATTGAGCAAGTTATTCCTTGTGGAAATTGGGAAATGTTTAGATATTTTGAAAAGTCAACATTGCTTCAAATGACCTAAAATTGCTAATGGGCCTCTTTTTCTTCCACAATTCATCATCCTAGGCATGTGCACGACCATTTGGCCCAAAGGCAAGTTTTACTTCATTTTTATTTATTTATTTGGATTTTTAATTATTAATAATTCATTTAATTAAATTAAATATGTGGAAAATACTAAACTTAGGTTTTTAAATCTTTTTGTGCATAAAATATCTCCAAGATTTCGTGCAAATCAGGTTAGGAAAGAATCAAAGGTAATTGGACATGATTTGGTAGCAAATGTGCATGAAAAGATTTGAAAATAATAGCATGGAAAATCAAATATTGTATCATCAATTCAAGGATTCTTTGATCAATTTTCTCAACCCTAATCATTCACATGTATATATGGATGCAAGCCCTACTCCTCATAACCTCCCAGCTGCGCCAGAAAAGCATAGAGAAACTTGAGTTTTTGCCAAAAAAAATTGGAAACTGAAAGCTAGGTTACAGGTCGATTCAAGCAAAGAGACTTGTTCCATCACCTTCCTGAGGCTTCAAGGAATATTTTCAAATCAAAACCATTCATCCTAACACCAAGAAACGTGAGGACGATGGTGACCTGTACAGAAATTTTTTTACATTCTTGCATCTCGATTCATGCATCTTTAAGAATTTTTTATGTTTGATTTATGTTCCTTGACTAATTCTGAAGCTAACTACATAATTCAATTGAGTTTTCATGTGCTATATGCGATTCCACCATTGATACAGGTTAGGGTTCTTTGAGGTCCAAATTGGGCGTTTCTAAAAGCTATAAAATTAGAACATCATAATGCCATGAATGGATTCAGTGTGTTTGGACGAAAACAATGGAACCCTCGCGCCTAATTTATGAGGCCATATGGCCTATTCGCTATTTTGAAAACAAGCTTGTTTTGGGGGGGTTTAAAACCCCCGCTAACCCTTTTTATTTTCAGGAAAGAAACACAACGATGAAGAAGATGATTAGGTGGCCATCAGTAATTGGTTGATTCAAAATTTCGCGCGAAAAAGTCACTAACGCTTTGGTTTATTTTATATTCATTGTTTGTTATTTAATATACAAAGAAGTAAAGTGGCACGATTGGCAGGCATATACATTGATAACCAACAGGACCTGGGTTCGATCCCAGGTCCCCACTCCTTTCCATATTGTTTTTCCATTAATACTTCTGTGCAGTTTCAGTATTGAAGACCACCATGCATCTCTCAAATCTAGCTGGCCACTTGGCCAATGGAGACGGTCAGAAGGCCATGATCTGAAGAACATGGTAAACCTGAGTCAACGCACCTACACGCGTCCTGAAAAGGTCAAAGAGGGCTTGATATAGGTGGGCCAGAATTGCTATAATATACCTCTCAATTTGGGGACAGACCCCCCTAGGTTTGCAATATTCTTTTCATTATTTTTTATTTGATTCAATTATTTTCCTTTTTAATTAATTTCTTTAATTTAATATTTTCATAAAAAACATAAAAACAATATAAAATCAGAAAAAGACAAAAATAAGTATTTTTATTTAATTAATATATTTTTTGTAAATAAATATTGTTCATTAATTTTAGCTATTAAATTAGGTTTAATTCAAACATTTTCTTAATTAACTCAAAATTTTGTAGAAAATTAGGTTTAATTATTTTAATTACTTTTATTCCTTTTTTTTACCATTATTAATAATTAAATATTATTTATTTTTGTAATTAAACTACCATGTAATTAATTAGGTTAATTTAGGTTTAACTTTAATACTTTCTTAATAGACTAAAAAAACAATTAGAATTAGGGTTAACATTTTAATTTCAATTAATCTTTCTCATTAAAACCATAAATGCAAAAATCTCAAAAAATAATTTCTTTTTCTTTTTAATTTAATTAATTTAACAATTTAATTTAATTTCGTTAAAAAGGGTCCAACGCCCTCGTTTCTAATATTTAATTCAATTCGCATAATTATTCCTTTTTCTTTTAATATTTATGTACCTCTCCCAAAGCCTTGTAAACTCGGACATTTTAATCTTTCGCACTTTACTTTAATTATTTACTTTCTGTCAAATCGGGTCCTGGAAATTTTGGCGATGTGGACCCGCGCCTTTGTAATAGTTTAGAACTTTTATTTCCCGCAATTTTTTAACTGTTAAATAAATGCATGCAAGAATGAATGACGAAAATAAAAACAAACGCATAGATCACTGTGATACGAACAAGATAAAATAAATGAAAACGACACACAAATCACACACCACCCCTAGGGTACGCCTCACTGTTGCCTTGCCTCTCGAAAGGTGATCGTCGAGTAGAGGATGTTTTAGTAAGTCCTCATGATCCGGGAACCTGGCATGAAGGTAGCTTCTAAGGTATCTTCCTATTGCTCTGGTGATCACCATGTCCCGAACCCTCGAATTGACCCGAACACCTCCAACGGTGGTGCTACCTACCTCTCAATGGTGGGATGGCACTACTTTAAAGGATATTTACATAGACGAATTCCTTAGGGTAGGTAGACGACTCTAGATACTTGCTCTAATTTCAAAAACAAATTCAAAAATACTCTTGACACCGACACCTTTTCAAAAAGCTTTCGAAAGCAACTTTTCAAACACTCTTGAGGACCGATACAAGAGTCGAACTGAAATTTTCAAAGAAACTTTTTAAAACCCACAGTTGAAAAGCAAACAAACAATTTTGAAAACACAAGCGAGCAAGTATCTAAGAGCCCATGGATAACCATGGATAGAAAGGGTGCTAACACCTTCCCTTTCTATAACCTACCTCCCGAACCGAGAGCAATCTCTATAAGGAATTTTTCTGTGCTTTTGTCCTTTCCATTTGGAGAAAATAAAAGACGGTGGCGACTCTTGCTTCCGCGACATTTCACGAACCAGCGTTAAACAGTCAGTTCCAGATCCACCGATCACAGAACTGGCGACTCTGCTGGGGACAATTTTAAAGTGAGGTGTACCTTAGGGTTAGTTCATAACTGTGTTTTCAATTGTATTGACTTGTCTGCTTTAAATTTGTGGGTTGCATGGGAGTTACATAGATCCTAACCCGGATATGGGGATACCCTGTTTAGGTAGCATAAGCTGTGAGGGACCTGTCCGGCGTAGACCGACACGGGTGAAACAGTGGCTACGTTGGTGTGTCACCTTGGTCTGTACCGATATCCCTTGTGTCGCAACAAGGAGAATATGGGTCTTCTAAGGAGTCATTAAGCACCAACAACCTTAGAACCTTAATTGACACAACTTGGCCATTAGAACAGTAGTAGTATGCTACGCCCATTGAGGCTAAACTCTCGTGATGGTTCTGGCCGCAAGAAAAGATTGCGATGCTGGAGTTATGATCGATTGAGGGTATTCAATGATATTGGGATCCTCTAAGAACCCGGTTACTTTGATAGGACAGGTATGAACCAACAAACTGAAAGAGGGTAGTACCTAGACCTCATGCTGGCCTAAACTTTAAGGGCTTGTCTTGTGTGACTTGTGTGCCTTACCATGTTTGCCTTTGTATCTATTTGTGGTGTGCTTTATCATAACATCATAACATCATGAGCATTGCATGCATCCTGCATAAGGACTGACCATTTCAAAGACAAGAGGGTTTCACCTTTGCTCTGTTTTGTAGGACATCATGATGCATGTGCGAAGGAATACTATCCGGTTCAACTTTGTTCACTCACCTGAGCTGCTTGAAGAGTTGGTTAGCAGAATTCCAAACACCACTTCCTTCATTCAGAGGCATGGTTCTCTTCTCAGTTTAGTCACTGCAAAGCGGGATCAACAGTTGATGAGTGTTCTGACCCAGTTCTATGACCCTCTGTACCAGTGCTTCACCTTTCAAGACTTCCAGCTGGTCCCTACCCTGGAAGAGTTCTCTGATTTGCTTGGTATCCCTATCTTGGATCAGACTCCCTTTACTGGTTGGGAAAAGACCCTCAGGCTTGAGGATGTTGCTGCAGCTCTTCCCTTGACACATCAAGAGGTAATGGACAACTAGGTAACTAGAAGCGGAGTCAAGGGTTTCTTGGCCAAGTTTCTGATTGGTAAAGCTAACAGTTTCTGGAATGACCTGGACTTTAGGGCATATGAAGATATCTTGGCTCTCTTAATCTATGGGCTAGTCTTGTTTCCTAATCCTGACAACTTCATCAATGTCACTGCCATAAGGATCTTTATGTCTCAGAATCCTGTGCCCACTCTCTTGGGTGACATCTTGCAACAACTTCACGCTCGTACTACCCGAAGACGAGGAACCCTATGGTGTTGTATCCCTTTGTTGGTGAGGTGGTTTATTTCGCACCTCCCTAAGTTCGTGCTGAAGAACCAAGAAGGAAGAGGTTGGGCTCATAGGTTAATGTCTCTCACCGATAAAGACATCATTTGGACTTGCAGAGGTTTGGATGAGATAGCTATTATTGATCGATGCGGGGAATACCCTAATGTTCCTATGATTGGTACCCAAGGAGGAATCTCTTACAATCCATGTCTAGCACTCCGTCAGTTTGGAAGATCCAGAAGAGCAGGCCCCCATGAGATGTTGGTGCCTCACATCAGTTTTGAGTTTCAAGTGGATAGTGACGAGCTGCATCGTAGGTTCATCAAGGCTTGGGACAAAGTTCATAAAGCTGACCCACAAGAGTTGGGGCCAAAGACTTCTTTACCTATGGAAGCCTACTACAAATGGGTTCGCACCCGTGCTCAGAAGTTAGGTATGCCATACGAAGCTGTCAGACCCGTCATTCTTGAGTGTCTTGACAAAGATGGTGTTCCTCCAACTGTCCTTCCTCCTCAGATACCTACTGATTATGAGACATTAAAGAGGTCTTGGTCGCAACTGCGAGAAGAGCGGGATTCTTATCGGGAAAAGTTCAACGAGCAGGAGTTGAAGATCCAAAAGTTGATGAAGCAGTTGGAGAACGAGCGAGCTCTGAATGACTACATCCGTACTGAGAAGAGAAGACCATGGGATCAATAAGGAGCTCTGTATGTTCTTTTACAGCTTTATTTCCCTTTTCAGTATTTCCCTTCATGTAACGCCTAAGGGCAACCTGTTGAATAATTTCAGTTTCAAAGTTGAATCTAATGAAGTGTGTTCCTTTTTGTTTACAAAGTTGATTCCCGATTGTCTTTGAAAACGTAAATCATACGCATTCCATTCATCATATGCATAGCAGGTTTTCCTCTTTTCAGGTTGCTTACCGTTCTTCGCTGTTTATTTCAGCATCATGAACCCCGACTCGTCATCAACTGAGATGTCCATCAAAGCTCTTCAGGCGCAGAATGCGCAATTTCAGGAATTAATCATGGGTTTGGCTCAGGGCCAAGAAGAGCTGAAGGCTCTGCTCCTGAAGAAGGAAAAGAAGAAGAAGAGAAAGACTGTTCTTTTCAACTCGGGCCGAAGGTTTGGCAACACTCTGCAAAATGAAGAGGCTGGTTCTTCTATTGGCAAGGGTACCCCCCAAGGGGAAAAAGGTCCAAGTCCGGTAGTCTCCGACAACGAGACTGATTTTGATGAAGAGCAATATCCTCCTGCAGAAGACAGATATAAGCAGTTGGAAGACAGGCTGAACGCTATGGAGATCCAACAGGTGCCTGGGATGGATTTCAGAGATTTGGGTTTGTCTACTGGTGTGATTATTCCTCGTAAGTTCAAAGCACCATCCTTCACTAAGTACGACGGGGCGTCTTGTCCCAAGCTACATCTCAGGTCCTATGTTCGGGAGATTCGACCGTACTCAGTGGATAAGAATTTGTGGATCCACTTCTTCCAGGAGAGTCTTCCAGGAGAGTCTTTCAGGGACTCATCTCGAATGGTTCTATCAGCTGGATGGGACCAAGGTTCATAAATGGGAGGAGTTGGCTACTGCTTTCTATAAGCAGTATCAATATAATGTCGACCTTGCCCCTACGCGTACCCAACTCCAGGGTATGTCGCTAGGTTCAAGTGAAGGTTTTAAAGAGTACGCTCAGAAGTGGAGGGATCTGGCTGGCAGGGTGCAGCCTCCGTTGACTGATCGGGAGTTGGTAGACATGTTCCTGGGGACCCTATCTGGGCCATTTTTCAACCATCTTATTGGTAACTCGTCTGCAAAGTTTACCGATCTTATTCTGACTGGAGAAAGAATTGAGGCTGGGTTGAAGTCTGGTAAGATTCCGAAGGGTGCATCTATAAGTTCAGAGAAGAAACCCTTCAAGAAGGAGGCAAGTGCTGTATATGGCTCCCGGAGACAAGAGAAATCTGAGCGCCGCCAATCTGTCAGTGCGGTAATGATTGCTAAGCCTGCTGCCGCTCCTCGGCCAACCAATCCTCAAAGGGCTGAAAGACCTAGAAGAGAATTCACCCGTTTGAGCATGACCCTATCCCAAATCTTGCCGCAGTTACTATCCACCAATCTAGTGACTGTCAGAGAGGCGCCAAAGGTTGTAAACACTGCCTCCCCCAAATACAACCCAAATGCTCGTTGTGCTTACCATTCTGATAGCCCGGGGCATTCCACTGATGACTGTTGGGCATTAAGGAATAAGGTGCAAGACCTTATCGACGCGAAAGAGATACAGTTCGAAGCGCCTGAGAGGCCGAATGTGGTGATTGCTCTTATGCCTCAGCATGGGGTAAATGCTGTTGATGAAGAGGTATACGCTGTTTCTGTGGAAGATCTAGCCACTCCCTTAATGACTGTCAAGAGGAACCTACTGCTGGCCGGTTTATTTCCGGGTTGCAGTGAGGGTTGCCTATTCTGTGCTGCTTCCCCATCTGGTTGTCCTTTGCTGAAGTTGGGCATCCAAAGCCTAATGGATATCAAGGAGATTATGTTTAAGAAGTCCGCTGTTCAGTTGGTTCCGGTAGAAGAAGTTGCTGTTGTTACCATCTTCAATAATCCACTCAGGGCTCTCCCAAAAAAGCCCGTTCATATCATGACTGTCGCACCTGTTGTTATCACTGTTCTGGGGCCTCTTCCCTACGTATCTGATAAAGCTGTCCCCTGGCATTATGGGGCAGACGTATATGTGAATGGAATCAAACAAGAATTCAACACTGGCGCCAGTATCTGCGATATCACTGGTCCAGCCAAGGTTACCCGCAGTGGCAGACTCTTCTCGCCTGACATTGCACCGCCCGCTACTCGAAGACCCCTCCTTATAACACCTACAAGTATACCCGTTCCTGTTTCTGACCAAGTTGTTTCCCCTGCTGCCGAGTCATCCAATGCTCGGGGCAAAGGAATTGAAGATGAGCCTGCCCGGATGGAGGCACCGATACCTATAAATGCTGAGGCCTCCCAACAAGAGATGGAGGAAATCCTGAAAATAATAAAGAAGAGTGACTTCAATGTTGTGGAACAGCTGGGGCATACGCCCTCCAAAATCTCCATGCTCTCCTTATTGCTGTGCTCCGAGGCCCATGCTAAGGCCTTAATCTCATTTCTCAAGACGGCCCATGTGCCACAGGAGATATCTGCAGTCCAGTTCACTGATTACGTAGCAAATCTGACAGCGGACAATGGCCTGGGTTTCTCAGATGCTGACCTGACTGCAAAGGGAAGGGACCACAATGATGCCCTGCATGTCTCTATTGAATGCAGGGGCACTACTCTGGCGCACGTGTTGGTGGACACTGGTTCTTCCTTAAATGTGCTACCTAAGAAGGCCTTGGACCGTTTGGATTGTGAAGGTTTGGAGCTGAAACCTAGCAATATCATCGTCAGAGCCTTTGACGGTTCCAAGAGGATGGTTCATGGAGAGGTTGACATTCCTATTCGTGTGGGCTCTCAGGTGTTTGACTCTACCTTCTATGTGATGGATATCCGTCCATCTTATTCTTGTCTACTGGGTCGACCTTGGATCCACAAAGCTGGGGCAGTGACCTCTACCTTGCACCAGAAGCTGAAGTACCCCGTCAGAGGGAAGATCGTCACTGTACAAGGAGAGGAAGAGTATATGGTGAGCCATTTGAATTCCTTCAGGTACATTGAGATGGACGGGGAGTTTATTGAAACCCCCTTTTAGCATTTCGAGGAGGTACTTCCAATTTCAGCAGCAGCAGAAACAGCGGTCGAAGAGGATGTTCCTTTGAAGATGGCTTCCCTGAAGGATGCCCGGGCTGTGGTTCAGAAAGGTGAATGTACTAACTGGGGCAGGCTTCCCGACTTTACACAGAAAACTGACAAATTAGGGCTGGGTTTTACTGCAGAAGGACAGAAAGCTATGCGGCAGGCCAAGATCAGAAGACCTCCTGTGCTCATTACCAATCCAGGAGTGAATGCTGTTGGGAAGGATAATGAAGTGGATGAAGCTGAATTCAATAGCTGGATCTACCCGACGACTGAAGGAGGATTGACCAATTGGATTGCCAAAGACCATACTCCTGTTACTTTTGTTACGCAGTAATAAACTTCTTTGTTTTATTATTTATAATAAACAATAAATTAAAACTCTATGGCCCGGTGTCTTACCCGAGGCACCGTGGTTTTATTTGTGAGGGCATATAAATTGTCATTTCATATATCATAAATAAAAATCTTGGACGCTTTCTCGCATTTCAAATCTTATGCTCCTTTTCTTTCTTTCCTTCCTTTATATATTTCAAAAAACAGCTGTATTTACACACACTCACTCATACAGGTTTCAATCCACTCTGGATCTCACTGGTAACGACTCTGCTACTGCCAATTATGACTTCGAAAATCCGATCAACTTAGCCGAAGACGAAGGTGAAGATGATTGCGAAGTGCCCGGCGAGCTTGCAAGACTGTTACTTCAGGAAGAGAGGGCAATTCAACCACATGAAGAGCCAGTGGAAACAATAAACCTGGGTACTGAGGCAGACAGAAAAGAGGTAAAGATTGGTGCCAACCTAGAGCTCAGCGTGAAGCAACGGTTGACTAAGATGCTACATGATTATATGGAGATCTTTGCCTGGTCCTACGAAGACATGCCCGGGTTGGATACCGATATTGTGGTCCATCATTTGCCTACTAAGGAAGACTGTCCTCCGGTTAAGCAAAAGGTCCGTCGTATGCGTCCAGAGATGTCTGAAAAGATCAAAGCCGAGGTTATGAAACAGTTTGATGCTGGGTTCCTTGCAGTGACTTCTTACCCTCAGTGGGTTGCTAACGTGGTGCCGGTACCAAAGAAGGACGGTAAGGTCAGAATGTGTGTCGATTACAGGGATCTGAACAGGGCCATCCCCAAAGATGACTTCCCTCTACCTCACATTGATGTCCTTGTTGACAATACAGCTCAGCATAAGGTGTTCTCTTTCATGGATGGTTTTTCAGGTTACAATCAGATCAAGATGGCTCCTGAAGACATGGAAAAGACTACCTTTGTTACTCAGTGGGGCACCTTCTGCTACAAAAGTCATGCCCTTTGGACTCAAGAACGCTGGGGCAACCTACCAACGTGCCATGGTTGCTTTATTTCATGATATGATCCATCATGATATAGAAGTGTATGTTGACGACATGATCGCAAGGTCCCAGACTGAGGAAGAGCACCTAGATCATCTGCGGAAATTGTTCGACCGACTGAAACTGTACAAGCTAAGGTTGAACCCGAACAAGTGCACCTTCGGGGTAAAATCTGGAAAGTTACTAGGCTTCGTTGTAAGTGATAAGGGTATTCAAGTGGACCCTGCCAAGGTCAAAGCTATTCAAGAGATGCCAGTTCCCAGAATAGAGAAAGAGGTCAGAGGCTTTTTAGGACGCCTGAATTACATTGCTCGATTCATCTCGCATCTGACTGCCACCTGTGAACCAATCTTCAAGCTGCTGAAGAAAGATCTGGTAGTACGTTGGAATGATGAATGTCAGGCTGCTTTTGACAAAATCAAGGAGTATCTCCAAGAACCACCCATCCTTATGCCACCAATTGAAGGGAGACCTCTGATACTATACCTGACAGTACTCGACAACTCAATGGGGTGTGTGCTGGGGCAGCATGACGAGTCTGGCCGAAAAGAGCATGCCATTTATTACCTTAGCAAAAAGTTTACCGACTGTGAGACCCGATACTCACTGCTTGAGAAAACTTGCTGCGCTTTGGTATGGGCTGCTCGCCGGCTGAGACAGTATATGCTGACTCACACTACCTTGTTGATCTCAAAGATGGATCCTATAAAGTACATATTTGAAAAACCTGCTCTGTCTGGGAGAATAGCAAGATGGCAGATGATCTTGACGGAATACGACATTCAGTACACGACCCAGAAAGCCATCAAGGGAAGTGTATTGGCAGACCACTTGGCACATCAGGCCGTAGACGACTATCAGTCAATGAACTTTGAGTTTCCAGACGAGAGCATCATGATCGTGACTGATTGTGAAGTACCTGGACCGGATGAAGGACCTGAGGAACGATCCAGATGGTCTATGCACTTTGACGGAGCCTCCAATGCTTTGGGTAACGGTATCGGCGCTGTAATAGTATCCCCTCAAGGCACTCATACTCCACTCACTGCCCGGCTATGTTTCAACTGTACCAACAACATGGCGGAGTATGAGGCGTGCATCATGGGTCTTCAAGCTGCGATCGACCTAAGGATCAAGTTTCTGAGTGTCTTCGGAGATTCCGCTCTTGTGATCAATCAGATCAAAGGAGAGTGGGATACGAAACATTCGAATCTTATTCCTTACAGAGAATGTGTGTTGACCTTGATCCCCCACTTCACGAAGATAACCTTTGAACACTTTCCGAGAGAGGAGAATCAGCTGGCGGACGCGTTAGCTACAATGTCTTCTATGTTCAAGGTCAAATGGGATAATGAGGCTCCCCGAATCATCATCTGGAAATTGGACGAACCGGCATACTGTTGTGATCTCGAGACTGAATTGGTGACAGAGAAGCCTTGGTACCATGAGGTGAAGAGATATCTGGAAGCTCAGGAATACCCTGAAGGTGCATCTGTCAATGATAAGAAGTTTATGAGAAGGTTCGCAGCGAAGTTCTTCCTTAGCAATGGCATCTTGTACAAGCGAAACCATGATTCGACCTTACTACGGTGTGTGGACAAGACTGAAGCAGAAAGGATCATGGAAGAACTACATGAAGGGACCTTTGGTACACATTCCAGTGGACACACTATGGCAAAGAAGATCCTTCGGGCAGGGTATTTCTGGTCCACAATGGAAGCTGACTGCTACCAGCATTCTCGGACGTGCCATAAGTGCCAGATTTACGCAGACAAGGTGCATGTTCCTCCAGTTCCTCTGAATGTTCTGACTGCGCCTTGGCCGTTTGCAATGTGGGGCATAGACATGATCAGTGAGATTAAACCTACGGCATCTAATGGGCATCGCTTCATCCTGGTAGCGATTGATTATTTCACGAAATGGGTTGAAGCAGCTTCTTACGCCACGGTAACCAAGACTGTTGTGGCACGGTTCATTCGGCATAATCTGATCTGTCGATACGGCGTCCCTGAGAGAATTATTACAGACAACGGTACCAATCTCAATAACAAGATGATCACTGAGCTCTGCGAGCAGTTTAAGATACAACACCACAATTCTTCTCCTTACAGACCGAAGATGAATGGGGCTGTAGAAGCAGCAAATAAGAACATCAAGAAAATCGTGCAGAAGATGACAGTGACTTATAAAGATTGGCACGAGATGTTACCGTTCGCTCTACATGGGTACCGTACCTCAGCCAGGACGTCAACCGGGGCAACTCCTTTCTCATTGGTCTATGGTATGGAGGCAGTCTTACCGATCGAAGTGCAAATACCCTCTTTTCGGATAATGAAGGATGCAAATCTAAACGAAGATGATTGGATCTAGACACGACTTGATCAATTAAACCTTATTGATGAAAAGAGACTCGCTGATATCTGTCATGGTCAGACGTACCAAAAATAGATGATCAGGGCATTTAACAAGAAGGTCAGACCACAGGAATATCAAGTTGGGGATCTGGTAATCAAGCGAATCATCCTTCCTCAGAGTGATCCAAGGGGCAAATGGACCCCTACGTACGAAGGGCCATTTGTGGTTAAACATGTGTTCTCAGGAGGAGCCATGATTCTAACCAACATGGATGGTGACGACCTTCCTCACCCCGCCAATGCAGACATAGTAAAAAGATACTACGCATGAAAAAAGACCCGCTAGGCTGACATGCCTAGGCAAAAATTAGGGCTTCCCGGCGAACCAAAAGGGTTCGGGCAAAATGAAGGGATGAAATAAAAAAAATCAGTACACCCGGCAAGTCGAAAACCTGAAAAGGCGGCTTGGGCAAAAAGGGGTATCCCGGTGGACTGAAAACCCGAAAGGGCGGTCCAGGCAAAAGTTAGGGATAAAAGCGTAATACTATGTCTCATTGGATCCCTTTGCATCCAGAATCCGGTATCTACAGCAAGTTCAGACGGCATCGATCAGTCAGCTTCATCTTCAACCAAGGTCATCAAGTGATGAGACGCTCGGAGTTATAAAGGCAATAGCAGAGTTGAAACCCAGTGGGATCATTTACTTCACACAGCTGTTTTATTTTCTCTTGTACAAAATTTGTATAAACTCTTTTGTTCGGCGACGTTCTCTTACTAGGACGTCAGCCTCTTGTACATAAAACGCCTATTTTCAGGCAATTCAAAATCAATACAAATATATCTTTCAGTTAAAATTGCCAATTGTTTTTCCTTTTCTATTTTGTTTTGCGAAGAACGTCCAGGGTTCAATTTGTGATATATGCATTGACAATAATTTGCTAACTCACGAATATTTGCATACGAAACAAAGGATTAATTACAGGTAACATTAGAAACAGGGGCAATAAAGAGTTGTCTAAGCAATCTAATTGTTCCATCCTCCAAGGTATCAAGGTAGGTTCAGCTATAGAACATAACCAGGTATCTCAATTCCCCAGAGAGCAAGCCAGCAAGCAGTATACTCTCCTCAAGCTATACTATCAAACTTAAGGAAGTTGGGTATCCTCCAGCAGACCTCAACATTCCCCAACAATATATAGGTATTCTTAACAAGCATCCCCGGCAGTTTTGGTCTAAAGATTGTTCCCCGGCAGTATACCAGACATTCATTGGAGTCACTTCCCCGATACAATTCAAAACGTCCCCAGGAGAGTCCAATCTAGTTCCCCAGGAAATTTGGAATTCATCTCCCCAAGCAGTAAGCTTATCCCCAGTAGATTCTGGAAGCTTATCCTCGCAGAGCACGAACGCGTCGCCCGGCTTTATTCAAAGAGTTATTTCCGTACCAGGATATAACTGGGTTATCCTCAGCCAGAAGCCACGGAAAGAGCGTCCTCGACATAGTCTTCTTATCCCCAGCGAAGTCTATTAACACTTCCAATACAACTAGGGTATCCCCAGCAAGTTATTATCAACACTCAGAAAAGTACTTCTTCTCCCCACAGAGTATTGCTTCCCAGCAAGATCGCTAGAGTACTTTTCTCCCCGCAGAGCATTTCATTAGCCAGGTTTATTCCCCAACGGAGTTATCTTCTCCTACCGGTATTCTTGCAACTATCATCCCCAGCGGAGGCAAAAATTTATTCTTCAACATCAGCCCAGGAGTGACGTCCCGGCACCCGTCAAGGATTTATTTTCCTAAGACGAAAACATACATTCATAAACATCACATCTCCATACATTATAGCATGCATATACACGTCACATCTTACAAATCTCATTTATGTTGAGAACATCATTGCTTGATCCATATCATGCATTGCATATGACTGACCTTTACCTTTCAGGAAAGATCCAGTTAAATTGTCAACCATATCTCAAGACCTAGTCTGGTTCAGTTAAATCGACTCCAAAGATTTCTCTGTTTATTATCCAGTCAAAGGCCTTCTCTGGTTCAGTCAGATCGACCCTAAGATCTCCCTGTTTCTTATCCAGTTGAAGACATTTCAAGACCTAGACCGGTTCAGTTAATCGACCCTAAGATTTTCTGTTTCTTATCCAGTCCAAGGCCTTCTCTAGTCCAGTTAAATCGACCCCAAACAGATTTTCCTGATAAAGACTCAGTAGAAGTTATCCAAGATTCTCTCAATGATTGCTGTTGAGGTTGTAGTCGCCTATGGTTCTCTCCCCGATACTGCGGAGGTAGTAATCATCCCAAGATTTGCTCAACGATTGCTGTTGAAGTGAAGATATCCAAGATTCTCTCAGTGATTGCTGTTGAGGTTGTAGTCGCCTATGGTTCTCTCCCCGATACTGCGGAGGTAGTAATCATCCCAAGATTCGCTCAACGATTGCTGTTGAAGTGAAGATATCCAAGATTCTCTCAATGATTGCTGTTGAGGTTGTAGTCGCCTATGGTTCTCTCCCCGATACTGCGGAGGTAGTAATCATCCCAAGATTCGCTCAACGATTGCTGTTGAAGTGAAGATATCCAAGATTCTCTCAATGATTGCTGTTGAGGTTGTAGTCGCCTATGGTTCTCTCCCTGATGCTGCGGAGGTAGTAATCATCCCAAGTTCCTCTCAACGATTGCTGTTGAGGTTGAAGTTATCCAAGATTCTCTCAATGATTGCTGTTGAGGTTGAAGTCGCCTAAGGTTCTCTCAGCGTTCCTGTTGAGGTAGTAACCATCCTTGGTTCATTCATCACCGTTTGAAGCTCCAGATCCAGCTCCTGTAACCAGTCAGGACACATCTACACAAAGGATTTGAAGACCAGCTCCTGTAACAGGCCAGGTAATCCTTTTCTTTTGCAGGTACGCAAGTTCTCGCTAAGGAATCTCTTACGCGACCGACATCCAGAAGCCCATCCACCTTCCATCATCTCTTAGCATGGCATCTATAAGCCCATCGTCCTATTCATCAATCTCCAAATGGCATCTATAAGCCCATTCCCCACCATCATAATACTATGTGAGCGCAAATTTCTGGGCACTCTAGTGTTCAATCATCTTCCACCTTCGGATTACGAAAGGCACGTCAGCCAATCTGCATCCTCAGGTCTAAGAAGATTGAACAGGGGCAACTGTTATACCCTAAAATTTCCCTCCCATATTCTTCAAGATTTGTCAAGTCAAAGCTTCAAAATCTCCTCAAGGGTTGCATAGTTCAAGGGCCTCCTAACAGTCAAAATTAGGGTTTTGGTTCTGACAAAGAAGATGAAGTTTCCAAGGGTCTAATCAAGTCCCACATTCCTACAAAAATGGTCAAGCATCCTCATGCCAAGTTTCAAGACTTACAGCATAAAATTGCACAGTCAAAAACCCTAATTGCACTACAGTCAACTGTAGGGGCAAAATGGTCATTTGGCAGTCAAAAGTTCAAATTTTTGGTCAACATCTCATTTTGAAGCCACAAACATCATTTGATCAATGCTTGATCATGATCCTCAAAGCTTGGCTCAAAAATCATCAAGATGCAAAAGTTTCCATATTTGGACAGTTGAAAAAGTCAACTGTAAATTGACCAGGGCATAACTTTCACATGGATTATCAGAAAAATTCCCTCCAAAGCTCATTTTGAAGAAAAAGACATTACCTACAACTCCTCTTCACACTTCAAGTCCAAGAAATGCTCTCATAAAAAGTTATCAATTTCAACATTATAGGTCATTTTCAAAAGTCAACAAAAAGGGACTTTTAGTCAAAGGCCATAACTTGAGATTGGTTAATCAAAAGACATGGGACCAAAGGCATTGGTTAGAGGACTCAAATAACTTTCCAAAATGTCCAAAAACATGAGCAAAGATTAAAAATTGAGCAAGTTATGCCTTGTGGAAATTGGGAAATTTTTAGATATTTTGAAAAGTCAACATTGCTTCAAATGACCTAAAATTGCTAATGGGCCTCTTTTTCTTCCACAATTCATCATCCTAGGCATGTGCATGACCATTTGGCCCAAAGGGAAGTTTTCCTTCATTTTTATTTATTTATTTGGATTTTTAATTATTAATAATTCATTTAATTAAATTAAATATGTGGAAAATACTAAACTTAGGTTTTTAAATCTTTTTGTGCATAAAATATCTCCAAGATTTCGTGCAAATCAGGTTAGGAAAGAATCAAAGGTAATTGGACATGATTTGGTAGCAAATGTGCATGAAAAGATTTGAAAATAATAGCATGGAAAATCAAATATTGTATCATCAATTCAAGGATTCTTTGATCAATTTTCTCAACCCTAATCATTCACATGTATATATGGATGCAAGCCCTACTCCTCATAACCTCCCAGCTGCGCCAGAAAAGCATAGAGAAACTTGAGTTTTTGCCAAAAAAATTGGAAACTGAAAGCTAGGTTACAGGTCGATTCAAGCAAAGAGACTTGTTCCATCACCTTCCTGAGGCTTCAAGGAAGATTTTCAAATCAAAACCATTCATCCTAACACCAAGAAACGTGAGGACGATGGTGACCTGTACAGAAATTTTTTTACATTCTTGCATCTCGATTCATGCATCTTTAAGAATTTTTTATGTTTGATTTATGTTCCTTGACTAATTCTGAAGCTAACTACATAATTCAATTGAGTTTTCATGTGCTATATGCGATTCCACCATTGATACAGGTTAGGGTTCTTTGAGGTCCAAATTGGGCGTTTCTAAAAGCTATAAAATTAGAACATCATAATGCCATGAATGGATTCAGTGTGTTTGGACGAAAACAATGGAACCCTCGCGCCTAATTTATGAGGCCATATGGCCTATTCGCTATTTTGAAAACAAGCTTGTTTTGGGGGGGTTTAAAACCCCCGCTAACCCTTTTTATTTTCAGGAAAGAAACACAACGATGAAGAAGATGATTAGGTGGCCATCAGTAATTGGTTGATTCAAAATTTCGCGCGAAAAAGTCACTAACGCTTTGGTTTATTTTATATTCATTGTTTGTTATTTAATATACAAAGAAGTAAAGTGGCACGATTGGCAGGCATATACATTGATAACCAACAGGACCTGGGTTCGATCCCAGGTCCCCACTCCTTTCCATATTGTTTTTCCATTAATACTTCTGTGCAGTTTCAGTATTGAAGACCACCATGCATCTCTCAAATCTAGCTTGCCACTTGGCCAATGGAGACGATCAGAAGGCCATGATCTGAAGAACATGGTAAACCTGAGTCAACGCACCTACACGCGTCCTGAAAAGGTCAAAGAGGGCTTGATATAGGTGGGCCAGAATTGCTACAATATACCTCTCAATTTGGGGACAGACCCCCCTAGGTTTGCAATATTCTTTTCATTATTTTTTATTTGATTCAATTATTTTCCTTTTTAATTAATTTCTTTAATTTAATATTTTCATAAAAAACATAAAAACAATATAAAATCAGAAAAAGACAAAAATAAGTATTTTTATTTAATTAATATATTTTTTGTAAATAAATATTGTTCATTAATTTTAGCTATTAAATTAGGTTTAATTCAAACATTTTCTTAATTAACTCAAAATTTTGTAGAAAATTAGGTTTAATTATTTTAATTACTTTTATTCCTTTTTTTTACCATTATTAATAATTAAATATTATTTATTTTTGTAATTAAACTACCATGTAATTAATTAGGTTAATTTAGGTTTAACTTTAATACTTTCTTAATAGACTAAAAAAAACAATTAGAATTAGGGTTAACATTTTAATTTCAATTAATCTTTCTCATTAAAACCATAAATGCAAAAATCTCAAAAAATAATTTCTTTTTCTTTTTAATTTAATTAATTTAACAATTTAATTTAATTTCGTTAAAAAGGGTCCAACGCCCTCATTTCTAATATTTAATTCAATTTGCATAATTATTCCTTTTTCTTTTAATATTTATGTACCTCTCCCAAAGTCTTGTAAACTCGGACATTTTAATCTTTCGCACTTTACTTTAATTATTTACTTTCTGTCAAATCGGGTCCTGGAAATTTTGGCGATGTGGACCCGCGCCTTTGTAATAGTTTAGAACTTTTATTTCCCGCAATTTTTTAACTGTTAAATAAATGCGTGCAAGAATGAATGACGAAAATAAAAACAAACGCATAGATCACTGTGACACGAACAAGATAAAATAAATGAAAACGACACACAAATCACACACCACCCCTAGGGTACGCCTCACTGTTGCCTTGCCTCTCGAAAGGTGATCGTCGAGTAGAGGATGTTTTAGTAACCTCATGATTCGGGAACCTGGCATGAGGGTAGCTTCTAAGGTATCTTCCTATTGCTCTGGTGATCACCATGTCCCGAACCCTCGAATTGACCCGAACACCTCCAACGGTGGTGCTACCTACCTCTCAATGGTGGGATGGCACTACTTTAAAGGACATTTACACAGACGAATTCCTTCGGGTAGGTAGACGACTCTAGATACTTGCTCTAATTTCAAAAACAAATTCAAAAATACTCTTCACACCGACACCTTTTCAAAAAGCTTTCGAAAGCAACTTTTCAAACACTCTTGAGGACCGATACAAGAGTCGAACTGAAATTTTCAAAGAAACTTTTTAAAACCCATAGTTGAAAAGCAAACAAACAATTTTGAAAACACAAGCGAGCAAGTATCTAAGAGCCCATGGATAACCATGGATAGAAAGGGTGCTAACACCTTCCCTTTCTATAACCTACCTCCCGAACCGAGAGCAATCTCTATAAGGAATTTTTCTGTGCTTTTGTCCTTTCCATTTGGAGAAAATAAAAGACGGTGGCGACTCTTGCTTCCGCGACATTTCGCGAACCAGCGTTAAACAGTCAGTTCCAGATCCACCGATCACAGGTACCAATCTTAACAACAAAATGATCACTGAGCTCTGCGAGCAATTCAAGATACAACATCATAACTCTTCTCCTTACCGGCCGAAGATGAATGGGGCTGTCGAAGCGGCAAATAAGAACATTAAGAAGATTGTTCAGAAGATGAAGGTGACATACAAAGACTGGCACGAGATGTTACCATTTTCTCTTCATGGGTACCGTACCTCAGCACAGACGTCAACAGGGGAAACACCCTATTCCTTGGTTTATGGCATGGAGGCAGTCTTGCCCATTAAAGTTCAGATACCCTCTCTCCGGATCATGAATGATGCAGGTTTGAGTGAAGATGACTGGATTCAGACCCGACTTGATCAACTGAACCTAATCGACGAGAAGAGACTTACTGCTATTTGTCATGGTCAGACGTACCAAAAACGGATGATCAAGGCATTTAACAAGAAAGTCAGACGACAAGAGTATCAAGTTGGGGATCTGGTAATCAAGCGCATTATTCTACCTCAAGGTGATCCCAGGGGCAAATGGACCCCTACTTATGAAGGGCCATTTGTGGTTAAGAACATCTTCTCGGGAGGAGCAATGATTCTAACCACCATGGATGGTGACGACCTTCATCACCCCGTCAATGCAGACATAGTGAAAAGATACTACGCATAATCAAAGACCCGCTAGGTTGACTGGCCTAGGCAAAAATAAGGGCTTCTCGGCGAACCAAAAGGGTTCGGGAAAAAATAAGGGATGAAAATGAAAAAATCTGTACACCTGGCAAGTCAAAAACCTTAAAAGGCGGCTTGGGAAAAAAAGGGTATCCCGGTGGACTGAAAACCCGAAAGGGCGGTCCAGGAAAAAGTTAGGGATTAAAGCGTAACACTATGTCTCATTGGATCACCTCGCATCCAGACTTCGGTATCGACTATCAGGCTCGGACGACACCAATCAATCAGATTCATCCTCAACTAAGCAGCAAAGTGATGAGACGCTTGAAGATATAAAGGCAATAGCAGAGTTGGAACCCAGTGGGATCATTCACATAACTGTTTTGTTTTCTTTTCACAAACTGTATAGATTCTATTTGTTCGGCGGCGTTATCTTACTAGGACGTCAGCCTCTTGTACAAAAACGCCTATTTTTAGGCCAAACTTCAAAATCAATACAAATTCATTTTCAGACAAATTTCAAAATGTTTTTCCTTTATCTGTTTTGTTTTGCAAAGAACGTCCAATGTTCATTTTTGATATATGCATTTGACACTAATTGCTGCTCATAAATACTTACATGTGAAACAAAGGACGAATTACTGGTAATATCAGAAACAGGGGCAATAAGAATTGTCCAAGCTGTACAGTTGCTCTATTCACCAGGTACAAAGGTAGGTTCAGCTGAAGAATATGACCAAGATACCATCACTCCCCGCGGAGTAAAACAGTAATGGTAGCTCTCCCCACTGAGACTTGCAGCTATGTACAAATCAGTAATACTCTCCCCAAGAAGAGTTAATCTACCATCATCCCTAAAAAGGCTCGGTGTCCCCAGAAGATCTTAATATTCCCCAGCGGAGTATAAGGATATCCTCCAGCAAGTACGAGAGTATCCCCGACAGTCTTAATATTCCTCAACAGAATATAAGAATGTTCCCCGGAGAAATACAAGATACCCCATCGGAGTCATTTCCCCAGCGCAGTCTAAAAGGCTCCCCCGCCAGAGTTGAATCATCTCACCCAGTAGATTCTGGAAGCTTATTCCCCGCAGAACACAAATACATCTCCCCAGCCAAATTCAGAAGGTTATCCTCACAAGAGTATAACTGGGTTATCCTCAACAAGTTGCAACTGAAAGATCATCCCCAGCAAAGTTTCTTTCTATCCCTAGCGGAGTTCATCATTTAAATCCCCAACAGAGCTTATCAACAGAATCCCCGGCGGAATTATCGTTAAAATCTTCAGCAGAACGTCTCTTCCCCATAGAGCAATTCCCCTCGGAGTAATCTCTTCATCAGTTTATTCCCTAACGGAGTTCTTTTCTCTTGCAGGCTTATGCTCACAATCATCTTCGTTCGTCATCCCCAGCGGAAATGAAGAACTCAACTCTATTCTCCAGCAGCTCCAGGATTTATTTTCCCCAGCTAAAACATCACATTTCCATACATCAAGATACATGCATATACGCATCATACCATGCAATCTCATTTATGTTGAGAACATCATTGCTTGATCCATCTCATGCATTGCATGTGACAGACCTTTACCTTTCAGGAAAGATACAGTTAAAGTTCTCAGCTTAGTCGAAGACCTGACCAGTTTTTAAATCTCAATTGAATTATCTTCGGTTGAATTTCAGATAAGGTCCTCAATCTCGATAGTTTCCCTACATCATAGTGTGGACAAGTACTATAACCTCAACGGTATACTCCATTGAGCACGAGTCAGTTCCTAGATCTTGATGTTTTCCTCCGTCATAGTGTGGACAAGTTCTATAACCTCAACGATATACTCCATTGAGCACGAGACAGGTCCTAGATCTTGATGAAGATGTTTCCCTACGTCATAGTGTGGACAAGTACTATAACCTCAATGGTATACTCCGTTGAGCACGAGTCAGTTCCTAGATCTTGATGTTCTCCTCCGTCATAGTGTGGACAAGTTCTATAACCTCAGCGGTATACTACGTTGAGCACGAGACAGTTCCTAGATCTTGCTGAAGATGTTTCCCTACGTCATAGTATGGACAAGTACTATAAACTCAACGGTATACTCCGTTGAGCACGAGTCAGTTCCTAGATCTTGATGGTTTCCTTCGTCATAGTGTGGACAGGTTCTATAACCTCGACGGTATACTCCATTGAGCACGAGTCAGTTCCTAGATCTTGATGAAGATGTTTCCCCATGTCATAGTGTGTACAAGTACTATAACCTCAACGGTATACTCCATTGAGCACGAGACAGTTCCTAGATCTTGATGAAGATGTTTCCCTACGTCATAGTATGGACGAGTACTATAACCTCAACGGTATACTCCATTGAGCACGAGTCAGTTCCTAGATCTTGATGTTTTCCTCCATCATAGTGTGGACGAGTACTATAACCTCGACGGTATACTCCATTGAGCACGAGTCAGTTCCTAGATCTTGATGTTTTCCTCTGTCATAGTGTGGACAAGTCCTATAACCTCAACGGTATACTCCATTGAGCACGAGACAGTTCCTAGATCTTGACGAAGATGTTTACCCCCAATTGAATTATGGACAAGTTCTTAAGACTCAGCCGAGGCATTCTCTCAGTTGAAGTACAAGCAAGTTCCTAAATCTCAACAAAAGTTAGACTTCCCCAGCGGAATCTTCTACAACAACAGGTATGCAAGTTCTCGCTAAGGAATCTCTTATGCGGTCGACATTCCTGTAGATGGAATCTGTAAGCCCATCCTCCTACCAACAATCTCCAAATGGCATCTGTAAGACCACTCCCGACATCACAATGCTGATACTACACCATGCGAGTGCAAATTTCTGGGCACTCTAGTGTTCAATTATCTTCCACCTTCGGATCACGAAAGGCTCAAAAGCCAATCTATATCCTCAGGTTTAAGAAAATTGAATAGGGGCAACTGTTTTACCCCAAAATTTTCCCTCCCACATTCCTCAAGATTTGTCAAGAATGATCTTCAAGTTGCTCAAGATGACTCAAGGGTTGGCTAGTCAAATCACCTCCTAAGGCAGTCAATTCAAAATTAGGGTTTTGTGTTGCATCAAGGTCCTCACATACAAATTACCTCAAGTGTTCCCCAATGTCCTAACATGTTCTCAAGTTCATCCATGTCAAATTTCAAGCCTTGCAGAGAAATTTTGGTCAGTCAATTGCTCAAGAGGCCAAAAAATCGACTATGCTAGGGCAAAAGTCAATTGTGTCCCAAATACAGTCAAACCTCAAGATTTTTTGTCAAAATTCTCATTTTGAAGGATAATTCATCATTTTATCAAGGGTTGATCATGATTCATCAAGGATTGCTCAAGATTCCTCAAGATTCAAAAGTTGCTAAATTAGGGTTTTGTAGGAAAAGTCAACTCAACTTTGACCAAACATAACTTTATCATACTTTATGATAAATGACCCATCCAAAGCTCATTTTGAAGAGAATACAATTTCCTACAATCCATCTTCACACCCCAAGATCAAGAAATGCTCTCACAAAAAGTTACAAATTTGGACATTATAGGTCATTTTTGAAAGTCAACAAAAACACCTTTTTTTACAAAGCTTATAACTTGCGCATGGAACATTAAAATGATATGAGACCAAAAGGGTTGATTAGAGGACATCTCAAGGTTTCTAAAAAGTCCAAGAACACCTCCAAAAGTTCAAAATTGAATAAGTTATGCATTGTTGAAGTTGGGAAATTTTCCAAAATTGCAAAAAGTCAACTATCCTCAAAACTCCAATTTTTGACAAAAGGGCCCACTTTTTTCCACTTGATATGGTCTTGTCATGCCACACACGTGTCCCATATTTAATTTCATGACCAAACATTTATTTTCCTATTTTATTTAAGTTTTATTAATTTAATTCATTTTAAATCTATATTAATTCAAATAAAATCCAAAAATTAATGAAATGGTATCTTTGTGATTTGTACAGCTTGCAAATACCATGTGACACTCAATCAATTTGTATCAAGTCAAAACAAGCACACAAAATCTGATTTGGCCTATTTTTGGAAAGCTTTTCAATGGTGATCAAATCCAATATTCCCTCTTCAATGCACATGGATATTGGTCCAAATTTTGACCTAGACTCATTCCATTATATGCACACAAGCCACACAAACCTAAAACACGCATAGAACTCTGCAGAAACGGCCACACAACTTTGAGAAAAAAACTTGAAAAGTGTGAGATCGAAAACAACCTTGGAGGCCAATTCAGACCAAAAGCTCAACATTACTCTCTTCTTTGACACCCAGTGGAGCTACACCAATCAAAACCAAGCCCTAAGACAGCCTGAAACTCGCTGTAAGTCTCCATGAACATTGCTCTGGACATGGAATCGTAACTCAGTTTTCTTGCATCCTTTTGCCAAATTTCTTGCATATTCATACTGACCATTAAATTTCTAAGCAAACTGCATTGTTTAATTTTATTTTCAGACCCTGTATTGCAATACCCGAGTCTAGGGTTTTCTTGTTTTGTTTTTAGGCATTCTTGGCACAGGTACAATCAAGGCAAACCATGGCCATATTTGTGTTCAGGGGAGAGAGACGAATCCAATGATGGTCGTAGCTTGTATTTTTGTGACCTAGGATGGATTTTGGAGACGTCCCACGAATCTTCCTGCGGATAAAAATTCGCAGGTAAATAACCAGGGACGCGTTGAGGAAGATGATAACGTGGCTAGCGTCTATTGGCTCATTTGAATTATTAGCGCGTTTTTATTTTTTGCAGGGAATAATTGATGGTTTTATATATAATATTTGTTTCTTATTACAATAACAAATGAAGCAGTTTGGTGGAGTGGTTAAGCGCGCATGCAATGAGCATTGGGACCTGGGTTCGAATCCCAGGTCCCCCAAAACTTTGATATATTTTGCTTTCAGGTAATCTCACGCAGCGTGTAAAAATGTGGTCCACCATATGCCTCAGGGATCAACATGCCAAGTGGCTTCAGGCCAAGATCCAGTGGCCAAAGTTGAAGGACCACCATACCCCCTGGTCAACAAGCACGCAGGGAAGCACCAAGGTCAAACAGGCTGGCATAATTGGGCCTCAAAAAATTGCTAATCAGGCTCTCAAATTCAGGCCCACACCCCCTGAGTTTGTTTCTTCATTTTATTTTTCTTTTCATTATTATTTCTATTTATTATTATCTCAATTAAATTAATTAAAAAATTAACTTTTTTATTAAAAAAATCAGAAAACCAAAAATAAAATAATATTTTCTATTTCATTATTTTTGTAAATAAATTTTAACCAATTAATTTAGTTTTTTTAATTAGGAACAATTTTAATATCTTTTGCATTAAATTAAAATTAACATAGAATTAGGGTTTTTAATAACTTTTAACCATTTTATTTTATTTCCTTAATTAAAATAAAAACCCAAAAATATTTTTTCATTTAATTAATTAAGTCAATTATTAATTTAGATTAATTTTTTAATTCAAAAATAATAAAAATATGCTTTATTTAAGAAAAAGAGTCAAAACCCTAAAAAACACTCTGATTCAATTTTCTCGCGCGCGTATAATTTTTTATCCATATTTCAATATTGTAACTGCTCCGGGAATGTAATAGTTTTAACTTAGGATTTTATTTATCGCTTTATTTACTTTTCGCAATTTATTTTTAAAAGGGTTTGTCTTTGGTGATGTAAATACCCGACGCCTTGTAATAGCGTAGATTTATTTTCCGCAATTTAATTTTCGCAACTATAAACTGTTAGATGTTGATAATAGGGAATGCATGACAAGATCAAATGTATGAACTTAAAATCAACATAGATAACCATTGACATGTACATATAAAATTAACCGAAATAACGCACTCGCACATGCGCACTCTTAGGGTACACCTCACTTGGTTGCCTCGAACATGGTCATTGAGTATAGGAAGTTTTAGAGGTCGCCCTCTTGTCCAAAGATCATAAGTTGCCTCGGAAAAATGATCTAAGACATTAGGGTTACCGCTAAGGCGTCCTAACGTTGCTTTAGTGACCACACGTCCCTTAATCGAATTGACCCGAAAACTCCAACGTTGATGCTACCTACTCCTCAATAGTGGGATAGCATTGTCTAAAGGACACTTGTACAGTTTAATTTCTTTTTGAGTAGGTAGATGGTTCTTAAGTACTTGCTCCTTTTAAAACAAAACAAAAACTTTTCACACTTACACCCCTTTCAAAAATAAAACTCTTTTTAAACCCACAATCACAAAGAAAAGCAAAACTTTTGAAAATATAATGAGCAAGTACCTAAGAGCCCGTGGATAACCACGGATAGAAAGGGTGCTAACACCTTCCCTTTCTATAATCTAACTCCCGAACCCGAGAAACATCTCAAAAAGGAATGTTTCTGTGCTTTTGTCCTTTCCTTGTTGGATAAAATAAAAGACGGTGACGACTCTTGCTTACCGCGACATTTTGCGAAAACAAACGCAAAACGCGAACCAGCATTCCAAAACAGTCAGTTCTATTCCCACCGATCACACCATGGTTCCAAGATCAAATACCAAAGTTGCTGGTTTAGAGGGGTTGGTTTCCCTGTTTTATGGTGGAGTGAAATCAGAAACAAGCAAGGTATGGGCTCAAGACAAACTTTGTACAAAAAGGCTTGCTTTTCAAGAGTAGCAATGGTACCTTTATGCCATACATGGAAAGATCCTTTGGACAATGGTTTAAACACTTGGGTAATAACTCAAAAGTGGGTGTAAGCATTAAATTATGTTGAGATTTGCAAGTCACAAGACCTGCAAAGTGAGATTATGCAGCACATCATGCCAATTGGATTATGTGTTCTTCAACAAAAATGGCTTGTAATTCAAGAATGGATGCTCAACTTCAGATCCTTGTATCTTATAGCTCAAATATGATAAATCCATGCTCTTGGATGTTTTGGAAAGCTTTAAACACCCTCTATAACTTTCATGTTGGCCATTTTGACAAAATCATATTGGAACTATGTGAAAAAACGCCAAGAAGTTGAGATGAAATCCTGCACAAAATCTGTTGAAAATTTCTCTAACTGTTAAATGAAAATGTCATGACTTCATGAATTTATAACTTAAGATCCAAGCATATTTAGGATAAGTTGTGTAAAGAAATGTTGTAGATATCATGGAGATCTATAACTTTCATGTTGAAAGTCTCCCTTGAACTGTCTTGCATCTTAGTGAAAGAATGGCATGAAGTGATGAAATTATCATGTATAAAGACACTTAGAAAATTTCTAAGTCTTGGAAATCTTGACTTTTCAAGTTGACTTTTGACTTTCTTGACTTTTTGATGATCAAGCTTGATATTTTTAAATGTCTTGATGAAATTTGATCTTTGGGTTGTAATGTTGACCAAAAAGTCAAAGTTTGACTTTCTAGTATGCAATTGACCATTTTGCCCTTTTGCCAATTCCAAGCCTAAATTGATGTATCAGTGCTGCAAACTTGATGTCATAGAAGATCTTGTGAGAAAATCCTTGAGAAATGAGAGGGCAAATTTTGGGGTACAACAGTAGGCCATCAACAGTGAACATCGATGATTGTTATCTTTTTTCTACCTTTAGTGAATGTGGGTAGTTCATCGTTAGTGAACGGAGGTGCTATGATATATTTTCTCTCTACCTTCAGTGAAAGTTGGTAGGGCATCGACAGTGAACACCGATGATTGTTATCTTTTTTATACCTTCAGTGAACGTGGATAGTTCATCGTCAGTGAACGGAGGTGCTATGATATATTTTCTCTCTTCCTTCAGTGAAAGTTGGTAGGTCATTGGCAGTGAACGTCAATGATAGTTATCTTTTTGCTACCTTTAGTGAATGTTGGCAGTTCATCGTCAGTGAATGGCGATGTTATGATATATTTTCTCTCTACCTTCAGTGAAAGTTGGTAGGCCATCAACAGTAAAAGTCGATGATTGTTATCTTTTGCTACCTTCAGTGAACATGGGTAGTTCATCGCTAGTGAACGACGATGCTATGATACATTTTCTCTCTACCTTTAGTGAAAGTTGGTAGATCACCTTCAGTGAAAGTTAGTGATTGTTATCTTTTTGCTACCTTCAGTGAACGTTGGTAGTTCATCGTCAGTGAACGACGATCCTATGATATTTCTCTTCCTTCTACCTTTTGTAAGCGTTGGTAGCTCACCTTCAGTGAACATTGGTGTTGTCATTTCTTTCCTCTTTCTACCTTCAGTGAACATTGGTAGTTTCGCCTTCGGTAGAAGTTGGTGTATCCTTTGACCATTTTTCCATCCTCTCTGATTCAAGTCTTTTTGATCCACCAGTGATTTATTTTCCTGGTTGGGTTATTCTCTTGTTTCTTTATTTTGTTACATCCCTAGTGGTGTTTTGAGTCCCTTTAGAGTTCTTCATATGCATTCATAAGCATTACATGGCATCTTAGGGCCAAAAATATGGTTTATTTTATATTTAAGTATCTTTGATCGCATCGACACGAAGATTTTTAACCTTCGTATCTCCGGATAGAAGAAACTTAAATAAGGGAAGTTGTTGTACCCCAATTTTTGCCCCTAAGATCCCTTCATCATACCATGTTTATTCCATCACAACAAGATCACATTAGGATTCTTGGTTCCCCTCCCTATATTTAACTTTGCTATTTGAGGAATCACCAAGCACCTTGACTTGTTTTTCTTTTGTGATCATGCATGTTTTGTTTTGACTTTCCTTTTAATTAATAAAGTGCAATGTTGTTTTGTCTTACTAATAATGTAGGTAAAGGCATTAAGATTCAGCAAGTTGCTCCATGGGTTCATGAGTTTATTTCCATGCCCTAGTCATTAAAGCTTGAGAAGTTCAAATCTCACCATTAGATTTGTTTTGGAGGAAATGGCATGGCAAGGTTATTTTGGTTCACCACATTTCAAGATTATCAAATTTGGTTCAAAAATACAAGGGGTTGATTAAAGAAGTTGGCTTTCTTGGACAAGGCTTTGTTCCCATTGGTCATAAGTGCATATTCCTCTCAATTCTCAATATATGGAAGTGGTTTTGATGGCTATGAGTTCTCATTATCATTCTCAACAACTTCTATTTACAAAGCAAGAGTGTTGGTACAAGAAGGTTGTTCAAAATTGTCAAGGTTCCTCAAGGCATTTTCTTGATCTAGGAGCTAGGGTTTTGAACTTCAAAGAAGAATATATTGCTCATATTTTGGTATTTTTGATTGATTCCAAAAGCATCCTTCTCTTCAAAGGGTTATCAACAAATCACTTCAAAAGTTCTAAGAAGTTTTCATGTGAAGAAGCTTGATGATGAAGAAAGATCACAAGTCCTCTAGATGAACCCCCAGTTTCTCATGTGTGACTTAAAATGATCATAACTTGATCAATTTTTATCACCTTGAGCCCATTCTTTATGCACAATATTATAGGTCATTTCATGATTTTTTGCCAACTTCAACAATTCATAACTCTCTCAATTTTTGGATATTTTGGATGGTTCAGGTCCCAAAATGTCATTCAAGAGATCTACTTCATGCCATCTTTTTTGGTCAAGAGAAAATTCCAATTGGAAGGTTATGTTTGGATGCAAAACATTATAGGTCACTTTTGAAGAAAAAATTTGAAATATTTCTAAGTATGGAAAGTCAACATTTTTTCTCCAACTTTGACTCAAGACAACTTTTATCTCAAGCATCCATTTGATTCCATTCTTTTTCCATTGCAAAGCTTGTAACCTCATCTTTCTGAAACATCAAGAATTATGCCCTAAGACCCCTTGAGCTGAGAATGCCATTGGTCAGAAGTTGGAACTTTGAAACTGAATTTTTCACCAAGTCAGAAGTTTGAAATCTTTGTTTTGGCTTCTAATCACAAGTTTTCAACGCGTTTTTGCCTCTAAACATGTTTAATGAAGTTCCAGAGGTGATTAGCATAGCAAAATGCGCGTTTTGGATGAGTTTTGATCAAATTGGAAGTCACACTTTTCTTGTTTGCAACTTCACACGATTTCCCTCCAAACTTCAACATTTCACATGCTTGGACATTCCATTTGATTCCCTATAAATAGAGGGTCATTCCCCATTCATTTCCTCAAGCTTGGATAACCAGAATTACCCTGCCAAACTTGTTCCATAACTCAGAATTCAGTAACTTTGAAATCTATTCCCAAGCCTTTTTCAATCCAATTTCTCTATCAATTCACCTTCCTTGATCTTCCCTGAAGCTAACCATATACTTATATTCAAGAATCGTGCCCTATATTGCTCCATAGAAGTCCAGTTTCAGAGCTCTGCAACACAGCTTCAATAGGTAGATTCCTTCATCAATTCTTCAAAACTTTAATATCATTGTGATGCTCCCATTGCTCTGGTTCTAGTCGCAACACTTGCTTTCAACTGGAAACACGTTTTGACCATGAAATTTCAAATCCCTTTTCAAAACTTTCCTTCTAAATTGCTTGAGCTACAGTTTATATAAATTTGTCGCGAAGGTGTGGTTGTCTTCATCTTGAAGAGACGAAGCGAATGGCATAGGTCTGAGCTTCTGATTTTACAGTTTGAGAGACCTGCAATTCACGTTGGCTGGAGGTTGAAGATGACCAACGTGTCATCTTCCAACCAATGATGGCGCGCCACTTGTTATTTTTGAATTCTGATTTAATAATTGATTCAGTGCTTTATTCACTAATGACCATGATATGCACAACGCACTAGATCCCTTGGATTTGGTTACTAACGTGTTTTGACTCTCATCCAATGGTCCACATATTTTTTACTTTTTTTTTTATATTTAATTGTTTTAAAATTCAAAAAATCATAGAAAATTCATTTTTAGTTTAAAAAATCTGAAAAAATTATGGAAAATATTTTTGATTATTCTCTTTCTGATTTTTATTTTTTCACAATTTAATTTTGTGTTTCGGAATTTTTTTATAAATTTTGACTTTATTTGAATTGTTTTAAATGTTTAAAAATACTTTTATGCATTTTTAAATTCTGAAAAAATTATGGAATGATCCAATGATATTTTGACAAATATTGGTGACCTTATTTTATTTTTGTTTCCGACTTTGCTATTTTTTTAATCATTTTTTGTTTGTTTTACCCATTTCTTTTAATTTTAAAAATAGTTTCTGACTTTAAAAAATTACCAAAAAATTTATAAAATCATTTGAGCCCTTTTTCTGATTTTTCTATGGTCTTACTTTTTATTTCTTGATTAATTGGAACATAGTTGATATTTTTCCTTTTTAATTCTATTTTTAAATATTTTTTAAAACTTTTTTTTAATGTATATATTAAATGCAATATTATTTTGTGATTGTTTTCTGGTTGATATTGGGTTAAATTTTTGATCATGAGCTTTATTAACATCATTGGATCCATGGTGTTGAGTTTAACTCCACAAAAATGGATGAATGATTTTAATAATAGTTTGATTAAATTTAATTCAAAAGTGGTTTATATTTTCTCTCCCACCCCACTTCATCTCATCCCCTTCTTATTGCACTAAGTGTTATTGGAGCATGATCTCTATATCATGTCTCAAAACAAATAGTGCATAGATTGCTATTGACCAACCTCAAAATAGGTGCGACTTCTATATAAGTCCACTTAGAATTGCTTAACATAGCACTAAACTTTGTCCCGATTTGAATAAATGATCATTCGTTGCCCAATCTTATGTTTGCAAGCCCAAGTATGCTAATTTGATCTCTTTGATCTAATAACCTTAAGATCCATTGTGTGGAGGCTTTAGTTCTACCAATCCTCTAATGGATCTACAACACCTTTGGTCAACGCGGGTCACTTAAACATCATTGATAATTAAATGATACTTATGAGGATTCCAAATGGATGATATACTTGAAAAAAAGCAAATGCAACTTGTTGTGTGGAGGATTTGGTTCTACCAATCCTCTAACAAGTTCCAAATACAAGTTTCAATATGATCATTCAACTAACCACTAATCATTAATAATTGACTTTATTCTTGTATTTTTATTATATGCCCTTTTATTTTTATGCACTATTTACTTTTAGCATTTACGTTTCACGCCATTTTCATCTTTGCTCATTTGAGCATTTACTTTCTTGTCATTTTTATTTTGCTCACTTGAGCTTTTCTTTCCTTTTCTTAAGATACCTAATAATCAATATAGACCATAAAATCCTTAATGAATCTTGGACTATTTGGTTACTATCCTTGGCATTATGGAGCATTGGACTTCTTGGACTTAGGATTAGAAACCTTGGCCTATGTTGGAGACCTTGTGACCTTAATTAATATTTTGTCTGGAGCTCTTGAGGTTTACCTCAAGACATTGGGTTGTTTGTTTGTTTTGTATGCGGGTTATTGTGATTACACTCTTTGTTTGTAATTTGGAATTCACCCGTATACAACCGTTACTCTGCCCAATTTTTGTGAAGACTTAATACACTTGAAGTTTGATTCTTACAAGAGGTCTAGTATCTTTGCTTGCTTGGCTTCAATCCAAAGAATTAGAATTCTATCTTGGCTCATAATGTCAAGTATTGACTTCTTGTTGGTTAGATGGTTCTTATCCCTAGCTTTTACCTTATGCTTTAGGATAACCCCTTATTCTCCTCCCATCTTCTTTAAATTCAAAAATCTTCTTCCTCCTTTTGCAAACTCTTCTTATTTTTTTAACTTGAACCACTTTCATAATAAACTTGGAATTAGGTCCACACATTTTCAAAACATTTTAATAAATAAACCCTAATCAATCTAATGATACCTTAACCTTTTTGTGAGAAGAGTAAAAGTCAATCAATCTCATTTCAAACCATTTTTGCCACTTTGGCTTTTTATTTTAAAACCTTTTTCTCAAAAGATTAGACTCATTTCAATCCTTGTAGTGATGCAAACAACTATACTTCTACAGTATGTAGTAAAGTGAGATATTTTCCACTTGGGTGTTGAGTGAGGCATTATTGATTTTAAAATCCAAGCCATATGCTCCACTTTGAGATGATGCAAATTCTCCTTTCTCATGATCGTGGGTAGTAAGTATGTTTTCCACACAGACAATGATGATGATGTCTTATCTCATAAAATTAACCAGCACACTTTTGTTTTAAATTTTTTAAAGAGGAACGATGTGTACCCTGATCCTCTATTGCACCGATGGTGGTACGTAGGCACTAAAGGTTTGCAACTGTGGCGGGTGCAAAAATCATTAAAAAAATATATTTCTTTTCTCACCTCCACTATCTATTTTTATACAACATTTTTATAGCCAAAATATACAGATTTTTACAAAGAGGTTCCTGCAGAGTACCGTAGATGTTTAGGGTGCTAACACCTTCCCTTTTCATAACCAACCCCCTTACCTTGAATCTTTCCCCCCTCTTTTGGGTTATTCGCTCTTTTCCCATTCCTTTGGAAATAATAAAGCGCGTTGGCGATTTTTATTTTAAACTGTATAAGTCAAGTCAATCTAATGGCTTAGTCTTGAACATTTCTACCGCTACATAGTCGATGCATTCACATTTCGTATCGACTCATACAACAGTTCGTATCGATGCAAAATGGTTTGCATCGGCTCATAACCTATTTAGGACATAATATGTGTCGACCCATAGTATTTCATATCGACTCATGCTGTTGGTTTTTGCCTCTAACATTGTTCTACTACATATATGAGTCAGTTCTCAACACATGGTCAGTGAAAATAAAAAGCAAGCATATGGTTAGCTTGAAGGGAAATAATATTTACATTTTATCTTCACAAATGGACCACTAATGATGCTTGTATAAAGAGTCTAAAGTTAAGAAAACTTACCTTGAAATTGAAATTTGTGCTTTGAGTTTGAGTTGTTGTATTGTCTTGGAGAAGTCAAGTTAGAGGTGGTTATTTCACAAGCTGTCAAAATTTTGGTTTGGTTGAGATGAAACAACCAAATTATGTGAAATTTGATGTCCCAATGCATGGTACAAAAGGGATCTGAATTATCTAGGAGCTTCTAGGCACGTTGCTTCTTGCTTTGAAATTGTTTGTGCAGAAAAAAACAGTTGAGAGGCTCAAGGAGAGCTGACTTTGTATAAAGCATGCTTTATGTGAATGACAATGGTGCCTTTGTGCCATAAATGGAATGATGCAATGGACAATACTTGAATCACTTAGATAATGGTTCAATCAATTGTGTAAACATATGATTATGGATAAATTTTCAAGTCACAAGGCCTGCAAAGTAAGATTATGCAGCACATCATGCAAATTGGATTATTTGTTCTTCAACAAAATGACTTGTAATTTAAGAATGGATGCCCAACTTCAGGCCCTTGAATCTCCTAGCTCAAGTATGATAACTTCTTGCTCTTGGTGTTTTGGAAATCTTGAAACATCCTCTACAAATTTTATGTTGGCCATTTTGACAAAATCATCTTAGAACTATGTGAAAAAATGCCAAGAAGTTGGGATAAAATCCTTACCAAAATCTGTTGAAAACTTCTCTAAGTGTTAAATGAAAATGCCTTGACTTCATGAATTTATAACTTCAAATCCAAGCACTTCTAGGACTTGATCAACAAAGCAAAGTTGTAGATATCATCAAGATCTGTAACTTTCATGTTGAAAGTTTTATTTGAATCATCTTGCATCTTCGAGAAAGAATGGCATGAAGTAATGAAATTATCATGTATAAAAAACACTTAGAAAAATTTCTAAGTCTTGAAAAGTTTGGCTTTTCACATTGACTTTTGACCTTCTTGGTTTCTTGATGATCAGGATTCATATTTTTGAATGTCTTGATGAATTGTGATCTTTGAAATTTGATGTTGACCAAAAAGTCAAAGTTTGACTTTTGGTGTATCAGTTGACTTTTCAACAGTTGACCAAATTTTAACTATCAATCCACTGATCTTGAGAAATGATTTAAGCCATGGAATTGAGTCAACATGTTATGTTTGATTTTTTGAGATTATGCTTCAAGCCATTAGGTCCTGTATTAGGTAAAAAAAGTCAATGATCATTCGTTCTTAGTCAAAACCCTAATTTATGATCTTAGTGTTTTGGAGGTGATTTTGTCTGATCAGTTATTGAGAGTCCTTGAGCATTGAAGATCCTTTGTGAGGAATGTCTTGAAAAAGAGAGGGGAAATTCTAGGGTACAACACCATGGAACTATCTCTACAGAGCTATCTTCACAAGCTCATCCCCAACAAAGATATATTCCCCAACAAGTCTAATATGCCCTCAGACAGAAATTGGGGCATCTCTTAGATAGGAAGGGAACATACGACCTGCCCCCTTGCTAGCTGGAAAAGACTTTCTTCGAGGGTGCAACTCTCTGTCTTCCCCGGGTTGAATCCCTTTATCTCTAGGGAATGAGTCGTCCGGAGAAGAGGGCGATGCTAGCACAAGATATCGGCGGTTTGATGTGGATCTTGGAGATGGAGGTCGCCTATACCGAGGGAAGTTCCTCTCAGAAGACTGAGATAAAGAATATTCGGGCCAAGCTGGCTGCGAGCGAGAAGGTTTGGGTCGAGGAAGAAAAAGCCTAGAAGCTGTCCGACGAAGAATGGAGGAGGATCTCCGAGGAATGCAGGGTCCTTTTGTTCGAGAAGAAAGGCCTTGAGGAAAAGGTGACGGTCCTAACCACTAAGATTACACCCGCTGAATACGAGCCAGAGGACACCAAAGATCTAAAGACTCGAGCCAAGTTCAATGCTTGTTTTCAGTTGACTGTGGATGATGCTCAGGCTGATTCCGAGGGGAGCTTCAAAAACACTGTAAAGCAGATGCACATGTTAAACCCCAGTGTTGATCTAAACCCCGACTATCTCAAGGAGTTCGTCACTCAGCCGACCGAAGGTCTTTCCCAACTGTCGCCCATTGTTGAAGAAGAAGTTGAAGGATGATTGTTCTATTTATTCCGGCTTGCGAGCCGTATTGTTGTATTTTTGTTTCTTTTGGATTTTTCCCATTTATGTAATTTTCCAACAAGTGTGGTCTCTGGCCATAAATTTATTCTTTTTGGATGAGGCATTAAAATCCTCTTTATTGTAATATTCGCACACTAGCGGCCCAGGTGGTCGTTTCGCTTAGTTTTTCGGCCAATGGTCATTTGTTTTAAATATTTAACTTGTGTTGCTTGCATGTTCGTTGATAAACTCGCCCGTTTAGGACATTTTTATTTTACTAAGAGTTTGTAGCTCGTTTTAGTTCGTATGTTTGTCAGCATGGGGAAATTGATCAAACGACCAGGGGTATACCGAGCATGGGCCGGAACTCGGGTCTCGTTTCGAGGGACATGGGTTCGGCAGTGCAAACTTCCCATCGCGAGCTAGGCGTTCTACCGTTGTGGCATGAGGACTATGGAGCTCGATTGATTTATCCACGTCGGGCTAAAGGTGCACTCGTTATAAGAGCAGAGCTTCACCCCTTCTGAATATTTTGGGTGATATGCTTGTGCATAGGCATGCATGCATGGTCGAGTCCAGGTGAGTTTGCTATGCTCAGTGTTTTTAACTGTAATATTGTTTTATCTTTTCAGTGTTCCATGATTGAACGAGCTATTCCCCTTGTAAGTTTTCCAAGTAATACGCTTCAGTTCCCATTTTTGCGTAGACGCGATAAGGACCTTCCCAGTTTGTTGCGAGCTTGCCCTAGAGAGATTCTTTGTGATTTCTATTTAAGACAAGACTGTCGACCTCGAACTCCCATCATATGACCTTGGCGTCGTAGCGCATAGCTATTTTTTGTTTGAGCGAGGCCTCTTGTAGGGCCGCTTCTGTTCTGATTTCTTCCACTAGACCCAGTTCCTCCTGGAGGGCGATGTCGTTCATCTCCTTGTCTGGAGGATCCTCGGTTCGCCTGGAAGGTTCTTCGATCTCTATGGGAATGACGGCCCCCATCCCGTAAGCTAGTCGAAAGGGGGTCTCCCCGGTTGACGAATACGCAGTTGTTCGGTATCCCCAAAGTACATTGTGTAACTCTTCGATCCATTGTTTCTTGGTCTCGTCCAATCTTCGATTAAGGCCCCTGAGTATTACTCTATTTACAGATCCGGCTTGGCCGTTTGTCTGGGGGTTCTCGACATAGGCGAAGTGTTGGGTGGTTCCCAGTTTAGCGACGAATTCCTGAAAGGTGTGGTATGTGAACTGAGTCCCGTTGTCAGTGACTATCGCTTGTGGGATTCCAAACAAGCTAGGATATTTCTTTTATAGAATCAAATGACATTTTGGGCCATGATTTTGGCCAAAGCTTTGGCTTCTATCCATTTGGTGAAGTAGTTGACTGCTACAATCAAATATTTGTTCTGATTGGTTCTGACCGTGAATGGACCGAGGAGGTCCAATCCCCACCAGGCGAAGGGCCAAGGAGAGGAGAGGAATTTAAACTCGTTAGGTGGAGCCAAATGCATTTCCCCGTGTCGTTGGCATTTATCGCATTTTTTCACGTGCGCTTTCACGTCGTGTTGTATGGTGGGCAAATAATATCCTGCTCGCAAAGCTTTTCTCGCGAGGGATCTTCCGCCTAGATGCTGGTCGCTGATGCCCTCATAGATTTTGAGCAAGATACGATCTGCCCCACTTCGATCGACGCATTTGAGAATGGGAATGGAAAATTCTCTCCTGTAAAGTTTTCCCTCGACCAAAACATACGAGCAAGCTCTTCGCCTGACAACGACCGCTTCTTTCGGATTGTCGGGGAGTTTTCCCTTGGTGAGGTAATCGTGTACAGAGGTCATCCAGCAGCCGCTGTCCCCGATGGTGAACACTTCCAAGGTAGAGGCTGGCTTATGAGTGCTTGGCCGAGGAAGGATTTCTTGTATCACTGACTTATTCCCCCCCCCCTTTTCTCTTTGTGCTTGCCAACTTAGATAGGATATCTGTGTGGGCAATATGCTCGCGGGGAATATGCTATAGTCCATATATTTAAATTTCTTTTTCCTCTCCTGGACCAGGGCTCAATATTCAGCGAGTTGGTCATTTTTGACCTGATATTCGCCTCAGACTTGAGAAACGACCAGATGAGAGTCGGTGAATATTTTTACTTCCTTGGCTTCCAGATCTTCGTCCAGTCGTAAGCTCACGAGGAACGCCTCGTATTCGGCCTGATTGTTGAAGGTTGGAAAATATAGAGCAAGGGAGACCTCGATTAGGGTCCCTTCCTCATTTTATAATATGATGCCAGCGTCGCTTCCAGTCAAACTGAAGGCACCGTCGATGAAGATTGTCCAGTGATATGATCCGTCGGGATCTACGGGCGAGGTCATTTCAGCTACGAAGTCGGCCAAGGCTTGTGCCTTAAGGGATTTCCTGCTCTCGTATTGGATATCAAATTAAGAGATCTCCAAGGACCATTTCAACATTCTGTCGGCCATGTCTGGCCTTTCGAGAAGCTGCTTTATTGGCTGATCCATTCAGACGATTATGGTATGGGCCAGGAATTAGTGTTTGAGTCTCCTCGCTGCGTTAACAAGGGCTAGATCTACTTTTTAAATTTGTTGATATCTTGCCTGTGGGCCATGCAGGGCCTTGCTCGTGAAGTAAATTGGACTTTGTCCCTCTAAAGTTTCTCTAATTAGTGTCGCACTTATTGCTTCGGAGGCGACGACCAGATAGAGGTAGAGGACCTTGTCTTTCTCGGGCTGAGAAAGGATGGGAGGCTGCGACAACGCTTATTTTAAATGAATTAGGGATTTCTTGCATTTGAACGTCCATTCGAAGGCAACTTCCTTGTGCAAGAGTTTTAACAAGGGAAGCGCGTGCTGGGCGGACTTTGCCACGAATCAAGAGAGGGAAGTGAGCATGCCGTTTAAGATCTAGATGGAATTTTTCGAGGTGGGTGTCAGAAATTTTGAAAATGCCTGAGACTTGTCGGGGTTCACTTCAATGCATTATTCTGTTAGGTAGAATCTGAGGAACTTTTCTGCTTGTACACCGAAGATGCATTTTTCTAGGTTGAATCGCATCCGGCACATTCGAGCCTGTTCGAACACTTTCTTTAATTGGGAGGGATGGTCGAGTTCTTTGGGGGACTTGACGATCATTTCGTCCATATAGACTTCGAGCATGTCGCCTATCTCGTTGCAAAAAACTTTGTTCATCATGCGATGATACGTAGCGCACGCGTTTTTCAGGCCGAAGGGCATTACGTTGTAGTAATAGTTGCCCGACTCTGTCATGAAAGTAGTGTATTTTTTGCCCATTTTCACCATTGGGATCTGGTTATAACTAGAGTATGCATCCATAAATTATAGCAATTTGAAACCGGCCGAGTTGTCGACCAGTTTTTCAATATTGGGGAGGGGATAAGCATCTTTCAGGAAAGCCCGATCGAGATCAGTATAATCAATACACATGCGCCATTTTCCATTAGATTTTTTCACAAGAACTACATTTGAGAGTTAGGTTGTGTACTGGGCTTCAGAAATAAAATATACCTCTAGGATATCTTTTACAGCTAGTTTTGCAGCCTTCGCTTTCTCGGAAGACTGTTTTCTTCTGCGCTGCACGACCTCTTTGAGGGAAGGATCCATAGTCAAGTGATGGCATGTAACTTCTGGATCTTATCCAGGAATCTCGGCTGCACTCCAGGAGATTAGATAAGCATTCTCCCTTATGCAAGCTTTGAGTTGCCTTTTTTCCAGGTCGGGGAGGTCTGCTCCAATCTTCACTCCTCTAGTGGGATCTTCTCTGAGGGGAACTAGCTCGAAGTCACTGTTTGAGATAGGCCGTGCATGACTCGAGAGTTCATCGTGATCAGTAGAGGGGGTCGAACTTTTTCCTTCTACCATAGGCTCCTTTCCTTTCTTCTTTGCTCGACACGATCTTCCTTGGAGAAGCGGATGTCGAGGTCAATGGTGTCGACCCTTAGCAGCGGATTGACTTCCTCGGAGCTGGAGGGTAGTGTGACTCTGGTGGTTGTTCGAGGTAGAACACTAATGGAACTGAGGCCTTTGGCTGAAGCTTCGAAACACCTTTTTGCTGCTTGGATGTCCCCGTGGAGGGTGGCAAATAAGCCTTCGGCGGTGTAGTACTTCATTTTGAGATGCATGGTAGAGGGAACCACAATGAGTTCGGCGAGAGTGGGTCTCTCGAATATGCGCTGGTAGAGAGACGAGAAATATACTCTAGGAATTGGGTCTTGATGGCTCTGGCTGTTACCCCTCTCCCAAAGGTAATGATCAACTCGACATATCCCCAGGGTTTCGTGATGGCTCCATTGAAGCCTTGGAGATCTTATCCCACGTACGTGGTCAGATGGCTTTCATTCAGCTGCAAAGTGGTGAACAACTAGGCGTACATGATGTCCACCGAGCTGCCTTGATCGACCAATATGCGTCGCACATTGAAATTTTCCATGTGAGCTCTCACGAGTAGTGGGATGGTCGAATTTGGGGCCCTGCCCAATAGGTCCTCTCTGTAGAAGGTGAGGGGATGTGAGCCTCCCCGGAATTTGTCGAACAAGGCGTCCATATCCGAGTTGGCTTTGATGAGCTGGTCAAATCTTCTTTCCATCGAACCAACTGTGTGCCTGTTGAATCCCCCGCCTGAGATAACCATGGTTACAGGGAAAGCCTCCCAAGGAATGTGGGAGCAGAAGTACAGGGGGGACGTTCTCCAGGTCCGAGTAATAGAAATCATCGTTTGTGAGATTCTCATGGCGACCGAAATGGCGTCGAGGTCAGGGGACTTCTTCCCTTCTTCAATGTTTTTTTGGTTTCTGGTGCTTCTTCCTGAGCACCCTCCTTCTTTTTGTATTGTTTGAGGTGCCCGTCTCTAATCAGTATTTTGATTACATCTTTGAGATGAATTCAATCCTCTATGTTATGCCCGTGACTTTTGTGGAACCTACAATATTTGCTCTTGCCAGTTCCTGGTTTTGATGGTGTTTGTCGGGGGAAGCGCATCTCGGCTTGCTTAAACTCAGAATTGACGCATTCAGAAAGAATACGCTCCCTCGATGTAGTCAAAATGGTGTAGTCATGGAAATGACCAGCTGACCCCTTGTAGTCTTTGGAATCCCTGAACTTATCCTCCCGTTTATTTTCTCCCTGACGGGATGTCGAGGGCTCTTCATTCCTCGAGGGCTTGGAACTCTCCCTGTGCCTCGATTCCATGGTGTTGTTGGATACTTCCTTCTCATTGTACTGGATGTACGTCTGGGCCTCGAGGAGGAGGGATTCGAGTGTGGCCAGTGTCTTAATGCCCACAGCTTTGGCAAAGTCACTACGGGGGCAGAGCCCATGCTCGAGGATATATTTCTTCATGTTTTCGGTCGTTGAGACCTGGACTGCTTCTCTGTTGAAGCGTTCAATGTATGCCCGCAGAGACTCATCTTTGCCCTGGATGATTGCTTCGAGCGAAGCCTCCAATTTCGGGTGTCGATGGGAGGCAGTGAAGTGCCTCGAAAATATCCTCCCGAGCTATTTCCAGGAGGTGATGGATTTGTCGGGGAGGCTCTTGTACCAGGAAATTTCCCCCTTCCTAAGAGTGGTTAGGAATAGTTTGCATTTGATGGCCCCTCTGACCCCTTAGTAGTCGAGGAGAGCGTCAATGTTCTCGATGTGCTTGTCAGGGTCTGTTGTTCCATCGTAGGTTCCCAATGGAGGTGGCTTCTCTAGGCCGACAGGGAGTGGGGCCTCTGTAACTTCCCTCGATAGCGGGCCACGGGGCTCATCATCCTCACTATCTTCGGGAGATGGATAAGTGGAGTGATAGTTTCTACCCCGTCGATCGTAACGGTCTCGTCGGGGGGAGGGACTCCTCTTCTTCTGACTTGGCTCGGGCGAAGGAAATCGAGCACCATTGATTTTTAAGTTGTCTTTCCTCTTCTTGGATGAAGGGGAGTCTTGATCTCTCGCAGGAGGTGTGCGGTTGCGTTTCTTGAAGAAAGAAATATCGCGCCTCTCCTTTCTTGGTGGAAGGCCACGCTTGGGTGGTGATATACTAGGGGAATTTCGTCATCGGGTTCCCAGAGGAGGATATCTTGACTTCCTGTTCTTCCAGGCCCCTATCATTTAATTCTGTTGTAGGATGAGAGTGTTGGTATGATTGATAGCAACGAGCAACGCTTGCCATAGACGGTTCGGTGTTGAGAGGGATGGGAACTAGTTGCATGATTTTTGGCCGTTCCTCGGTGGGATTCTTGGGACGTCCCTTGTCCAAGAATTGGTCGTCACCGTGTCGGGCGTCAGTTGAAACTCGAGACGCAATCTGTCAGTCTCGGAAACCCAGGTTCTCCTTGAGGTGTGGATGTTTCTGACTTCCATCAGTTTTGTGAGCAGGAGAAAGAATAACCTTTCCGGGTAGATGGAGATCATCATGGTCGACCATGATTAGTGAAAGGAATCTGGAAAAGTTAATTTGATCTTTGAATTTTGAGGAAAGAAACACGGGGAGAGCAGTATCTCACAAATGGCTCCACTGATCTTACCGGTTGATCAGAACCTGTGAAGTGGCCGGAAGATGATCTGCAGTCGAACTGTGATGTCGAGGAGGAAAAAGGGGGTTGTACATGCAAGGCACTCTGTTGTACCCCAAAATTTTCCCTCCCATTTTTCATAGAAAATGCAACCCTACTGTTTCTCAGATATTCAAGATTGGCTCAGGAATCGATCAGACAGATTTTCTCCTGTGGCAGTAAACCAGCAATTAGGGTTTTTCTTGCAATTCTCAAAAGAAATGAATTCTCAAAGATCCAATTGGCTTTCACAGGTTTTCATGCTTTCTCAAGTTTACTGAAAAGACAGGGTTTGTCCTCAAGGTCAACCAGATGATTTGCGTCGTCTAAAACATTTGTTTGGTTAAGAAATGGAATACACAGTGCGTGTTTGTTTGGAATGCAGTTGGAAGATTACATGATTATTGGAATTTAAGTTATCTTGATTGGAATTATTGGAATGCAGTTTCAATTATCTTGATCGGGAATCTTTAAGAATCAGTGAAGATTCAAAGAGAGAATTACAAGTTATTAACAGTAAAGGGTTTTTAATGGACACCAGAATATCTCATAAGACTTTCTCCATTTATTTCAAAAGTTGTTACAAAACAATTTATTATTTAAATACTTTAGGTTTTACAACTTATTGTATTTAAAAAAATAAATTAGTACAATTGATTGAATGTTTCTCTCTAAATTACAAAGAAAATGAATCTATGCCTAAGGTTGACTGAGTTTCCTTTTCTTCCATGCTTGCCACAGAGTCTCTTGCTTCCCCTGCTTTGCCACCATCCAGTTGTGCTCACATGAAAACAAAAGACAGAAAAATAGTTAGTACAAAAACTATTTGGGCATAAGCAAGAATATTCAAAAGAAAGAATGGTGTTCATCATTAAAGTTTGCAATTTGGAATCAGAAGGCTATTTTTAATTCATCACGTTATTATTTTTCTATTTGCAAATCACAAGAAGATTATTCTTCTTGGTTCACAAAAAGAAAAATAAGAAATGCAAGCAAAGTTGTCCAAATAAGAAATGCAAGCAAATTGTCCAAATGCAACAAGGTTGTCCAAACAAGAAATGCAACAAGGCTGTCCAAACAAGAAATACAAACAGCAGCCAAACAAATATAACAAACAGAAGGCGCAAAACAGGGCCAAACAAGCAGCAAATTGGACAAAATACAAACAACATCCATGCAAACGAGGCAGCAACATAGCAGTAGGAAGCAGGCAACAACAAAAAGAAAATATAGCAATATGATAAACTAAGTCAACAAGCAAGAGGCTTGTTCAATAGCCATTTCATCATTTTCCATAAATTGCAAACTTTTCAGAAAAAGCAATTGACTCTTAGAGTCATTGAGAGAGAAGAGAGGAAAGAAGTCAAGGAAAAGAGCATAAGAAGAACATGCCAAAGTATTCAAAATTTGGTGGTTTTCCCACCATTTTGAATAAGCTGTCAAACCAAAGCAACTAATATAACAGTGGACAAGGCTAAAGAAAAAATGAGATAGAGAAAAAATTATCAAACACAGTTCCAAAAAACCTCCAAACTGTCAAACTGCCATCAACCTTCAAACACCAACAACCTTCGCCAAACCCATAAAACCTGTTAAAACATTTCAGTTCCAAAAAACCTCCAAACTGTCAAACTGCCATCAACCTTCAAACACCAACAACCTTCACAAACTGATCAAACCTGTTAAAACATTTCAAACCCAAAAAAACCAAAAAAGTTTCATAAACTGTCAAGCCAACCTTCAAACTGTGACAAAAAAAAACAGTAAAATTCCAAAACCATTTCAACACCAAACCTACAAATTGTAACTCAGAAAAACCTCAAACCAAACTGTAACAACAAACTCAGAAAAACCCCAAATCAAACTGTCAAAAACATTCAAATCCAAACAGTTCAAACCAAATCAAACTGTAACAACAAACTCAGAAAAAATCCAAATCAAACTGTCAAAAACATTCAAATCCAAACAGTTCAAACCAAACCAAACTGTAACAACAAACTCAGAAAAACCCCAAATCAAACTGTCAAAAACATTCAAATCCAAACAGTTCAAACCAAACCTGCAAACTGTAACAACAAACCCAGAAAACCTCAAACCAACAGCAACAAATCCCAAACCATCCTCAAATCATCAAACTGTCAAACAGTTCAAACTAAACCTGTCAAAGCCAAAAAACTCCTCAAACCTGTCCAACATATCAAACTCAAAAAACCAGAATAACCAATATTCAAACCTATCAAACACAGTTCCAAAAAACCTCTCAAATACTGCAACTCATCAACAAATATACCAAGCAAATATCAACCTCCAAAAACTGTTACAAAGCCAACATTTCAAACCAAAAATCCACAACCTTCCAATCCTTAAACCATCAAACTAAACCTATTAAACATACAGATCAAAAAATAGTAACAACCTCAAAATACCAAAACCTGTAAAATAGTTCAAATCAAATCCAACAAACAGCATCATCATCATTCAAGAAAGAAGATAGAAAAAAAAAGGTTACCAGAAGCGCGCATTCAACCATCATCTCTTCCTCCTCCCGTCTTCAGCCACCAAGGAGCGTCACTTCTCTCAGTCTCACTATCCTTTTCCATTTCGCAAAAAATCCAAACAGGTATGACTACTTTACCTTCCTCATAACATTTCCTGCATCTCAATGTATAATACAGTAGGTTAACAGAAAAAACATGAACAAGACAAAACAACAACAAAAATCGCTCAAGCTTCAAATCCACAGAACCATACCTTTCAAGAAACAAAACCATTAGCATTTGGTTAGGAGATGAGAGAGAGAGATAGATCTCCGGCAACAGAGGGTAGAGGGAAGATCAGATAAGCACAAATTTCAAACCCCTTAGTCAAATTCATTTCAAACTTAGGGATTTCAGAAAAAGAATGTGAATCAGGTTGAGTAAAAGAGGCCAAGAGATGTTTTATTCATGAAATTAGGAAGAGGAATAGGGACGTTTAGTGAGAAAGATGAACAATTTGGAAGAGAGAAGCGCGAGAGACGATGAGAGAGCGCCGCCGTAACAAAGGTTCCACAAACCATAATTTGCTTGTTTCCCTTAATCAGAAAATTAAACAGCTTAAGAGCTTTGGGCCCTGTTTTGTTCAAGGGTCCCTAAGCCCACACGCTTTTGCTAACCCACCCCCCCATCTGGCCTTATTTTTGTTTCAGCAATAGCACCTTTCTACTTTGGGCCTAACACCCTTTAAATTCCTTAAGCCCATTTTTACTTGTTGTTTTTAATTTAATTTATTTCTTTTTTTGTTAACAATATACTAATAAAACTGAAAAAAAAAATTTATTAAATTAATTTAGATTTTAGTGTTTAATTGTTTATTTTTCATTTTTTTCCTTTTTATACAACTTATTTTTATTAACTTTTTACATTTAATAAAAAACATCAAAAAAGAATTAACTTAGCTTATTTTCTTTCTTTAAGTTTGTTTACATAATTAATAAAATACATAATAATAAAGATTTTTAATTTAAATCAATTTCTTTTTAGAATAGGTTTTATTTTTCTCTTTTCAAGTAAATACATACATTTCATACTTTGTTGACTTTATTTCATAAACTGTCATAGCTTTATATTAAACCGCACAACAATTCGATTTGTTTGTATTGTTTGATATTTGTACATTGCTATTTTCATTTGATTCATCCCCATTCGTAACAATTGTACCCCCATTCCCGAACATTCTGTAATAGCGTAGAATTTCAATTCCTGCAATTTACTGTTTTCTATATACTGTATAGTAATTAGGCATGTATGGCAAGATTCAAAAATCAATCGCTAGATGACATAATCAAAGAATAAATAACTTGAAACCAACACACTTTTCACACGCGCACCTCTTGGGTAACCTCGCTCGTTGCCTCGGAAATACAATCATGTCCCTCGAATATGAGACACTTTAGCAATGACCCTTCGATAAACAAAGATCGTAGACCCTCGATAACCCTCGATGTTGCCTTCGATTAAAACGATCGCGTCCCTTACAAAATTTCTAGAGCGTCTCACAAGTTGCTTTCAGTGATTGTAAAATTGACCCGCGCCTGTCCCTTCACATCCCATGGCGGGGCTTCTTACCAAATCAATGGTAAGATAGCACCATTAAAAGGAAGAAGAAAAGAACAACTTAAGACTTTTTCGAGTAGATAGATTCGCTCTTAGTTACTCGCTTTCTCACGACAAAAACTTTTACACCTACACTCCCATTTCAAAACATTTTCAAAAAGTTAAAACGTTTTGTATACGTTCTTATAGAGACGAGAACCATTGCAAAACCTCTTTTCAAAATACTTTTCAAAACACGATTCACAAACACATCTTTGAACCATTTTTCGAAACAAAACTTTGTATACGTTCTTATAGAGACGAGAACCATTACAAAGAAATTTTCCAAAATATTTTCAAAGCCCACACCACAAGCACACAATCAAACAAAAGCAAGTGATCTAAAACGAGTAACTAAGAGCCCATAGAAAACCATGGATGAAAAGGGTGCTAATACCTTCCCTTTTCATAATCCACCCCCCGAACCCGAGAAAATTCTCGAAAGGTCTTTTCTGTGCTTTTTTACCTTTCCTTTTGGATAAAAGAAAAGTCGGTGGCGACTCTTGCTAACTGCACAAGTGCGAACGAAACACAAAACTTCAAGTCAGTTCTCCCACCGCACACACTCCGATGATCAAGTAAGACTTGAAATAAGGATATACAAGAAAAATATTAAGGTATTGGTTGTGAATAGTGAATATTCGATACTTGTCCCTCACAAGTGTGAGGGTTTATATAATGCCCCTGGCGTATGGCCATCGGTTCCTGATTTTACGCCTAGATATATGGGTCCCTAAAATCAGGTGCTTGTCAGGACTTGGTCAAATCGGGTAGATGTGCCTGTAACTAGCCGTTGATCCTGAGGAAGGGGACAATTACGAGCATCTCTCTGGTCGGTTCCTGGTGGCCAGCACGAATTTGATGTCGGGCAGACTGAGAGATGCTCGTCGATCATCCTAGGCCAGTGCTAGATTGGAAGGGAAAAAGGGTTGATATTTCTCGACGGAGAGCGAGCGATTCAGGTTATGGACGTGCGGGCCATACCAAAAGAAAGGGTTAGACTGGGCCCATTCAAGTTGTTGGACCAGTCCAGAACATGATGTATGATAATCTGTGTTGTTGTTATATGATAAAACTAAGTGAGTCAATTATTAATTAAGACCTCTAATATGAAGAAATCATGTAGGAATTGAGACTGTGTAGTGCAGAAACCGCAACAGGGAAGTCATGTTTGCGCTGCAGCGCCGGGCGGTGGATATGTGTCATCGGGCAATGGAGCCTCACTCAATAGTGCTTAGCGATGGAGCCTCGCTCCAGCAGTGCCGGGCGAGTGAGCTACAATGGGAGTGGGGTAAAAACATAGCCCCTAGATTTTGTATGGGGGTGGTCTATAACAAGAGCGTCGTCGGGTGACACAAAGGCGAGAGGAGAGTTCCTAGAAAGTAAGATGCAGCACCGGGCGATGGAGACCAGAAAATAATGGTTGTGTTATCGCTCCCACGTCGTTGGCCGAGCTACTGGCGATGAATAATAGTAGCAATTTTAAAAGTGTCATTACTTGAGTTTCTGGACTCCGATTGACACGTTGTTCAAAGCGTTAGGAAGCTAACACAATGAACTATACTTTGGTGGAATAGAAAGAGTCATATGATGTGTTTGTCCAGTAACTATACTTTCATGAATAAGATGATTCAGTGATTGTTTTAGTATAATGTATGTGTATAAAATGAATCGTTGATGCTATGATGATGTTGTTTCGTGTTATGAAGTGTGTGTTGATATTGGTGATGATTATATAAATGATGATGCATTTTGACTAGCAGTGGTCATGTAATTATTAAGATGTTTTGCATCATGCATTCATGACATATTTTAGGGCATATCCCATTGGTGATTTCAAGACGTTGTTCTAGTGAATTTTGTAGGACGAATAGTCTAGTGATGGCCTCAATCCCTTAGTATGGATTGAGTGAAATTTGTGATGTGCTCTTGTTCCAAGCGGGAATCGATCCTACTGGTGGGGATCTTTGGAGAAAATGATGACAGTGTCATCAGTGAAGTTTTTCTACCACATGCATGATTCTAAATAAGTTGCATTGCATTATATGTGGCATTGCATGATGAATTGTTTGAATGATCTTTTGTGAATGTATGGTTGTGATAATTGATAATTAATGCTATTACCATGTGTCTGATGAGTATTTCGATATTGTGAAGGTGTGAGTATGACATGAGGTTTCGATGATGTGTTTCTTTGGTGTTGTATCATAACTACTATGTTTATCCCTTATGTATTTTATAATGATTATGATTTACTCACCCTTGCTGCTTGGAGATGTTGCCTTTATACGTGGGTAACTTGCAAGTAATCAAGCATAGTTCGTCGAGGCTTAAAGGATAGCTGCAGAGTGGTTTTTTTATTTCCTGTAGAATAAAGGGGTCTTGCTCTGATATGTAATATCAGAGATGGGCTTGTTTATTTTGAATAACCATGTTATTTTCTTTATTTTGAGATTTGAACTACCATTGTGGTATTTGAGTTGTTTTGACTTGATGAAGTTATTTCAAAGTATCTTAATAAATATGTTTTGAATTATGAATTTATGTTGCGAGTAAGTTGAAAATATATGGTTGTTAATCATGAAGTACTTAACATAATTGATTTTTGAAAACCCATGTTACGGAGCAGGATGTGTTTTACTATGAAGTTTGTTTGAAGCAAATGTGACACCCTTTTTGGTGCATTACTCTAATTTAATTATTGAGTTATTTTATGAATATTATTTGGGGTTTAGAAGGGTGTTACATTAGTGGTATCAGAGCAGGTCGTGTTAGAACAAGATTTGGTTCTGCAATTCTGTCTGAGTTTTGATGATAACAAAGTGTATGTTTGTATGAAAAATTTTGGTACTCTAATGTTTGTTATTTTGAGTATTTGACAAACATGTTCTGCTTCTGATGAAAGGCGATGCCAAGATATTAGAAGAGAATAAGTTCTGCTTCTAGGTTACACACGTTCTAATTAATAATAGCAAAAGCTTCAGAAGGCTCTAAAGTTGTGACTGTGATACTTGTCCAAGAAACCAAGTTCTGAAGATCTGAAGACAGAAGTTCTAATTGAAGTCCAGATGCTGAAGACTTATGTTTATGAAGACAAAGGTTTCTTGTTGTACCCAAAAATTTTCCCTCTCATTTTTCTTCAAAACATGCTCACAAAGTTCTCAAACACTCAAGAATCTCAAGGGTTGACCAGTCAAGAAGCCCTTCCTAAGTCAAGGGTCTACAACTAGGGTTTTGAGTTCCTCAAGGAAATTTTGGTTGAAAAGGTTTCAAATGGTTTTCATGGTTCTCCATAGGTCTTCAACAATGTTCATGTCCATTTTCAAGTCTTGCATCAAAAGTTTGCTCAGTCAATGGCTCAGATGATGAAAAATCAATTGTATTGGGTAAAAAGTCAATTATGGTCAACCTACAGTCAAACTTCAAGATTTTTGGTCAACATAAACATTTTGAAGTGATATTAAATATTTGATCAAGGGTTGATCATGATTCCTCAAGGAAAGTCTTCAAATCATCAAAAGTCAAGAATTGTCAAATTAGGGTTTCTTTAGGAGAAGTCAACTGAACTTTGACCAAACATAACTTTCACATGCTTCATCAACTTTTCCCCAACCAAAGACCATTTTGAAGAAAATTCAATCTCTATAGCTTTATTTTTATACTCAAGTCCAAAAACTTCTTCATTTGAAATATATGAGCTAATATATTATAGGTCATTTTCAAAAGTCAACAAAAGGACACTTTTTGTCAAGGATACTTACATCAAGATAAATCTCCAAATGCAAAAATTATCAAAAGAGAAATTATAGACGACATCTTGAGCTTTTCAAAAAGTCATGGATCACCTTCAAAAGATGAAAATTGAGCAAGTTATGAGTTGCACAAGTTGGAAAATTTTGAGGAAATGCATGTAATGCAAAACATGCAAACTTGAAATTTTGGACTTGTGGCCTAACTTTTTGAGCTTCAAACATATTCATGACCTTATGAGAGAATCTTAAGTTCACTCACACCTTGCCCTATATTTTCTTATCATTTTATTTTGGGTTAATACCTATTTTCACCCCTGACATATGGGGTGTATTTGAAAAACTCCCCTGCCAAAATAAAAGTTCCAATTGTTACCTTGACAAATTTTAAAAGTTTCAGTTTTTACCTTGAGGATGCCACATCACCTAAAAGGCTGATTTCTTACCACTAGACCAATGCATTTTCTTTGTTACATATATGCTTCAATAAATATTCATATCATTAACATATTAATTACAATTATCAATAAATTTTCTTAACTAGTTGGTTTAAATAATTTTTAAAAAAATGTTTTACATATTTTATCTTTTTACTGTAACTTTTTTTAAATTTTAAATTTTCAAAAATCACTTAAATTTTCAAAAATCACTTAAATTTAAATCACTTAAATTTAAAATCACTTAAATTTTCAAAAATCACTTAAATTTTCAAAAATCATTAAGTGATTTTTTTAAATTTAAGTGATTTTTCAAAACTAAGTGATTTTCAAAAATTTAAGTGATTTAAATTTAAGTGATTTTTGAAAATTTAAGTGATTTTTTTAAATTTAAGTGATTTTTGAAAATTTAAGTGATTTTTTTAAATTTAACTTATTTTTTAAAATTTAAGTGATTTTTTAAATTTAAGTGATTTTTGAAAATTTAAGTGATTTTTGAAAATTTAAGTGATTTAAATTTAAGTGATTTTTGAAAATTTAAGTGATTTTTTTAAATTTAAGTGATTTTTTTAAATTTAACTTATTTTTTAAAATTTAAGTGATTTTTTTAAATTTAAGTGATTTTTGAAAATTTAAGTGATTTTTTTAAATTTAAATGATTTTTGAAAATTTAAAATTTAAAAAAAGTTACAGTAAAAAGATAAAATATGTAAAACATTTTTTTAAAAATTATTTAAACCAACTAGTTAAGAAAATTTATTGATAATTGTAATTAATATGTTAATGATATGAATATTTATTGATGCACATATGTAACAAAGAAAATGCATTCTAGTGGTAAGAAGCGTTCACTGCAAACAGTATGTCCATGGTTTGATTCCTGCTGAAGGACAAATTTTTTAACTTTGAATTAACACTCAATTAATAAAATATTAATATAAATGCCATATGGAATTAAAAATTAAAAATTAATTAAAAATGACAACTAATCAAGCCATGTCATTAAAATAATAATAAAAATATAACAAAAATATAAGCCACATCAGCCTTTTAGGTGATGTGGCATCCTCAAGGTAAAAACTGAAACTTTTAAAATTTGTCAAGGTAACAATTGGAACTTTTTTTTTGGCAGGGGGGTTTTTCAAATACACCCCATATGTCAGGGGTGAAAATAGGTATTAACCCTTTTATTTTTTATTTATTTTTTTTATTCAAATAAATTTAAAATAAATAAATGAAATAGAAAACAAACGGGCCAGGCACATGGATTGGTTTCTTAGAGCCCATACAACTCATGACCTGTAAACAACATACCAAATTCGTGTGACGTCCAAGAGAGACAAGAATCATTTAAAATGGCAAGTTTTCAAATGTATGATTCTTGTTTTAAAACATGGCTTAATGATTTGATTCGTTCCATATTTGTAGAGATAATTCATTCCTCTATATAATGCAAGCAAGCCAGACCAAGAAGGACACAAAATCACTGCTTAAAGAAGAACACCAAAATTCTCAAAATTCAAAAGAATTGCAAAACTTTGGAACCTGAATCCCAGCCCTTATCAATCAAAACTGAAGCCAACATTCATCCCCTGAAGATCAAAGGAGTTTATCTGAGCCCACGAATACCTCTATCATGCACCAGAACATGACTCCTCCATCACGCCGGTTATCAAAGTTGGTAAAATTCGAAACTGTGATTTCTTGCGTTTTCCATCATTGCTAAATGATTTAACTTTCTCATATACATCATTAGAACATGATGGATGTATTTCATGTGAGGTTTGACGTTGAAACCATGCCTTACCATTGTTAGGGCTCAAAAAGCTATTGAGCATCGATTTGGATGACACAAGCGTTTTTAGATCCCACTAACCATGCCATTGGATTTGCAGGGTGTTAATTAATAGATCTAGGTCGTTAGATCTTTTGCTTTAACGCGTTTTTGCAGGTTTAATGCTTTGAGACGGCCGGAGAAGGCGACCGAAGGTTGACTCCAGCGTCCTTGAGTTTTGTTGACTCTGGCAGGGAAAATGTGGTGTAATGAAGCTTTTTGATTGGTTGATTCAAATAATAGGGCCCACCTGTTTTACTTGCATGTTTAAAATTCAGAAATTTAATTTGTTTTATTATATAATTAATTATTTGTGTTTGAATTACCGGATGTACAAGCCACCCTAGCGGCAGCGCACACGTTCTTAAGTCATTCCTGTGCTTGGTCTTGGGTTTGATCCAAGCGTGAGGCAACTTTTTATTTCTAACATTTTCTTCACATATCCAATGAAAACAAACCCAGCGCGCGCATGGTGCACCTCTGATAACAACCAACAAATCTAATAACTCCAGATCTAGCGCTTCAGAAAGTCACGCCCGTGGTGCGTCCCAAAGAATTGTCCTCACTAGATCTCACAGGCGCATGGGCTCCTTTGTTAATGGGCCTGGGAATTTTACTTTCTAACCCCCCCCCCCCCTATTTACTTTTGTTTCTAGCCCATTATAATTTCTTTTTTTGTTTTATAATTTACTTTTTTTATTTTTTAATTAATAAAAAAAATCGTAAAATCATAAAAAAGGTAGATTTAGATTTAGATTTATTTAATTTAATTTATTTACAAATAAAATCAATTTAATTTAAATCATATTTTAATTTTTATCAATTAATTAATTAATTAGAATTACGTTTAATTTTTATTAACCACTTCAAATATTTCTCTAAACAAAAACAACAAAAAAATATTTTTCTTAAAACACTTAGAAATTTTTAGGGTTTTTCATCTTTCCCTTTTCCATCTCTGCACATTTGTTTATTTTTTGCATTTATATAATTTTGTAACTGTCAAAGGAATGTAATAGTTAAATTTAGGATTTCTTTACTTTTCCCCCCGTTTATGGTTTGTACTCCCCATCCCCGAAACAATGTAATAGCATAGTTTATTTCCCGCATATTTATCTTCCACACTTGTATATTTAACTGCTAGCTTAATAGGATTGCATGGTAAGACATAAAAACAAACGCTAGAAAACCTAATATCAAGAAAAATAGTTGAAACATAACACACTTCTCACACGCGCACCTCTAGGGTGACCCTCACTTGTTACCTCGGATTAAAACAATCACGTCTCTCGAACGTGGGATGCTTTAGCAAAGATCCTTTGGTTAAAAGATCGTAGTCCCTTGATGACCCTTCGATGCTGCCTCGATAAAATGATCTTAGTACCTTAGGATAATTGCTAAAGTGTCCTAGAAGTTTCCTTTGTAACTGTATGATGACCCACACCTGTCCTTCAAAACATCCAATGATAAGGCTACCTAATAACTAATGGTAGGATAGCATTATCTAAAGGAAATGAGGAAAAGAACAAAGATCTTTTGAGTAGGTAGATAGCTCGTAGTCGCTTTCTCACAAACAAAATTTTTCTCACATATACACTCTCTTTTCTAAAAAATATTTTCAAAGACAAAACACTTTGTATGCATTCTCAATGATACGAGAATCATTACAAAGTTTGCCGCACTTAGGCATATTTTCCAAAATATTTTCAAAAACATACACAAAAGCATTTTCAAAAGTGAGCTAGCAACTAAGAGCCCGTAGATAACTACGGATGAAAAGGGTTCTAACACCTTCCCTTTTCATAACCTACCCTCCTTACTCAGAAATTTTTTCAAAAGGTCTTTCCTGTTCTGTTCACCCTTTCCTTTATTGGATAAAAGAAAAGTCAGTGGCGACTCTTGCTATCTGCAACATTTGCGATAAAATGCAAAACCCAAAAGTCAGTTCTCCCACCGTATTATAGAACTGGCGACTCTGCTGGGGACATATCCTAAAAGTGGGGTTACCTTAGAGATAGTTCACATTTAATGCTTTCATTATTTGATTTTCACGATTTATGTTTAAGGGTTGTTTGGGTTATTCTTGTATAGATCCTATACCCGGATCTGGGGCATTATAGGTAAGTAGAAATAGATCATGAAAACTATACAACATACACCGATACGGTTGAAGCAATGGCTACGTTAGTGTGACACATTGGTTGGTGCCGGTGTCCCTTGAGTTAAGTCAAGGAGAATGTTGGGCTGCTGCATGGTGTCATAAAGCACTAGCTGACCGTAGAATCTTAGTTGACACAACTTAGCCATTAGAAAGTAGCGAGATAGCCGACTTTGGTGCAGACTGGAGTTGTTTGATACTCGATGCTACACTCATTGAGGTCGGACTCTCGGGATATTTCGGTCGCAAATCAAATGCTTGTGCTGAAACTATTCTTGAGAGAAAGATCATTGATATTGAGGCTCCTAGAACCCGGTTACTTTCTTTTAGGACAGGTTGAGCCAATTAAAACTTCAAGAGGGTACTTACCTACAAACTCCATGCAAGCTTAAACCTAATGCCTTGTGTGTTTTGCTTGTGTATGATTAAATTGCTCAAACATAACATCATGCATTATAACATTCATACTATATTTATTTTTCACTAACCATTTCAAGGACCAAGGGATTTATCTTTGTTCTGTTTTGCGGACTATGGCCTTCGCTCGCAGAAACACTATCCGGGTCAACTTTATAAGGGTGCCTCCTCAACTTAAAGAGTTAGTCTCAAGGATTCCTGAAAGTTCTCTGTTTATCAAAAGACATGGTTGACTACTCAATCTGGTTACCCCAGGTTTTGACGAAGACATGATGAGTGTTCTGTTCCAGTTCTTCGACCCTGCACATCACTGCTTCACCTTTCCTGATTATCAGTTGGTACCCACTATGGAAGAGTTCTCTCAATTACTGAGAGTACCTGTTCTTGATCAGACGCGCTTCACCGGTTTAGAGGAAGCTCTAAAGCCAGAAGTTATTGCAGCAGCTTTACATCTGAAGCGGTATGACATTATATCTAACTGGGAAATAAGAAGTGGAGTAAAGGGTTTTCTGGCTAAATTTCTGATTGAGAAGGCTCAACTATTTCTAGATGCTATAAGTTTCCAAGCTTTCGAGGAGATTTTGGCCCTTCTAATCTATGGGTTGGTACTGTTCCCTAATCCAGACTAACTCATAGATGTGAATACCGTCAAAAATTTCCTTGCTCGTAATCTTGTGCCTACCTTGCTCGGAGACATTATGCATTCTCTTCACACTCGTAATATGAGGAGGCGAGGAACTCTCATGTGCTATATACCTCTACTATTCAGGTGGTTTATTTCACACCTTCTCCGCTCGGTAGTGAAGAATGAACAAGGTTTGAGGTGGTCACAGAGAATTATGCCACTTTCTCATACAAGCATCTACTGGTGTTCCCGATCTCATGAGGATAACACTATCATCGATCACTGTGTAGAAGTCCCTAATTTTCCACTCCTTGGCATTAGGGGAGGTATTACTTACAACCCTTCTTTGGCTCTATGTCAGTTTGATTACACTTGAAGAGATGGTCCTCATGACGCACTTATCCAGGGTATTGTGTTCGAATACAAAAATGATTTTCAAGGTTATCATCGGAGGTTTATACATGCTTAGAGCATGGTAAGCAAGATTGACAGTAAGACTTTAGGGCATAAGAACTCCATCCCTATGGAGCCTTATCTCAAATGGGTGCGAGCCCGTGCTTAAAACCTCATGATGCCATATCCAGCTATCCTACCAGTGATCATGGAGCCTGTTGTCGAAGGAGACGTCTCCCGCACCATCCTCCATCCGGACATGCCCACTGACCTTGAAGAATTGCAGAAGTCTTGGATTCAACTGAAGGATGAACGAGACACCTTTGAGACTCAATTCTATGCAAGTGAGAAGAAAGTGTCGGAGCTTACAAAGCAACTTCACGAGGAGCAGAGTCTTAATGCATACATCAACACAAAGAGGAAGCGTCAATGGGAAACTTGATTGTTAGATTTTAGGAGTTCATTTTGTTGTCTCTTTAAGACATTATTATAAGCCTAAAAGGCAACTGTAATTTGAACTTTTCTAATAAAATCTTTGTTTTAGTTTCCTCTTGGTTAGAAAATTTAAATCTCCCGAAGTCCTTGAAAAAAATTTGCGTTTACATATCATGCATCATTTTATAATAGGTTTTTCATACATGTTTCTCATTTTCTCGCTGTTTATTTCAGCAGAAAAATAGTCCTCGAACAAAATGTTAAAGATCTTCAGGCTCAGCATGCACAATTCCAAGAGACTCTTCTGAATCTGGCACAGGGGCAGAAAGATCAGTTGGCGCTCTTCGCCAAGAAAAAGAAGACCAAGAAGCCAGTTGTTGTCCTCAATATGAGGAGAAGGTTCAAAGGTCATGCTCAACCAGTCCAAGTGAATGATGTCACCTATGAGGAAGAAGACAACCAGGATGAAGATGGAAGAAGCATTAAGAATGAAGGAAGGAACAATCAGGGTTATGAAAATGCTCATGAAGATGAAGATTACTCTGACAAACAGTACCCTCTTACAGACGACAAGTACAAGCAGTTGGAAGACAGACTCAAGGCTATGGAAATCCAGAAGGTGCTTGGATTGGACTTTGGTGAACTAGGTCTGGTTCTGGGGGTGGTCATCCCACATAAGTTCAAAGTCCCTGTATTTTCTAAATATGATGGGGTCTCTTTTCCTAAACTCCATTTGAGGTCATATGTTCGGAAGATACAACCTCATACTGCTTACCGGAAATTGTGGGTCCATTTCTTCTAAGAGAGTTTGGCTGGCACTCAACTTGAATGTTTCTACCAGCTGGAGGGAACCAACATCCAGACATGGGAATACTTGGCTGCTGCATTTTTATAAGCAGTATCAATATAACACTGACCTAGCACCAACTTGAGTGCAACTGCAAAATATGTTCATGGGCTCTAATGAAGGGTTCAAGGAATATGCACAGAAATGGAGGGACTTAGCTGGAAGGGTGCAACCTCCTTTGAATGATTGGGAAATGGTAAATATGTTCATGGGCACGCTGGCAGGCCCATTCTTTAATCTGTTGATTGGAAGCTCATTGTCTGGTTTTACGGAGATGATTTTGACTGGAGAAAGAATTGAAAGCGGTATCAAGAGTGGGAAGATTCTGATGGATACATCTTCTAGTGTTGTGAAGAAGTCATTTGGAGGTAAAAAGGAAGTCAATGTTGTCTATGGCCAGAAGAGCCGTAGTAAAAGTAACTGCCATCAGTCTGTGGGAGTGGTGTTGATTTCCAATCCGACACCTATTCAACAATAACAACAGGGTAACCGACAAAGGCCAGACGCTCCACCGAGATAGTTTACCAAAATTAGCATGCCTTTATCTCAGGAATTACAACATTTTTTGAAGGATTAACTCATTTCACTAAGGGATCCTCCTCAGAATCCCAACACCTCCTTTCCAAAGTATAATCCAAACGCGAGGTGTGCTTATCATTCAAACAGTCCTGGGCACGATACTAATAATTGTTGGGCCCTGAAGAGCAAGATTCAGAATATGATTGATAATAAGGAAATTGAGTTCGATCCTCCAGAGACTCCGAACATAATTACCGCACCTATGCCCAAGCATGACAAAGGCATAAGTGCTATTAAAGATGTGTTTTATATTACCTCTATAAATGATGTGGTTACTCCTCTCTCTATAATCAAGAAGAATTTATTACAAGCTGGTTTATTTCCAGGTTGTGCTGAAGAGTGTTATTGATGTTCAGTCCAACCCAATGATTACGGGTTACTGAAGTAAGCTGTTCAGCTCCTGATGGATGAACATGTTATTCTGATTGAGAAAATTTCGAATTTGTGCCAAGATTTGTCTGTTATCTTTGGTACTCCTTTAAGGATCCATTACCAAAGGTCCTATAAGGATTACCGCCAATCCGAAAGCTGCTCTTTGGTTATTACAACACCCAGCCCTATCCCATATTCCTCGGAGAAGGCCATTCCACGGAATTATGGGTCTGACGTCTATTTCCACGGTATTAAACAAGAGTTGTCTGACGAAGATGATGAAGAGGTTTATCCCAGTATTGTCAATATTGAAATTCTGGTATTAGATATGTGATGTCGAATGAGATGTCATGACAAAAATATCTGAGGAACAATTTAAAGTGCAACAATAATAAATTCAGTAAAAAACTCAAGGGATTGTTAACCCATTTCAGTGTACAACAACACCTACTATGAGGGCTACCAAGCCAGAGACAAGTCCACTAAATAGTATCAATTCATATACCCTCAGTAAACAACCAGTTTACGATCTAATAACTTAATCACTACCCGTGCTATACTTATACCTAAGACTCACCTAGGTATGAGGACCTCCTCAAATCCCTTCAATCACTTACAGTGAAGTAACAACAAAAATAATAAGTTTAAAAACTTCAATCATTCAATGCTTAAAAGCTTATGAATGATACACAATTAACAATACAAATAACAACACAAGTATTAAATCAATACTAGAGTGTTTGACAATTAAAATACTTAGACTTCTAAAACAGAAAGAAAGTATTCTTCTTCAAAAGTTGCAGTCATCTGAATAAGGAAACAGGTCCTTATATATGCGCAACAGTGGGCTTGGGCTGAAAAACAAATATTCAAATCTTTTGAATATTTCCATGAAAGCAGGCCAAGATATAAACCATAAAGATAATTCAAATAGAAAAATATCCCTCCATATTTTTCGCAGCCTATGAGTCGCAAATCCTGAATTATGGTGCACAGTAAATCAGGAAATAGAAAACTTAAATTGATATTGGGATGAGTTCAGTTTAGGAGGCAGATGTCAAGACATCTGCTTCGATATCATTCAAAACAATTTTGCTTCAAATGTTAATACATTTACCAAAACATTATCAAGTCATTGTTTTACCAAAATTGCTGCCAACAAACACTTACAAACTCCCCCCTTTGGCATATTTTGGATAAAACATTATCAGAACATTATCAGAGCAGTAACATAAGCAAAGAAAGCAAAACAAAAACTCAGTTAGCAGTTAACTGTTAGCAAAGGAAGATGTCAAAACATCTTTTGAGACATGAGGCTCCTCCTCAAGTATTAAGCTCCCCCTCAATCAGTGGTCAATCATTCACTCTCTCTCCCACTTTTTAGTCATAATATGCCAAACAAAAAAGATGAATTCAAGAGTGTATCCATAATTTAGGTACAGACCATAGAAATCAAATGTCAAGCACATGCAAGTTCCAAAAAGAACCAAAGGGTTCAGATAAACATTAAATAGTCTAACTGTCATCAGGACCAATAGACTTGGCTGAGTCAGAACTTCCTTCCTCACTAGGTTCTCCTTCTTTAGAGCACCCTCTATCATCAAAGTTGTTGTCCTTTTGCAACTTCTTGATCATATTCTCAAAAGTTAGCTTCCTTGATGAGCTAACTTTGATCACATCATCTAGTTCTTTGCAGGCTTCTTTCAATTCAGTGATCATGTCATCCTTGGTGGAGGTCTTGTTTTCAGTAGGTGCAGATATCAAAACAATGTTTGGGACATGTTTTCCTGAAAAAAGCTTAAAATGAAGAGTAAAGGAAGACTCCCTCTTGCATACTACATCATTACCACTTAGAATCCCATGATGCTGATTAAGAATAATTCCACATATGAGGGAAGGAAAATCAATTGGCATCTTAATGGCACAAGTTCCTGCATGCTTAATAGTCTAATCAAAGATGTAAGTACCATAATCAAATAGTATCTTGTTTCCAACAGCATAAATAAACTTTCCTAATCCAATGGTGATGGTTGAAGTAGGATTTGTAGGAACCCAATTTGCAGCTCCAATTCTGTGTAAAATAGCATATTTCACACTTAGCTTGCTAACATGAAGTTTGTTCTTCAAGGGCCACTCACTTACTTGATTGGAAGTGATGGCTCTGCACACTTGATTATCTGTTACTTCTAGCTCACAAAAGTCATCTTTAAACCTATCCAGAAATCTGTTTATGATAGAAGGGAAAAATTATACACACCTACCCCTAACATACACCTTTCTATACTCCTTACTCTTATGATCAACATAGTTAACAGGAATATTAACAATAAATTCCTTAACAAGAGTCTCATAGCATTTGGCAAACCTGGTAATAGTTTTCACCAGTCCAACATAAGATATCAGCTCCATGATTTCTTTGCATTCCAGAGCACTAGCTTCCAATTCTCTTTCCAGGGCAATTCTTCTTTGAAACACATACTTCCACTTTTCAGCATTCCCAATAGAATGGAAGGAAATGTTGTCAAGAGGGGCATCAGGTACCCTAACAGACAGTTTCTTGCTTGTAGACTTTTTGATAGGAGAGATATCCTGGAGATCTTGCTCGACATCATACTCAGAGTCAGTTTCTTCATCTAGTACAACTTTATTCTTACTCTTAGATCTCTTTATAGCATCCTCATCATCATTTGTGGAGCTTTCAGGTCTAGCTTTTCTTTGCTAAAGGGAGGAAGCACTTTACTTCCGGGATTTGGGGGTCCATACATGGTTTTCTTCTTGATTGTCTTGGTAGGGGGTGTGACACTTGCATCCTTCACTTTCCTAGATTTGAGCCTTCTTGCAATACCATGCACCACATTAGTAATAAGCTCATTGTTAGATAGCTCATCTACATTAAATAAATTCTCAACATTTTGACCTTCTATATCCTTGGAGGCAACATCATCTTCCTTAGTATGAGAGTTCTCTTCAACATCTTGTTCAACATTTTATTCTTTAACTTCCTTTAGAGCAGAGATAGTAAGCTTCTCAAGTTTTCTTTCAGCAACATCTTTCTTGAAGGTGGATGATTCAACAGCAACACTTTTTGGGTTACTTCCTTTGTCATCCGTAGGAGGCATGTGAGCAAGAGGAGTAGAAATCCCAGGCACAATAAAGCCTTCATTTAATACTCTGTCTACTAGCCTTCTGATGCTTCTATCAACATTAAAAATCTCTTCTTCTGTCCTATTTTCAGTAGCAGCAGAAGAGTTACCTTTATCATCTTTGGATTTCTTTGCAGGTAATGATCTGGGTTTCTTGACCTTTTACTCAAAAGGTGGGATGGTTGTTAGATGAGTAGCATCAAGTACTCTATCAAGGGAGAGATTTTCAGGGAGGTTCACAGATTTTGAGGAAGATGGTGTATGATGTTGAGACATCTTTGAAGATTTTTGAGCAAGGAGATGAAGAATGACAAGGGTTCTTTTTCTATAGAGGAGAATGAAGAGTTTTTGAAGGTAGAGAGATGTGATTTTGTAGCGTGTGGAAACCAATTTGAGACAGTCTTGAAATGATTGTTTTCTAAATTTGATTTTTTGGAAACATAAATAATATAATATCACTTTAATGATATTCCCACACGCCTTTAATTGCTACAAACCCTCATATATGCAAATCCCTAATTTTCCTCTTAAGTTCTCAAAGTGATTAGCATCCAAAGCCTTGGTGAAAATGTCATCCAGTTGCAATTCAGTGGCTACATGTTCTATGGCAACAATCTTTTCTTTAACAAGCTCTCTTATGAAGTGGTGACGAATATCAATATGTTTGGTCCTGCTGTGTTGAATGGGATTCTTTGTATGTTTATGGCACTTATATTGTCACAGAATAATGTCATGACATCTTGTTTGACATTGTATTCTGTTAACATTTGTTTCATCCAAACCAATTGAGAAGAACTGCTCCCTGCAACAATATACTCGGCCTCTATAGTGGACAGAGACACACAATTTTACTTCTTACTGAACCAAGATATGATATTATTTCCCAGAAAGATGCATCCTTCTGATGTACTTTTTCTATCATCATCACATCTTGCCCAATCAACATCACAATAACCAGTTAAGGTAGAATTAGATCCATGAGAGTATAGCATACCATAGTCACTTGTCCAATTTACATATTTAAGAATTCTCTTTACATGGTTGGCATGACTAACTTTAGGATCAGCTTGATATCTTGCACACACACCTACAGCAAAGGAAATGTCAGGTATGCTAGCTGTGAGATATAGAAGAATGTCTATCATACTCCTGTAAAGACTTTGATCCACACTTACTCCTTTTTCATCTTTAGACAACTTCAGATGTGTGGGAGCAGGAGTTCTTTTGTGACTGGAATTTTCCATCCCAAACTTCTTTACTATACTCTTAGCATACTTTCTCTGAGATAAAATATATGGAATATTCCATTTGTTTAACTTGCAGACCAAGAAAATAGGTTAATTCACCAACAAGGCTCATCTTAAATTCTGACTGCATTTGCTTGACAAAATGTTGAACCATCTCATTTGACATCCCACCAAACACAATATCATCAACACAAATTTGCACAATCATGATCTTCCCTTCTTCTTCCTTGACAAGAAGGGTTTTATCTATGCCACCTTTCCTGTATCCATTCTCACCAAGAAATTATGTCAACCTATCATACCAAGCTCTTGGAGCTTGCTTTAATCCATACAGAGCTTTCTTCAGTTTGTAAACATGTTTAGGGAAACTTGGATCAACAAATCCCTTTGGTTGTTCCACATAGACTTCTTCATTCAGATAGCCATTTAAGAAGGCACTCTTTACATCTATTTGAAACAATTTAAATTTCAATATGCATGCAACTCCCAAGAGAAGTCTGATTGATTCAAGTCCGGCCACAGGAGCAAAGGTTTCATCAAAGTCAACTCCTTCAATTTGAGTGTACCCTTGTGTAACTAACATTGCCTTGTTTCTAGTGACCACCCCCTTTTTCATCAGATTTATTCTTGTACATCCATTTAGTGGCAATCACATTTTTCCATTCAGGTCTTGAAACTAGATCCCAAACTTCATTTCTACGGAATTGTTCTAGCTCTTCATGCAAAGCATTAATCCAGAACTCATCAGTTAGTGCCTCTTTGACATTCTTAGGCTCAATTTTGACACAAAGCAAGAGTTTGATATCCCATCTCTTGATCTGATAGTAACTCCTTTATTTAGATCTCATATGATGAGCTCCTTAGGATGATCTCTCTAGGTTCTAATTGAAGGTCCTTTATTGAGATGACTAGGTTCAGGATCTTCTTGAAGTGGATTAGAATCAATACTTATATCATTTGATTATGTTGGAATATCATAAAAAGATGTTCCAACATCTTCTGAGACATCTTCTTCAACATTCCATCCTCTATCATAAATAATAACATTTATTGACTCCATCGTAACTTCGGTTCTGAAGTTAAAAACTCTGTAAGCTCTGCTATTTGTAGAGTAACCCATGAATATTTCTTCATCACTTTTAGGATCCATCTTCCTCCTTTGTTCATGATCAACTAACATGTAACATTTACTTCTAAAAATATGAAAGTATTTAACAGTTGGTTTTCTTCCCTTCCAAATTTCATACAAGGTAGCTGAAGTGCCTTTCCTTAGAGGGACTCTGTTATGGATATAACAAGCAATATTCATAGCTTTAACCCAAAAATGATGGGGTAACTTCTTAGCATGAATCATGGCTCTGGAAGATTCTTGAAGGTTCTATTCTTGCGTTTCACAATCCCATTTTGTTGAGGAGTAATGGGAGAAGAGAATTCATGGCTGATTCCTTCAGAAGAGCAAAAGTCAGCAAATTTGTTGTTCTCAAATTCCTTTCCATGATCACTTCTAATTCTGATGACATGACTATCTTTTTCCATTTGAAGTTTTTGACAGATCTTTAAACACTTCAAAAGTTTCTGACTTTTCTCTAATAAAACTTATCCATGTGTATCTAGAGAAGTCATCTACAACAACATATGCATACTTCTTTCCACCAAGACTTTCAACCTGCATAGGTTCCATCAAGTATGTGATACGGTGGTAGAACCGACTGTTATACTGGTTTGTGTTTTTTGTTCGCAAATGTCGCGGTAAGCAAGAGTCGCCACTGACTTTTCTTTTATCCAACAAAGGAAAGGGTGAAAAGAACAGAAAAAGACCTTTTTCGATATTTTCTGAGTAAGGGGGGTAGATTATGGAAAGGGAAGGTATTAGCACCCTTTCCATCCGTGGTTTTCCACGGGTTCTTAGGTACTTGCTCATTTTTGAAAACTATTTGTGTGTTTGTGTGTTTTGAAAGTTTTTCATTTGCTTTAAGATAACTCTTGTATCAATCCTCAAGAGTGTGATAAAGCATTTTTGAAAATATTTTTTGAAAAGTGTGTAAGTGTGAAAAAGTTCAAGTTTCAGCAAGTATCTAACAGTTATCTACATACTCAAAAAGGATGTTCTTTTCCTCCTATCCTTTAGATAGTGCTATCCTACTATTAGTGAGTAGGTAGCCCTATCGTCAGATGTTGAGGGACTATCGAAAGGGACGCTATGGTCATTGAAGACAACAAATAAGGATATCTTAGCATTCGAAGGGACTGTCATCATATAGGAAAAATGGAGGGACAAGATCATTTTTCTCGTAGGAAACTCGAGGGACATTAAGGGACCATGATCTTTATGATGACTTTAGAATCGAGGGTCTTTGGTAAGATATCCCTACGTTTGAGGGACATGACCATTTCTGAGGCAACCAAGTGAGAAGTACCCTAAGGGTGCAAGTGTGAGAAGTGTGTTTTTTCAGTTATATTATCTTGGGGTTAATGATCTAACGATTAATTAATTAATCTTGTCATGCACGCCTAATTTACTAGTAATAATATATACAGAAAAATAAAATGCGGAAAATATAAATCTAGACTATTACATGGCTTCGGGGAGGGGGATTTACATTCCAAAGTAAATGGGAAAAAGAAAATAAAGCAATAAAGTAAATTCCTATTAACTATTACATCCCGTATAACAGTTATATAAATATAAAATACAAAAGGAGATAAACGCGCAAAAAGAAATATTACGTCTAAAAACTTAATAAATAAATAAAAAGAGAATCCTTTCTTTTGTTTTTGCTAAGAGAATGATTAATTTTAAACTTAATTTTAATTAAGAAAATAAAAGTTGAAGGAAATGAACCCTAATTCTAATATATTTTTGGTATTTTTTTATTAAGAAAACAATTGAAGTTAATAAAGAACCTTAGTCTAATTTGATTTTAAATTGATGAAGTTGCATTAAAATAATTAATTAATTAATTAATTTTAGAAAGAAACTAATCCTAGTTATTATTATTTTTTATTTTTTATGATTTATATAAAAAAAAACTTTTTGAAAATGGTAAACAAAATAAAATAAAAAAGAAAATTACATGGGCCTGGTCATCAAAACAAAAATGGGGGGGGGGGGTGTGGTTGTCAAAAAATGCTTCGCCCAAAGGTGAAAGCCCATATTGGTGTTTGATCCTGTATGGGCGTGTTTGAAGAGTCCATGATGGCCTTGCGTATTTGTATGCATTAGATCTAATCAGGAGACAACTGGTGGTTGAGAATTGCTGGAATATGGTGAGCATTAGACTCTGAAGAGTATTGAATCCTGCATGAAATAATGGGAAAATAAGAAAATGTTGGACTTGGGACTCGAACCCAGGTCCTTTCCTTTACCAACGTGCTTCCTTGCCAACTGAACTAACATGCCATTCGTTTATTATAATGAAACTATAATATTATATTAAAAAACAAGTAATTATCCAGGAAATAAAAAAAAACGCGCGCCATTATTTAAATGGGCCAATCAGAGGTTGACACACTTCATCTCTACCTCCCTCTGTCGTCTTAGATCAAACAACTATAGTGACAGTTTTTCTCTTGTCACTATAGCACCTGCAATTTGTAAAATTCATAATAGGCAATGAAAATGAAATGTGAGGCCATGTATTGATTGCTTTCAACCTCCTGAGCAAGATGGTGCCCTGGGTTTGGGCTAATTTTTCCTGTTATGAAAATCCCCAATTCTAGAGATCAAACCCTAGAAATGGTAGTATACGATTCTGGCTCCCAAACTCCAATAAAACTAAATCAAAAGCTTGCAAACACTCACATGGTTAGATATGCATGGTTAAAATACATTAATACTGCATGAATCGTGCAAAACTAATTTAAGGAAATGAGGAAAATAGTGAGAGTGGTGGGGCTGCTTCGTGGTGTTTCAAGAGCTGGTAAGGATGGCAAACACTTTAGGGAATCTCCAGGAGTGTATTTTGATCTTTAGTTTGGGCTGAAGCAAGCTAGAACATGAAATTCGAATTTTACAATTTGATGCTTTTTTGCAAATTGGGCAGGGGTTCTCTAAGCTTCGTATCTCTGTTTGGAGCTTACAAATGCCTTCTTTATATAGAGATGAGTGAGGAGACAAATAAATGTAATGCTTGTAACAGCCATAGACAAGCATTTGAATACCATGAATGTCCATTTGTAACCTTGGCCAAAGTTAAGGGATTTTGTCCATTTTTGAATTTTGAATGAGTTCAAACATATTGGCCTTGTTGTACACGAAATATGGGGCCTCTCCATGCATCAAACCAAGCCCAAACAATAATGGCCCATATAATTTGCAATAATTTTGATTTATTTGTTTTTTAATTAAATAAAATTAATATAAAATGCAAATAAAATCAAGACTATGCAAAAATGGTTTTAGGGGTCCTCTATAATCTTAGGAAGATGTTTGAAATCCAATAAATTAAACCCTTGCCTTAAAACTTCCAATTTGCTCAATGCATCATTCTTGAAAATTCCCAAAATTTCCCAAATTGGGCAAGCCATAACTTGCTCAATTTTTATCTCATGATGATGATCTTAGACTTTTTGGAAATCCTAAGATGTCTACTTCAATCCCTCTTTTTATTAATTTTGCATTTGAAGATGTTATCTTGATGTTAAAGGTCTTGGCAAAAAGTGGCTTTTATTGACTTTCTAAAAATGAACTGTAATGTATGAACTTGTATCTTTCAAATGGTTCATTTCATGAACTTGAGGGATGAAGATAATTTGTAGGTAATTGGATTCTCTTCAAAATTAGCTTTGGTTGCAAAGTTTCTGATAAAGTATGAGAAAGTTATGCTTGGTCAAAGTTTAGTTGACTTTTCCTATAAAAACCCTAATTTGCCACTTTTTAATTTTGATGGGTTAGGAGAATTTCTTGAGGAATCATTATCAACCCTTGATCAAATGATGGATATCACTTCAAAATGTTGATTTTGACCAAAAATATTGAATTTTGACTGTACATGGGCCACAATTGACTTTTGACCTAGCATGGTTGATTTTCCAATACTTGAGCAATTGACTGAGAAAACTTATTGAGCAAGGCATGAAACTTGGCATGGATAATCTTGAAGATATATTAGGACCATGGTAAGCATTTGAGACTCTTGTAACTCAACCATATTGATGAGAATGGAAACCCTAGTTGGGGGTTCACTGCCTTAGGAGGAGAATTGTCTGGTCAATCCTTGGTCAACCTTAAGAAATTGAGAACCTCTAGGAGTATATCTTGTATGAAAATGGGTGGGAAAATTTTGGGGTACAACAGCTGCCCCTGTTCAATCTTCTTAAACCTGAAGATTTAGATTGGCTTGTCTGCCTTTCCTGATCTGAAGGTGGAAGATGATTGAACACTAGAGTGCCCATAAATTTGCACTCGCCCGAAGTGAGACTGCTGGTGAATAATATCGAGAATGGGCATACAGATGCCATTTGGAAAAGATGACATAAGAGTGTCAGAGATGGGCTTAAAGATGCTATGATGGAGAGTCGTCGGAGATGGGCTTAAAGATGTCATCCAAAACAGATGCTGAATTCATAAGAAGTCTCTTTGTGGGGATTCCTGTTCTTGCTGTCCGAGGAGGAGTCCACTGGGGAATGTTTTTTTAGGGGAATAGAGTCTTGGAGCTTCGGTTTTCCATTACTCTAATGGGGATTCATCTCTTGACTGAAAAGATGGAAATGAACTTTTATCTGGTCAGGATCCAGGCTTCACAGTGATTTGCTGAGGATAATAAGGATGATTGCTATCCGGTCGTATTCCAGGCTTCACAATGACTTACTGGGGAAATGAGATTAAACTGTTATCTGGTCGTACCCCAGACTTTGCAGTTTCTTTAACAGTAGAGGTCTTGATTTATCTTTGACTGTATAAGAATCAGAAAAATCTTAGTATCGATCTAATTGAACCAAAATAAAATCTTGAATTAACTTTGACTGGATAAGAATCAGTAAAATCTTAGTGTCGATTTAACTTAACCAGAAAAAGGTCTTGAAATGTCTTCAATTGGAATAGGAATCAGAGAGATCTTAGTGGCGATCTGATTGAACCAGAGAAGGTCTTGATTTATCTTCGATTGGATAAGAATCAGAAAAATTGTAGTGTCGATTTAATTGAACCAGAAGAAAGTCTTGAAATATCTTCAACTGGAATAGAAATCAGAGAGATTTTAGTGGCGATCTGACTGAACCAGAGAAGGTCTTGATTTATCTTCAACTGGATAAGAATTAAAAAAATCTTAGTGTCGATTTAACTGAACCAGAAAAAGGTCTTGGAATATCTTCCACTGGAATAGGAATCAAAGAGATCTTAGTGGCGATCTGACTGAACCAGAGAAGGTCTTGATTTATCTTCGACTGGATAAGAATCAGAAAAATCTTAGTGTCAATTTAATTGAACCAGACGAAAGTCTTGGAATATCTTTAACTGGAATAGGAATCAAAGAGATCTTAATGTCGGTCTAACTAAACCAGAGAAGGTATTTTGAGAATATCTTTTTGAGGAAGATGCTAAAATAGCACTTCGTTAGACATAACCTTTGAGAAGACTTCCAGGTCACATAAGTAGTCAACGGTGTTTGTTGATTTGATCTTTTCCTGAAAAAGGTAAAGAGTTAGTCATATGCAATGTCATGATGTATGAAATTCATTGTGATGATGTTCTCAAAATAAATGAGATTATATTGTATGCGATGTGTATGTGCATGCCATGATGTATAATATGGGATGCTATTGGGATATTTCTTAGTCGGGGAAAGTAAATCCTGGACTGCTGCTGAAGAGTATTGGGACGCTGAATCCTTCGTTTCCGCTGGGGATGATGAATAGAAATGATTCGCTGGGGATTTCCTCTTTCTGTTTGAGGATGTTTTGCCGAGGATTGACTCTGCTTGAGAATAAATCTATGGAGGAAGGATGCTTTGTTGGAAGGTTTTGCCAATGCAGAGAAGTAAACTCTGTTGGGGAATAAACTTCTGCAGTTAGAGAAATAAACTCTACTCGGGAGGAGTTTTTATAAACTGTTTAAGATTATAAAGCTCGTCTGGGGAATACAGATTTCAGTTCTCTAAAGGAACTTCGCTGGAGGAGCTAATTCCTTCTTGAGGAAGGAGAGATCAAAACTATGGTTATTTCTACTCTGTGGGGAACATAGACATCACGGGGTTGCATTGTAATGGCGACTTCGTCTCAAACTGTCTCTGCCTCTATACCATGCTGGAAATAGTAACTGTCGGGACTACAAATTTCTTTTTTAGACTTTGCCCCGTTTCTTAAAGTCATTAGCAATTGTCTTTTTGTTTCTTATGCAAGTATTTGTGAATAGTGATCATATTCAAATGCATATGTCAAAAATAATCATTGAACATTTTTGCAAAACAAAACAGAAAAAGAAAAACAAACAATTTTGTACTTTCAAAGGAATGATTTATATTGATTTTTGAAGTTCACATATAACAGGCATTTTGTACAAAGAGACTGACGCTCTGGTAGGAGAACACCGTTGTAAGAAATGAAAATTACACAAAATAGTGTACAAAGAGAAAATAACTATGTGTAACAATCCCATTGAGTTTCAATTCTGCTATTTCCCCTATGTCCTTGAGCGTCTTATCACTTTACTACTTGTCTGAAGCTTACTGGATTGACCGGTATCGTTTGAGTCTTGGTAGTTGAAATTGAGGCCTGGTTGCAAGGTGACCCAATGGGACATAGTGATACGCTTCAAACCCCTAATTTTTGCCTGGACCACCCTTTCGGGTTTTCAGTCCACTAAGATACCCTTTTTTTCCCAAGCCGCCTTTGTAGGTTTTTGACTTGCCGGGTGTATAGATTTTTTGTATTTATCCCTAATTTTTCCCCGAACCCTTTTGGTTCACCGGGATGCCCTTATTTTTGCCTAGGCCAGTCAACCTAGTGGGTCTTTGTTTACGCGTAATGTCTTTTCACTATGTCCGCATTAACAGGGTGAGGAAGTTCGTCACCGTCCATGGTGGTCAGAATCATGGATCCACTGGAAAATATGCTTTTGATCATAAATGGTCCTTCGTACGTGGGAGTCCATTTGCCCCTGGGATCACCTTGTGGCAGTATGATGCGCTTGATTACTAGATCACCCACTTGATATACTTGACGTCTGACTTTTTTGTTGAAAGCCTTGATCATCTGTTTTTGATACATTTGACCATGACAAACATCAATAAGCCTTTTCTCATCAATCAGATTCAGTTGATCAAGTCGAGTTTGGATCCAATCGTCTTCGTTCAAACCCTCATCCTTCATGATCCTTAAAGAAGGGATCTGGACCTCAATAGGCAGGACATCCTCCATACCATATACTAGAGAATAAGGTGCTGCCCCTGTTTACGTACGTGCTAAGGTGCGATAACCATAAAGAGAAAATGGTAACATCTCATGCCAGTCTTTGTACGTCACCGTCATCTTCTGTATGATTTTATTAATATTCTTGTTAGCAGCCTCCACAATGCCATTCATCTTCGGCTGGTAAGGGGAAGAATTATGATGCTGGATCTTGAATTGTTTATAGAGCTCGATGATCATTATATTTTTGAGATTTGTACCATTGTTTGTGATGATCCTTTTTGGCACACCATACCGACAAATCAGGTTATGCTTGATGAACCGCGCCACAACATTCTTGGTAACAGTAGCAAAAGAGGTAGCCTCAACCCACTTCGTGAAGTAATCAATGGCAACTAGGATGAAGCGATGGCCATTGGAAGTGGTAGGTCTAATCCCTTCGATCATGTAAATGCCCCACATTGCAAAGGGGCAGGGAGCCGTCAAGACATTCAAGGGAATCAGAGGTACATGTACTTTATCAGCATAGATCTGGCATTTGTGACACGTTCAAGAATGCTGATAACAGTCGGCTTCCATAGTGGACCAATAGTATCATGCCCGTAGGATCTTTTAAGCCATGGTGTATCCACTAGAGTGGGTGCCAAAGGTGCCTTCATGTAAATCCTCCATAATCCTTTCAGTTTCGCTCTTGTCTATGCACCAAAGTAAAGTAGAGTCATGGTTGCGCTTATAGAGGATTCCATTACCGAGGAAGAACTTTGTGGAGAACCTTCTCAGATACTTCTTATCATTAACAGATGCCCCCTCGGGATATTCTTGAGCCTCGAGATACCTCTTTACTTCATGAAACCAAGGTTTGTCTGCTACTTCTTCAGTGTCAATCTTATAGCAGTACGTTGGTTCATCCAACCTCTCACTAGTGATCAGGGGAGCCTTGTTGTCCCACTTGACCTTGAACATAGACGACATAGTAGCTAGCGCATCCGCTAACAGACTCTCTTCTCGTGGGAAACGTTCAAAGATGACCTCTTCAAAGTGCGGAAGCAATGTTAGCACATGTTCTTTATAAGGGATGAGATTCGGGTGCTTCGTGTCCCACTCCCCTTTGATTTGACTTATTACCAAGGCTAAATCCCCAAAAATGCTTAAGAACTTGATCCTTAGATCAACAACAGCTTTGAGACCCATGATGCATGCTTACAGTTGAAACATAATCTGGCCGTGAAAGGAGTTTGACAGCCTTCGAGTGATATGATTACAACACTAATGCCATTACCGAGTGCGTTGGAGGCTCCATCAAAAACCATAATCCATCGGGATCCTTCCTCAGGTCCTTCATCCGGTCCAGGTTCTTCACAGTCAGTCACTAACATAATGTTCTCATTCGGGAATTTAAAGTTCATGGGTTGGTAGTCATCCACAGCCTGATGAGCCAAATGATCAACTAGTACACTTCCCTTGATTGCTTTCTGGTTCGTGTATTGGATATCATATTCGGTCAAGATCATTTGCCATCTTGTTATTCTTCCGGAGAGAGCAGGCTTTTCAAAGATGTGCTTGATCAGATCCATCTTAGATATTAACAAAGTGGTGTGGGTCAATATATACTGTCTCAGTCGGCGAGCAGCTCATACCAAAGCGCGACAAGTTTTCTCGAGCAGTGAGTATCTTGTCTCATAGTCGGTGAACTTTTTGCTAAGGTAGTATATTGCATGCTCTTTTTAATCGGACTCGTCATGCTGCCCCAGCACACACATCCATTGAATTATCTAACACTGTTAAGTACATTATCAAAGGTCTTCCTTCAATCGGAGGCATCATAATTGGAGGCTCTTGAAGGTATTCCTTGATTCTCTCGAAGGCGGTCTGGCATTCGTCATTCCACTTTACCACTTGATCTTTCTTCAGGAGTTTGAAGATTGGCTCACAAGTATAAGTTAAATGGGAAATGAACATGGCAATGTAATTTAGACGTCCTAAGAAGCCTCTGACCTCCTTCTCAGTGCGAGGAGCCGGCATCTCTTGTATAGCCTTCACTTTTGCAGGGTCTACCTGAATTCCCTTGTCACTGACAATGAAACCTAGCAGTTTACCAGACCTTACCCCAAAGGTGCACTTGTTTGGATTTAACCTTAGCTTGTACGTCTTCAACCTATCAAACAGCTTTTGTAGATGATCAAGGTGCTCCTCCTCAGTTTGAGACCTAGCTATCATGTCATCAATATAAACCTCTATCTCATGGTGAATCATGTCATGGAACAAAGCTACCATGGCTCGCTGATAGGTTGCCTCAGCATTCTTCAACCCAAACGACATCACTTTGTAACAGAAAATTCCCCATTATGTGACAAAGGTTGTCTTCTCCATGTCTTCAGGTGCCATCTTGATCTGATTGTAACTATAGAAACTGTCCATGAAGGAAAAGATCTTATGTTGCACAGTGTTGTCAACTAGAACGTCAATGTGGGGAAGCAGAAAGTCATCCTTGGGGCTTGCCCTGTTCAAATCTATGTAGTCCACACACATCCGTACCTTTCCATCCTTTTTAGGCATCGGGACCGTGTTAGCAACCCATTGGGGATACGATGTGACAGCTAAGAATCCAGCGTTGAACTATTTAATAACCTCCGCTTTAATCTTCTCTGACATTTCAGGGTGCATACAAAGGACCTTCTGCTTTACCAGAGGGAAATCTTCTTTAGTTGGCAGACGATGAACCACAATATCTGTGTCCATTCCTGGAATGTCTTCATACAACCAGGAAAAGATATCAACATAATCATGCAACATCTGAATCAAACGCTGTTTGACACTAAGCTCCAAATTTGCACCTATCTTGACCTCTTTTCTATTCTCTTTTGTGCCCAAATTCACTGTCTCAACTGGCTCTTCATGAGGCTGTATAGCCCTTTCTTCCTGTTGTAACAGTCTGACAAGTTCTTAGGGTACCTCACAATCTTCCTCACCTTCGTCCTCGGCTTGGTTGATTGGATTTTCAAAGTCATAACCGACAATAGCAGAACTATTATCAATGGGATCCAGAGTGGATATGGATCTTCAGTTTGATATGTGAGTGTGTTTAAGAGAATAGATGTATAGACAAAGTAAAAAGCAGAAAAGAAAAACAGGGAGCGCAAAATTTGTATGCATAAACGTCTAATGCTTTATTAATTCCATATGAAATTGAAACATGATACCCTCACAAATAAACCATTATGCCCCGAGTAAGACACATGGCCAAAAACTTTATATTGTTTATTACATATCCAAAAACAAGAAGGACAATTACTTCTTAATAAAAGTAATTAGTAAAAAGTCTTTTGTTGTCCAGTTACTAGGTCCACCTTTGGTAGTAGGGAAGATCTAGCTATCCATGTCATATCTACTGTCAGCATCTTCTGTGGCAGAGATAACATCAATAGCATTGATTCCCAAGCCATGCTTGGGCATGGGTGCAATTATGACGTTGGGAGTTTCCGAAGCATCTAATTCAATCTCCTTTGCTTCAATAAGGTCTTGCACCTTGTTTTTCAAAGCCCAACAGTCGTTTGTGTCATTCCCCAGAGTCTCAGAGTGGTAAGCGCATCGAGCATTGGGATTGTAGCGGGGAGATGCGGTGTTAGGATTCTTGGGAGCTTCCCTCAGAGTTATCAGATTAGACTTCAATAATTATGGTAAAACTTGAGACAGAGTCATGTTTATCTGGGTAAACTGTCTTACCATCCTTTCTGTTCTTGGTTGATTATTCCTTTGTTGAGTAGGTGCATGCTTAGAGATCATGACAGCCCCTCTGTCCAGATTCCTTTGATGGTACATAAAACTAACCTCTTTCTTCCTAGAAAATGGCTTCTTTGCTGCACTATAGGATGCATCCTTTTGGATCTTACCACTTCTAATTCCAGCTTCCACTCTTTCTCCCGTCAAGATCAATTCAGTGAAGTCGGCTGAGGAGCTTCCAATCAGATGATTGAAAAATGAACCAGACAGGATACCCAAAAACATATCCACTAGCTCCCTATCAGATAGGGGGGTTGGACTCTTCCTGCTAAGTCTCACCACTTCTGAGCATAGTCTTTAAAGCCCTCACTCGAACCCATAGACATATTTTGGAGTTGTGTAGAGGTGGGAGCAAGGTATGCATTATACTAATACTGCTTGTAGAAAGTAGCAGCCAGGTATTCCCAATTACGGATGTTGGCCCCTTCGAGCTGGTAGAACCATTCTACTTGAGTTTCGGATAGACTATCCTGAAATAAGTGGACCCATAAGTCCTTGTCAGAAGTGTGAGGTTGTATCTTCCTCACATAAGATCGGAGGTGCATCTTGGGACATGAAACCCCATCATATTTGGTGAACACCGACACCTTTAACTTTTGCCGGATGATAACCCCAGAAACCAAACCCAGTTCTTCAAAATCCAGACCTAGTACCTTCTGGACCTCCATTGCATTCAAAAGATCCCCAACTGTTTGTATTTTTCATCAGCAGGAGGATATTGTTCCTCATCATAGTCAGATTCATCATCAGATTCTTTTGGACTGGAGTCTTCCTCTCTTGTTTCCTCCTCTTGATTGTTTCCTTCCTTTAATGAAGTTATCAGTTCAGAGGCTCGCTGCACTGGTCCGCTAATCCTTCTTCCCAAGTTCACCATACCAGCTGGTTTCCTTGGCTTCTTCTTTTCTTTAACAAGCAGGGCTTTCAGTTCTTCTTGCCCCTTGGTCAGAGAAATGATCATCTGTTGAAACTGAGCATTCTGAGTCTGTAGATCCTTCACAGTTTGTTCTAGAGCCATTGCTAAAATAAACAGCGAAGAGGATGAGAAACCTGCTTTGAAACCTGCTTATGCAATGATATGTATTATATATTTATGCAATGTTTTCAAGGATTTCTAAGACTCAAATTTTCTTAAACAGAAAAATAACAAACGTTAATTACAATAAGAAGTTTTATTGGTCACAATGATGCCTCTTGGGCTTACAAAGGAGGTAACAAAGCAAAAGTAAACTCCCAAAGCAAAGAGACTCAAGCTTCCCATGGGCGCATCCTCTTTGGTGCAATGTAGGCATTTATATTCCTCTCCTCGTGAAGTAACCGGGTGAGCTCTAGAACCTTCTTCTCATTAGCATAGAATTGGGCTTCGAAAGTATCCCGTTCTTCTTTAAGTTGGATCCAGGATTTTCGTAGCTCCTCAAAATCAGTTGGCATATCAGGATGAAGAACAATGTAAGGAGTGTCTCCTTTAGCAATTGGATCTACAATCACAGGTAAGATGGCGGGGTAAGGCATCATAAGACATTGAGCACGAGCTCGCACCCATTTGAGGTAAGGCTCAAGAGGGATGGAATTCTTATATCCCAGTGTCTTGCTATAACCTCTGTTTGTCATGCCCCAGGCTTAAATGAACCTCTTGCAATAACGCTGAACATCATTCTCATAGTCAAAGATGATTCCTTGGACGAGTGCATCATGGGGACCATCCCTTCTAGCATAACCAAATTGTCGCAACGCTAAACAAGGATTATAATTGATTCCTCCCCTAATGCTTAAGAGAGGGACATTAGGGAATTCCCCACAGCGATCAATGATGGTAACATTCTCCGAGGATCACGAACACCAATGAATATCTGAATGTGTAAGGGACATTAGCCTTTGAGACCATATCATACCCTTATCATTTCTCAAGATAGACCGGGGTAGGTGCGAAATAAACCACCTAGCCAATAGAGGAGTGCAACATAAAAGGGTCGCTCTTCTCTTTAGAGTGCGAGTATGCAGAGAGTGTAGAATATCCCCAAGTAAGGTAGGCACCGGATTATGTGACAGAAAAACCTTAACCGCATTCACATCTACGAGTTGGTCCGTGTTAGGGAATAATACCATCCCATATATGAGAAGGGCCAACACCTCCTCAAAAGCTTGTAAATCCAGGCTATCCTAAAAATAGTGGGCTTTCTCAAGTAGAAACTTTGCTGGAAATCCTTGGACACTTCTTCTGGTTTCCCAATTTGCCACTACATCAGATCGTTGTAAATACAGAGCTTGAGCAATCTCTTCGGGCTTTAGGTCTCTTTCCGTACCATTGAATGGTAGTTGATTAAGGATAGGTACCCCCAATAAATGAGAAAACTCCTCCATAGTAGGCACCAGCTGGTAATCAGAAAAAGTGAAGCAGTGGTGCAACGGGTCAAAGAACTGAAAGAGCACCTTTAACATTTCTTCATCAGGGGTTGAAGTGACCAAGTTGAGAAGTCGACCATGTGTTTCAGTGAAGGGAGAGCTTTCAGGAATCCTTGATGCTAACTCCTTGAGTTGAGGATGCACTTTCACAAGGTTGATTTGGATAGTGTTCCCACGAGCGACTGTCATGTCCTACAAAACAAGACAAAGATAAGCCCTAGAAGATCCTTGAAATGGTTAGCATGATATGTCATGTTATAATGTCATGATTATGCCAGGAAATCACATATATAGCAAGCACAAGCAAATCACACCAAAACATTAGGTTTAAGGCTTGCATGGGTTTTAAGGTAGTACCCTCTTGAAGTTGGATTAGTTCAACCTGTCCTATAAATAGTAATCGGGTTCTAAGGGATCTCAATATCATCGACCTTTCCCACAAGCTTCGTTTGATAGGCTACTGACTCGCAACCAAACAAAATTCAGGAGTCAGGTCTCAATGAGTGTAGCATCGAGTATCTTCCAACTTTGGGAATACACCAAAGACGGACATCTCGCTACGTCCTAATGGCCAAGTTGTTCATTTAAAGGTTCTAAGGTCAGTTGATGCTTTATGACACATGCAGCAGCCCCGTATTCTCCTTGATTAACTCAAGGGCTACCGGTACCAACCAAAGTATAGCATCAATGTAGCCATCACTTTAATTGTGTCGGTATACCCTGCACAGTTTCCACGATCTATTGCTACTTACCTAACAGGTTTCCCCAGATCCGGGTGTAGGATCTATAGTAACCCAAACAATCACTTAAAAGTAAAGCAAACAAACAAGCAAAGAAGCAAGTTTAAAGTGATCTAGACCCTAAGGTAAACCCTATTTCCCCAGCAGAGTCGCTAATTCTGTGATACGGTGGTAGAACCGACTGTTTAATACTGGTTTTGTGTTTTTTGTTCGCAAATGTCACGGTAAGCAAGAGTCGCCACCGAATTTTCTTTTATCCAACAAAGGAAAGGGTGAAAAGAACAGAAAAAGACCTTTTTTGAGATTTTCTGAGTAAGGGGAGTCGATTATGGAAAGGGAAGGTGTTAGAACTCTTTCCATTCGTGGTTTTCCACAAGCTCTTAGGTACTTGTTCATTTTTTAAAACTGTTTGTGTGTTTGTGTGTTTTAAAATTTTTTCGTTTGCTTTATGATAACTCTTATATCAATCCTCAAGAGTGTGATAAAGCATTTTTGAAAATAGTTTTTGAAAAGTGTGTAAGTGTGAAAAAGTTCAAGTTTGAGCAAGTATCTAACAATTATCTACCTACTCGAAAAGGATGTTCTTTTCCTCCTTTCCTTTGGATATTGCTATCCTACTATTAGTGAGTAGGTAGCCCTATCGTCGAATGTTAAGGGACTATCAAAAGGAACGCTATGGTTATTGAAGGCAACAAATAAGGATATCTTAGCATTTGAAGGGATTGTCATCATATAGGCAACATCGAGGGACAAAATCATTTTTCTCGTAGGCAACTCGAGGGACGTTAAGGGACCATGATCTTTATGATGACTTTAGAATCGAGGGTCTTTGCTAAGATATCCCTACGTTCGAGGGACATGACCATTTCCGAGGAAACCAAGTGAGGAGCACCCTAAGGGTACAAGTGTGAGAAGTATGTTTTTTCAGTTATATTATCTTGGGGTTAATGATCTAACGATTAATTAATTAATCTTGTCATGCACGCCTAATTTACTAGAAATAATATATACAGAAAAATAAAATGCGGAAAATATAAATCTAGACTATTACATGGCTTCGGGGAGGGGGGTTTACATTCCAAAGTAAATGGGGAAAAGAAAATAAAGCAATAAAGTAAATTCCTATTAACTATTACATCCCGTATAACAGTTACATGAATATAAAATGCAAAAGGAAATAAACGCGCGGAAAAAAATATTACGTCTAAAAACTTAATAAAAAAAGAGAATCTTTTTTTTTTTGCTAAGAGAATGATTAATTTTAAACTTAATTTTAATTAAGAAAATAAAAGTTGAAGGAAATGAACCCTAATTCTAATATATTTTTGGTATTTTTTTTATTAAGAAAACAATTGAAGTTAATAAAGAACCTTAGTCTAATTTGATTTTAAATTGATGAAGTTGCATTAAAATAATTAATTAATTAATTAATTAATTAATTTTAGAAAGAAACTAATCCAAATTATTTTTTATTTTTTATTTTTTATGATTTATATAAAAAAAAACTTTTTGAAAATGGTAAACAAAATAAAATAAAAAAGAAAGTAACATGGGCCTGGTCATCAAAATAAAAATGGGGGGGGGGGGGGGGGGGGTGTGGTTGTCAAAACACGCTTGGCCCAAAGGTGAAAGCCCAGATTGGTGTTTGATCCGGTATGGGCGTGTCTGGAGAGTCCATGATGGGCTTGCGTATTTGTATGCATTAGATCTAATTAGGAGACAACTGGTGGTTGAGAATTGCTAGAATATGGTGAGCATTAGACCCTGAAGAGTATTGAATCCTGCACAAAATAATGGGAAAATAAGAAAATGTTGGACCTGAGACTCGAACCCAGGCCCTTTCCTTTACCAAAGCGCTTCCCTGCCAACTGAACTAACATGCCATTCATTTATTATAATGAAAATATAATATTATATTCAAAAACAAGTCATTATCCAGGAAATAAAAAAAATGCGCGCCATTATTTGAATGGGCCAATCAGAGGCTGACACACTTCATCTCCTACCTCCCTCTATCGTCTTAGATCAAACACCTATAGTGACAATTTTTCACTTGTCACTATAGCACCTGCAATTTGTAAAACTCACAATACGCAATGAAAATTAAATGTGAGGCCATGGATTGATTGCTTTCAACCTCCTGAGCAAGATGGTGCCTTTGGTTTAGGCTAATTTTGCCTGTTATGAAAATCCCCAATTCTAGAGGTCAAACCCTAGAAAGGTAGTATACAATTCTGGCTCCCAAACTGCAACCAAACTAAACCAAAATCTTGCAAACACTCACATGGTTAGATATGCATGGTTAAAATACATTAATACTGCATGAATCGTGCAAAATGAATTTAAATAAATGAGGGAAACCGTGAAAGTGGATGGGGTTGCTTCATGGTGTTTCAAGAGATGGTAAGGATGGAAAACACTTCAGGGAATCTCCAGGAGTGTATTTTGATCTTTAGTTTGGGCTGAAGCAAGCTAGAACATGAAATTTGAATTTTACAATTTGATGCTTTTTTGCAAATTGGGCAGGGGTTCTCTAAGCTTCGTACCTCTGTTTGGAGCTTACAAATGCCTTATTTATATAGAGAGGAGTGAGGAGACAAAGAAATGTTATTCTTGTAACAGCCATAGACAAGCATTTGAATGCCATGAATGTCCATTTGTAACCTTGGCCAAAGTTAAGGGATTTTGTCCATTTTTGAATTTTGAATGAGTGCAAACATATTGGCCTTGCTTTACACGAAATACGGGGCCTCTCCATGCATCAAACCAAGCCCAAACAATAATGACCCATATAATTTGCAATAATTTTGATTTATTTGATTTTAAATTAAATAAAATTAATATAAAATGCAATCCATTTTTTGATCAATTTTGCATTTGAAGATGTTATCTTGATGTTAAAGGTCTTGGGAAAAAGTGGCTTTTATTGACTTTCTAAAAATGACTTGTAATATATGAACTTGTATCTTTCAAATGGTGCATTCCTTGAACTTGAGGGCTGAATAGAAGCTGTAGGGAATTGAATTCTTTTTAAAATGAGATTTAGTTGGAAAATTTCTGATAAAGTATGAGAAAGTTATGCTTGGTCAAAGTTCAGTTGACTTTTACTAGAAAAACCCTAATTTTCCACTTTTAACTTTTGATGGGTTAGGATAATTTCTTGAGGAATCATGATCAACCCTTGATTAAATGATGTATATCACTTCAAAATGATGATGTTGACCAAAAATCTTGAAGTTTGACTGTACATGGGCCACAATTGACTTTTGACCTAACATAGTTGATTTTCCAATACTTGAGCAATTGACTGAGCAAACTTATTGAGCAAGGCGTGAAACTTGGCATGGATAATCTTGAAGACATATTAGGACCATGGGAAGCATTTGAGACTCTTGAAACTCAACCATCTTGATGAAAATGGAAACCCTAGTTGGGGGTTCATTGCCTTAGGAGGAGAATTGTCTGGTCAATCCTTGGTCAACCTCGAGCAATTGAGAACCTCTAGGAGTACATCTTGTGTGAAAATGGGAGGGCAAATTTTGGGGTACAATAAATCCATGTGAAGAAGTTCCAAAACTTTTGATGTAGTAAGATGTTGGATCTTCTGATGTGACATCTTAGTCTACTTTCCAATCTGGAAGTCACCACATACCCTTCCTTCTTCTATCTTGAGCTTAGAAATCCCTCTCACTGCTTCTTCAAATATAAATCTTTTCATACCTTTCAGATGCAAGTGCCCCAATTTTTGATGCCATGGTTTAACTTTATTCTCTTTGGCTAAAACACATGTTGAGGAGAGGTTCAACTCTTGAGGAACCCATAGATAACAGCTGTCTTTAGATCTAATTCCTTTCATAATAACTTCATTCTTTTCATTGCGCACAAGAAATTCTTCCTTGGTGAAGTTAAATTTGAATCCTTGATCACACATTTGGCTTATACTTATCAGGTTAGCTGTTAACCCTTTAACAAGTAACACATCATCAAGCTTAGGGACTCCTGAACAATCAAGCTTGCCAACACCTTTGATTTCACCTTTTGCTCCATCACCAAAAGTCACATAACTGGTGGAATGAGATTTGACATCAACCAACAGATTCTTGACACCTGTCATATGTCTAAAACATCCACCTTCAAAATACCAACCATCTTGGGTTGATACTCTGAGGGAGGTGTGAGCTATGAAACTAGCAACATTAGACTTGGGAATCCATTGTTTCTTATTTTTGTTATTTTATGGAATTTTATCAGTTTTGGGAGGAGGAGTAGTCTTAGGATACCCATACAACTTGAAACAGAAGGGCCTTATATGACCAAGCCTTCCATAGTGATGACATCTCCAGGGCTGAGGATTCTCCTTGGTGTGATTAAACTTTTTCTTGCCAAGATTTACTTTCTTGCCATGATTTTTAGACATTTGATTAGACATCCTTGGTTTAGAATTGGCATGAGTGGAATCTACTGAAGTGTCTTTAGAATTTGGTTCCTTTTTATCATTAAACCCTAGACCACTCTTGTCTCCTATCACTCTTTCTGCTTGAAGAATTTCATCTAAAGTGTCAGACCAATTATTCAACATTTTGAGAGATTTGACCATTCTATTAAGGTTTGAATTCAAGGAGGTCACTTCACTTTCCAGTTTAGAAATAGTTTTAAAATGCTCTTCTCTTTCTGCCTTCAGCTGAGTTATGAGGACTTTATGTTTCTCCCCTTCAAGGCACAATTCTGCACTTCTGAGACACAATTCTTTGTATGAAGCAACTAACTCATCAAAGGTTAGTTCCCCACCACTAGACTCATCAGATACATTTTTCCCTGTCAATGCTTTAACATACTTGGCAGATTCTTCAAGATCACTCTCCGAGTCCTCTTCAGACCAAGTAACATACAAATTCTTCTTTTGTTTCTTAAGATATGTAGGACATCCAGCTCTAATATGACCAAAGCCTTCACATTCATGACATTGTACTCCCTTCCCTTGAGTGGATTTTTCTTCACCCCTTTTTCTTTCAAACTCATTTGACTTATGGATGTCAGATGAGATGTTCTTGACATTTGATCTTTGGTTCCTATCCATTCTTTTTATCACTTTGTTAAATTGTCCTTCAAGCATGGCTAAGGCATTTGATATTCCTCCATCTGTATCCAGCTCACAATCTTCCTCTTCATCTTCAGTGTTTGATACAAAGACTATTCTTTTGTTCTTCTTTCATATCTTTCATTGATGCTTAATTCATATGTCAGAAGAGATCTAACAAGTTCATCCACTTTCATTTTGTGAATGTCTTGAGCTTCTTCTATAGCAGTCACTTTCATATCAAATCTCTTAGGAAGAGACCTGAGCATCTTTCTCACCAATTTATCTTCATGTATTTTCTCTCCTAAAGCACTGGATGCATTAGTAATTTCAAGAATGTTCATATGGAAGTCATTAATACTTTCATCATCCTTCATTCTCAAATTCTCAAATTTTATGGTGAGCAACTGAAGTCTTGACATCTTAACTTTGGATGTCCCTTCATGAGTAGATTGAAGAATTCCCCATGCATCCTTAGCTACTTCACATGTGTTCACTAATTTGAAAATGTTCTTGTCAATTCCATTGAATATAGCATTCAAGGCTTTAGTATTTCCAAGAGCAAATTCCTATTCTTCTTTAGACCAATCTTCTTCTGGTTTTAACTCAGAAGTAGGTTCTCCATTTTCTCCCAATTTGACAGTGTGTTTCCATCCTTTTAAAACATCTTTCCAAGCCCTTCTATCCAAAGACTTTAAAAAGGCAACCATATGTGGTTTCCAGTAGTCATAATTACTTCCATCTAGAATGGGTGGTCTGTTCACAAATCCTCTTTCCTTGACCATAGTACCAGAAAGTATGTTCCCTGGATCTCACCCAGATAAAGAGCAGGATGTCTGCTCTAATACCAAATGAAATTTTGGTATCAGATATGTGATGTTGAATGAGATGTCAAGACACAAATATCTGAGGAATAAAGTAAAGTACAACAATAATAAATGCAGTAAAAAACACAAGGGATTATTAACCCAGTTCAACGTACAACAACACCTACTCGGGGGGCTACCAAGCCATGGACAAGTCCACTAAATAGTATCAATTCATACACCCTCAGTAAATAACCAGTTTACGATCTAATAACTTAATCACTACCCGTGATATACTTCTACCTAAGACTCACCTAGGTATGAGGCCCTCCTCAAATCCATTCAATCACTTACAGTGAAGAAATATCAGAAATAATAAGTTTAAAAACTTCAATCATTCAATGCTTAAAAGCTTATGAATGATACACAATTAACAATCCAAATAACAACACAAGTATTAAATAAATACTAGAGTGCTTGACAATTAAAAGACTTAGATTTATAAAACAGAAAGAAAGTATTATTCTTCAAAAGTTGCAGTCATCTGAATAAGGAAGCAGGTCCTTATATATGCACAACAGTGGGCTTGGGCTGAAAAACAAATATTTAAATCTTTTGAATATTTCCATGAAAGCAGGCCAAGATATAAACCATAAAGATAATTCAAATAGAAAAATATTCCTCCATATTTTTCGCAGCCTATGAGTCACAAATCCTGAGTTATGGTGCACAGGATATCAGGAAACAGAAAACTTAAACTGATATTGGGCTGAGTTCAGTTTAGGAGGCAGATGTCAAGTCATCTGCTTTGACATCATTCAAAATAGTTTTGCTTTAACTGCTGAAGCCGAATATATCTCTACAAAAAATTGCAACACTCAAATTCTTTGGATGAAGAGTCAGTTATAAGATTATCATTTACATGAAAACAATATTCCTATCTTATGTGATAATACTTATGCCATTTGTTTATCTAAGAATCCTATCCTGCATTCTAGGGCTAAACATATTGAAATTAAACATCATTTCATCAGACTATGTCCAGAAGGGTGTAATTTCTTTAAAATTTGTAGACACTGGACATCAATGGGCTGACATCTTTACAAAACCCCTTGATGAAGATAGACTTATTTTCATTCTGAGAAATCTAAACATGGTTTCATGCCCAAAATGAAAAAGTTGTTGTTTCAATCTAATGATGCATTAAATATGACTTTTCATTCTAAGATTTTTTGTGTAGAATTATGAAGCATGTGACTTTTGATCAAGTGAAGTCTTCATAAATCAGTTGTACTCATGAATCATCTATTCCTTGAATGGATAATTTATGTGAATACTAAAGAACTTACTTTATTAAACAAGTTACTAAAAAGTAAAAGGATTCTTGTCCGGATAAAAGACTATTGTCGCTCTGAATCACCTTTCACTTTTTTGTGACATCTTGAGGGAGATGATATTCTTGGGAGTATACAAAATCGTCATGCTTTACCCTATGTAGTGACTGTTTGTTCATTTCTTTGTGAGATTTTCCATTTAGCCCATGTCATTCTTCAGATAAGTCATGTCTTCCATGTGTCATTTCTTTTGCCTCTCACCCATTTCATTGTCTCATCCTCATGTTTTAATCTAAAAACCATCTTCCATCTTTTCTCTATCATGCCTTCACAAATCCTTCTCTGCCATCATAAAAAAAATTCACTTCTCTATCCTTTTATTACCTTTTTTATTTCTGACAAACGGGGAGAAAGTAAAATGATTTTGATAATGTTTACTCTCAGAGTATGGAACTCAAACATATATAAAGTTGTTACTACTAACTGTTTTTTAATGTTTTCTATCTAGGAACTCTAAAAAAGTTTACTGAGTTTATTCTAAAGACAGGTTGAAGAAGAAGATCCTAAAGAAAAGGTTGAAAACCTTATGGATAATATAAACTCTGATTTTATATCTAAGATGTTGTACATCTTGTGAATATATGAATATTAAAACATATATATTAAACACAATTTAGAAGTTATAAACTTACTGAAACTAAGGTAATCTTGCTTGATATCATATTATTCAGAAGTTGTTAAATTTTTGAAAATATGAAATTCAGACTCAAAGCTCAGAAGTTGTGCTCTCCTGAAAGGAAGTCAAGTCAACATTCTGATGCATGATCTCACACAAATATGCCACTCATAATCTGTGCTCTGATACGTATGCTTCAGCAATGTACGCTCTATTTAGAAGTTGTGAACTGTCTGAATGTCTGATATAGTGGAAAATATCAGATCAAACGCTGATTCTTGAGAAGCATAGTGTTTTGGTTGTGATATCTGAATCATGGTCCAGAAGCACTGATACATAATGCATGGCATTATTCAATTAGGCTCAAATCAATTTTTTATTCTTCATCAAGTGCTGATAGAAACCAGGTTTTGAGACGAAGACCGGGCGTTCTAGTCAGACTCTAATGAGTTTTAGTATGGAAGTATTACTTCTCTATTCTTATGTTCTGATACTTAAAATTTATTTTGTGATTCTTAGGCTCAGGGGGGAGACTCTAAACAAGCTTAAATGAAATTTTGGGGTTAACAAATTCAGGGGGAGCTGTGAGCTTAACTCTGAATTTGTCGATTACGGTGATTACCCTATATAAATTGTTCTATAAAAATACATGGTTTTGTCATCATCAAAAAGGGGGAGATTGTAAGAACAATACGGGTTTCCTACATCTGGCCTTAAGATTTTGATGATAACTTTACATGTTATATTAGAGAACAATTGTATACACTAATGGTTTCGTCTAGTGTGTAGTTGCTTCTATAATGTTGACTCTAGTACAAGGCGTGTGACGTCATCAGGTTCTGAAGATACACTCTGGAAGAAAACATGTGGTTACATGTTTCGTTAGAGTCAAGGTTATAAACGATCTTTTGCAACATTTCTTAGGAACGTTAGTACAAGAAGTTTTGATTGTGGCTTTGTGGTTTAGATTTGGAGGCCTTCTAAATCTTTACTTCTGTGTGTTATAAGTTCTGAAGATTATAAAGACGAGGTTTAGTTGAACAAGTTCTTATGATCTGAAGAAAAAGGAAGTTCTTACAACCAAGTGCTAAAGACTCTGAAGACAAGGTTTTATGTGACAAGTTCTGAAAACTCTAAGACTTAGGTTCTAAGGCTTAAGAAAGATTCTTCTATAACAAGCTTCAATGCTCAACATTCAAATATCTTAAGCCTCTATAGATCAAGAAGAAAAGTTCAAAATGGTTAATGTGTGATAGTGTACAAAAGGTACATAAAGTGACTGTGACCTCTACTCTTCTAGAATGGCGCAAGGATAGTTATTTTGTACTTGACAGTGACTACTCTCATTATAATCGTTGAGAACCAACAACTAAATTTTAGATTTACTTTTCTACTCTTTCAATGGATCTCTTTTACAAGCTATAAAAGGAAGACTTGGAAGCTGAAGAAAAGTAACAAACTACATTACAATGACAAATCTATCGATTCAAATCAAGCTCAACAAAACTACACTAAAGCATTGTGTAAACTCTATAGAGAAATAATATGTGTATCGTTTTGTAAATAAGCAAGGAGTTTCTACTTGCATCTTGCATTAGAATACTTAGGTGTTCTTCATTGTACTGAAAAGTCTGTGTAATCTTCTTACAAGAAGCAAATTTATGATACAATAAAAGTACTCAATTGTTTTTGAATGATACCTTGAAAGATTGAGTGAACGTCTAATCTCAAGAAGACTCCTGCTGCATCTTGAGTGGATTTACAGTAAGGATCGACATACTTATTGGTGGTGCCAATAAGGTTGATCAGGCTTGCTGTGGGTTATTCTGTAATCAGTTTGGTTATAGTGGATTAAGTCCTTGTTGAAGGAGAAATCATCCTTGCGAGGGTGGACTAGAATAACTTAGTTAACAGTGAACCAGGATAAAAATCATTGTGTTTATTTACTGTTTTATGTTCTAAGCTTACTCGGTTTGTCACCAACGAAAAGATTTTATTTGGTGAAACCCAATTCAAACCCCCCCTTTCTTGTGTTTCTCGCACCTTTAAAGGTTAATGATTTGATGGATCAGTTGGTGGGTGCTTATGTTTTCAACAAGATTGAATTGAGGTCGGGTTATCATCAAATTCATGTCAAACCAAATGATATTCCATAGACGGCTTTTTGAACAAGGTATGGTCATTACGAGTACACCGTGATGCCGTTTGATGTTTCTAATGCGCCAGATGTTTTCATGGAGTATATGAATAGAACTTTCCATTCGTATTTGGATAAGTTTGTTGTGGTGTTCATTGAGGATATTCTAATTTATTCCAAATCCGAAGAAGAACTTACGAAGCATTTGAGAATTGTGTTGTAAGTGTTAAAAGAGAAGAAGTTATATGCTAAGCTGTTGAAGTGTGGATTTTGGCTAAAGAAAGTAAGTTTCCTTGGTCATGTGATTTCTAGTGGTCGAATTGTCATAGATCCTTCTAAAGTTGATGTAGTGTTGCAATGGGAAACTCCAAAGTCTGCGACTGAGATTCAATGTTTTCTTGGTTTAGCAGGTTGTCATACCCCAAATTTTCCATACTTGTTCCTAATTTTTTTATTCCTGTTGCTAAAAATTACTTTACTTTATAAAATATTACTCATATAGTTATGGGAGTTTAGAATTTTTAAAGAGGGGTTTATCTTATAAAGAAATAAGTGGGCATTTCTAAATCAGAAAAGCCCATGTAAGTTTTTTTGAGCCAACTGCATTTTTGGGTATGGTTTTGTTCAGGTTTCAGCCCATTTTAAATATTGAAAGGAATTACACTATTTTAAAAAATTATGGGCCTTTCTAAATCAGAAAGGGCCCGTATAATTTTTTTAGTCCATTTCAAATATTAAAAAGGAGGTGTATAAAGCAATTCATTTTCTTGTTAAAGCCCAATAAATTGAAACACTATGGCCCAATTCAATTTTTGGTTTTCGTTTTTAAAAAAATGTTTTGTTTAAATTATAACATTATTGTTATTATTATTAACATTATTATTAACCTATTATTAATCTTAATATTTTTATCATAATAAAACATAAGCAAATTTGTGCATTAAGTTTCCAGCGACAACATCAAACTAATACAGAAACTAAATTAATACAAATCAAAACCTAATACAAACATAATCAGACAAAATCAAGTTCATAATCAATACAAAATTAAAATTGTATTAAATTTAGAGACATATTAAAAATATTCCTAAGTCTATGAATCCTAAAAACTTTATAAAAACCTAAGAAGAAATCAGAAGGGTGGACCAACAAAAAAAATCGGAGAGGAAAAAATTACAGAGAAGAAAATTATTAGAAGGAGAAAAATTTGTAACAGAAGAAGAACAGAGAAGCCTCGCTGTTGTAATCCCCGTTCAACTCTGCCTTGGGTTTCAACATCTGAAACACTAAATCTAGTCGTCGCTCCAACACCACCATCAAACCGCCGCCTTAATCATCATCACCAGCTTGCACCTGCGAATCAAAAAGAGAGAGCTTAGAAAGGGAACTGAAACAAATAAATTTAAGGCGCCTGAAGATAATCTCTAACTTAGCTTGATGGTTAATTGATGCTTTACATGCCCCCAGTTTTACTAACGAACTCAAAAATGTACCCCCTTGTCTTATTGGGCCTGAATTCAAGGCCCTAATATCTACAACCCCCCCCCCCCCCCCCCCCCCCATTTTTTATTACCCTAACCTAATTTACACCTCCCCTTCGTTTTTGTTTTATTTATTTTATTTAAATTTATTATTTTTATATTTTCTATTTTATATATATTTAATATATTTAATGTCATTTAATATTATATTTATAATAATATTTTTCTAAAACTCATTCAAATATATTTTATTTATTGCATTAAATTATTTTTTAATCTTGCACTTAAATAATATATTTTCTATAATTAACACCTAAGAAATATGTAACCAACACCAAACATTTTCATAAATAAATTAATTCAACAATTAATTTTCGAAAAGGATTACGAAGCATATTTTAATTAAATGCGTGCTTTGTCTTAATATCTCCGCTATTCACACACCTAGACTAAGTATGTGGGAAATTCAAATATCTTCGTAATCCATAAAAAACACAAACCAACTGCAAACTACGAATTGGGACTCTGATTCCTCCTAAGAGGATACGTAGGCATACAACAAAAATTGTGGCGAGTTCCCCTAATAAAACATTAAAATCCTATTTCTTAAAAATTTCACTTCTAAACCCAGTATCCTTGTGAACAAGGTAGATGAGGGGTGCCTAACACCTTCCCCACGTCTAGAACCGAGTCAACAATCTAGAATCTCTGACTATTTTAGGGTTATCCTTTATATCCCCTTCCTTAGGATAAAAATTAAGGGTGGCGACTCTATATTTAAAACCAGTTACAACAGCTGGCGACTCTGTTGGGGACTCAACCCTAGGCTTAGAAGCCTTGTCTTTTGGTTTTAGGGTTCTTCTTATTTTTTGAATTTTTGAATTTTTTATTTAAATATTTATTTATTCATTTATTTATCTATTGTTATTTTATCACATTATTATATTTGTGGTGGGATTTAAATTTTGCAAAAATTATTTCAAAAAACCCTTAGAAATAAGGTTCGTCTATTAGCCAAGGGGATACATCAACCATATGCGTTTATGTGACGACTTCACCTAGAGTCAGTGGAATTCCACGAAAGGAATACGTCTCAAGAGATATCCTCTCGGGAAGTAGGACTTTGGAATGAAACCTATAACTCTTTGTACAACCCTTAAACCAAAAGCTCATGATGAGACCTTTCATGACTTAGAGACGAAAGTTTCGGTCTGCAAAGAGGCTCCACTTAAGGGAGGCCATTGTGACTTTCCCTCTAGTGTCATTCATGATACCCTTAAAGAAACCTCCTTGCAGAGAGGGTAAAATATTTATAGGCCAAAACTAGGAGCCTACCAACTAAGGATACCTTTCACACCCCACTACAATCCCTAAACTTGTGAGGGTTATCTTTTCTTCCACCATCTCTTTAGCCCGTAGGGCTTCCGTCTTTTTTTATAATCCTTAGCATGTAGGGATTCTTCTTCTTCTTTCTTTATCCTTAAGGAGTTCCTGCCTGTCTCAATCTCAGAGTCAGTGTAGAACATCATCATTTTCATATCTACCATTAAGCCTATATAGGGTATCCCTACGTCTACCCTCATAGTACGTCTGTGTCGCATTGCATATCCATGAAACTTTTTTTGCATACCCAAGATCCAAAAAAATAACTTTGCATACCCATGCATTTTCGTACATTCATACATTTGCATGTCATGCATTTCCACCTTCACCTTTGATCGTTATTAATCGGGCTAACAAATTTCCTGATGTTCAAGAACAAAGTCCAAGCATTTCAAGAAAATCTTAGATTGGTGAAGAAAAGGTCAAACGTTGGAGATTCAAAGGAGCTTGGTCCTGCAAATCTTATTATGGAGATAAGGCATCCCTTCACTATACAAGCCTATGCAATGCCTCAGTTTCAACTTTCATTGGTGATTTCCCCATTGCTCTATCAATAGAATTGGTATGCCTGAAGAGAAGTCAAGGGTCATCCCTATGCTTTGATAAGTCTAAAAACTACGAATCATCTCCTGAAGTCACGTGGATCAACAAAAGAGTTCTTTCATAGGATCATTAGGCTTTACCAGTTACAAATTGTAATTTCCTAGTTGCTAAGTTTCATTTGGTATAAATTTGTATCTTTGGATCAATAATTCTAATAAAATAATCTTTCATGTTTTTTAGATCAATTCATTCATGTCACTCTTCATCTTTCATTACTCTCTATAAATAATCAACGACTTTCCATTTCCACTCTTCTTTTCCATTTTCAAATTTTCTTTAACAAACTTCAAGGGAGAATGATGTAAATTAAATAACTGAATTTTGCTAAAATATGATTTCAATGGTAAGACCAAGTTGACGATGTAAGGCATTGTTTCAATTCCTAAACAATGGAGAAATAAGGAGTTAATTCATAGTCAACCCCCTCGAGCCAGGAGTTGGAGTTTTATTCTATTTTTCAAAAAAAAACCTTAAACTTAACCAGGGGCAGGGTAGTCTTTCAATTAATTCAATGGCACATTCTATTCTCAAGAGAAGTGATTTATCTAAACAAAAGGTTCAAGCATATCTCTTTCCTTGATACATCATTAACGAAACGATCCAAGCAAAGGTTCAAAACACATCCTTTTCCTTGCATTCATCATACAAGATTGAGGAATCAACGAAGACAAAGTCCATGACGTCTTCTTCCTCAGTACATCAATCAAGATCGAGGAAATGATGAAGATGAAGCTACAATAATCAGTATGATAGTCACAAGTGTCAAAATCGAAACGCAAAAATAAATTCAAAAGAAAAAAAAATAAAGCCCGCTAAGTCAAGTAAAAAAATAAAAACTTGACTTAGGTAAAAAGTAGGGCATCCCGATGGACCAAAAATTCAAAAGAATCGGTCCATTCAAAAATAAGGGATTGAAAACAAAATTGGAGAGCAATCTTGTCACTTCCACCTTAAGAATCATCAAGGCTTCTCATAAACACTTGGATCTTATCAATGCTTGGATCTTTATCTATGCTTCTCATCATCTGCACGACTACATATTTCTCTTGGGGATTAAACGCATTTGTTGCATTAATTGAAATTAGGACTAGAGAACATCAATGAGAATGGGGTGGGATAAAGAAATTTTGAGCCTTATATCTTTTGTTACTTAAACCATGAACCATGGCCATGTTACAACCTTCAAAAGTACTAATTGAAGAAAGGTTAACTATGAAAGCATACTTGGCAAAATTTGCATTAAATTGACTTTCGTGTTTGTTAAAATTATTACTAACCACCTCTTTAAATATCCATCTCTAATCATCCATTTCTATTCAAACTTCGATTTCAAAACTTGCATGTGCATCAAACAAAATTACTTTTTAAAAATGTACAATTTTATCTACGAATCAATACTTAGCATCAAGGAGATCTAAAAAAAATTAGTTTAATCAAAAGCGATCCATTTCAGGGGGAAAAGCCTCTAAGGAAGAACCATATAATCATAGGCAAGACTAATGATCGTAGGGGTATATCACATGAAGATACTATTGACAAGGGGTGATCATTCCGAGATTCAACCAACTTGGATCAAGTTTTAAAGCACTGTTCAATCAAGGGCATACCTTTCAAAGGAGCATTCCTTGATCAAGTCATATCACAACAAGGTATGGCTCGGTTTCCTCGTTTTAAAAAACCTCACAAGGCCTTGATAATCAGGGGAAACCTTCCAAGATTAAAATGTTGGGGCAATACGTACCAAGTTCATCCTACTGCACATAGGGAACAAATTCCCCCTTCAAGCAACTTCAGGTACAAACTTTTCAAGCTTCGAATACTTGGGGAAATTCATGTCAAGTTCATGGCGAGGATTAAGTTATTTTTGGGGGTATTTCCTCTAGATCCAGGAGATTGAGGGGAACCTCTTTCAAAATTCAAATGTTGGGGCAAACCACTACAAGGCTCGATCAAAGGGAGTCGATTAAAAATGGTTCATCAAAGCCAAACATTTTCAAAAGTATTTTAACCAGGGGCATAATGCAAAATAGTGGGGTCATTCACATTATGATCAAACTGTTTCCAAGCTCATATCAAAGAGAATCTCCTCCAAGACCCTACAAACAAATTAGGGAAAGACGGTCCATATAGAGGCAAACTCTTCGTGCACTTTCATAAACTCCAGTGGGTTTTTCTCTTCCATCAGCAATCGTCAAGTTTAAATCGAGTATTAAGAAATCATAATAGCACAACGCTCAACCACCATGTGACAAGCAACCTTGTTACATAAGCAAACCTATATGCTTTAATCATCCATGATCCATCACAGGAGCACTATTCAAAAAACTATTTGAGTCATAATCATAAAGCATAAAGCTGCATAAATCATGCATTAGGGCTCTCGATCCAGAATAAAACTATACGTATCATCCATCTGACGAATTACGACAGCGTGTGTAGAGCATATCTCAAAAAGCCCAATTATGCATTCGCATTTCAAAATCCAACATCCATTTACACATCGGCAGTTGATTTCCCAGAAGACCTCGGCAGAAAGTATTTTCTCGAAAGAATCTTGGTAGTAGATTCCCTTGGTTAATCTCAACAATTGATTTTCTAGAAGACCTTGGCAGAAGGTAATTCTCAATCGAATCTCGGCAGTAGATTCCTTGGAAATCTCGGCAGTAGATTTCCCGTTGAAAAGCTTCACATCAAGCATGACGTACACATAACCATATCAAAATCTCAAAGTCATTCACAACATTTGGTGCACCTAACATACGGAAACACCAAAGAACATTTGATAAAGAATCAAATTCTATTCCGATTAGAAAAACATCGAAAGAAAATACACGCCTATTTCTACGCCCACACCTACATCTATGATTATGACAATCTCCACACCAACGTCCACATCTATGTTCATACCTACGCCTACACCTACGATACAGACATCAAGATGGCAACTACAAGAACTCGATGGTTTAAGAAGGAAAATCATCAAAAACATTTTCAAAATACTTGGGGCATACACACTCAGTGCATATACACTCTGGGTTCCATACTGATTTAAGACATCATGCACATACATCACACATGGCATTTTTCAAAACATGCTTTGGGTAGAACCAATATCTTTGGGCTCTCCATCAGATTATTACCTTGGTTAAAAATAGATACAACCGGCAAAAACCCGATCTCATCTCTGATTTAGTTATCTAAGATTTGGATCATCAAAACAACTTCCTCCATAATTTAAATCATTGCATCAGACTCCATGCAACAATGTGTTTTCCTTCTTTGTGATATAGCTCATTGTGTCAGGCTCCATGCAGCAATGTGCGAAATCTGCAATTTAACTCATTGCATCAGACTCCATTCAACAATATGTTTTCCTTATTCGCGATATAGCTCATTGTGTCAGGCTTCATCCAGCAATGTGTGAAATCTGCAATTTAACTCATTGTGTCAGGATCCATGCAACAATGTGTGAAATTCACAATATAATCCATTGCATCAGTCTCCATGCAACAATGTTATCATCAAGCTTTTTCCGAGATATAGACCATTGCATCAGTCTCCATGCAGCAATGTTATTATCAAGATTTTTCCATGATATATCCCATTACATCGGTCTCCATGCAACAATGTTATTGTGATCGGTGGGAATGAGAACTGACTGTTTTTGGAATGCTGGTTCGCGTTTGCGTTTGTTTTTGCAAAATGTCGCGGTAAGCAAGAGTCGCCACCGTCTTTTATTTTATCCAACAAGGAAAGGACAAAAGCACAGAAAAATTCCTTTTTCGAGATGTTTCTCGGGTTCGGGAGGTAGATTATAGAAAGGGAAGGTGTTAGCATCCTCTCTATCTGTGGTTATCCACGGGCTCTTAGGTACTTTCTCATTGTGTTTTCAAAAGTTTGCTTTTCTTTGTGTTTGTGGGTTTGAAAAGAGTTTTTGTTTGAAAGGAGTGTAAGTGCGAAAAGTTTTGTTTTGTTTTAAAAGGAGCAAGTACTTAAGAACCATATACCTACTCGAAAAGGGAATTAAATTGTGCAAATGTCCTTTAGACAATGCTAGCCCACTATTAATGAGTAGGTAGCATCGTCGTTGGAGTTTTCGGGTCAACTTGATTAAGGGATGTGTGGTCACTAAAGCAATGTTAGGACGCCTTAGCGGTAACCCTAATGTCTTAGCTCATTTTTTCGAGGCAACTGTTTCGAGGCAACTTATGATCTTTGGACAAGAGGGCGACCTCTAAAACTTCCTATACTCAATGACCACGTTCGAGGCAACCAAGTAAGGTGTACCCTAAGAGTGCGCATGTGCGAGTGTGTTATTTCGGTTAATTTTATCTTTGTACATGTCATGGGTGAGCTATGTTGATTTTAAGTTCATACAATGAATCTTGTCATGCATTCCCTATTATCAAACATCTAACAGTTTATAGTTACGGAAATAAAATTGCAGAAATTAAATCTAAACTATTACAAGGCGTCGGGTATTTACATCGCCAAAAACAAACCCTTTAATTTAAATTGCGGAAATTAAAATAAAGCGATAAATAATTAAAGTACTAATTAAAAGCTATTACATACCGGAAACAATTACAATAATAAGATAAAATTGATCGTGTGCGAGAAATTAAATCGGGCGAGTTTTTAGGGTTTTGACCCTTTTTGAAAAGAAAGCATGTTTTTTTGTTATTTTTGAATTAAATGGAAATTAAATTAAGTCAAAATTAATTAATTAATTAATTAAATATTTTTGGTTTTTTGAATATTTAAGGAAATAAAATAAAATTAGTCAAAGTTATAAAAACCTAATATTCTAAATTAATTTTAATTTATTGCAAAAAATGTTAAAAGTTAAACCTATTTAAAACTAAATTAATTGATTAATATTTATTTACAAAAATAAAATAATGAAATTAATAAAAATAATATTTTTTGTGGTTTTGATTTTATTAATAAAAATGAATTATTTAGTTAATTAAATAATAATAATAAGAATTAAGTAAAACAAATAAAAAAAGAAAATATAAAGAAATAACCCATGGGGAGGGTGTTGGGCCCAATTCTGAATGTGAGAATAGCAATTCCAAGCCCATTTACTGCAAGCCTGCTTTGACTTTTCCAATTCCATGTGTGTGCATTGACTGGAGAGTATGGTAGTCCTTCACTCCTGGCCATCAGATTTGGCCTGGAGGCCATCTGGCGCGTTGATACTTGCAGGCATATGGTGGTCCACGCTATGGAAATGCATTGGAATACCTGTAACAAAATAACAATAAGCATTTGGGGGACCTGGGATTCGAACCCAAGTCCCATGAGACTTTCCACTAGCGCGCTTACCACTGCATCACATTGTTCTTTTGGTTATTATATCAAACAGCAATTATTATATATCAAACAAACAATTATGCCTGGAAAAAAAATAAAAAGCGCGCTGATTTGAAATTGGCCAATCAGGGGAAGACACCTAGTCGTCTTCTCCACAGGTTTTTGGTTATCTTACCTGCGGATTTTTATCCGCGGCAAGATTCGTGGCTTGCTCCTAAAATGGACTATAGGCCATATAAATGCAAATGGAGACCCTCACCATGTTCGTCTCTCCTCCCTGATCACAACCATGTCCATGGTTTGTCTTGATTTTGCCTGTATCAAAAATTCCTAAAAATAAGAAACGGAAACCCTAGTTTCGGGCACAGGGTTATAGGCTATGAAAACAAAATTAAATAATGCAGAAACGTTCTAAATGGATCGATTAGCATGATCGTGCAAAGACTTTGGCAAAAGGATGCAAGAACAAGAGGTTATGTTTTCGTGTTCAGAGGCATATTCATGAGTACTTACAGTGCAATTTAGGTGGTTTCAGGGCTTGCTTTTGATTGCAATCGCTCCAGTGGACCTCAGGCAAGGAGATAGTGTTGAGTTTTTGGATTGAATTGGCCTCCAATATCGATTTCAGATTCAAGCTTTTCAAACTTTTTTTCAAGTTTGGTTTTGTGATTTCGGGCAGCTTTCAGGTCGTGTTCTCTTGTGCTTCATGTTGTATATGTATCATAGAAACAATTAGGTTAAATCTTGGGCTTGGAATCCATGAGCATTGAAGATTCAAGATTTGATTTGATCACCATTAACAAAGCTCCCAAAATTGTCCTAAATCAAATGTTTTGTTCACAACATGGCATGGTACGAATTTGATCTTGTATATTATGATAATTAAGACCTGTAATGATCAAAAAGATCCTATTCCATCAATATTTGGATTTTATTTGGATTAATATTGATTTAAAATGAATTAATCAAATAAAAATCAAATAAAATAGAAAATTTAATGAATGGACATGAAATTGAAGATAGGACACGTGTGTGGTGTGAAAAGGTCAAATCAAGTGGAAATAGTGGGCCCTTTTGTCAAAATTTGAAGTTTTGGGGATAGTTGGCTTTTGGCAATTTTGGAAAAATTCCCAACTTCAACAATGCATAACTTCCTCAATTTTGAACTTTTGGAGGTTTTCTTGGACTTTTTAGAAACCTTGAGATGTCCTCTAACCAGACCTTTTGGTCTCATCTCATTTTAATATTCCATGCTCAAGTTATAAGCTTTGGAAAAAAAGGTGTTTTTGTTGACTTTCAAAAATGACCTATAATGTCCAAATTTGTAACTTTTTGTGAGTGCATTTATTGATCTTGGGGTGTGAATATGGACTGTAGTAAATTGCATCCTATTCAAAATAAGCTTTGGATGGGTCATTTCTCATAAAGTATGAGAAAGTTATGCTTGGTGAAAGTTGAGTTGACTTTTCCAGCAAAACCCTAATTTAGAAACTTTTGAATCTTGATGAATTTTGAGCAATACTTGATGAATCATGATCAACCCTTGATAAAATGATGAATTATCCTTTAAAATGAGAATTTTGACAAAAAATATTGAGGTTTGACTGTTTGTAGGTCACAGTTGACTTTTGCCCTAGCACAGTCGATTTTTGGACCTCTTGAGCAATTGACTGATCAAACTTTCTCTGCAAGGCTTGAAATTTGACATGGATGGTCTTATGAACATATTAGGACATTGGTAAGAATTTGAGGCCATTTGGATGTAAGGACCTTGATGCAACACAAAACCCTAATTTTTAATTGACTGCCTTAGGAGGTGATTTGACTGTCCAACTCTTGAGCTAACTTGAGCCACTTGGAGATTATTCTTGACATGTCTTAAGAAACATGGGAGGGAAAATTTTGGGGTACAACAGTTTCCCCTGTTCAATTTTCTTAAACCGGAGGATATAGATTGGCTTTCGAGCCTTTCGTGATCCGAAGGTGGAAGATAATTGAACACTAGAGTGCCCAGAAATTTGCACTCGCATGGTGTAGTATCAGCATTGTGATGTCGAGAATGGGCTTACAGATGCCATTCGGAGATTGTTGGTAGGAGGATGGGCTTACAGATGCCATCTGCAGGAGTGTCGATCACATAAGAGATTCCTTAGCGAGAACTTGCATACCTGTTGTTGTAGAAGATTCCGCTGGGGAAGCCTAATTTTTGTTGAGATTTAGGAACTTGCTTGTACTTCAACTGAGAGAATGCCTTGGCTGAGTCTTAAGAACCTGTCCATAATTCAATTGGGGGGAAACATCTTCATCAAGATCTAGGAACTGTCTAGTCTTTAACGTAGTATACCGTTGAAATTGTAGAACTCGTCCACATTATGACGGAGGAAAACATCAAGATCTAGGAACTGACTAGTGCTCAACGTAGTATACCGTTGAGGTTATAGCACTCGTCCATACTATGATGTAGGGAAACATCTTCATCAAGATCTAGGAACTGTCTGGTCTTCAACGTAGTATACCGTTGAAATTAGAGAACTCGTCCATACTTTGACGGAGGAAAACATCAAGATCTAGGAACTGACTAGTGTTCAACGTAGTATACCGTTGAGGTTATAGTACTCGTCCATACTATGACGTAGGGAAACATATTCATCAAGATCTAGGAACTGTCTGGTCTTCAACGTAGTATACCGTTGAAATTAGAGAACTCGTCCACACTATGGCGGAGGAAAACATCAAGATCTAGGAAATGACTAGTGCTCAACATAGTATATCGTTGAGGTTATAGCACTCGTCCATACTATGACATAGGGAAACATTTTCATCAAGATCTAGGAACTGTCTGGTCTTCAACGTAGTATACCGTTGAAATTAGAGAACTCGTCCACACTATAACGGAGGAAAACATCAAGATCTAGGAACTGACTAGTGCTCAATGTAGTATACCGTTTAGGTTATAGCACTCGTCCACACTATGACGTAGGGAAACATCTTCATCAAGATCTAGGAAATGTCTGGTCTTCAACATAGTATACTGTTGAAATTAGAGAACTCGTCCACACTATGACGGAGGAAAACATCAAGATCTAGGAACTGACTAGTGCTCAACGTAGTATACCGTTGAGGTTATAGCACTCGTCCACACTATGACGTAGGGAAACATCTTCATCAAGATCTAGGAACTGTCTGGTCTTCAACGTAGTATACCGTTGAAATTAGAGAACTCGTCCACACTATGACGGAGGAAAACATCAAGATCTAGGAACTGACTAGTGCTCAACATAGTATATCGTTGAGGTTATAGTACTCGTCCATACTATGACGTAGGGAAACATCTTCATCAAGATCTAGGAACTGTCTGGTCTTCAACGTAGTATACCGTTGAAATTACAGAACTTGTCCACACTATGACGGAGGAAAACATCAAGATCTAGGAACTGACTAGTGCTCAACGTAGTATACCGTTGAGGTTATAGCACTCGTCCACACTATGACGTAGGGAAACATCTTCATCAAGATCTAGGAACTGCCTGGTCTTCAACGTAGTATACCGTTGAAATTAGAGAACTCGTACACACTATGACGGAGGAAAACATCAAGATCTAGGAACTGACTAGTGCTCAACGTAGTATACCGTTGAGGTTATAGCACTCGTCCACACTATGACATAGGGAAACATCTTCATCAAATCTAGGAATTGTCTGGTCTTCAACGTAGTATACCATTGAAATTAGAGAACTCGTCCACACTATGACAGAGGAAAACATCAAGATCTAGGAACTGACTAGTGCTCAACGTAGTATACCATTGAGGTTATAGCACTCGTCCACACTTTGACGTAGGGAAACTGTCAAGATTGAGAACCTTATCTGAAATTCAACCGAGGATAATTCAATTGATATTTAAGAACCGGTCAGGTCTTCGACGTAACTGAGAACTTTAACTGTATCTTTCCTGAAAGGTAAAGGTCAGTCATATGCAATACATGATATGGATCAGGCAATGATGTTCTCAAAATAAATGAGATTGTATTCGTATGATGTGTATATGCATGTATCATGATGTATGAAAATGTGATGTTTTAGCTGGGGAAAATAAATCCCGGAGCTGCTGGAGAATAGAGTTGAGTTCTTCGTTTCCACTGGGGATGATGAACGAAGATGATTGTGAGAATAAACCTGCAGGAGAAAAGAACTCCGTTGGGGAATAAGCTGATGAAGAGATTACTCTATGGGGAATTACTCTATGGGGAATTGACGTTCTACTGAAGATTTTAACGATAAACTCCACTGGGGATTCCGTTGATAAGCTCTGTTGGGGATTTCAATGATGAACTCCGCTGGGGATGGATTACCGCTGCTGGTGATATTGAATCTGTTGAGGATTGAATTCCTGCTTGTGAAAGGAAAGAATTTCACTGGGGGATGGTCTTTCAGCTGCAACTTGCTAGGGATAAGCTTCCAGAGTCTACTGGGGATGATGATTCAACTCCGTTGGGGAAGCTTTTTAGACTGCGCTGGGGAAATGGCTCCACTGGGGTATCTTGTATTCTGTCGGGGAACATTCTTATACTCCATTGAGGAATATTAAGACTTTCGGGGATACTCTGATACTTGCTGGGGAATATTCTTATACTCCGCTGGGGAATATTAAGACCTTCTGGGGATACCAAGCCTTTTTAGGGCTGATGGTAGACTAACTCTGCTTGGGGAGAGTATTGCTGATTTGTACATAGCTGCAAGTCTTAGCTGGGAGAGCTACCATTACTGCCTTATTCTGCGGGGAGTGAAAGTATTTTAGCCATATTCTTCAGCTGAATATACCTTGGTACCTGGTGGACAGAGCAACTTGTACAGTTCGTACAATTCTTATTTACCCTTGTTTCTACTATTACCAGTAATTCATCTTTCGTTTCGCATGCAAATATTTACGATCAGCAATTAATGTCAAATGCGTATATCAAAAATGAACTTTGGACGTTCTTTGCAAAACAAAACAGATAAAGGAAAACAGTTTGAAATTTGTCTGAAAATGAATTTGTATTGATTTTGAAGTTTGGCCTGTAAGTGGGCGTTTTTGTACAAGAGGCTGACGTCCTAGTAAGAGAACGCCGCCGAACAAATAGAATTTATACAATTTAAAAAGAAAACAAAATAGCTATGTGAATAATCCCACTGGGTTCCAACTCTGCTATTGCCTTTATGTCTTCGAGCATCTCATCACTTTGCTACTGGTTGAAGGTAAATCAGATTGATTAGGGTCGTCTGAGCTTGATAGTTGATACCGGAGTCCGGATGCAAGGTGATCCAATGAGACATAGTGTTGCGCTGTGATCCCTAACTTTTGCCTGGACCGCCCTTTCGGGTTTTCAGTCCACTGGGATACCCTTTTTTGCCCAAGCCGCCTTTTCAGGTTTTCGACTTGCCGGGTGTACAAATTTTTTCATTTTCATCCCTTATTTTTGCCCGAACCCTTTTGGTTCGCCGGGAAGCCCTTATTTTTGCCTAGGCCAGTCAACCTAGCGGGTCTTTGATTATACGTAGTATCTTTTCACTATGTTTGCATTGACGGGGTGAGGAAGGTCGTCACCATCCATGGTGGTTAGAATCATAGCTCCGCCTGAGAAAATGTTCTTAACCACAAATGGCCCTTCGTAAGTAGGGGTCCATTTGCCCCTGGGATCACCTTGAGGTAAGATAATGCGCTTGATTACCAGGTCTCCAACTTGATACTCTTGTCGTCTAACTTTCTTGTTAAATGCCTTGATCATCCGTTTTTGATACGTTTGACCATGACAAATAGCAGTAAGTCTCTTTTCGTCGATTAGGTTCAGCTGATCAAGCCGAGTCTAAATCCAGTCATCTTCACTCAAACCTGTATCCTTCATGATTCGAAGAGAGGGTATCTTAACTTAAATAGGCAAGACTGCCTCCATGCCATAAACCAAGGAATAGGGTGTTGCCCCTGTTGACGTCCGTGTTGAGGTACGGTACCCATGAAGAGCAAATGGTAACATCTCGTGCCAATCTTTGTATGTCACCGTCATCTTCTGCACAATATTCTTAATGTTCTTATTAGCCGCTTCTACAGCCCCATTCATCTTCGGTCCGTAAGGAGAAGAGTTGTGATGTTGTATCTTGAATTGCTGGCAGAGCTCAGTGATCATTTTGTTGTTGAGATTGGTACCATTGTCCGTAATGATCCTCTCTGGTACACCATATCGACAAATCAGATTGTTCCGAATAAACCGTGCCACGACGTTCTTAGTTACAGTGGCAAAGGAAGTTGCTTCAACCCACTTTGTAAAGTAATCGATAGCTACCAAGATGAAACGATGCCCGTTAGATGTTGTAGGTCTGATCTCGCCGATCATATCAATGCCCCACATTGCAAAAGGCCAAGGTTTTGTCAAGACGTTCAGAGGAACTGGAAGTATGTGCACCTTACCAGCATAGACTTGGAATTTGTGACATGTCCGAGAATGCTGATAACAGTCGGCTTCCATTGTGGACCAGTAATATCCTGCCCGTAGGATTTTCTTTGCCATGGTATGTCCACTAGAATGAGTTCCGAAAGTACCTTCATGTAACTCCGCCATGATCCTTTCTGCTTCATTCTTATCCATACAACGCAGTAAGGTCGAATCATTGTTACGCTTGTAAAGAATGCCATTGCTGATGAAGAACTTTGCTGCGAACCTCCTCAGAAATTTCTTGTCATTAACAGATGCACCCTCGGGGTATTCCTGGGCTTCAAGATACCTCTTCACCTCATGACACCAGGGCTTTTCTGTTACCTCTTCAGTCTCAAGATCACAGTAATGTGCAGGTTCGTCCAATCTTTCAATGATGATTCGGGGAGCTTCATTGTCCCAATTGACTTTGAACATAGAAGACATCATAGCCAGCGCGTCCGCCAACTGATTCTCCTCTCTAGGGAAGTGATCAAAGGTTATCTCCTTGAAATGGGGAAGCAACGTCAATACATACTCCTTGTAAGGAATAAGATTTGGGTGTTTCATATCCCACTCGCCTTTGATCTGACTGATCACGAGAGCGGAATCTTCGAAGACACTTAGAAACTTAATCCTTAGGTCAATTGCTGCTCGAAGACCCATGATGCACGCTTCATACTCCGCCATATTGTTGGTGCAGTTGAAACATAGTCGGGCGGTAAACGGAGTATGAGAGCCTTTAGGAGATATGATCACGGCGCCAATACCGTTACCCAGAGCGTTTGAAGCTCCATCAAAGTACATAGACCATCGGGATCCTTCCTCAAGTCCTTCATCCGGTCCAGGTGTTTCACAGTCAGTTACTAGCATGATATTCTCGTCCGAGAATTCAAAGTTCATAGACTGGTAATCATCCACTGCCTGATGTGCCAAATGGTCTGCCAACACACTTCCCTTAATTGCCTTTTGGGTCGTGTATTGTATGTCATACTCAGTCAAGATCATCTGCCATCTTGCTATTCTTCCGGACAAGGCAGGCTTCTCGAAGATATACTTGATTGGATCCATATTTGAAATCAATAGAGTAGTGTGAGTCAGCATATACTGTCTCAGCCGGCGAGCAGCCCATGCCAAAGTGCAGCAAGTTTTCTCGAGCAACAAGTATCGGGTCTCGTAGTCGGTAAACTTTTTGCTAAGGTAATAAATAGCATGCTCTTTTCGGCCAGACTAGTCATGCTGACCCAGCACACACCCCATTGAGTTATCGAGTACTGTCAAGTATAAGATCAAAGGTCTCCCTTCAACTGGAGGCATCAGAATAGGTGGCTCTTGGAGATACTCTTTGATTCTTTCGAAAGCGGCCTGGAATTCATCATTCCAACGTACCACTTGATCTTTCTTCAGTAGCTTGAAGATTGGCTCACAAGTAGCAGTCAGATGTGAGATGAATCGGGCAATGTAGTTCAGTCGTCCCAGAAAGCCTCTGACCTCTTTCTCTGTTCTGGGAGCTGGCATCCCCTGTATCGCTTTCACTTTGGCAGGATCCACTTGAATACCTTTGTCGCTTACGACGAAACCCAGTAGTTTACCAGATCTCACCCTGAAGGTGCACTTGTTCGAGTTCAACCTCAGCTTGTACAACTTCAGCCTGTCAAACAGCTTCTGCAGATGGTCAAGGTGTTCTTCCTCAGTTTGGGACCCTGCAATCATATCTTCGACATATACTTCAATCTCATGATGGATCATGTCATGAAATAAAGCAACCATGGCACGCTGATATGTTGCCCCAACGTTCTTCAGTCCAAAAGGCATGACCTTGTAGCAAAAGGTGCCCCACTGAGTAACAAAGGTCGTCTTCTCCATGTCTTCGGGAGCCATTTTTATTTGATTATAACCGGAGAAACCATCCATAAAGGAGAATACCTTATGCTGAGCAGTGTTGTCAACCAGAATGTCGATGTGAGGTAGAGGGAAGTCATCCTTAGGGCTTGCCCTGTTCAGATCCATGTAATCAACACACATCCGGACCTTACCATCTTTCTTCAGTACCGGAACCGCATTGGCCACCCACTGAGGGTAAGAAGTAACTTCTAGAAAACCGGCGTCGAACTGTTTCATAACTTCAGCCTTGATTTTCTCAGACATCCCTGGGCGCATTCGGCGGACCTTCTGTTTTATTGGAGGGCAGTCTTCCTTGGTAGGCAGGCGATGAACCACAATATCAGTATCCAAACCAGGCATATCTTCGTAAGACCAGGCAAAGATCTCAACGTAGTTACGCAGCATCTGAATCAACCGTTTTTTCACACTAAGCTCCAGATTTGCACCGATCTTGACTTCCTTCTTATCTGTCTTTGTACCCAGATTCACTGATTCTACCGGCTCTTCATGTGGCTCAATAGCCCTCTCCTCTTGGAGTAGCAGTCTTGCAAGTTCACCAGGCACCTCACAATCATCTTCACCTTCGTCTTCGGCTAAGTTGATCGGATTTTCGAAGTCATAACTGGCAGTAGCAGAGTCATTACCAGTGAGATCCAGAGTGGATGTGGACCTGTATATGTGAGTGTGTGTAAAATAGTTGTTTTGCAATATATAATAAAGAAGAACAAGGAGCGCAAGATTTGAAATGCAAGAACGTCCAATGCTTTTATTAATGATATATGAAAATGACACACATAAAGCCCTCACAAATGAAGCCACAGTGCCCCGGGTAAGACACCGGGCCATAAAGTTTAAAACATTGTCTATTACAAATTCAAAACAAAAGTTTCATTACTGGGTAACAAAAGTAATAGTGATGAAGTCCTTTGTCATCCAGTTACTCGGTCCACCGTCGGTCGTAGGATAGATCCAGTTGTCGAATTCAGACTCTTCCACATCATCTTCAATGGCATTCACTCCCGAGTTGCTGATAAACACGGGAGGTTTTCCGATTCGTGCATTCTGAACAGCCCTTTAAGCTTCTGCAGTGAAACCCAAACCAAACTTGTTAGTCTTTTGTGTAAAATCAGGGAGTCAGCCCCAATTTGCACACTCACCCTTCTCAATAACAGCCCGGGCATCCTTTAAGGAAGCCATTTTCATAGGAGACTCTTCAACCACAGTCTCAGTTGATGCCAGTGTCTGGGGAACCTCTTCAAAGTGCTGAAATGGGGTCTCAATGAACTCCCCATCCATCTCTACGTATTGGAACGAGTTGAGGTGGTTGACCATATACTCTTCCTCCCCTTGTACTGTCACAATCTTCCCTTTGACCGGGTACTTCAGCTTCTGGTGAAGCGTTGAGGTTACGGCCCCGGCTTTGTGGATCCATGGACGACCCAGCAAACAAGAATAAGATGGTTGAATGTCCGTCACATAAAATGTAGAATTGAAGACCTGAGAACCAAATTTAATTGGAATATCAACTTCACCATGCACCATCCTCTTAGACCCATCAAAGGCCCTGACAACAATGTTGCTTGGCTTCAGGTCCAACCCTTCGCAATCCAACCGGTCCAGAGCTTTCTTAGGCAAGACATTCAATGAGGAACCAATATCCACCAATACATGTGCAAGAGTAGTTCCCCTACATTCAATGGAGACATGCAGAGCATCGTTGTGATTCTTCCCCTTAACAGTCAAGTCGGCGTCCGAGAAACCCAAGCCATTATTAGCAGTCAAATTGGCCACACAATCTGTAAACTGATAAGCTGATGTCTCTTGTGGCACGTGGGCAGTTTTCAAAAAGGTAATCAGAGCCTTGGCATGGGCCTCTAAGCACAGCAATAGTGATAACATAGAAATCTTAGACGGGGTTTGCCCCAGCTGTTCAACTACATTGTAGTCACTCTTCTTGATAATTTTCAGGATCTCTTCCATCTCTTGCTTAGAAGCTTCAACAGTAATTGTCTTCGGTGCCTCCGTCTGGGCAAGCACATCAGTGGTGATCCCTTTGCCCCGAGCGTCAGATGACTTGGCGACAAGGGTAAGAATAGGAACTTGAACAGGAATGGCAGGTACATTGGCAGGTGTAATAACAACATGTCTTCGGGCAGTTGGTGGAGCAATATCAGGTGAGAAAAGTCTTCCACTACGGGTGACTTTAGCAGGTCCAATAATGTTGCTGATGTCAGTACCAACATCCAACTCTTGCTTAACTCCATGAAAATAAACATCAGCCATATAGTGCCAAGGGAAAGCTTTATCATAGGTGTAGGGGATGGGCCCCAAAACAGTGATGATCACAGGTGCGATTTTCGGAACAGATGTAATTCTAACAGGCTTCCTCGAGGGAGCCTTGGAAGAATTGTCGAAAATGGTAATAATGGCAACTTCTTCAGTAGGAACGGAGGGAACAATAGTCTTCTCAAATAGGATCTCTTTACTATCCATCAGGTTTTGGATACCTGACTTCAAGAATGGGCAACCGGTAGGTGAAACATAACACATATGGCAACCTTCGTCACAACCCGGAAATAAACCGGCTAGCAAAAGGTTCTTCTTTACAGTCATCAAAGGGGTAACAATATCATCCACAGAAACCACAAACAAGTCTTCTTCTAGAGCATTTACTTTATGCTTTGGCATAGGAGCAGTTACAACATTAGGCCCCTCGGGCGCCTCAAACTCAATCTCCTTCGCATCAATTAGGTCTTGTACCTTGTTCTTCAAAACCCAACAATCATCTGTATTATGCCCCGGGCTATCAGAGTGAAAAGCACAGCGGGCATTAGGGTTATACCTCGGTGATGTGGTATTTGGACTCTTCGGGGCTTCCTTTAGAACCACCAGATTAGTCTTCAACAACTGTGGCAGAATCTAAGACAAAGTCATGCTGAGACGAGTGAATTTCCTTCGAGGTCTCTCGTCCTTCTGTTGATTGTTGTGCTGAGGAGCACCAACAGGTTTTGAAATAACAACTGCATTGACAGCTTGGCGGTGTTCAGGTCTATTCTGTCTTCTCGAACTGTAGACAACACTGGACTCTTTCTTAAACGGCTTCTTCTCGGTGCTTGATGAGGCAGCCTTCTGTATCTTCCCAGCCTTAATACCAGCCTCAATCCTCTCACCAGTCAAAATGAGATCTGTAAACCCAGATGAAGAGCTTCCAATTAGATGGTTGAAGAATGGACCAGACAGGGTCCCCAGAAACATGTCAACAAGCTCCCGATCAGCCAAAGGTGGTTGCACCCTACCGGCGAGGTCCCTCCACTTCGGAGTTGTACAGATACTGCCTGTAGAATGCAGTAGCCAAATCTTCCCAACTGCGGATACTGGCTCCGTCCAACTGATAGAACCACTCAAGCTGAGTCCCTGAGAGACTATCTTGGAAGAAGTGGATCCATAGGTTCTTATCAGCAGTGTAAGGCTGGATCTTTCTCACATATGACCGGAGGTGCAGCTTCAGACAAGAAACTCCGCCATACTTAGCAAAGGCTGGTGCCTTGAATTTGTGGGGAATCACCACCCCATATGATAGACCTAGATCTCCGAAGTCCAAACCAGGCACCTTCTGAATTTCCATTGCGCTCAACCGGTCCTCCAGTTGCTTGTATCTATCCTCAGCTGGAGGATACTGTTCTTCATCGTAGTCCGTCTCGTTGTCGGAGACCACAGGGCTAGGAGCCCTCCTTTCTTGTGGACTATCTTTCCCTCCAGATGAGGTGGTCAGATCAACTTCATTCTGCAGCCTGTTTCCAAACCTGTGCCCTGTGTTAAACAGGATGGTCCTCTTCTTCTTCTTATTCTCTTTCAAAATCAAGGTCTTCAGGTCCTGCTGACCCTTAGCTAGATTCATGAACAGCTCTTGAAATTAGGCATTCTGGGCCTGGAGGGCCTTGATAGCTTGCTCAGTTGTAGGTTCAGCAGACATGATGATTGCTGAAATAAACAGCGAAGAAGATAAGAGACCTGTAAAGGGTACCTGTTTATGAAGTGCATGGGATGAAATGCATATGATTATGATTTCAAAGACAATCGGGAGATTCCAATTTGTAAACAAGAAAGGAAACACACTTTATTAGATAAACTTTGTAATTCAAATTGTTCAACAAATTGCCCTTAAGGCGTTACAAGAATGGAAATACTGAAAAGTAAACAAAAACTGGAAAGGAAATCATCAAAGGTCCATCAATGCTCCCATGGTTTCTTCTTATCAGTGCAGACATAATCGTTGAGCATCCGCTCATTCTCTAACTGCCTAGTCAACCTCTGGATCTTCTGCTCCTGCTCATTGAACTTATCCTGATAAGAATCTCATTCTTCCCGCAGTTGCATCCAAGATCTCTTCAGTTCCCCAATGTCAGTGGGCATATAAGGATGGATAATGGTTGGAAGAACCCCTTCTTCATTAGCAACTTCAAGAGTGACAGGCCGGACGACTTCATATGGCATACCCAACTTTTGGGCGCGGATACGGACCCATCTGAGATATGGCTCCATTGGCAGAGAAGTCTTTGGGCCCAGCTCATATGGATCAGATTGGTGAACTCTATCCCAAGCCCTTATGAATCTGCGACGTTGCTCGTCGCTATCCCCTTGAAAATCAAAGATGATACTAGGCATTAGCATCTCATGAGGTCCTTCTCTTCCGGCTCTTCCAAACTGACGGAGAGCTAAGCATGGGTTGTAAGAAATTCCTCCATGGGTTCCTAACAGTGGAACATTGGGATACTCCCCACAGCGATCAATGATAGTCACCTCATCCATACCCTTGAGAGTCCAAATAATGTCATTATGAGAAAGAGACATCACCCTATAAGCCCAGCCCATTCCTTCTTTGTTCTTCAGCACTGACTTGGGAAGGTGTAAAATAAACCACCTTGCCAATAAAGGAGCACAACACATCAAGGTTCCCCGCTTTCGGGCAGTACGAGCATAGAGCTGATGAAGAATGTCACCCAAGAGAGTGGGGACAGGATTCTGAGAGATGAAGATCTTTATCGCGTTCACATCAACAAAAGTGTCAAGATTCAGAAACAATACCAAGCCATAAATCAGAAGAGCCAGAATATCCTCGAACGCCTTAAAGTCTAGGCTATCCCAGAAGTAGTTAGCCTTGCCAACCAAAAACTTAGTCAGAAAACCCTTTGCTCCACTTCTAGTCTCCCAATTAGCCATTACCTCTTCTTTGGTCAAATGAAGGGCTGCAGTAATCTCTTCGGGCCTAAGGGTCTTCTCCCAACCAGTAAACGGGGTCTGCTCCAGAACAGAGATATCGAGCAGCTCAGAGAACTCTTCTAGGGTAGGAACCAGCTGGAAGTCCTGGAAAGTAAAACAATGGTACAACGAATCATAGAATTGGACCAGGACACTCATCATCTGTTCGTCCAATTTGGAGGTGACCAAACTGAGAAGAGAACCATGCCTCCTGATGAAGGAAGTAGTGTCAGGCATCTTTGCAATCAGATCTTTAAGCAAGGTGGTAACTTGGACAAAGTTAATCCGGATGGTATTCCTACGCATGGGCATCATAATGACCTACAAAACAGAACAAAGATGAATCCCTCATGTCTTTGAAATAGGTTATTCCAATGCAAGATGTATGCAATGTTATGATGTCATGATGTCATGATAAAAGGCACACCACGAGTATCCACAAACAGCAAACATGGTAAAGGCACACAAGTCACACAGAGAGCCCTTAGATTTTAGGCTGGCAAGGAGCTTAGGTACTACCCTCTTTCAGTTCAGTTGGTTTAAACCTGTCCTAAAAATAGTAACCGGGTTCTAGAGGATCTCAATATCACTGACTACCCTCGATCGATCATAATTCCAGTTTAGCAACCTTTTCTTGCAGCCGGAATCATCGCGAGAGTTTAGTCTCAGTGAGTGTAGCATATTACTACTGTTCTATGGCCAAGTTGGTCAATTTAAAGGTTCTAAGGTCAGTTGGTGCTTAATGACCCCTTAGATGACCCATATTCTCCTCGTTCCAACACAAGGGATATCGGTACAATCTAAAGTGCCACACCAACACAGCTACTGCTTCAACCGTGTCGGTCTACGCCGGACAGTTCCCTCACAGTTTATTGCTACTTACCTAAAGGGTATCCCCAGATCTGGGTTAGGATCTATAGAAACTCCGATACAAGCCCACAAAATTAAAGCACACAAAGCATACAATTGAAAACATAATGATCTAATCCTAAGGTACACCTCACTTATTATTTATTCCCCAGCAGAGTCGCCAGTTCTGTGATCGGTGGGAATGAGAACTGACTGTTTTTGGAATGCTGGTTCGCGTTTGCATTTTTTTTTGCAAAATGTCGCGGTAAGTAAGAGTCGCCACTGTCTTTTATTTTATCCAACAAGGAAAGGACAAAAGCACAGAAAAATTCCTTTTTCGAGATGTTTCTCGGGTTCGGGAGGTAGATTATAGAAAGGGAAGGTGTTAGCATCCTCTCTATCTGTGGTTATCCACGGGATCTTAGGTACTTGCTCATTGTGTTTTCAAAAGTTTGCTTTTCTTTGTGTTTGTGGGTTTGAAAAGAGTTTTTGTTTGAAAGGAGTGTAAGTGCGAAAAGTTTTGTTTTGTTTTAAAAGGAGCAAGTACTTAAGAACCATCTACCTACTCGAAAAGGGAATTAAACTGTGCAAATGTCCTTTAGACAATGCTAGCCCACTATTGATGAGTAGGTAGCATCGTTGTTGGAGTTTTCAGGTCAATTTGATTAAGGGACGTGTGGTCACTAAAGCAATGTTAGGACGCCTTAGCGGTAACCCTAATGTCTTAGCTCATTTTTTCGAGGCAACTTATGATCTTTGGACAAGAGGGCGACCTCTAAAACTTCCTATACTCAATGACCACGTTCGAGGCAACCAAGTGAGGTGTACCCTAAGAGTGCGCACGTGCGAGTGTGTTATTTCGGTTAATTTTATCTTTGTACATGTCATGGGTGAGCTATGTTGATTTTAAGTTCATACATTGGATCTTGTCATGCATTCCCTATTATCAAACATCTAACAGTTTATAGTTGCGGAAATAAGATTTGCGGAAATTAAATCTAAACTATTACAAGGCGTCGGGTATTTACATGGCCAAAAACAAACCCTTTAATTTAAATTGCGGAAAGTAAAATAAAGCAATAAATAATTAAAGTCCTAATTAAAAGCTATTACATACCGGAAACAATTACAATAATAAGATAAAATTGATCGCGTGCGAGAAATTAAATCGGGCGAGTTTTTAGGGTTTTGACCCTTTTTGAAAAGAAAGCATGTTTTTTTGTTATTTTTGAATTAAAAGGAAATTAAATTAAGTCAAAATTAATTAATTAATTAATTAAATATTTTTGGTTTTTTGAATATTTAAGGAAATAAAATAAAATTAGTCAAAGTTATTAAAACCTAATATTCTAAATTAATTTTAATTTATTGCAAAAAATGTTAAAAGTTAAACCTATTTAAAACTAAATTAATTGATTAATATTTATTTAAAAAAATAAAATAATGAAATTAATAAAAATAATATTTTTTGTGGTTTTGATTTTATTAAGAAAAATGAATTATTTAGTTAATTAAATAATAATAATAAGAATTAAGTAAAACAAATAAAAAAAGAAAATATAAAGAAATAACCCATGGGGAGGGTGTTGGGCCCAATTCTGAATGTGAGAATAGCAATTCCAAGCCCATTTACTGCAAGCCTGCTTTGACTTTTCCAATTCCATGTGCGTTCATTGACTGGAGAGTATGGTAGTCCTTCACTCCTGGCCACCAGATTTGGCCTGGAGGCCATCTGGCGCGTTGATACTTGCAGGCATATGGTGGTCCACGCTATGGAAATACATTGGAATACCTGTAACAAAATAACAATAAGCGTTTGGGGGACCTGGGATTCAAACCCAGGTCCTATGAGACTTTCCACTAGCGCGCTTACCACTGCATCACATTGTTCTTTTGGTTATTATATCAAACAAACAATTATGCCTGGAAAAAAATTAAAAAGCGCGCTGATTTGAAATTGGCCAATCAGGGGAAGACACCTAGTCGTCTTCTCCACAGGTTTTTGGTTATCTTACCTGCGGATTTTTATCCGCGGCAAGATTCGTAGCTTGCTCCTAAAATGGACTATAGGCCATATAAACGCAAATGGAGACCATCACCATGTTCGTCTCTCCTCCCTGATCACAACCATGTCCATGGTTTGTCTTGATTTTGCCTGTATCAAAAATGCCTAAAAACAAGAAACAGAAACCCTAGTTTCGGGCACAGGGTTACAGGCTATGAAAACAAAATTAAATAATGCAGAAACGTTCTAAATGGATCGATTAGCATGATCGTGCAAAGACTTTGGCAAAAGGATGCAAGAACAAGAGGTTATGTTTTCTTGTTCAGAGGCATATTCATGAGTACTTACAGTGCAATTTAGGTGGTTTCAGGGCTTGCTTTTGATTGCAATCGCTCCAGTGGACCTCAGGCAAGGAGTTAGTGTTGAGTTTTTGGATTGAATTGGCCTCCAATATCGATTTCAGATTCAAGCTTTTCAAGCTTTTTTTCAAGTTTGGTTTTGTGATTCTGGGCAGCTTTCAGGTCGTGTTCTATTGTGCTTCATGTTGTATATGTATCATAGAAACAATTAGGTTAAATCTTGGGCTTGGAATCCATGAGCATTGAAGATTCAAGATTTGATTTGATCACCATTAACAAAGCTTCCAAAATTGTCCTAAATCAAATATTTTGTTCACAACATGGCATGGTACGAATTTGATCTTGTATATTATGATAATTAAGACCTGTAATGATCAAAAAGATCCTATTCCATCAATATTTGGATTTTATTTGGATTAATATTGATTTAAAATGAATTAATCAAATAAAAATCAAATAAAATAGAAAAATTAATGAATGGACATGAAACTGAAGATAGGACACGTGTGTGGTGTGACAAGGTCAAATCAAGTGGAAATAAGTGGGCCCTTTTGTCAAAATTTGAAGTTTTGGGGGTAGTTGGCGTTTGGCAATTTTGGAAAAATGCCCAACTTTAACAATGCATAACTTACTCAATTTTGAACTTTTGGTGGTGTTCTTGGACTTTTTAGAACCCTTGAGATGTCCTCTAACCAACCCTTTTGGTCTCATCTCATTTTGATATTCCATTCTCAAGTTATAAGCTTTTGAAAAAAGGTGTTTTTGTTGACTTTCAAAAATGACCTATAATGTCCAAATTTGTAACTTTTTGTGAGTGCATTTCTTGATCTAGGGGTGTGAAGATGGATTGTAGGAAATTTCATCCTCTTCAAAATGAGCTTTTGATGGGTCATTTCTCATAAAGTATGAGAAAGTTATGCTTGGTCAAAGTTGAGTTGACTTTTCCTACAAAACCCTAATTTAGCAACTTTTGAATCTTGATGAATTTTGAGAAATCCTTGATGAATCATGATCAACCCTTGATCAAATGATGAATTATCCTTCAAAATGAGAATTTTGACAAAAAATCTTGAGGTTTGACTGTTTGTAGGTCACAGTTGACTTTTGCCCTAGCATAGTCGATTTTTGGACCTCTTGAGCAATTGGCTGATCAAACTTTCTCTGCAAGGCTTGAAATTTGACATGGATGGTCTTATGAACATATTAGGACATTGGGAAGAATTTGAGGCCATTTGGATGTAAGGACCTTGATGCAACACAAAACCTTAATTTTGAATTGACTGCCTTAGGAGGTGATTTGACTGTCCAACTCTTGAGCTAACTTGAGCCACTTGGAGATTATTCTTGACATGTATTGAGAAATATGGGAGGGAAAATTTTGGGGTACAACAGTTATTATCAAGCTTTTTTCCGCGATGTAGCCCATTGCATCAGTCTCCATGCAACAATGTTATTATCAAGCTTTTTCCGCAATATAGACCATTGCATCAGTCTCCATGCAACAATGTTATTATCAAGCTTTTTCTGCGATATATCCCATTGCATCAGTCTCCATGCAACAATGTTATTATCAAGCTCTTTTCCACGATCTAGCCCATTACATCAGTCTCCATGCAGTAATGTTATTATCAAGCTTTTTCCGTGATATAGACCATTGCATTAGTCTCCATGCGGAAATGTTATCATCAATCTTTTTCCGTGATATATCCCATTGCACCAGTCTCCATGCAACAATGTTATTATCAAGCTCTTTTCCGCGATATAGCCCATTGCTTCAGTCTCCATACAACAATGTTATTATCAAGCTTTTTCCGTGATATAGCCCATTGTATCAGTCTCCATGCAACAATGTTATTATCAAGATCTATGTGATTTATCCCATTGCCTCAGTCTCCGTTCAGTAATGTTATTATCAAGCTTTTTCTGTGATATAACCCATTACGTCAGTCTCCATGCAGCGATGTGGGAAATCTGTCATATAACTCATTGCGTTAGGCTCTATGCAGTGATGTAGTTATCAAGCTTTTTTCAATTATATATTCCCTAGGTTGAGATAGATATGCGAATAAATCTGCATAATCCATTGCATTAGTCTCCAGGCAACAATGTATTATCAGACTTTGTTTTAATCATCCCCTAGGTTGTGATGAATAGAAAAAAATCAAATCAAAACTTGCTATATTAGTCTCTAAGCATTAGTAAGTCAACTTTTCAGACTTGTATCATTTACCTCCTAGGTTACGGTGAATATGCAAATGATCTCTTCTTAGATTCTGGCGAGTTATCTGCGTCGTCATGTCTAAGTCAAATCAACTTTGGTTCAAACGCGGATTAAATGATACATCATCATCTATGCTTACTCTTCATACCCAAGGGAATGTCGTACATCGTATCCTTATAATCTTTCGGAAAAATTTGGGGGTCTTCAATATTTAATAAACTTCCAATCAGAATGTGTGAGACCTACGTATTCTTGCACTATTCAATCGAAAGGCAATTAAATAAGGGCAATTGTCATACCCCAAATTTGCCTTACTTGTTCCTAATTTTTTTTATTCCTATTGCTAAAAATTAATTTAGTTTATAAAACATTATTCATATAGTTATAGGAGTTTAGAATTTATAAAGAGGGGTTTATCTTATAAAGAAATCAATAGGCCTTTCTAAATCAGAAAAGCCCATGTAAGTTTTTTTGAGCCAACTGTATTTTTGGGTATGAATTTGTCAGGTTTCAGACCATTTAAATATTGAAAGGAATTATACTATTTTGAAAAATCACGGGCCTTTCTAAATCAGAAAGGGCCCATATAATTTTTTTAGTCCATTTCAAATAATTAAAAGGGGGTGTATAAAGCAATTAATTTTCTTGTAAAAGCCCAATAAATTGAAACGGTATGGCCTAATTCAATTTTTGGTTTTCGTTATTAAAAAAATGTTTTGTTTAAATTATAAAATTTTTATTATTATTATTAACATTATTAATAGTTTTTTCACCCCAAAATCTTCTCTCTCATTTTACTCAATACATGCCCATTGAGGTCCTCAACTTGCTCAAGGATGCCCAAGAGTTGACCATACAAACTCTCTCCTAAGGCAATGTATCTCAAACTAGGGTTTCCATTTTCATCAAGATGGGTGAACTCCAAAGACCTCATATACTCTCCATGGTCCTAATATGTTCTCAATACCCTTTATGTCAAATTTCAAGCCTTGCACAAGAAGTTTGCTCAGTCAACTGCTCAGATACTTAAGAATCGTCTGTATTAGGTCAAGAGTCAATTGTGGCCCACATACAGTCAAACTTCAAGATTTTTGGTCAACATCAATATTTTGAAGTTATATCCATCATTTGATCAAGGGTTGATCATGATTCTTCAAGGAATTCCCCAAATTCATCAAAACCCAAAAGTTGCTAAATTAGGGTTTCTCAGGAAAAGTCAACCAAAATTTGACAAAGCATAACTTTCTCATACTTTATCATAAATTTCTCATCCAAGGCTCATTTTGAATGGAATTAAATTTCCTACAACTCATATTCAGCCCTAAAGTTCAAAAAATGCACTCATAAAGAGATATGAATTTCTACATTATAGGTCCTTTTGAAAAGTCAACAAAAACACCTTTTGGGTCAAAGTTTCTTACATGAACATGGAAGACCCAATTGGGATGAGACAAAAAGGGTTGTTTAGGGGACATCCTAAGATTTCTAAAAAGTCCAAGGACACCTCTTTAGGTTCAAAATTGGAAGAGTTATGCATTGTCAAAGTTGACCATTTTTGGAAAATTGCCAAAAGTCAAATGTGCTCACAAATGCATTTTTTGACAAATGTGCCTAACTTTTTATGTTTGCACCTCACTTCCACTATGGTCCACGACCCAAACATCCTGCCACGTGTTATTAGTCTTATTTATTTAATTTATTTTGATTTTTATCCTTTAAAAATCAAATTAAATCAAATAAATCATCTAAGCAATAAAATATTTCATTACAAATCTTTTTATCATCAATTGGCAATCAACAAAAGCTGGCAAGATCAAAGAAAATCGTGAAAAGAGAGTAAAGATTGGATTTGTTCCAAAAATAAACAAAATCAAAAACTTGAAAGAAAAATATTTTGTCATCAAAGCATGGGATTTTCTCCAATTATGTTGACCTAGTATGCTACCATACATAAGGACATTGATTCCAAAGATGAAGCACACGGAGAGGCTACCTAAAAACCAAGAACAAGGGTTTCAAAAATTGAAAAAAAAGTGCAATTTCCCTAAGAGAAGATTCCGCCTCCTTCAATCAAAACCAAGCATCCTATCATCATTCTGAGGATCCCAACACATCTTCTCATCCATCCCTGAAGGCCAAAGCACCTTGAATCGCCCTAGTCAGATCTTCCCACATTGGTAACTTTTTGACTTCTAAAACTCGTTCCATCCTTAATATAAATATTATTGTGCTTGCATATTCATACTACTGGCATTATTTATGAATTTTTTGACGTATCTCATGTGAGGAATAAGCCCAGAATCGCAAGACACCATTTCTAGGGCTTAGGAAGAAGCAAGCTTCAGATTTTGTGATACAAGCACTTTTAGGATGAATGGATACCACCATTGGATTCCTGGTGAAATTTTAAGGGGGTAGGGTCTTTTTTATGCTTTGATCACGCGTATTTTGCAGAATCGGCCTTGGGGTGTCACCGGAGAAGGTGCTGGAGCCACCAGGGCCGGTGGTTTGATTTTTACAGGAGGCGGCCAAAGCGTGCATGGATGTTCCTCGTGATCTCATTGGTTGGGCTCAAACGAACTCTTCCTCTCTACAAGTCTGATTGGTCCACTCAAACTCCCAGGGGCCCACAGCGCACGCGTTTCATTTGGATTCAGCACTAGCACCTTGTTTTCCTTTTATTTTATTTGTTTCATTATATTCATGACTAACCAACTAGCGCAGATGGCAAGGGAAGAAGGCATGTGAGAGGGAAGGCCTGGGTTCGATCCCAGGTCCAGACCTTTTGCAATTTTCTGAAATACTATTTCCAAATCCAATGTGCATCATGTTCTGAAGGCCACCATACACTATCAGATCTTGTCTCTTGGATTAGTCTCCATCATAGATCCAATATGCAGTATACGCTAGTCCACCATGAACCTTCAAAAGCTAGTTCCACTGGATCAGGCGCCAGTCTGGGCCAACGTTGGGCCCAACCAGTAATTTGGCAGCGCACCCCCTACTCTCTTCCAGCAATCAGGCCCATTTCCTTACCTTTTTTATTTTAATTCTTTTTTTTCTTTTGTTTAGTAATCATATCTTTTTCTAAATAACTCAAAAAAAACCATTTTTTTATTTAATCAAAAAATTACCAAAAACATCAAAAATCTTTTTTCAGAAAAAATATTTTGTTAATTAATTAGTTTAATTAAATTAGGGTAATTAATGTTTTTTTTATTATAATTAAAATAATTAGATTTAGGGTTCAATTCTATATTTAACTTAATTTTTTCTTAAAAATAAATATTTTTGCAATTTAGATTTCTAGGTTGGTCAATCACTTCTCGCATTTAATTTATCACACATTTTTTTAATTTTCCTTTTATTATTATATTTTAACTGATCCCAAGTTGTAATAGTTAAATTAGGTTTAATATTTCGCTTATTATTTTTTCCCGGATTTTTGAATATGTAATCCCCTCCCCAAAGCCTTGTAATAGTGTAGGACTGTTATTTTCTCGCTCTTATATTTTATATGCCTGTATATAATTGTTAGCAACCTAGGCATGTATGATTAATGAATCAATATTAGATCACTAAACTGCAAAGATAAATATAACTGAAATCAAACACTTTTGCACACTTGCACCCCTAGGGTATTACCTCACTTAGTTGCCTCGGAAATAATGGTCGTGTCCCTCGAATGTAGGGATACCTTAGCAATAACCCGCGATTCAAAGTCGTCATAAAGGTCACAGTCCCTACTTGTCCCTCGAGTTGCCTACGAATTGATCTTATGAAGATAGTCCCTTCGAAATGCTAAGGTATCTCTACTTGTTGCCTTCAGAGACTATTTCGTCCCTTCGAGCGTCCCTTTAAACTCCAACGACGGTGCTGCCTATTCCTTAATAATAGGATAGTGTTGTATAAAAGAAAACGAACATACCTTTTTCGAGTAGGTAGATTATTTCCTAGGTACTCGCTCAAACAAAACTTTTTTTTCACACAAACACTTTTCAAAACAATTTTTGAAGCAAACTTCGTCACACTCTTGAGGACCGATATTAGGGTTATCATGAAGTAAACAAAACTTTTCAAAACAAACACACAAGCAATTTAAAAAATGACCAAGTACCTAAGAGCTTGTGGAAAACCACAGATAGAAAGGGTGCTAACACCTTCCCTTTCTATAATCTACCCCCCGTACTCAGAAACATCTCGAAAAAAAGTTTTTCCTATTCTTTTTCCTTTTCCTTTGTTGGATGAAATAAAAGTCGGTGGCGACTCTTGCTTATCGCAACATTTGCAAATAAAAAATGCAATCCAGTATAACAGTCGGTTATGCCACCGTATCATAATAACCTATTATTAATCTTAATATTTTTGTTATAATAAAACATAACAAATCGGTGCATTAAGTTTTCAGAGACAATATCAAACTAATACATAAACTAAATTAATACAAATCAAAACCTAATACAAACATAATCAGACAAAATCAAGTTCATAATCAATATAAAATTAAAATTATATTAACTTTACAGACATATTAAAAGTTTCCTAAATCTATGAATTCCAAAAACTCTATAAAAACCTAAGAAGAAATTAGAAGGGTGGACCAACAAAAAAAATCGGAGAGGAAAGAATTACTGAGAAGAAAATTATTAGAAGGAGGAAAATTTGTAACAGAAGAAGAATAGAGAAGCCTCGCCATTGTAATCCCCGTTCACCGCCGCCTAGGGTTTCAACATCTGAAACCTTAGATCCAGTCGTCGTGCCGCCACCACCATCAAATCACCACCTTAATCATCATCGTCGGCTTACACTTGCAAATCAAAAAGAGGGAGCTTAGGTAACCGAAACAAGGAAATTTAAGGCGCCAGAAGGTAATCTCTAACTTAGCTTGATGGTTAATTGATGCTTTACATGTCTCCAGGTTTACTAACGCACTAATAAATGTACCCCCTTGTCTTATTGGGCCTGAACTCAATATCTGAATTCAAGGCCCTAATATCTGCACACTCCTCCCCATTTTTTACTACACTAACCTAATTTATATCTCCCCTGCATTTTTGTTTTATTTCTTTTATTTAAATTTACTATTTTTATATTTTCTATTTTATATATATTTAATATATTTAAGGTCATTTAATATTATATTTATAATAATATTTTTCTAAAACTCATTCAAATATATTTTATTTATTGCATTAAATTACTTTTTTAATCATGCATTTAAATAAGATATTTTCTATAATTAATACCTAAGAAATATTTAACCAACACCAAACATTTTCATAAATAAATTAATTCAATAATTAATTTTCGAAAAGGATTACGAAGTATATTTTAATTAATTGTACGCTTTGTCTAAATATCTCTGATATTCACACACCTAGACTAAGTATGCGAGAAATTCAAATATCTTTGTAATCCATAAAAAACACAAACCAAATGTGAACTACGAATTGAGACTTTGATTCCTCCTAAGAGGATATGTAGGCATACGATAAAAATTGTGGCGAGTTCCCCTAATAAAACATTAAAACCCTATTTCTTAAAAACTGTGCTTCTAAACCTAGTATCCTTGTGAACAAGATAGATGAGGGGTGCCTAACACCTTTCCCTTGTCTAGAATCGAGTTAACAATCTAGAATCTCTGACTATTTTAGGGTTATCCTTTATATCCCCTTCCTTAGGATAAAAATTAAGGGTGGAAAATCTATATTTAAAACCAGTTGCAACACAGGTTATTACCGAAGGTTCATTGAATGATTCTCTAAGTTATCATTACCTTTGTAATACGGTGGAGGAACTGACTTTTTTGGTTTTATCACAAATGTTGCGGTTAGCAAGAGTCACCACCGACTTTTCTTTTATCCAATATTTAGAAAAGGTGAAAAGAACAGGAAAGACCTTTGATAGATTTTGAGTTCGGGGGATAAGTTATGAAAAGGAAAGGTGTTAGCACCCTTTTCATACGTAGTTATCTACAGGCTCTTAATTGCTTAGCTAACTTTTAACACTTGCTTTGTGCGTGTGTGATTTGTTTGAAAATATTTTGAAATGCCAATGTAAGGCTAACTTTGTAATATTCCTTGTGTCAGTCCTCAAGAATGTATACAAAGTGTTTTGGTAAATATTTATTTTGAAAGTGATGTGTAAAAATGTATTGAGTTGTGAAAAAGATTGTGAGCAAGCATTCAAGAGTTCTTACCCACTAATAAGTCTTACTTATTATTTTCCTTCTCCTTTGGAGATAGTATTATCCATACCATTAGTTGGTAGGTAATCCTATCTATTGGATATGAAGGGACAGGCGTAGGGTCATCGTATGGTCATTGAAGGCAACATGTAAGAATACTTTAGCAATTGTATCGAAAGAGGCTGTCATTATTTTACTCGTAGGGTCATCGAAGGGACTAGATTATTTTGTAGGCAACTCGAAGGTTCATCGAGGGATTATGATCTTTATTTGAAAGGGACCATGATGATTTGATCGAGGGTCTTTTGCTAAAGTATCCCCACTTTCAAGGGACATGACCAATATTCGTAAGACAATATGAGAGGTTACCCTAGAGGTGCAAGTGTGAAGAGTGTTTATTTTCAGTTATTTAGTCTTGAATTAGGGTTTTCTAGATTTGCTTTTAATCTTTCCATACAAACCCTATTTTACTAATAGTTAAATATGTACAGAAAATTAAAGTGCGGAATTTAAAGTTCATACGCTTTTACATGGCTTTAGGAGAGATACAAAAGTATAGAAATTTGCGGGAAAGTAAATCTACGCTATTACATCCTCGGAGCAGATACATAATAGTAAAAATGTGAGAAAAGATAAATCTACGCTATTACAATTGAGAGTGTGACCTATACACTTATTCTAGGAATTTAAATAGCAAAAGATGAGAAAAAGAATGTTAGAAAAATGTTAAATGCCCTAAAAATTCTGTGTTTTAGAAAATATATTTTTGGTGTTTTTGTAGAAAATAATTTAAGTTAATAATTAATAAAAACCTAATTATTTTTAATTAATTTTAATATTAAGAAAAAGCTAATTAACTTAATTAATTAATAAATAAAAATATGTCAAAAATTTAATTACTAGCTAAAAACCCCAATCCTAATTTGTTATGGTTTTGAAAAAAGGTTAAGGTTTGTTAATGGTTAATTAGAAAATAGATTAATTAAGAAAATTGAATAAAAACTAGGGTTAGTAAAATAGAAAAAAAATGCATGGGGTGAGAGTTTAACCCACGCCCCCAGTCTCAAAGAATGCACTGCTTTCCACTAGGACATACGCTGTGTTTGTGATTGAGAATAGCCACTGATCCATTTGTAACAAACTCATGAGAAATCCTGAAAAAAGCAAAATTATTTTATAAGAGGAGGGTTCGAACCCAGGCCTCTATTGTTAACAGTCATCACACTTACCCCTCGTCCATCATTTGTTACGCGTTCATATTACCACTATCATTCAATATATAATAAAACTTAATTCAAAAAAATCAAAAATCAAACAAAATTAAATACGCGCGTGTTAGTGGGGTCTGGGGTTTTGAATGGACCAATGGGAGAACGCCACGCCTAGGTCGCCTGAGTCAGGAGAGTAAAACCACCATGGAGGGTGGTCAACTTCATCTTCTCCGATGAAGGTGTTTTGAAAACCTGCAAAAATAGATGAAAATGAAAGATCTAATAACTCATATCCACTAGTTAGCATGTTGCAAGTTCAATGGCATGGTTACTTTGGCCTGAAAACACCTGTAGCACAGAATATGAAGCTCAATCGAAGCTTTGCCCTAACAATGGAAAATCTTTATCCCTGCATCAAACCTCACAAATAATGGTTCTAAATTGTTCTAAACATCATTATGAACATGTATGAGTGCAACAAATCATTCAACAATTCTTATATAAAAGTTTGAGATTAAAGAAGTTTACCAAACCAGTGATGTTGAGGGAGAGAGTTATAGCATATTTCAAGCTTGAGTGACGGTTGGTATGAATTCCTGGGACCTTTAGGAGGATGATGGAATGCTTGGAATTGATTGATAAAGGCTGGAGATAAGGGTTTGTGTTTGCCCTAGTTCTTGAAAATTTTGAGAGCTTTTGGGTTTTTTTAGGCAGCCTTCGTGTTCCTTTCCATCTGAAGTTGTTGTGTATTTATAGGAGAATGTTTAGGTCAACATTTGTGAGATGAATCTTTGTATTTCATGGTGAAGAGATTTGATTTGAATTTTTCACCAAAAACTTCTATTTTAGGACAAATCAAATATTCACGATCCCACACGGTTTCTCCAGCATAATTATGTGATTTTGGATTTATGATATGATTCAAAAACAGATTCATACACCTTGTATCATTTATTTGGTGTTTTATTTGATTTATTTTGCTTTTAATTGAATAAAATCAAAATAAAAAGAAATAAAAATCTCAAAAATATATGAATGAATTTAAAGGTCTAATATGAGGTCATGGACCTGTTTGAACCTAAAAACTTAGGCCCATTAGCCCAAAAATTCAACTTTACTCAAAGTGGACTTCATGCATTTTCTCAAAATTGCTCAAATTGCACCAATCACAACTCTCTCTCAATTTTTGTCATATGAAGATGATATTTGACTTTTTGGAAACCTCAAGATGTATCTCAAAACTTTCATGTTGGTCACTTTTTCATTTGAAGTCTTTAACTTGAATTGAGTTGCTTTGACAAAATATGTCTTTTGTTGATTTTCAAAATGACCTGTGAAGTTTTGGCTCATATCTCTTAAATGAAGCATTTTTGGCCTTGAGCTTAGAGAAACAAAATTGTAGAGAATTGAATTTCCATCATAGTGAGCTTTGGTTGAGAAATTTCTGATGAAGTATGTGAAAGTTATGCTTGGTCAAACTTCCGTTGACTTCTCCTAAAGAAATGGTCAAAAATCCTAATTTGGCAACTTTTTGACTTTTGATGAATCTTGAATTTTATTAATGAATCATGATCAAACCTTGATAAAATGATGAATGTGACTTCAAAATGTTGATGTTGACCAAAAATCTTAAAGTTTGACTGTAGATTGGTCAAAGTTGACTTTTTACCAAATATAGTTCATTTTGAATCATTTGGCTAATTGACTGAGCAAACTTGTAATGTAAGGCCTGAAACCTGACATGAGGATACTTTGAGACATATGAGAAACCATGAAGTCCATTTGAGGCATTAGAAACTCAATTTCCTTTGAGATAAGTAAAGCCCTAGTTGTAGGTCAATTACTTAGGATGAGGGTTTGTCTGGTCAACCCTTGAGTAGTCTTGAGTACTTGAGACCTTCATGAGTATGAGGATGTGTCTTGAATTAATTTGTCTTGAAAATGGGAGGGAAAATTTTTGGATACAACAGCTTCTCCTGTTTAATCTTCTTAAAGCTGAAGAGTTAGATTATCATGCTCGTCATTCGTGATCTGAAGGTGGAAGGGGATTGAACACTTAAGTGCCCAGAAATTTGCACTCACATGTGCATAAAGTAACACTGTTGGTTGATTATATTGATCGAATGGGCTTAAAGATTCCATTCATAAAGTTGACAGAGTTTCATTAGAGACGGGCTTATAGATGCCATCCAAAGTAATTGTTGATAGGAGTATCAGAATGAGTCTACACTTGACTTTATCTAAAGAATGTATGATAGGTGTATCAGAATTAATCTGCGCTTGATTTTATCTGAGAAGTGTATCAGAATGAATCTACATCTGACTTTATCTAGAAGATGTACTAGAATGAGTCTACGTCTGATTTTATTGGAATGAGTCTATATCTGACTTTATCCAGAGGAGTATCAGAATGAAGCTTCGTCTGGTTTTATCTAACTGATGCTTTTCAGAATGAATCTATCAGATTTTATCTGAGGGAAATTATTTTCAGAATGAATCTATCCGATTTCATATGGGGGAAATTCTTTTCAGAATGAATCTATCCGATTTCATCTGAGGGAAATGCATTTCATAATAAATCTCTGAAGGAAATGCTTGCCAGAATTAGTCTCTGAGGGAAATGCTTTTCAGAATAAATATCTGAAGGAAATGCTTGTCAGAATTAGTCTATGAGGGAAATTCTTTTCAGAATGAATCTCTGAGGGAAATGCTTTTCAGAATGAATCTCTGAAGGAAATGCTCGTCAAAATAAATCTCTAAAGGAGATACTCGTCAGAATTAGTCTCTGAGGGAAATGCTTTTAAGAATGAATCTCTGAAGGAAATGCTCGTCAGAATTAGTCTTTGAGGGAAATCATATGGTCATGTAGATAGTCGCCCCGTCCTATTTTGGGAATTGATCTACAACCTGTCTATAAATCGCTGATAATATTCATTTGTTTGCGAACTTAACCTGAAAACAAAGTTAGCTTCATGCAATGTCATGATGTATGCAATGTATCTTGTAGTGATGTTCTCAAAAACAAATGAGAATGTTATATATGCCATGATATTTTGTGAATGACGTATGGACGTAAATGTCGCTGAAGCATATGGTAGCTTCGTGTAAAAACTTCTAGCTAGGGAAAATAAACCCCTGATTTTTACTGGGGATGAAGAAAGTAATTCTTAACTTTTTGTTTAGAACGACTTTACTGGGGATTCCTGCTTTCTGTTTGAGGATACTCCGCTGGGGATGTTTGACTTCTGCTTAGGGATAGAATCATTCAAGGAGAGTCTATCGTCCATCATTTTTTTATTGAAGGATTTGATTCTTATGTACCCTGATTGGGATAAAAGAGATGGGCAATCCTCCGATACACTATCTGACCAAGTTTTAGATACGGATGTCAACTCTTCATGGAGGACAACATTGAATTACATTTGGCTGGAGAAGAGAATTCTATCGGGGAATTTGTAATATTGGAGAAATAAACTTCGTTGGGGAATTAAATCCTGTAGACTGCATTGAGGAAATAATCTCTGATGGGGATTGGAAATTCATAGGCTGCACTGAGGAAGTTTCCATTGTATGCTGGGGAAATGATCAAACTTCCTTATCCGCTAGGGGACCTATTGGGGAAGATGATCATGTCAAGCGATCCATCAGGGATATGGAGGTGAACTTCTAGAAGATGCCCCAATTTATGTCTGAGGGCATAATAGACTTACTGGGGAATATATCTTTATTAGATGAGCTTGTGAAGATAGCTCTGTAGATATAGTTCCATGGAGATTTCTCTGTGGGAGTTTATGGAAAACTTTTGAACATTACCCTAACTCCTAGGGTCTTTAGCAAATGCTAATCCTGTTTTCATGCATATGTTTTGTAAACAGTAATCATATTCAAATGCATATGTTCGTTCAACGTAATCATTAGACATTTTTGCAAACAAAATAGAGAAAATGAAAACAATTTTGAATTTTGAAATGTATTTAATTGCATTGATTCTGAAAGTTTGCCTATAAGAAGGCAATTTTATACTAGAAGACAGAAATCCTAGTAAGAGGAAATCATCGTAAAAATTGAAAAGGGGTACAAAGTGATAAACAAAGAAAACAGATATGTGGAAACGATCCCATCAAGTTTCAACTCTGTTATTGCCCCTATGTCTTTAAGTATCTCATCACTTGTTATTTGAAGAAGATGATTAAATTGATATGTACTGTTTGAACTTGATGCTAGTAATAAAGTTGGCTGTAAGTAGATGGGTGATCCAACGGGACATAGTCGTATCCTTTAATCCCTAACTTTTTCCTGGACCACCCTTTCGGGTTTTCAGCCCATCGAGATATCCTTTTATGCCGAAGCCGCCTTTTCAGGTTTTTGACTTCCCTTATTTTTTCCCGAGCCCTTTTGGTTCACCGGGATGCCCTTATTTTTTCTAGGCCTGTCAACCTAGCGGGTCTCTTTTATGCGTTATTTTTTGACTATATCTGCGTTCACTGTCCATGGTGGTAAGTATCATAGCACCGCCAGAAAATATCTTTTTGATCACAAATGGCCCTTTGTATGTTGGAGTCCATTTCCCTTGGGATCACCTTGTGGTAGGATGATGTGCTTTATTACCAAATCACCATCCTGGTACACCTGATGTCTAACTTTCTTGTTAAAAGTATTGATCATGCGTTTCTGATATATCTAACCATGACAAACAACCGCAAGTCTTTTTTCATCAATCAAATTATCTGGTCAAGTCGAGTCTGAATCCATTCGTCTTCATCTAAATCTGTGTCTTTCATAATTCTTAGGGAAGGAATCTGGATTTCAATAGGTAAGACAACCTCCATACTGTATTCGAGAGAGAACGGGGTTACCACAGTTAATATACATACTGAAGTGCGATAACCATGCAGATCAAATGATAAAATCTCATGCCAATATTTGTATGTCAATGCCATCTTCTACAAGATCTTCTTGATATTCTTGTTGGCGGCTTCCACTGTGCCATTCTTTTTTGGTCGATACTAAGAAGAATGATAGTATTGTTAAGATTGGTACCATTGTCCGTGATGATCCTTTCAGGGATACCATACTGATAGATAAGGTTATACTTAATGAACCGAGCCACGACATTCTTGGTAACGAAAACAAACGAGGATGCCTCTACCCACTTCGTGAAGTAATCAATAGAGACAAGGATGAAACGATGCCCATTGGAAACAGTAGGCTTAATCTCTCCAATCATATCAATGCCCCACATTGCAAACGGCCAAGGAGCAGTCAAGACATTCAAAGGAACCGAAGGCACATGTACTTTGTCAGCATAAATCTGGAATTTGTGGCAAGTTCCGAAATGATGATGGCAATCGGTTTCCATGGTAGACCAATACTAACCTGCTCTCAGAATCTTCTTAGCCATTGTATGTCCACTAGAGTGAGTACCAAATACACCTTCATGCATATCTTCCATAATTTTCTCAGCTTCCTTCTTGTCTACACAACGAAGCAAAGTTGAATCGTGGTTGCGCTTGTATAAGATTTCGTTACTCAGAAAGAACTTGGTAGAGAACCTTCTTATAAATTTCTTATTATTGATAGATTCCCCTTCAGGATACTCTTGAGTTTCATGGTATATTTTTACTTTGTTTTACCAAGGCTTTTCCTCTACTCCATCAGTATCAACTTCGTAGCAATTTGCCGGTTCATCTAATCTCTCAATAGTAACTCGAGGAGCTTCATTATCCCATTTGACTTTAAACATAGATGACATGGTAGCTAGTGCATCTGCCAATTGATTCTCTTCTCGCGGAATGTATTCAAAAGTGATTTCTTCGAAGTACGGAATTAATGTCAACACATGCTCTCGGCAAGGAATGAGATTTGGATGCTTCGTACTCGGCCATATTATTGGTACAATCAAAACACAATCTGGCGGTGAATGACATATAGAAACCCTTGAGAGAGACAATCACAACACCAAATCCATTACCAAGTGCGTTGGAAGCTCCATTAAAAACCATAGTCCATCGGGATCCCGGTTCAGGTCCTTCATATGGTCTAGGTTCTTCATAATCAGTAACTAGCATGATATTCTCATCTGGGAACTCAAAATTCATAGACTGATAGTCATCTATAGCTTGATGAGCCAAATAATCTTCCAGTACACTTGCTTTGATTGCCTTCTGAGTAGTTTATTGAATGTCGTATTCTGTCAAGACCCTTTTCCATCTTGCTATTCTTCCGGAGAGAGCAGGTTTCTCGAATATGTATTTTATTGGATCCATCTTAGAGATCAACAAAGTAGTATGAGTCAACATATACTGTCTTAGTCGACGAGCAGTCCATGCCAAAGCGCAGCAAGTTTTCTCGAGTAGTGAGTATCTCGTTTCACAGTCGGTAACTTTTTGTTAAGGTAGTATATTGCATTCTCTTTTCGACCAGACTCGTCATGTTGCCCCAATACACACCCCATTGAGTTCTCTAATACCGTCAAGTACATGATTAGAGGTCTTTCTTCAACCAGCGACATCAGAGTTGGAGGTTCCTGGAGGTACTCCTTGATTTTGTCGAAGGCTATCTGACAATCATCGTTCCACTTTACTACTTAATCTTTCTTCAGTAACTTGAAGATTGGCTCACAAGTAGCGGTCAAATGGGAAATAAATCTGGCAATGTAGTTCAATCGTCCCAAGAAACCTCTGACTTCCTTCTCAGTATGGGGAGCTGGCATTTCTTGAATGGCTTTAACCTTGGCAGGATCAACTTCAATACCTTTACCACTGACGACGAAACCTAGGAGTTTACCGGATCTTACCCCAAAGGTGCACTTGTTTGGATTAAACCTCAACTTGTACTTATTCAATATCTCAAACAACTTGTGCAGGTGGTCGAGATGTTCTTGTTCAGTCTGAGACATGGCTATCATGTCATCAACGTAAACCTCTATCTAATGATGGATCATATCATGGAACAAAGCTACCATAGCACACTGATATGTTCCACCGGCTTTCTTCAAACCAAAAGGCATAGCTTTGTAACAGAAAGTTCCCTACTATGTGACAAAAGTAGTCTTGTCCATATCTTCAGGTGCCATCTTGGTTTGATTATAACCAGAGAAACCATCCATGAAGGAAAATACTTTGTGTTGAGAGGTGTTGTCAACTAGAACATCAATATGCGGAAGCAAAAAGTCATCTTTGGGGCTTTCCCTATTTAAATACATATAGTCTATACACATACACACCTTACCGTCCTTCTTAGGTACCGACACCAAATTTGCAACCCACTGAGGATAGGACGTAACAGCTAAGAAACCTGCATTGAACTGCTTCATGACTTCAACTTTGATCTTTTCAGACATCTTGGGATACATACGACGAACCTTCTGCTTTATAGGAGACAACCTTCCTTCATCAGTAGACAGTGAACCACAATGTCAGTATCAAGCCCTGGCATATCTTCATAAGACCAAGCAAAGATCTCAACATAGTCATGTAACATTTGGATTAATCTGTTTTTAAAACCATCTTCTAGGTTGGCACCTATCTTGATTTCTTTCTTGTCCTCTTCAGTACCCAAGTTCACAACCTTGATTGGCTCTTCATGCGATTGTATGGCTCTTTCTTCCTGCTCAAACATTCTAGCAAGCTCTCCAGACACTACACAATCTTCCTCACCTTCGTCCTCGACTTGGTAGATCGAACTTTTGAAGTCATAATTGGCAATAGCAGAATTGTTATCAATAGGAACCAGGGTGGATGTGGATCTGCAATTTGTTATGTGGTGTGTGTAAGAAAACATAGCTATTTTAAAAGCAATAAAGTAAAAGAAAGACAAAGAGTGCAAAATTTGAATGCAAACATCCAATGATTTATTAAATGAAAATATGTGGATGAAAAATGACAACCCTAACAAATGGACCGTTGTGCCCCGAGTAAGGCACAAAGCTTAAAGTTGTTGTTCAAATTACATAACCACAAACTTGAAAGAAATAAAACAGAAAATAGCATTTACTCCTGACTAAAGGAAATTGGTATAAAGTCTCCTGCCTTCCGATTGTTGAGTCCACTGTCGGTAGTAGGGAAAGTCCAACTGTCTATGTCACAGTCACTGTCAGCGTCTTCCACAATGTTGACTTGATTTTTGTGAACTCCATTGTTGGTGATGCAGAATAATGGTCTCCCAGAATTAGCACGAGCACGACGGAAAACCCTCTAAGCCTCTGAGGTGAAACCCAAACCAAGTTTGTTGGACTTTTAAGGAATGTCAGGAAGTTGACCCCAAATAGTGCCATCGCCTTCTTCTTCTACCACAACCTTAGCATCTTTCAGAGAAGCCATACCATCCATCTCAACATACTTGAAGGAGTTAAAATGACTCACCATGTATTCTTCTTATCCATAAACTATAATGATTTTTCTTTCACGGGATACTTCAACTTTTGGTGTAAAGTAGAAGTAACAGCGCCCGCCCCATGAATCCAAGGGCTTCCAAGCAAATATGAACAAGTTGGACGAATGTCCATCACACAGAAACTAGATTCGAAGACCTGGGAACCCAATTTGATTGGAAGATCAACCTCTTCATGCACCATTCTCTTTGAACCATCAAAATCTCTCACCACAATGTCATTGGGATTTAGCACAACCCCTTCATAGTTAAGCTTGTCTAAAACAGCTTTTGGAAATACATTCAATGAGGAACCTGTGTCTACCAACACATGAGATAAGGTAGTCCCCCTACACTCAATAGAGACATGCAGGGCCTTATTAAGGTTCCTTCCTGCGGGAGTTAAATCAAAGTCAAAAAATCCTAGCCCGTTATCAATTGTCATGCTAGCAACATAATTTTCGAATTGATCAACAGAGATTTCCTGTGGTACATGAGCAAATTTCAGAAACTTTACCAAATCCTGAGCATGGGCTTCAGAGTACAACAACAGAGATAGCATAGATATTTTGGAGGGGGGTCTTCCCCAACTATTCAACAATCTTATAGTCACTCTTTCGAATAATTTTCAGTACCTCCTCCATCTCTTGCTTGGAAGTATCTTCAACAGTAACCTCTTTCGGTGCCTCAGTCTGGGCAGGCTCAGTCATCTGTTCTTTGCCTCGAGTCTTAGTAGTTGATTCAGTAGTAGTGATACGAACCGGTGTAGTAACAACATTTGGAGAGATCTCTGGAGAGAAAACTCTTCCACTTCTGGTAACCTTACTAGTCCCAACAATATTGCCAACATTGTGATCAGTAACTTCAGTATTTTCATTTTTGACAACCAATGGTTCTTGCTTAACATCATGGTAGTAGACATAAGCTTCATAACTCCAAGGGATAGCCTTGTCAGAGGAATATGGAATTCTCCCAGATGCAGTAATGATCAGAGGATCAACCCTAGGCTTGGAAGTAACCTTCACAGGATCCTTAGAAGTGATCCTTACAGGAGTACTGTAAATTGTAATCACAAACATGTATTTAACCTTTAGGCCTTTAGACGTACTTTTGCATAAGCCTTCCACAGAAGGAGTCTTCTCAAATAGAATTACACGGTCATCCATAAAATGTTGAATACCTTCTTTCAACGATACACAACCATTGGATTGGGACGCACAGCAATAGCAGTTTTCAATGCAACCCGAAAATAAATTGGATTGCAACAACTACTTCTTAACAATCATCAAAGAAGTAGTCGATTCACTCACAGCTGAAACATAAGAAACATCATCAGTAGCATTAACGCCTTTGTCATGATTAGGCATAAGTGCAGTGATCACATTAGGAGTCTCAGGAGGATCAAATTTAATCTCCTTAGAGTCAATCATATCTTGAATCTTATTTTTCAACATCCAGCAACTGTTAGTGTCATGACCAGGACTGTTGGAGTGATATGCACACCTTGCATTAGGATTGTAATGGAGATAGGAAGTATTGGGGTTCTGAGGAGGTTCTTTCAATGTAATCAGCTTTACCTTCAACTTGTGTTGCAATGCTTAAGACAATGGCATGTTGATTTTAGTGAACTGTCTTCTGGGTGCATCCTGCCTATGCTAATTGCCTTGTTGTTGTTGTACTGGCACCAGATTAGAGATCAGAACTTCCCCCACATATTGGTTGCGTTCATTCTTATTATGACCCTTCTGGCCGTACATAGCATTGGATTATTTCTTACCATTGTATGACTTCTTCACAGTATTCGAAGATATAGACACCTGAATTTTAACACTTCTGATTCCATTCTCAACAGGTTCCCCTTTCAATATCAGTTCAGTGAAATTGGCTGAAGAACTTCCAAGTAGGTGATTATTGAAAGGACCTATTAGCATACTCATGAACATGTCAACCAATTCCCTATCAGCCAAAGGAGGTTGAACTCTTCCTGTAAGATCTCTCCATTTCTGGGTGTACTGTTTAAAGCCTTCCTCATAACCCATGGATATACTTTGTAGTTTCATGCGGCTTGGTGCCAAATCAGAATTATACTGATATTGTCTATAGAAAGCTGTATCCAAATCTTCCCATGTATGGATATTGGTACCTTCGAGTTGATAATACCATTCGAATTATGTTCCAGACAGACTTTCTTGAAAGAAATGCAACCACAATTTCTTGTTAGGAGTGTGTTGTTGAATTTTCTGAACATATGACCTCAAATGCAGCTTCGGGAAAGAAACACCATCATACTTAGCAGATGTAGGAGTTTTTAACCTAGGAGGAATGACGAATCCTGAGACTAAGCCCTATTCTTCAAAGTTCAAGCCAGACACCTTCTGGATCTCCATAGCTTTCAGACGCTCTTCTAACAAATTATACTTCTCGCCAACAGGGGGATATTGTTCATCCAAATAATCCTCTTCCTCTTCACCGGAAATTTTGTCAGAACCATGATTAACTTTTTCAGTTTTAACACTCTTACCATCTTCATCCCGTTCGTCATCTTCGTCTAATGAGATATCAAGATCTTGAGCTTGCTTGACCGGACCTCTGAACTTTCTCCCCATGTTAAGGATGTTGATTGGTTTCTTTGTCTTCTCCATCTCGTTGGTGATGAGCGCCTTCAATTCTTCTTTTCTCTTGGCTAAGCTTAGGAACATCTCTTGGAACTGAGCATTCTGAGCCTAGAGATCTTTGATTGTCTGTTCGAGAGTCATTTTTGCTGAAATAAACAACAAAAAGATGAGAAACATGTCTTGGAAACCTGTTATGCAATGATATGTATGGCATGTAGATGAATATGCAATGTTTTAAAGGACCTCGCGGGATTTAAATTTGTTAATCAAAAGGGAACAGAAACAAAGACTCTTATTAGTATGTTCAAATTATAACTGCCTCTTAGGCTTACAATGAAAACAAAAAGGGTTGCAAGGAAACAAATTATGAACTCCTAAGATATAAGACTCAAGTCTCCCAAGGACGCTTCCTCTTTGTGTTGACATATGAATTAAGGCTTTGCTCTTCGTGAAGTTGTTTTGTCATCTCCAACACTTTCTTCTCACTAGCATAGAACTGAGTCTCAAAGGTGTCCCTTTCTTCTTTCAATTGAATCCAAAACTTTTGTAGCTCTTCAAGGTCAGTAGGCATATATGGATGAAAAATTGTATGAGGAATATCTCCTTCAACAATAGGCTCCATAATTACTGGTAAGACAGCAGGATATGGCATTATAAGATTTTGAGCACGAGATCGCACCTATCTGAGGTAGGGCTCCAATGGGATGGAGTTTTTTTATCCCAAAGTCTTGCGATCAATCTTATCCACCATGCCCCAAGCAAGTATAAACTTTTGACGGTAACCTTGAGGATCGCTCTCGTAATCGAATATAATACCCTGGATAAGCATATCATAAGGACCGTTTCTTCGAGTATAACCAAATTGACGTAGAGCTAGAGAAGGATTGTAAGTAATACCTCCCCTTATGCCAAGGAGTGGCACATTAGGTAATTCCCCACATCAGTCAATAATAGTGATGTCCTCCCGAGATCGGGAACACCAATAGATATCTAAACGCGAGAGTGATATCATCCTTCAAGACCACTTTAAACCTTGTCCATTCTTCATCAGTGATCAGGGAAGGTGAGAAATAAACCACATGGATAGTAAAGGTATGCAACACATGAGAGTCCCTAGCTCTCTCATAGTATGAGTGTGAAGAGAGTTCAAAATATCTCCAAGCAAAGTAGGCACAGGATTATGTGCAAGAAATATTTTGATGGTGTTCACATCTATGAGTTGGTCTGGATAAGGGAATAGTACCAAAACATAGATCAACAGAGCCAATATCTCCTCAAAAGCATGAAAACTCATAGCATCTAGAAACAAGAGAGTCTTCTCTATCAGAAATTTAGCAAGAAGACCTTTAACTCCACTTCTTGTTTCCAAATTAGACAAAATATTTAACCGCTTCAGATGTAAGGCTGCTGCAATAACTTCAGGTTTTGGAACTTTCTCTAAACCGGTGAAAGGTGTCTGATCAAAAATAGGTACTCTAAGTAGCTTCGAAAACTATTCCATTGTGAGTACCAACTGATCTGGGAAGGTAAAATAGTGATGCTTAAAATCAAAGAACTAGAACAAAACACTCATCATGTCTTCTTTAAAACCTGAGGTAACCAAACTGAGTAGATACCCATGCCTCTTGGTGAATTGAGAGTTTTTGGGAACCTTTGAGACTAACTCCTTAAGCTTGGAAGGTACCCTTACAAAGTTGATTTAGATAGTATTTCTGCGAGCGGAGGCTATAACCTACAACAAGGAACAAAGATAAATCCCTAGGTCCTTGAAATGGTTAGTGAAAATGTTATGTTATGATGATATGATGTTATGATGTTATGTTCATGTTAAATAAGTAGCAAACGCAAACAACTCATACAAGAGCCTTAGGTTTAAAGGCTTTCCTGAAGTCCATAGGTGATTACCCTTCCCCACTGAAGTTAAGTTGGCTCAACCTGTCCTAAAATAGTAACCGGGTTCTAAGAATCTCATATCACAGATCTTTCTTGCATGATTTATTTTAGCACGGCAACTGGCTTGCCACCAAAACATCCAGAAAGTAGAATCTCAATGAGTGTAGCCTCGAGTATCAACCAACTTTGGACTGCACCAAAGCCGACTATCTCACCACTTTCTAATGGCTAATATGGGTCAATTAAGGTTCTAAAAGTAATTTAGTGTTAACGACACCATGCGGAAGCCTAATGTTATCCTCGACTGGCTCAAGGAACATCAGTACAAACCAAAATGTCACACTAATTGTAGCTATCATTTTAACCATATAGGTATACGTCGTACAATCTTTATGATTTATTGCTACTTACCTAAGGAATCCCTAGATCCGGGTGTAGGGTCTTTCACACAAGCAATAATACCCAAGCATGAACCCTTAAAGTAAATTAGACAAAGCTTATAATAAAAGCAAGTAAATTGATCTAACTCTTAAGGTAACCCCTCTTTTAGATTTCTCCCCAGCAGAGTCGACAGTTCTGTAATACGGTGGGAGAACTAACTTTTTTGGTTTTATCGCAAATGTTGTGGTTAGCAAGAGTCTCCACTGACTTTTATTTTATCCAATATTTAGGAAATGTGAAAATAATAGGAAAGACCTTTGATAGATTTTGAGTTTGGGGGGTAAGTTATGAAAAGGAAAGGTCTTAGCATCCTTTTCATCCGTAGTTATCTACGGGCTCTTAATTGCTTAGCTCACTTTTAACAAATTTTTTTGCGTGTGTGATTTGTTTGAAAATATTTTAAAATGTCAATGTAAGGCTAACTTTGTAAAAATCCTTGTGTCGGTCCTCAAGAATGTATAAAAAGTGATTTGGAAAATATTTGGTTTGAAAGTGATGTGTAAAAATGTATTGAGTTGTGAAAAAGGTTATGAGCAAGCATTCAAGAGTTCTTACCCTCCAATAAGTCTTTCTTGTTATTTTCCTTCTCCTTTGGAGATAGTATTATCCATACCATTAGTTGGTAGGTAATCCTATCTATTGGATATGGAGGGACAAGCGTAGTGTCATCATATGGTCATTGAAGGCAACATGTAAGGATACTTTAGCAATTGTATCGAAGGGGCTATCATCATTTTGCTCGTAGGGTCATCGAAGGGACTAGATCATTTTGTAGGCAACTCGAAGGGTCATCGAGGGATTATGATCTTTATTCGAAAGGTACCAAGATGATTTGATCGAGGGTATTTTGCTAAAGTATCCCCACTTTCAAGGGACGTGCCCAATATTCATAAGGCAACAGGAGAGGTTACCCTAGAGGTGCAAGTGTGAAGAGTGTTTGTTTTCAGTTATTTAGTATTAAATTAGGGTTTTCTAGATTTGCTTTTAACCTTTCCATACAAACCCTATTTTACTAACAGTTAAATATGTACAAAAAATTAAAGTGCGAAATTTAAAGTTCGTACGCTATTATATGGCTTTGGGAGAAATACATAAGTATATAAATTTGCAGAAAAGTAAATCTCTGCTATTACATTCTCGGAGCAGATACATAATAGGAAAAATGCGAGAAAAGATAAATTTGCACTACTACAATTGAGAGTGCGACCTATACACTTGTTCTAGGAATTTAAATAGCAAAAGGTGAGAAAAATAATGTTAGAAAAATGTTAAATGCCCTAAAAATTCTATGTGTTAGAAAAGATATTTTTGGTGCTTTTGTAGAAAATAGTTTAAGTTAATAATTAATAAAAACCTAATTATTTCTAATTAATGTTAATATTAAGAAAAAGCTAATTAACTTAAATAATTAATAAATAAAAATATGTCAAAAATTTAATTACTAACTAAAAACCCTAATCCTAATTTGTTATGGTTTTGAAAAAAGTTTAAGGTTTGTTAATGGTTAATTAGAAAATAGATTAATTAAGAAAATGGTATAAAAACTAGGGTTAGTAAAATAGGAAAAAAAAGTATGGGGTGGGAGTTGAACCCATACCCTCAGTCTCAAAGAATGCTCTGCTTTCCACTAGGCCATGTGTTGCGTTTGTGATTGAGAATAACCACTGATCCATTTTTAACAAAGTCATATGAAATCCTGAAAAAAGCAAAATTATTTGACAAGAGGAGGGATCAAACCCACGCCTCTATGGTTAACAGTCATCACACTTATCACTCATCCATCAGTTATTACGCGTTCATATTACCACTATCATTCAATATATAATAAAAATTAATTCATAAAATCAGAAATCAAACAAAATTAAATGCGCGCGTGTTAGTGTGGTCTGGGGTTTTAAATGGACCAATGGGGGAACGTCATGCCTAGGTCGCCTGAGTCAGGAGAGTCAAACTACCGTGGAGGGTGGTAAACTTCATCTACTCCGATTATGGGGTTTTGAAAACCTACAAAAACAGATGAAAATGAAAGATCTAATAACTCAAATCCACTAGTTAGCATGCTGGGAGTTTAATGACATGGTTACTTTGGCCTGAAAATGCCCGTAGCACAGAATATGAAGCTCAATCGAAGCTTTGCCCTAACAACGTCAAATCTTTATCCCTGCATCAAACCTCACAAATAATGGTTCTAAATTGTTCCAAATATCATTATGAACATGTATGAGTACATCAAATCATTCAACAATGCGTATATAAAACGTTTGAGACTAAAGAAGGTTACCAAACCAGTGATGTTGAGGGAGAGAGTTCTTGCATGCTTCGATCTTGAGTGACGATTGGTATGAACTCATGGGACCTTCAGGAGGCGGATGGAATGGTTGGAATTGATTGATATAGTCTGTAGATAAGGGTTTATGTTTCCGCTAGTTCTTGAAAATTTTGAGAGCTTTAAGGTTTGTTCTTGAGGCAGCCTTCATGTTGTTTACCATCTGAAGTTGTTGTGTATTTATAGGAGAATATTTAGGTCAACATTTGTGAGATGACTCTTTGTATTTCATGGTGAAGAGATTTGATTTGAATTTTGCACAAATAACTTCTATTTTAGGCCAAATCAAATATTCATGATCCCACACGGTTTCTCCAGCATAATTATGTGATTTTAGATTTATGATTTGATTCAAAAACAGATCCACACGCCTTGTATCATTTATTTGGTTTTTTATTTGATTTATTTTGATTTTAATTGAATAAAATCAAAATAAAAAGAAATAAAAATCACAAAAATATATAAATGAATTTAGAGGTCTAATATAAGGTCATTGTTGTACCCCAAAATTTTCTCTCTCATTTCTCAAGGCATTTCTCACAAGGATTCTCAAAGTTCAAGCTTTCATAAGTACAAATGGAGGAAACTGTTAAAAAGAGAAAAACAGATAAAAATAATCTTTTCAACAAAATTGGAGAAAAATAAGTTTTCTTCGATTTCCCTTGCTTCGATTGGATTTTTGGTCCCCTGCAAATCTACTTCGATTCACAAGGCTTCGATTGGACTTTGGTCTCCTTCAGGCCTTCTTCGATTTACCTTATTTCGTTTGGACTTTGGTTTCCTTCAGGACTTCTTCAATTTCCCTTGTTTCGTTTGGACTTTGGTCTCCTTCGGGCCTTCTTCGATTTCCATGGTTTCATTTGGACTTTAGTCTCTTTCAAGACTGCTTTGATTGGACTAGGACTTCTTTCATGCTTCCTTCGATTCATAAGACAGTAGCATCCTTTGTTCCTCTTTTGAATCTGGACATTTTAGCCTCCTACATGCACCTTTCATTTGGGCACGTGGTTCCTTCAGTAGAAGCTACTGGTCACACCCTTCGTTTGGGCACATGAATCCTTCAGCACAAGGTTTTGGTCAAACTTTTTGTTTGGCCCTTTGACTCCCTCCATGCTTTCTTCGTTTAGGCACGTGAATCGTTTAGTCCAAGCTAGTGGTCACAATCTTTGTTTAGGCACATGAATCCTTCAACACAAGGTTTTGGTCAAACATTTCGTTTGGGCATTTAAATCCCTCCATGCTTACTTCGTTTGGGCACATGAATCTTTCAGTATAAGCTACTGGTCACACCTTTTGTTGGGCATGTTGGTTCCCTTCATGCAAACTTCGTTTGAACATAGATCCCTTACATGTTTGCCTTGAGTCACAAAGAAGTGACCTCCTGCATAAACCCTTTCGTTTGGGTATCTAGACCCCCTGGCAGGCAAGCCTTCGGTTGGACAAGAGCCACCTACATATAAAGTTTCGATTGAAGTTTTGATTCCCTTCAAATCAGCATCTTTCGAACCCAACTCTGGATCCTTCGAAGCAAGTTTGAGCAAAGCTCATGGCCTTACCCTACTTGTCAGGCTATGTTGCTTCCAAATCTTTACATAATCAGAAGCTTGTACAAAGGTTCGAAGCTTTTCCTACTGGATAATACTATTCTTGGTTAAACTAGCAAAAGCTACGTACTTTTTTTCATAGAAAGTACTTTTATCACAAAAGCAGCTTCCAACCTGATTTTTGTATGAACACAAGCAATGCCAGTAGTATAAGTCCAATCTTCTGCCAGCAGGCCCCCACTTGTACTGGAAACGTGGGAACAACGAAAAGGGACAAGACTTGTTTCACCCTTAACCAAACTATGGTTTGTCATCATACAAACCTGCTTACTTCAAAAACACCTTTATCATTTTCTCTATAAATAGAGAAACATTTGCAAAGAAAGGGGGACTTTTTTGCCAGAGGTCGAAATCCTTCGATTGATAAAGAAACAATTTCGAGAGAAATGCGAACTAGGAACACGATTACAAGAGCAAATCAGTGGGGTGTCGTTGTTCAGCCAAAAAAGATTCACAGGTTTGATCGAAACCCTTCTGATACCATGTCAGTAAAATTGACTTCATGCCTTTCTCATTGCATTTGATATTATATATAATAGTGTCGGTAATTATAAGTAATTACAACTCATAATGACTAATTACAACTCATAATAACTAACTTCTTATTCTATAAATGAAAATTATTCACAATAAATGCAAAGATTATTTCCTGATTAACATTAGTGAGTTTGGTAGCTATTCATAGTTGAAAATTGGCCCAAGTAACAATGGTTTTTTAAATGGTGACCTTAATGAGAAAATTTACATGGATTTTCCATTTGGATATCCAAGTGAAGGGGAGCACATGTTAAACATGTAAACTAAATAAGTCTCTTTATGGCTTGAGACAAGCATCAATGCAATCTTACCACAAGTTTTCTACCACTATAATGCAGCATGGTTTTCAATCATCATCCGCTGATCATTATTTATTCACAAAGAGCAGTGGATCTTTAATAATTGGGTTGCTAGTCTAAGTAAATGACATAGTCTTGGCCAGTCCTGATCTAGTTTTGATACAGAAAACTCAGAAATTGCTTCAAAGCATGTTTAAACTTAAGTTGCTGGGAGATCTTAAGTATTTCTTGGGTTTAGAGATTTCTAGATCAGCTAAAGGTATTCACCTCTATAAAAGAAAATACACTCTCCAATTGCTAATGGATATTGGTTTTATTGATGCCAAACCTCTTCCTTTGACAATGGATCCAAATGCAGTTTTCAATGATGATGATTATGATGGACGGGCATTGGAAGATGCTTCCTATCATAAAAGAATGATTAGGAGGCTACTCTATTTGACTATATCAAGACCAGACATTTCTGTGCAGTCAATAAATTAAGTCAATACATGGCAAAGTCCAAATTACCTCATTTGTATGGCATACATCAGATACTGCATTACTTGAGAGGAACTCCAGCACCTCAGCAATACAAATGGCAAACAATCCATTGAGTCATGAAAGAGCAAACATATAGACATTGATTGTCACTTCATAAGAGAACATGTAGCTTCAAGTTTCATGAAGTTGATTCATATTCCTTCCTTCAAGGCACCAGTTGGCAGATCCTCTTACAAAAGCATTGTCTAAGACTTTGTTTTCTAGTCTTATTTCCAAGTTAGGCATTTGAGGGAGAGTATTAGCAATTACAGTGGGTTAGTTAGTTAGTTGCAACTAACTGATAGAGGTCTTATCCTTGTATATATGTGAGGCTAATAGAGGTCTTATTGTTGCATATATGCGAGGCTGATATCACTTATAATTCAGTTAGCTGTATTCATAATATTGGTCTTGGTTTGAATGTACGTATATTTATTTAGATTTTTTAAATAAAATATAATTATAGTAATAATATTTGTATTGAGCATGTTTTACATAAACCAGGTTAAATTAAAAAGAAAATATTTTAGCTTTGATCTAATAAGATAATGGTTGGAATTTCACTACTCAAATTTGAACAAGTGAAATGTCCCTATAATCAAAAATCTTTTCACGTCTGGCAAGTGAATTGTCTTAATGCTATAATCACACTTCATTATTGTAACATAATGTTGATTACAATATTAACAACAGGAAACAAAGGTGAAAGTGATCGTTCTATTTCTATCTTCTCATCCATTTTGAACTGTAAGCTTGAGTTCAATAAATCTAAGACAGACAAACACCATCTATATATTTTTTTTGCCTTGATACATAAACTATAATAAAACCAAATAAAGATTCTTCAAGAAATGCCTATGGTTTTCCCAAGCAGCCAAAGAACTAGTGATAGCTGAATACCAAATATGGTGTGTAACGTACTCCTATCCAACATGAATCCATATACAGTAATTCCTGCCTTGTTATTCTCAAAGTAATTTACTGCAAAAATCAAAAATAGTTCTTCAATTCAAACATGTATATTTATTTACTTAAAACACAAGAAACTATAATTGGGTATGAAAATTTTACCAAGAGCTTGTCTTTTCTGATAAGAGATAGTACTGTAAGAATAAGATGCAATCAACTTTGTGTTATCAATTTCATCTTCTTCATCACCAGCATCATCACCCTCTGATTCCCCATCTGTTCCAACCCTAGGATAGATTATTTCGTGAGAAATCTGAGCCGATAGTCTTCCACCTTCGTCCGCTCCATCAAAAGAATCCAACGTCGCACAAACATGCCACTTGGCAGCTAACCCTGTGATCGCTTGTGCTTTGTGTGTTATCTTCGTTGCACTACGGAACATAATGGACAGCGCAGAAAGTAGCGTTACTGAACACAGCTGCAATAGAGTATAAAAACTTATGTAACAACTTGTTTACATCAATACATAAATATAAATAAATACTGTTGACAGATATTGAACTCAGGACCTACAATTTACAACTTGAAAAAGCAATTACTTACCATAAGTTCACCGGTTTTGTAGATACTAAGACCATATTTAGCCTTAGTAGTCTCAAGCAAACACACAAACTGGCTTCCAGTAATCAATATAAGCGCGATTAGAATAAATCTGCGGTATCTATGACTTATGATTCTCAAATGCCTTCTAATCCTCAGGTGTTCAGACATTACCGATTGCACATCTGAATCGACACGAAAGTACGTGGCAAAGTCTTGTAGCCGTAGGATCTGAAGATGACAGATCAAACGGAAGAGAACGCAAACTAGAAATATCACAGTGGTACGGTACAGCCATGAGCAGAGTTCCAATATGCAAGCTACTATATCACTGACGTACACATTTCCTAAGAATGGAATTTGTGATCCTCCTGATGTGTACCACCAGATTTTGTATGCAGACATTGCTATGAAACATGGACCCGCAAAAACCGAAATGAGCTTCAATGATCTCTGTATAAGAATAATATTGAAACAATTCTGATTAAGTCAGTTCAGTTGGTAGTTATTGATAGTTATGAAGAGACATCAGCAGAGTCAGAGTCAGTCTAATTTATTCAACTTTGAAAAACTATATTGAAACATAAAAAATGGTTAACCAGACAAGAAAATAAAGAGAGAAAACTAACATTGAGTTGTGCCATGTAATTCATTCGAACCGTCTCGCTCTCATCACAAAGCTTATCCAAAAACAAGAACCTCCGAAGCCCATACTTTCTAACAAACGACGAAAGACACAAAAACGACAGCGAAGCAACCGAGCTCAACGACAGCTGAACGACAGCGTCGTATGGTCGGGAGTGTCTGGCATCGCAATCCGGACAGGCAATAAAGAAGTGCGAAGCCGCGGGAACCGCCAGCGCGAAGACGAAGAAAACGAACCATGAGAGAGTCGCGGTGAAGGCGTTGGATTGGTCGACGCACATCCAGCGGAGGTAGCATCGGAAACTGGAGAGCTCGTCGTTTACGTGGGAGAGGCTGCGACTGTATTTGCCTTTGTTTTTGATATTGGTGTTGGTGTGGGTGGCTTGTAAGAGTGATTCTTCTGTGAATCGGGTTTTGTGGGTGGAGGTTTCGTCCATGGTGAGAAATGATTTGATTGATGAATTGGTGAATAGAAATGATTTGATTGATGAAGATGAAATGAATTGTGAATAGGAAATTTGTGATTTGTTAGTTGTTGTGTTTGTGTATTGTATCTGTGTGTATAAATAGGTTGGCCAACACTTGGGAAATCATTTTGGGATTTTGTTTTATTTTAATCAAAAGTTGTTAAACTTCTGTTTTATGTAATATTTATATAAGAAATTTTGGCCTAACTTTTAATTTTTTTTTTTTAAATTGTTATAAAATAAAGAGAAGAGAAAAAAAATAGAATGTTTCTTTATTATTTGTAATAGTATACAATGAGATGGATCCTATTTATAGGATATCATATAGATAATATAATAAATACAAATTGATTAAATAATGAATGAAGTTATTGGGAGACAAATCATCCAATTATTCATAATACCTTCTCTTTGATGTTTGTTTTGGATATGTCTGGTTAAAACTTTATTAAAAAAAAGCTAGTGAAAGGAAAAGAGTACAATATTCTTTTTAAAATAAATTTATTTCTCCCCTCAGCTGAACGATTATTTCTTTGAGGATGAAGATCAATCTTATGTACTAGTTGATTAAAAGTTCTACTTTGAAGTGACTTTGTGAAAATGTCTGCAAGATTGTCACATGAACGAATTTGTTGGGTGTTTATATCAACGTTCTTCTGAAGATCCTGAGTGAAAAAGAACTTTGGAGAGATATATTTTGTTCGGCCTCCTTTAATGTAACCATCTTTCAATTGAGTGATGCATGCAATATTATCTTCATATATGATCGATGTATTTGTTTTTCTTGAAGACAAACCACGAGTATTTTATATGTGTTAGATTAAGGATCTCAACCAAACGCATTCTCGACTTGCCTCATGTAGTGCTAAAAGTTTTACATGACTAGATGAAGTTGTTGCTATTGTTTGTTTTATTGATCTCCATGAAATAGTTGTACCACCACATGTAAACAAATAACTTGTTTGTGATCTGTCATTGCGAGGATCTGACAAGTAACCTGCATCTGTATAACCGGTTAATTCGAGTTTGGATACTTTGGTATAAAACAGACTCATGTTTATTATACCTCTAAGATAACAAAGTATATGTTTGACTATGTTCTAATATCTTCGTGTAGGTGAAGAATTGTATCTCACTAATAGATTGACCGTAAATGATATATCAGGACGTGTATAATGAGCAAGGTACATCAGTGCTCCAATTTCACTGAGATATGATACTTTAGGACCAAGCAATTCTTCATCCTTTTCTTGAGGTATGAAAGATCTTTCTCTACATCTAACGATCTAACAATCATTGGAGTAAACAATGGGTGACATTTGTCCATATAGAAGCATTTTAATATTGTTTCTATATAGCCTTCTTGATGTACAAATATTCCTTTGTCTGAATGTTTAATTTGTAAATCTAGACATAATTTTGTCTTTCCTATGCCATTCATCTCAAACTCTTTCTTTAAGCAATTCATAGCTTTTGGAAGATCTTCAGAAGTTCCAATAATATTTATGTCATCAACATAGACAACTATTATTGCAAATTATTTTCCTTATATTTTTATAAAAATACAAGGACAAATAGAGTTATTTGTATATCTTTCTCTAAGCAAATATTCACTAAGACGGTTATACCACATGCGTCCAAATTTTTTAAGCCCATAGAGAGATTTGTTCAATTTTATGGAGTAGTTTTTTTTAGATTCAGAATTATGTGCATTTGGAACATTGAATCCTTCTGGGAGTTTCATGTAAATTTCACTATCAAATGAACCATACAGATAAGCTGTTAAAACATCCAACATGTGCAAATTAAGCCCTTCATGTGCTACAAGGCTTTATAAATATCGAAAAGTACTTACATCCATTACAGATGAGTATGTCTCATCAAAATCAATTTCAGGTATTTACAAAAATCCTTGAGCGACAAGTCGAGCTTTGTATCTCACAATTTCATTATTTTCATTTCGCTTTCGCAAGAAAATTCATTTGTAACCAACTGGCTTCACACCTTGAGGTGTTCAAAATACAGGTCCAAAAACTTGTCTTTTGTAGAGTGAGTTTAATTCTGCTTCAATTGCATCTTTCCATTTTGGCAAATCCTCACTTTGCCTATAATTTTTAATAGACGTTGGCTCATGATCCTCTTTATCATTTATCACATTTAGCGCTATATTGTACAAAAAATATCTTCAATATCGACTTCATGTTGGTTCCGTTGTATTCCATTTTGGACATAATTTTTCGAGATCTCTTTATTTTCATGAGTTTTAGGTAACAATCAATCTCTTCTTGAGATAAAATGTTTATTATGTCTGAAGATTCTTTTAGATTTTCTATATCTTCACTTGGGTCATCTTTATTCTTAACTCCCTTTCTTATTCGAGGATTTTTATCTTTGGAACCGATTGGTCTGCTACGCTTCAGGTGTGGTTAAGACTCATTGGATTCTCCAACAAGGATATCCATTTTTATTGGAGCATTTGTAGCTGGTATATATGATTTTGTCACACCTTTTGGATCAGTGAATGCATTTGGTAGTTGATTTGCTAAGCTTTGCAAGTGAATTATCATTTGAACTTCTAGTTCACATTGTTTCGTTCGAGGATCAAGATGAGATAATGATAATTAATTCCAACTGATCTCTTTTTCTAGCTTCTTATTCTCTTCCTCTAATGCTAGAAGATTTGATTCATCAAAATTGCAATCAGAAAAATGAGCAGTGAATAAATCTCCTGTTGTTGATTCAAGGTATTTTATAATAGATGGAGATTCATATCCAACATATATTCCTATCCTTCTTTGAGGACCCATCTTAGTGCGTTGTGGTAGAGAAATTGGCACATACACCGTACATCCAAAAATTCTTAGATGGGAAATATTTGAAGAAGTGAAAAACACAAGAAGGGGGGTTGAATTGTAAAAACTTGAAATCAAATGCAGTCAACACTGTATTTTTATCCTGGTTCGTTTGATCTCAAACTACTCCAGTCCACCCGTCAAGGTGATTTCGCCTCTCTCCAACGAGGTCTTAATCCACTATATTCAACTGAATATTACAACTGCTTTAACAACTGCTAAAGCCTTCTTGAGTCAAACCACAAACCGGTTTCTCAAGGAAATACTTTCTTACAGATAAATGGAATCTAAGTGTGTTGAATGTTTTCTACAAAAACTGTTTATCACAACTGTGATACTACACAATTTAAGCTTATGAGAACTAGAGTGCTAAAATAATTGAGTAAATAATTTGAGAGCTTTAGCAAACTGAGAGTAAGGAAGATGATGAATAGCTTTAGGCGTGTAGAGGTTGTAGAGCATTAGCCAATTCAATCTTCACTGACTTGTTTATATAGCATTGGAAAAAGGTACGTTGGAGTCAGTTAATTCCATTTTATGCCAATAACATTCTTTCCAAATTGAGAAGATCTTGTCTGGAATGATGCCGTTGATAATAAAGTATCTTGAATGCACAGTACCGTTGCCACTTAAGCGTGTTCTGGCTTTGGCTTATTCTGACGCTGCTAGGTGCTGATGAGTTGTTGTTTTCTTGATCAGAGTTCAGATTGTTACGCGCAGATCTTGTTCATCAAGCTTCAGCGTAAGCACATGTTGATCTTCTGATTCTGGCATTTGATATAACATCCTCTGATGCTGATGTTGATATTTCATCTTCTGATGCTGATGATGATATTTTCTTGCTGATACCCATCAGAGTTTCTGTAGAACAGAATATGATTTTTTAGGTAGCATATGTCTTACATGAATCATACAATTAATATATCTTTGCATTTTGTTATCATCAAAACTTAAACTTAGGGTAGTAGATTCAAACTTTGTTCTAACAATCTCCCCCTTTTTGATGATGACAAAAACTAGATTTTTTCAATTGAAAATTAACGTAAAAAGTATCAGAGATAACCAAATAGTAAAGAGTATCAGAATTAAATAGGAAGTTATCAAAGATAAGAGGATAAGGGATAAAGAGATATCAGAGTTTAGATCGGAGATACTCCCCCTGAATTTATTACTTCCCTTTTTAATTCCATGAGTCCTTCAGGATTAGATCTTTATTGACTTTCTTTGAACATCAGAACATCAGAGCTTCAGTGTATCAGAGATGATTAACTTCTTGTACCTGTAAGCTTATGCAAAACAAAAACATTCAAGTATATCAGAGTGTTAGAATGTTTGAGACTTTTTGTCTCAGTAGTCCGTTATTGAAAAATATCATTCTTGTTCTCCCCCTTTTTGTCAGCAATCAAAAAGTGCACATAATATAAGCTAAAACGATCAGAGCAGAAAAATTGTTATATTTAATTCAAAGCTTAGAAGATAGTACAGAAAACATGGAAAGAAAGCAATGAAAACACCATGAATGAAAAACTAAGGTTGGGGTGGAAAGCGTGTGAACAGAGCTTCTAGCATGTTCTTGATTTGATCAGCAGTTTCCTTCTGCTAATGCACCATGCTGACGACTGTATCAATCTTGCCATCTTGCACATCCATCCTTTCCTTCATTTTCTGATCATTCTCATCCATTCTTTGCTGCAGACGAATATCATTCTGCTTCAGCTCTTCAAGAGTCTGCCTGTCCAAGGCAGCTTGAGAAACGTCAGAAACAGGATGCTTCTGAGAGCTTTCTGCAACATCTTAAGCTTGACTAACATCTTCAGCTTGAATTGTCTGATCTTCTGCTTGTTGAACTTTTGAAGCTGGACGTTTTTCAGACCATGGCTCACTATCCAGAAGTAGCACTTCCTCCTTCGGCAGCTGACTTTCAACTTCCTTCAGCAGCTTGCTGAAGTTCTGTTGGGCCTGTTCATAATTTATGTCTTGCAGCTTGAGGGCTTCAGCGCGTACCCACATTCTGAAATGTGTCCAGAATTGGTATGAGGCAGCGGGATCAATCATTCTAGGACAAACCTGCTTTAGAGAAGCAATCCAATTCTGCAAGCCTGTTTCAAAATTCAAAATGCCAGCACCAACATCTAGTTGTTTGGGTTTGGGGATGGCTATTTTATTTTTGAGGTCAGCAAGACGGTCAAGGATTGTTAAATCAATGAAGGTCCTGATGTGGTCTTCTGTATTTTGTTTGGGAGATGGAGTGGGAGAATCAGAAATGATAATTGGACTGTTTGGAGTATTTGGAGGGGTAGTTTCTGGTGAGGATGGCAGTTGGGGTATGTTTACAGTTGTACCACATGGAAGCTGAATTGCCAAGGGTTGTGGTTCAGAGGATTGAGGAGAATGAGGTTCAGGGGTTTGAGGTTCAGGGGATGGAGTTTCAGAGTGTTGAAACTCAGGTTGTGGAGATGATGGTTGAGGTGAAAGTGGATGAAGTTCTGGTTGTGGAGAGGGAGGAGGAATTTCTGGTTGTTGTGGAATTTATGGTTCTTCTGGTATGGGTGAGAGTGAATGTTCTGGTTGAGATGAGTGGGCAGTTTGTGGTTGAGTGTTTGGATTTTCTGAGAGGGGAGCGGAAGAACGTTGATTAATTTCAGAAAGAACTTTATCAAGTTCTGATTCTGTTGATGTTGTGGGTTTTGGATTTTTTGTGGGGGATCTCCTGAGAGTTAGTGACTCAGAAGGGTCAGCCTCTGGTTCGGTGTCATCAATGGTAGGTATGGGGATTGGGAGTTCATGTGAAGCTGGGGTTGGAATAGATGTTGGAATAGCAGAAGAATTTAAAACATTAACAGCAGATAGATTACCTCTCTTCTTAGGGGTCTGCTGGGATGGTCCTTCTGAAGTAGCCTTTCTCTTCTTCGTCTTCTTCACAGTGACTTCTGGATTTTGCTGGTGCAGATCTTTAATGTTCAGAGTGGGATCTGTGCTATCAGCCTTGCAAGCATCCAAGTATCTGAGAACAATGACTGGTTTAGAGTCAATCTCAGAGAATATTGGAAAGTCATCCAGAGGGACTCTTCTGCTGGTGATGTCAGCAAGAGGAGTGACGATGGGCTCCTTTCTGATATTCTCTATCAGTTTCATTTTCTTCAGATTCTTGGCATTCAGAGGCTTGCCAACAGTAGGTTCAATAGAGCTTAATTCCTGTGCTTCTGTAAGGTGTTCAATCAGCCTATTCTCAGTTAGAATATCTGATATTAACCTTCCAAAGGGTATCCAATCCCTTTTTGTCCTTTCTTCTTCTCTTGTCTCCTTGACGCTGGTCCTGAGGTGATTAAACAGAAGATGAGCCAAGTTAATCTTTACCTTCTGATTAATAAAATAGATCAGAAACTGCTGATCTATGTTTATATAATCAGGAGAGCTTGTGGGCTTCCTGTGATTGAAGCACCCCAGAATAATATTCACCCATATTCTGTGCTGATCCTTCAAGTCTCTGATTTTACTGCTGGGAACCCCATGGGTGAAATTTTCTCTTGCAATGACAGCAGCATCTGAGCATCTTTCTGCCATGTCGATACAGCGGATACCACCACCAGTGTATCCAATTAATCTTGCAATGTGATCCTCAGTGATCACAATCTTCTTTCCCATTATATAGGAAGTAACTTGATGTGTTGATGAAGACGCATGAATCCAGAATTCCTTGACCAATACAGGGAATGTTGGACCCACCAACCTATCAAAGTATTTCTCCCATCCTTGTGCCCTAACTTCTTCTGTCAAATCGAATCTATTTTCTTTCAGACTGGTGAAATCAACAATCAGTTCAGACAGAACTTCCAAGTTCTTCACTGGTGTAAGGAGCGTTCTGAAGGGAATTTGGTATTGTTCAGATGAAGCCTCCTTCTGAGAACCTGCAGAAACATTGCTAGAGGTTGCCATGTTCACACTTAGGGTTTCTTTTAGAAAAGCTTGAAAAAGGGTTTCTTTTGAAAAAGATGAACACACAAGTAAGAATGCAGAGAAAATATTTGGATGATTGTAAAAAACGGTAAAAGTTTAATGAATGATGTTAATGTGCTTAAATAGATTTCAAAAAGTGTTTTGAAAATGTAAACGGTTTTAAGAAAGAAAATTAATTCATGATTACAGTTTAACTCATGATTACACGCATTTAATGCTTGCTGATTTTGGGGGATTTGAGAAAGATACTTGGAACGGTTACCAGACATGTGTCTCAATGCATCCAATCAGCGTTTTGCCTTCTCAGAAGCGTGCACGCGTGTTCTGCTTCAGAGATTTGCTGATGATTGGATGACACTTGTTTGATTTAGTGAGCAACACGTCTATCCTTGAGCTGAAATGCTCAGATCTTTAAGAATAGAATCTGATACAATCTGCATGTCTATCTTTCTGAAAGGAGATTGATCAGAAGTTCACAGTAAAAAGAAAACACATTCTGAAGGTTAATATATAAAATTAAAACATTTTCACTCTGGGCAGAGCTTCATGCTGAGATGTTTCAGAATGAAATTGAACCTATCTTCAGAAAGTGGTTTAGTGAAGATATCAGCCCATTGATGGTCTGTATCAATAAATTTTAAGTTCAAAATTCCTTTCTGAATATAGTCCCTAATGAAGTGATGTTTTATTTCTATATGCTTAGCCCTAGAATGCAAAATAGGGTTTTTACTTAAGCAAATGGCAGAAGTATTGTCACAGAGTATAAGGATGTTACTCTCAAAAATCTGGAAGTCTTCAAGCTGACTTTTCATCCAGAGCATTTGTGTGCTGCATCCAGCTGCTGCTATGTACTCAGCTTCTGTTGTTGATAGCGCAATTGTGGATTGCCTTTTGCTATACCAAGAGATCAGATTTTCTCCCAGAAACTGGCAGCTTCCAGAAGTACTTTTACGCTCTACTCTGTCTCCAGCAAAGTCAGCATTACAGTAACCTACTAAGCTGTAATCACTAGATTTTCTATAAAATATACCCAGATTAGTAGTACCTTTCAGATACTTGAAAATTCGCTTAATAGCTGTTAAGTGAGATTCTCTAGGATCTGATTGGAATCTAGCACAAATACATACGCTGAATAAGATATCAGGCCTTGAAGCCGTCAGATAAAGGAGAGAACCAATCATACCTCTGTAGACCTTCTGTTCTACCTTTTTGCTTACCTCTTCTCTTTCCAGAATGCACGTGGGATGCATTGGAATCTTTGATGACTTACATTCTGAGAGGTCAAATTTCTTCAGAAGTTCTCTGACATATTTGCTCTGATGAATGTAAGTTCCCTCTGGATTTTGATTGATCTGAATTCCCAGAAAGAATTTCAGTTCTCCCATGAGGCTCATCTCAAATTATGCCTGCATACACTTAGCAAATTTTCTTCCAAGAGAAGGATTAGCAGATCCAAAAATAATATCATCAACGTAAATTTGACAAACTAAGATGTCATTCTTAACTGACTTACAGAATAAGGTAGTGTCCACCTTCCCTCTGGTGAATTCTTTTTCTAACAGAAAGTTACTTAGTCTTTCATACCAAGCTCTGGGAGCTTGTTTCAGACCATATAGTGACTTCTTTAGTTTGAAAACATATTCTGGATTTTTTGTACTTTCAAAACCAGGGGTTGGTGCACATAAACCTCTTCTTCTATATAACCATTTAAGAATGCACTCTTGACATCCATCTGATACAGAGTGATGCCTTTATTAACAGCAAATGAAATTAAAAGTCTGATAGATTCTAACCTGGTGACTGGGGCAAAGGTTTCTGTATAGTCTATCCCCTCTTGCTGACTATAACCTTGTGCTACCAGTCGTGCTTTGTTTCTGATAACTTCACCTTGTTCGTTCAGCTTGTTTCTGAACACCCATCTTGTTCCAATGACGCTGAATCCTTTTGGTCTGGGAACTAGATCCCATACATCATTTCTGGTGAATTGATTTAGCTCTTCTTGCATTGCTAGAATCCAGTCATTGTCCAGAAGTGCTTCATCAATAGAAGAAGGTTCAATCAGAGACACAAGTCCCATGAAGGATTCCTCAGAGTTTCTGAAGCTGGCTCTTGTCCTGATTGGATCTTCCTTTCTTCCTAAGATAGTTTCTTCTGGGTGATCCAAGCTGCTTCTGGGTAGTCTTTTATGAGTTTGATCAACAGGTGTTGCTGGATTGCTCACAGTGCCTCTTTCTGATGTTGAAGGAGTGTTGTTGTTGAGAGCTTCTGATGACTTGTCTTCAGAACCTGTGAATTCAATTTGCATACCTGCAAAAACTTCATTATGCTTTGACTTTTCAGAGTCAAGCTTATCATCAAAACAAACACTGATTGATTCTTCCATAATCTGTGTTTCTGTATTGTATACTCTGTACCCTCTTGAGCGTTCAAAGTATCCTAACATAATACACTTCTGTGCTTTAGAGTCAAACTTGTTCAAATAATTTTTTGTATTTAACATAAAACAAGTACATCCAAATGGATGAAAATATGAAATGTTGGGCTTTCTGTTCTTCCACAATTCATATGGAGTCTTTTCCAGAATAGGTCTTATGGAGATTCTATTCTGAATGTAGCACGCTGTGTTTATTGCCTCTGCCGAGAAGATCTTAGCAACGTTTGTCTCATTGATCATGGTTCTGGCCATTTCTTGCAATGTTATGTTCTTTCGTTCTACAACTCCATTTTGTTGGGGAGTTCTAGGACAAGAGAAATCATGCAGAATGCCTCTGTCATTAAAGAATGACTCAAAATCTTTGTTTTCAAACTCTCCACCATGATCACTTCTGACTTTAACGATTCTAAGATCCTTTTCATTCTAAACTTGGTTACAGAAGGTAACAAACACATAGTGTGACTCGTCCTTGTGTCTTAAGAACTTTACCCATGTCCATCTGCTATAGTCATCTACGATTACTAACCCATACTTCTTGCCACTGACTGAAGCAGTTTTAACTGGTCCAAATAAGTCAATGTGCAGAAGTTCTAATGGCTTAGAGGTAGAAACAACATTTTTAGATTTGAAAGAAGGTTTTGCAAACTTGCCTTTCTGACATGCTTCACACAGAGCATCTGAATTGAACTTCAGATTAGGAAGTCCTCTGACCAGATTGAGTTTGTTAATCTGAGATATTCTTCTCATACTAACATGCCCCAATCTTCTGTGCCAGATCCATTGCTCGTTGTTAACAGACAGAAGACACTTTACATTCTGACTTTTCAGTTCAGAAAGTTTGATTTTATAAATGTTGTTTTTCCTCTTTCCATTAAATAGGATAGTCCCATCTTTCTGACTAACAGCTTTACATGATTTTTGATTAAAGATTATATCATAACCGTTATCACTTAATTGACTTATGGATAACAGATTATGCATTAATCCATCTACTAGCAGAACATTATTTATAGAGGGAAGATTTCCATTACCTACAGTTCCAGAGCCAATGATCTTTCCCCTCTGATTGCCTCCAAAGCCAACATGGCCTCCAGGCTTAAGTTCCAGGCTTTGGAACATATGCTTTCTTCCCGTCATGTGTCGCGAGCAGCCAGAGTCCAGGTACCATGACTGGTGTTTCTGATTTGCTGCTAAAGATATCTGCAACATGTATTATTTTATCCTTAGGTACCCAGATTTTCTTAGGTCCTGATTTGTTAGATTTACCAAAACTCTGGTTGAATTTTGGTTTCACAGAATACTTACTACTAGTATATTTAATATCATGTGTGTGACCATACACAAAATGTGAGTTCAGAGGAGTGTGTTTAATAGTTAAATCCATGGCATTCTTTGGTGTAGGAACCTTACCTTGGTATCCTATTCCCTTTCTGTCATTTCTGCTAACTCCATAGATCATTGAAGCCATTTTGCTTTTATCTATGCTTTTAGCAAGGAACTTCTGAAAGCTATGATCATACTCCTTGATGATCTCATCAGCGCTGCTGGGAGTTTCAGAAATTGTTTCCTTCTGAGAGTTTTGTAAAACATTTTCTAACTTTGAAATTTTATTTTTCAGCTCAGAATTTTCCAATTTAAGACTCTCAGTCTTATCAGAGTCAGATTCAAGATTCCTTTTCAGGTTTCTGAATTTAACTCTAATCTGTTGGTACCTTTCCAGAATTTCGTTAAGGCTTTCAGCAAGTTCAGCCTTAGTAAAATTAATTTCAAAGTCAGGAAATACCTCTTCAGTGTCTGATTCTGAGTCTGATTCAGAAGCTTCACTGTCTTCTGAAATGTTGGCCATGAGAGCTATGTTTGCTCTCTCATCATCTGATTCTGAGTCAGCTTCAGACGAGTCAGAGTCATCCCATGTAGCCATGATACTTTTCTTCTTTTCTCTTCCAAACTTCTTTTTGGGCTTTTCCCTCTGAAGCTTTGGGCAGTCACTCTTGTAGTGTCCTTGCTCATTGCATTCATAGCAGATGATGTCCTTGGTGTTTGGCTTTCTGCTTCCTGAGGAGCCTTCAGATCTTCTGTATCCAGAGGAAGAATCTGACCTTCTGTATCTGGAAGAGGACTCATTCTGATCAGATCTTCTGGGATTCCTGAACTTCCTTTGCCTCTGCTTCCATAGTTGGTTCACTCTTCTGGAGAGGAGGGAAAGTTCGTCTTCTTCTGATGAGGATCCATCAGATGTTTCTTCAACTGCCTGCAAAACTTTAGACTCAGATTTTTTGTTAGATTTTAATGCTAAAGGCTTACCTTGCTTCTGAGGTTCATCAACTTCCATCTTTATCTCGTGACTTCTGAGGGAGCTGATAAGTTCCTCCAGAGGAATTTTGTTGAGATCTTTAGCTAGCTTCAGCGCTGTAACCATTGGCCTCCACTGTTTGGGAAAGCTTCTGATGATCTTTTGGACATGATTAGCAGTAGAGTATCCTTTGTCCAGAACCTTGAGACCAGCCACCAGAATTTGGAATCTTGAGAACATTGTTTCAATGGATTCACTTTCTTCCATTTTGAATGCCTCATACTTCTGAATGAGCGCAAGAGCTTTAGTTTCTTTGACCTGAATGTTGCCTTCATGCGTCATCCTGAGTGAGTCAAACATGTTCTTTGTTGTGTCTCTGTTAGAGATCTTTTCATATTCAGCGTAAGAGATGGCGCTGAGAAGAATGGTTCTGGCCTTGTGGTGATTTTTGAAGTCACGCTTTTGTTGATCAGACATTGCTTTCCTGTCAATCTTCTGACCGCTTGCATTCACTGGGTGCGTGTATCCATCTGTCACCATGTCCCACAGATCAGCATCATGTGCCAGAAAGAAGCTTTCAATTCTGTCTTTCCAGTAGTCAAAATTTTCTCCATCAAAGACTGGAGGTTTGCCGCTGAATCTGTCTCTGTCTTCATTGTTGTCATTGCTGGTGTGTTGATATGTTCCTGCCATTGTGTTTTTCTGACGCTGGATCTTGTACTAACACGGTTAAGTGTTTTTGCTCAGAACCAGGCGCTCTGATGCCAATTGAAGAAGTGAAAAACACAAGAAGGGAGGTTGAATTGCAAAAACTTGAAATCAAATGCAGTCAACACTGTATTTTTATCCTGGTTCGTTTGATCTCAAACTACTCCAGTCCACCCGTCAAGGTGATTTCGCCTCTCTCCAACGAGGTCTTAATCCACTATATTCAACTGAATATTACAACTGCTTTAACAACTGCTAAAGCCTTCTTGAGTCAAACCACAAACCGGTTTCTCAAGGAAATACTTTCTTACAGATAAATGGAATCTAAGTGTGTTGAATGTTTTCTACAAAAACTGTTTATCACAACGGTGATACTACACAATTTAAGCTTATGAGAACTAGAGTGCTAAAATAATTGAGTAAAGAATTTGAGAGCTTTAGAAAACTGAGAGTGAGGAAGATGATGAATAGCTTTAGGCGTGTAGAGGTTGTAGAGCATTAGCCAATTCAATCTTCACTGACTTGTTTATATAGCATTGGAAAAAGGTACGTTGGAGTCAGTTAATTCCGTTTCAATGCCAATAACATTCTTTCCAAATTGAGAAGATCTTGTCTGGAATGATGCTGTTGATAATAAAGTATCTTGAATGCACAGTACCGTTGCCACTTAAGCGTGTTCTGGCTTTGGCTTATTCTGACGCTGCTAGGTGCTGATGAGTTGTTGTTTTCTTGATCAGAGTTCAGATTGTTACGCGCAGATCTTGTTCATCAAGCTTCAGCGTAAGCACATGTTGATCTTCTGATTCTGGCATTTGATATAACATCCTCTGATGCTGATGTTGATATTTCATCTTCTGATGCTGATGATGATATTTTCTTGCTGATATCCATCAGAGTTTCTGTAGAACAGAATGTAATTTTTTAGGTAGCATATGTCTTACATGAATCATACAACTAATATATCTTTGCATTTTGTTATCATCAAAACTTAAACTTAGGGTAGTAGATTCAAACTTTGTTCTAACAATATTAGGTTGTTTACCAAAAAATAATTCTAAAGGAGAAGAAGTGTCATAACTCGTTGGCCTGATGCGAATCAATGTTGTAGCATGCAAAATTGCATGTCCCCAAGCAGAAACTAGGAGTTTGCATCTCATAATAAGCGGTCTTGCAATTAATTTTATACATTTGATAAATGATTCTGCAAGTCCATTTTGTGTATGAACATGTGTTACTGTATGTTCAATGTCAATTCCAATAGACATACAATATTCATTAAATGCTTTAGATGAAAATTCTGCAGCATTATCAAGACGTATTTTCTTGATATGATAATAAGATAATTGAGCTCTTATTCTAATTAGTTGAGCTAACAATCTTGCAAACGCTTGATTGCGAGTTGACAATAAACAAACATGTGACCATCTAATTGATGCATCAACTAAAACCATAAAATATCTAAATGGTCCACATGATGGGTGTATTGGCCCACAAATATCATCATGTATGCGCTCTAAAAAAATGATAGATTCATTTCTAATTTTTGTTGGTGATGGCCGAATTATCAACTTCCCTTGCGAGCAAGAGTTGCATGAGAACTTATTTGATTGAATAATCTCCCGAATCATTAATTGATGTCCGCATGCATTTTCAATTATTTTTGCATCATTATATAACCTGGATGGCCCAACTTGTCGTGCCAAATTACAAATTTACTATCATCTGTAAACTTCTGGTTTAGAATGGCATGTGCTTCAATTGTACTAATATAAGTGTAGTACAAGCCTGAGGAAAAATCTGATAGTTTTTCCATTACACATTTTCTGTTCAAATTCTGTTGTGTAATACAAAGATGTTCAATACCTACATCATCTTTTGTTTCAATATGGTAGCCATTTAGGCTAATACCTTTGAAACTTAATAAATTTCTATTAGATTTAGAGGAATATAGTGCATTCTTAATGTGTAATATTGTTTCTTTACTTAATAATACACTGACTCTTCCGGAGCCTTCAATTATTTTTGAGGTGCCAAATATAGTGTTGACATCAGTATTTCACTTTACTAAGTAAGAGAAATATGTTTTATCTTTGAAAATTATGTGAGTAGTTGCACTATCAACGAGGTAAATATCTTTATTAGTGGCGCAAGTGCCGACATTCATTCTTCTAAAAAAACCAATAATGAGTTATGAGTGCACTTTAACATATAAGTTATTTAAACAATAGATTATGTAAATGAATAGAAAGAAAACACACTTTATTATTATAGGGAATTAAAATTCAAAAACAGAAAGCAAATATTGAATTTAAAATTAAATAAAAAAACATTGAGAATTCAAAGCATTCATAATAACTAAAATAAATAGAAAAATTCTATAACTTCTATTTCTAGGAATGGAGTTGTACATGCGGGACGAGCCTCATGATTTTTCATTAAGAGCTCATTATTTTGTTCAGCCACAAGAAGACAAGATATCAAATCAGAGTACTTATTACTCCTTTTCTCGATATTGATGTAGTAGAAGCATATTAGATGCATGAAAAATGGAGAATGTTTTTCTAACATATCTTCATCAGTTACTTTTTCGTCACATAATGTCAGCTTAGAGGTTATTCTAAACATTGCACAATTATAATCACTTACATTTTAAAATCTTGCAAGCGTAAATGCATCCAATCATAACGAGCTTTTAGTAGAATAATCAATTTTTGATGAACATATCTCTCTTTTAAATTTTCCATAAAACATATGGATCAGTTACGGTAAGATATTCATTTTTAAGGTTATCATGAAGATTACGACGAAGAAATATCATGGCTTTTGCCTTTTGTTGATCATATGATGTATTTCCTTCTTTAATAACATTATTGTGACCTTCTGCGTTTAGATGGATTTCAACATCTAGAGTCCAAGGCAAATAATTCTTTCTTGAGATGTTAAGAGCCCCAAAGTCAAATTTTGCAAGATTTGACATACTTAATTCTATTTAAAATTAAAAAATAATAATAAATATTTCTAAAATTAAATATTCAAACAAATCACGTTAAGTAAAAAGTTTACAAGTTATTTACAAATAGAAAGTTTATACAAACAGTTTATGTCTTATTGTTTTCATAACCAAACAAAAATATCTATATTTCAAAAATACAAGGTTTTGCTAATTAATTTAGATACGTAATTATTTATTTTCATTCATAAATTTCAGTATTTTGATGTACAAGCAATTTTGATAATTAATATAAAAAAAATTTCAAAAGTCAATTAATATATTTCAGCATATATATATATATATATATATATATATATATATATATATATATATATATATATATATATATATATATATATATATGTTAGAAATTTGGGTATGATAATCCTGGATAACTTCGAAGAATCGTGTTTGTACACTTTTCAAACAAAGTATTTCGACCCTATTCTTGCCTGGGTTCACGAAATCTATGTGAGGATAATTCTCGAAGAACAATCTGTTTCTGGCAAAAGAAAATTGATTATAAATGTAGAGAGAAAGTATTGTTTTTCGTCTTTTAAACTGAGGCCAAATGACTCCTTATATAGGAGATCAATAACTGAAACCGAAAAGACACACCTGTTCGAAAAACGGTTATGTCGGTTGGGGAAAAGTATTCAAAATTTTCGAACGGGGCGCTGCCCCGCACCCCGCCAGGGGCTTCGCCCCTTGGAACCCCAACGGGGCACTTCCCCGTACCCCGCCAGGGGCTTCGCCCCTTGGAACCCCATTTCAATTATTCATATTCAATTATACATTGGCTCGACGAGCGTGCACTCTGCACTTCCCTAACTCGTTTCCAAGCTTAACGCATAATTGCATCGGCCTTTAGTAAATCACATTACTACTAAAATACATTGGTGATACTAAAATCACCAACAAATCCCCCCCATTTTAGTGTAATCCTTGATTTACTCAATACATACAAATATATACAAGGGTACAACCTACAGGTATAACGATCAAACAAATGCATAAACGAAAATGTCTTGCGATTGAATTTTCATCTTAGTACAAATACACATTCCAAATACTCGAAAATCGGGGTGTCATAACGATTGAACCCGTCAATCCATTTGAATATCTGAAGATACAGTACACATATGTTTCTTACAATACTCTACTATTCATTCTTGACACTTTTACAAGCCATGTGTCCTTATCCATTAATAAGCATATAGGAAGCCAAGTCCAAGGTTCCTGAAGCGGCAAAACTTCATGCTCACATAGGTGATCCTTTTAATCTTGCACCTGCATTTGCAATTTTTCAAAGAGAACCATTAAGAAGATATACTTCAACCTAGCCATTACTTGCAGGTCTGAGCACATACCTTGGGAAGATAAACACGATTGCTCCAATCTCTAACTATGATCTTTCCACATTGAATTTTGCTTCTAACGTTGTATTAGAAGGGAATTGGGTATACCATAGCTAATAGATTTAAGTGGACTTTAATCCCATCCCAATTACCGACTTCTTCACTAAGTCTCTAGCTAACCCCTTCGTCAAGTGGTCAGCTAAGTTTTGTTGCGACCGAACAAAATCAATAGATATCACCCCATTCATGATTAATTCCCTAATCATACTATGTCTAACACCCAAATGTCTAGACTTCCCATTGTATATTTGACTATAAGCTTTAGCCAGTGTGGCAGTACTATCACAATGGATAGAAATTGGTGATATTGGTTTAGGCCACATCGGAATCTCATATACCAAGTTCCTTAGCCATTCTGCTTCTTTACCAGCACCAGCTAATTCCATAAACTCAGATTCCATTATGGAACTAGTTATACATGTTTACTTCTTGGAAGCCCATGGAATGGCACCTCCCCCAAGCAAGAACGCCCATCCACTTGTAGAGGATGAATCTTCAGCATTATTTATCCAACTAGCATCTGAATAACCTTCTAACACCGAAGGAAATCCCATATATGACAGTCCATAATTCATAGTACCCTTCAAATACTTGAATACCCTAGTTATCGCATGCCAATGGTGTCTACTAGGATTACTAGTAAATCTGCTCAAATTTCCAACCGCATAAGCAATGTCCGGTCTAGTGCTAATCATAGCATACATCAAAGAGCCTATAGCTCTTGAGTATTCGAGTTAATCCACAGGTTTACCTGTATTTGGCATGAGTTTTTCTCCCGGATCCATGGGAGTACTTACTGGAGTACAACTTTCCTAATTGAACTTCTTGAGTATTTTCTCAATGTAATGGGATTGAGTAATTACAATCCCCTTATTCTCCCGTTTAATCTTAACACCAAGAATAACGTCTGCTTCTCCCATATCCTTCATGGAGAATTTTGATGACAGAAAGTTCTTCGTTTTATCAATTTGATTTTGGTCGGTTCCAAAGATCAACATGTCATCAACATACAGACAGATGAAAACTCCTTTACCGGATGTATCAAATTTGCTATATACACATTTGTCAGCTTGGTTTAGAATGAAACCATTAGACAAAACAACCTCATCAAACTTTTGATGCCACTGCTTCGGAGCTTGTTTCAGCCCATACAACGACTTAACTAGCTTACACACTTTATGCTCATTACCAGGCATTACAAATCCTTCAGGTTGCTTCATATACACTTCTTCTTCCAAATCACCATTCAGAAATGTTGTTTTGACATCCATTTGATGAATCACTAGATTATGAATAGCCGCCAAGGCAATCAACAATCTAATAGTAGTGATACGGGAAACTGGATCATAGGTATCAAAATAATCGATCCCTTCCTTTTTTCTGAAGCCTTGGATTACTAATCTAGCTTTAAACTTGTCAATTGTATCATCGACTTTCATCTTCTTTTTGAAGATCCATTTGCAACCCAATGGTTTGCAACCTGGTGGTAAATCAGACAATACCCAAGTATTATTTTCCATGATAGAACCAATCTCTTCATCAATTGCTTCTTTCCAAAAACCGGAGTCTCAAGATTTCACAGCTTCATCATATGTTCTTGGATCCTCCTCTATACTATAACAATAATAGTATTGAGTATCAATCTGATCCTTTAATCCCTCAACCAAATATAATTGAAAATCAGATCCATAAGTTCTAGATTTTCTAGCTCTTTTGTTCCTACGAGGTTCAAGTGTCTCACTTGGCACATCATTTGAATGATCATCCCTTAGAGATTCATCTGAATTAGGTATAGAAATCTTTGGTCTAGGTATAGAAGAGAAACAATTCTCATCAAATATGACATCTCTCGATTCTATTATTGTGTTAATAGAAATCGAGTCATTAGGCTCTATAACATAAAACCTATAGGCCTTGGAGTGCTCAGCATATCCAACAAAGATGCAAGCTATACCCTTTTCACCTAAAGTTTTCCTTTTTGGGTCCGGGAGTCTAACCACGGCCCTACAACCCCAAACACGTAGAAATGTTAAGTTGGGTCGTTTCTTATACCAAAGTTCATATGGGGTAGTCTTGATCCTTTTATTAGGAACCCTATTTAACAAATAGCAAGCCGTTAACATAGCTTCTCCCCAAAACCCTTCACTCAGACCAGAGTAGGATAACATGGCGTTCACCATTTCTTTAAGAACTCTATTTTTCCTTTCAGCCACACCATTTTGTTGAGGTGTATAAGGTGTCGTAGTTTCATGAATGATTCCTACGGACTGGAAAAACACAGGATCATAATATTCACCACCTCTATCGGTACGTAATGTTTTAATCATCACATTCTGTTGCACTTCAACTTCAGTTTTATAGATTTTAAATTTATCTAAGGCTTCATCCTTAGCGTGCAACAAATAAACATAGCAGAATCTAGACGCATCATCTATGAAAGTGATAAAATATTTTTTATGCCCTAATGATGGAGTAGCATGCAAATCACATAAATCACTATGTATCAACTCAAGAATGATAGATTTCCTTGTTATACTTTTAAAAGGTTGCCTAGTGATCTTTGTTAACATGCAAGTTTTACACTTTTCTACATTTTCATTAAAACTAGGAATTAAATCATCTTTAGACATTTCATGCATTCTTTTATAATGTACATGTCCTAGACGAGCATGCCATAACGAAAAATTGATAACATTCGACGAGGACATAAATACAGAACCAGAATCATTAGGAACTCCATTCAAATTCATCATAAACATACCATTATTATAATATCCAAATCCTACAAACACACCAGACTTTGATAAAATATATTTATCGGATTCACACACTTGCTTGTATCCAAGCTTATTTAATACAGGACCAGAAATTAAATTCTTACGTAATTTAGGAACATACAAAACATTAAACAAAGTAATAGTCTTTCCAGAACTGAATTCTAGCACCACGTTTCCTTTGCCTTCAACGGGAGCGAAGTGATCATCTCCCATGTAGAGGACAGAACCATCTTCCACTGGAACAAGAATCTTGAACCAGAAACGATCCTTGCAAACATGTGTTGTGGCACCAGAATCAATCCACCACGCGGCAACATCATCCTACACATAAAATGCTTCAGAATTTAGTGAAACCGAATGTTTAATCAAACTATTCAAATCACGAATTGATTTCTGACCTTGGTTTTCGGAGTGGTCCTTAGACCCCTTTCCTGAACCACTTGCATTCGCGTTGTCATGCTTTTTGCCGAAACGGCAGTCCTTCTTGAAGTGGCCTGTTTTGCCACACTTCCAGCATTCTAGTTTCGGTTTCTTGTTAGCACCGAAACTGCCTTTTTTGTTCTTGAAGGCACGCTTCTTTCCTTTGTTTTTGTTGTAATCGTTCTTACCACCCTCTTCGACCATATTAACCGAGGGTCCAGCAATTTCTTTGCCCTTTCCTTTGTCATCTTCCTGCACTCTTAGAGATTCTTCTATGTTCAAATGACTTCCAAGTTGGATCAAAGACATTTCGTCTTTTCCATGTTTCAGATTGTGTTTGAAATCCTTCCACAAAGGAGGCAACTTGTCTATGATGCTTGAGACAGATATTGTTTCATCCATATTCAATCTGTGTTGTGTGAACTGTCCAAGGATTCGGAGGAGTTCATTGAATTGCTCCAAGGCAGACCTCGATTCAACCATTTTGTAATTGTTGAAATCGGTTACCAGAAACTTTTTACTGGATGAGTCCTCTGCCATGTACTTGGATTCGAGACAATCCCACAATTCTTTTGTAGATTCCATGTTTTGGTAAATATCAAATAAGGAATCAGACATACCGTTAAGAATGTGCCCTCTGCATATGTAGTCGTCGTTCTCCCACTTTGATTTGCGTCTCATATTTTCGACTAAGTCATTCTCCTGAGATTCTGGAATCGGTGTAGATAGAACGTGTACCACCTTCAACGTTGTCAACATGAAATGCATCTTCTTCTGCCAACGCCTGAAGTCTTGTCCTTGAAACTTGTCCAATTTTCCGAAATTTTTAGTCATCTCCTTGATGGTGCTTCCTCCAGCCATGATTATCAGAAAGTACTTTGTTCGTTTGTTAGAAATTTGGGTATGATAATCCTGGATAACTTCGAAGAATCGTGTTTGTACACTTTCTGAACAAAGTATTTCGACCCTATTCTTGTCTGGGTTCACGAAATCTTTGTGGGGATAATTCTCGAAGAACAATCTGTTTCTGGCAAAAGAAAACTGATTACAAATATAGAGAGAAAGTTTTTTTTCGTCTTTTAAACCGAGGCCAAATGACTCCTTATATAGGAGATCAATAACTGAAACCGAAAAGACACACCTATTCGAAAAACGGTTATGTCGGTTGGGGAAAAGTATTCAAAATTTTCGAACGGGGCGCTGCCCCGCACCCTGCCAGGGGCTTCGCCCCTTGGAACCCTAACGGGGCGCTGCCCCGTACCCCGCCAGGGGCTTCGCCCCTTGGAACCCCGTTTCAATTATTCATATTCAATTATACATTGGCTCGACGCGCGTGCACTCCGCACTTCCCTAACTCGTTTCCAAGCTTAACGCATAATTGCATCGGCCTTTAGTAAATCACATTACTACTAAAATACATTGGTGATACTAAAATCACCAACAATATATATATATATATATATATATATATATATATATATATATATATATATATATATATATATATATATATATATATATATATATATATATATATATATAAACAAGTTTATATATGATAAATAAATATCATACCAATTTGTTCAAATGAATGTAAACCTATATTCTAACAAAAGTTTCAATTTATGTTACCAACATTTATTCTTGTATGTAAGCTACTGCCAGACAAATCAAAATCAAATAAGCGTGATCAATAAAATAGGATTATAAAGCATTATCAAGAACTTATCGGTGTATTACAAAACGAAATTTCCAATAATATTACAAAATCAATTCATTTATTAAATAAGCAGGATAATATTTCTATAAAAAAAATTTCGACATCCGAAAAACAAATACGATCAAGTATAAATTAAAAAAAGTACAAGATATAAATAATTTGTTTCGCTATCCTTCAGAGATGCTTAATAAGTTCTTCAGGAACTATATAAATAATTTATTTTGCTATCCTTCAAGGATAGTTTGATAAGTTATTCAGGAACTATATTAATAATTTATTTTGCTATCCTTCAGGGATAATTTGATAAGTTCTTTAAGAACTATATGAATAATTTGTTTTGCAATCCTTCAGGACTTTAGCGTTATTCATGCAATCCTTCTGGGATGCATGAAAATCATCATTGATTTTCTTTTTCATTTTCTAATCAATATTTATAAATAACTGTTTACCAGTGATTTCTGACAAACAACCTCTAGTCTTCCAAATCTTATGCTTATATATATATATATATATATATATATATATATATATATTATATATATATATATATATATATATATATATATATATATATATATATATATATATATATATATATATATATATATATATATATATATATATATATATATATATATATATACTATATATATATATATATATATATATATATATATATATATATATATATATATATATATAAACAAGTTTATATATGGTAAATAAATATCATACCAATTTGTTCAAATGAATGTAAACCTATATTCTAACTAAAGTTTCAATTTATGTTACCAACATTTATTTTTGTATGTAAGCTACTTCAAGACAAATCAAAATCAAATAAGCATGATCAATAAAATAGGATTACAAAGCATTATCAAAGAACTTGTCGGTGTATTATCATATATAAACTTGTTTATATATATATATATATATATATATATATATATATATATATATATATATATATATATATATATATATATATATATATATATATATATATATATATATATATATATAATATATATATAAACAAGTGTATATATAATAAATAAATATCATACCAATTTATTCAAATGAATGTAAACCTATATTCTAACAAAAGTGTAAGTGCCCTGGCTGAAGAGTTGGCCTCATTTGTAAAACAAATAAGAAAGCAAGTTTACCCAGATCCCCTCTGTTGTTTTAATATGTGGTGTTGAAGAAGTTCAACATCTGGACCAACATGTTATGTAAGATGTCACAACATCAGCATGTGACATCGCGCCTGAAACTAAGTACTGATTAAGTAACTATGTTATATGTTGAATGTTTGTAACAGCTGTGACTTATAACCTAACTATTCTAAGTGATCTAGGTTATTTGTTGTGTTGAAAAAGTTCAACATCTAGGAAAACATGTTAGATGTAATGTCATGACATCTGACTTGACATCACGACAACAGAATTGATAATTCAGTTACAGTTCTGGTACTTAAATACTCTGAGAATATATGTGGCGTTTCTTGTGGAGAATCTGAAGATCAATCAAGAATCAATCAGAATATTTGAAGAAAATACTGTTTCTAAATATGGAGATATTTTAGGAACTAGAAGATTGAAGACCTTGATTATAGGAGAAGTTTGCTGCTGAGTTGTAACAGCAAGGAGAAAAACTTGCTGAGTTAGGTAATAGGTTATAAATAGCAGATTGTAACCTAGGGTTTAAGTGACACACATAATGTAACATTAGGGGTGTTTTTGTTAGGTAAACCTGTCGGTCTGTGGCAAGGTTACCATGTATGTAACTCGAAACCTGTAGGTAAGAGTTTAAGTGTTCTTGGATGAAGCTGTGAAGCAAGTCTAAGTATTTCTGCATTACTTCATATTCATTGTAATGTAGGAAACCAAGTGGGAGGGCACTGCTTCTTGAGTAGGAGTAAGACTTCTGTTGTTGCGACAATAGGAAAGGAAACTGGTAGGTTTCTATCTAGGAGTTCCTAGGTATAGGTTGCACTGGGTAGATGATTAAGTGAAGGATGGGAACTTGTGAAGTTTAGTCCTGAATTAATATTGCTAATAGTGGATCTTCTTCCTGGCTTGGTATGCCCCCAGAGTAGGTGTATTACACCGAACTGGGTCAACAACTGATTTGTGTTTTTACCTTCAATACTTTATAAATCTGTCTGTTATACAACAAGGTAAAACTGTAATGTTGTAACAGATGATGTCTCAGAACATGTTAAGACATCATGCTGATATCTGTGCAGAAGAAACAGAACAGCAAAGACTGTTTGCTCTCTGCAGATCGTGTGCCACAGATGAACAGAACTAGGCACATCGATGTTCTATCCTCTGCACCTTCAAAATAGATCTGGCACAGCTTGGTTAAACTGAGCCTATGTTACTCTTCAGTACTAAATCATAAAAATTGGATATCCACCTTCCAGTGTATTTATTATGTCATATCAGATGTTTAGACATCAAGTATAACATCTGAAGACTGGCATACACCAGAATTTCAAAAAGTTTCAATTTATGTTACCAACATTTATTCTTGTATGTAAGCTACTGCCAGACAAATCAAAATCAAATAAGCGTGATCAATAAAATAGGATTATAAAGCATTATCAAGAACTTATCGGTGTATTACAAAACGAAATTGCCAATAATATTACAAAATCAATTCATTTATTAAATAAGTAGGATTAATATTTCTAAAAAAAATTTCGATATCCAAAAAATAAATACGATCAAGCATAAATTAAAAAAAACACAAGATATAAATAATTTGTTTCGCTATCCTTCAGAGATGCTTAATAAGTTCTTCAGGAACTATATAAATAATTTGTTTTGCTATCCTTCAAGAATAGTTTGATAAGTTATTCAGAAACTATATTAATAATTTATTTTGCTATCCTTCAGGGATAGCTTGATAAGTTCTTTAAGAACTATATGAATAATTTGTTTTGCAATCCTTCAGGACTTTAGCGTTATTCGTGCAATCCTTCTAGGATGCATGAAAATCATCACTGATTTTATTTTTCATTTTCTAATCAATATATATATATATATATATATATATATATATATATATATATATATATATATATATATATATATATATATATATATATATATATATATATATATATATATATATATATATATATATATATATATATATATATATATATATATATATATATATATATATATATATATATATATATATATATATATATATATATATATATATATATATATATATATATATATATATATATATATATATATATATATATATATATATATATATATATAAAACTGTTTACCAGTTGTGATACGGTGGGATAACTGACTTGATTGTTTTGCATTTGATCGCAAATGTTACGGTTAGCAAGAGTCGCCACCGACTTTTCTTTTATCCAAAAGGAAAGGTGAAAAAGCACAGGAAAGACCTTTGAGATTATTTCTTGAGTTCGGGGGGTAGATTATGAAAAAGAAAGGTATTAGCACCATTTTCATCCATGGTTTTCCATGGGCTCTTAGTTACTTGCTAGATCACTTGCTTTTTTGTTTGAAGATGTGCTTTGTGTGGTTTTTGAAAGTATTTTTGAAAACGCATCATCGTTTAGCCAAACTTTGTAATGATTCTCGTTCGTAAGAATGTATACAAAGTGTTGATCTTTTGAAAATGTTTTCAAGTTTGAAAGATGTTTTTTGAAAGTGTTGATGTTTGTTTTGAAAATATCAAGGATGTTTTTATTTTGAAAGTGCGTAAGTAACTAGGAACATTCTACCTACTCAAAAGTCTTTCATGTTCATTTACTTTTTCCTTTGACATGGTTATCTTACCATTGATTTGGTAAGTAACCCTATCTTTGGATGTAACGGGACGGGCGTGGGTCATCGTATAACCATGATTAGCAATGTTGCAAAGTATCTTAGCATCCTTTCTTGGAGACTAAGATCATTTTGAAAAGGCAACATAGATAGCGTCATCGAGGGACTATGATCTTGTATTTTTGCTTGTTTTTGCTAAGATATCTCACATGTATAATATGGTCATTTTTTGTAAGGCAACCAAGTGGATTTTACCCTAGGGGTGCTTGTGTGCAAGTGTATTAATTTTCATGCTTTGTCTAGTCTTTGATTAGGGTTTGCTACTTGTTGATTTTATCTTCCCATACAAACCCTAATTACTAGCATTTATATAAAGCGATAAATTGCTAAAAGTAAAATTACCACGCTATTACATCATTAGGGGAGGGGTGTACAAATTTACAAATGGAGATTGCAAGAAATTTAAACCTAATTATCTATTACAGCCATATTGAATATTGTACAAAATTGAAAATAAAATGCAATAATATAAATGGAAAAAGAAATGGTTTTTGTTATTTTTTATGAAAGGGTTTTGTCTTGACTTAATTAAAGAAAATGATTAATTAAAATTAAATAAAATTAACTTAAACTAATTAAGAAAAGAAATTAATTTGAAAAGGATTTTTAGTATTTTTTATGAAAAAGGTTTTAAATTAATGAAAATAAAATGAAGATTAATTGATTAAAATAACCTAAGTTCTAAATTAATTTTAACTAAAAAAATAAAATTAAGATATTAATTTAACCTAAGTCTAAAAAATAATTATTTAAGAAAAAGAAAAGAAATTTATTTATTTTAAGAAAATGTTTTTTAGTCTTTTTATTTTATTGAGAAAACAAAATACATAAGTATAAATAATAAATAAAAATAAATTTGGATTTTTTTAAATTATTTTATGAAAATAATAATGGTAATGATAATAATAATAATAATATTAAAAATATTAAAAAAGAAAAGAAATAAAAACAAACAAAAAAAAAAGAAAATAATCAAAGAAATTTGGGCCAGGGGTGTTAAAAACAGTCAGGAGGGTGGAAGGTTTAGCAAAAATAACAAGGCCCAACTGTTGAGGCCCAGCGTATCTGTTGTGTGACAAAAACAAGAAAAATGTGAAAAATAAGGAAAAGTGGCAGCGCTGGGGCTTGAACCCACGCCCTTAGCATGAAACGCGCGCTGCCTTACCACTGGGGTGGCTATACATCCGTTGATATAAACAAAATAATAAATATATAATACAAAATGCGCCCTGATTATACTTCATCTTCAACCTCCAGCCAAAGGACCTGTATCTTCTTCATCTCTCAACAAAAATGAAAAGTTCAAACATGAAAGTTGTGGCATTTCTTCCCACGAATCCAACCATATAAATAACTTAGGCTAACAATCAAAGATGAAAGAGAATTTTTTTGGCCCTAATTCAAAACCTAAAATTTTTAGAAAACTTCAACTCTAAAATTCTCTAAGCTCAGGCCATATAAATGCAAACTATGGATATGTACAACTTCATGGCAATGTTATCTACATTTTATCTTCACAAATCAAAGCTTAACAATGCTTAAATATGAAGATAGAAGTTCAAGAAAAATACCTCAAAACTGGAAATCGTGAAATGGATTTGAGCTTGTTTCAGGCAGTGGTGATGATCATGTTAGCTTCCCTTGGACCTCTAGGAAGCTAATGCAATGGCTGGCTTGAGCTGAGGGTGGCTGGAATGGTTTGGAGAAGTCAAGATGCAAACCTATGTTTTTGGTTATGGAGGATGGTATAAATGGTGTTACAGTTTGTAAACAGGTATTGGAATGGTTTGTGTATGATGCTAAGAAGCTTTTGGAAGTGTTAAGCCAAGAAACGCACGAGTGGTTTTGAAGATTGAAGTTCAAAATCAGAAATGACACAAAAATGGAGGTTTTGTGCAATCTGAGTTTTCAGGGAGTTTGGGAGCTTGTTCAATCGGGTGTTATGTTGCAATACAATTGTATAATCATGTGGAAAAGGTTGGTTCACTTGAGGATGTCAGAAACACAAGATATAGACTTATGGCTATGTTACTTGATTTTGAAGAAAAGTGACAATATGGTTTCAAGGCATAGTACAAGCATGGCCCGAGTTTATGGGAGGCTCTAGACATGTTGCTTTTACCTTTGACATTGCTTGTGATCAGAAGGAACAAGTGCAAAGCTCTATGCATTGACTTTGTGATTAAAGCTTCTTTACAATAATGGAATGGTTACTTTGTGCCATAAATGGAAAATTTACTTGGATAAAGCTTGAATCAAGTGGATAATAGCTCAAAATCAAGTGTAATCTTCTGATTATGGAGCGATATTGAGGTTTAGGGGCCTGTAAAGCAAGATTGTGCAACATAGGTTTGAAATTGAATTCTTGTTCATCACAAAATGACTTGTGATTTAAGTTTGAAAACCCTAACTTCCTCTCTTTGATTATCCATGCTCAAGAATGATCTCAAGGAGTTCTTTGACATTTTGGAAATCTTGCAATATTCTCTACAACCCCTCTTTGAATCACTTTTGAAAATTCCCCTTGGAACTATATGAAAAAGTGTCATGAAGTTAGGTCAAAATCCTGACCAAAACTAGGGCAAAATTTCACTAAGTATTCAATTTCAAGACCATGACTTTATGAATTAATAACTTGAGATCCAAGAATTTTTAGAAGAAGTTGTGTAAATCAATGTTGTAGATATCACGGAGTTCTACAACTTTCATGTTTAAAGTTTCTTCTGAATCCTCTTGCATCATGGTGAAAAATTGGCTCAAAGTTATGAAAAAACATGAAGTTTTAAACACTTAGAAAAATTTCTAAGTTAGAAAACTTTGACTTTTAAAAATGAAATCTTGACTTTTGATTTCTTGATGAATAAGTTTCATATTTTGACATTTTTTGATGAATTGTTATCTTTGACATTGAATTTTGACCAAAAAGTCAAAGTTTGACTTTTTAGTGTATAGTTGACTGAAAATTCACTATCAATCCAATTGATCTTGAGCAATGTTTTAGGTCATGCCATTATATTAAAATGATGCAATTGAACTCTTGAAATCATGCTTCAAACCAATTGACCATTTTCTAGGTCAAAAATCAGAAATTGCCCTTTCTTAGTCAAAACCCTAATTTTCACCATTTTGCCCTTTTGATGATTTGATCAAATTTCTTGAGGAATTATGGTCCAAACTTGATCAAATGATACACATGAGTTTATAATGTTGATATGGATAAAAAATTATGAAGTTTGACTTTAAATTGGTCATAGTTGACTTTTTCTCCAATACAACTGATTTTTAGGTCAACTGCTCAATTGACTGAGCAAAAGTGTGATCCAAGGCTTGAAAATTGACATGAATAATATTGGGGGTCCGTAATGATCCATGAAAGTCATATGAAGAATTTAAAGTCCAATTATTCTTGTGCAATCTCAAACCCTAATTTTGGTCATTAGTGCTTAAGGAGGTATCTTGAGCTGATCAACCCTAGTGCAGTCTTGAACCAAGAGAGATCTTTGTGAGAATATATTTGATAAATGAGAGGGAAAATTTTGGGGTACAACATCTTCCCCTGTTTAATCTTCTTAAACCTGAAGAGTTAGATTGGTGGATCTACCATTCGTGACTTGAAGGTGAAAGATGATTGAACACTAGAGTGCCCATAAATTTGCACTCGAAGATGGATGTTGAATGAGCTTATAGAATCCATTTGGAGGAATGTTGGTAAACACTGGAAGAAGTATCAGCATAAATATCTTGTTGATTTATACTAAAACTTGATGTTTTACCTGTGAGAAAAAGAGTTAGTAAAATGCATATGCCTGCATGATGTTCACCAGATGTGGTATTATATTAAATGCATATGGTATGTACATGCTATGATGTATGAATGTGAGATGTATGTTTTTTGTCCAGGAAAATAAATCCCTGGCTGCTGTTGAGGAAATTCTGGGAGGTTGAATCCCTGATTGCCGTTGGAGATGAAGAATATGCATATCTTCAAATTTTGTTGAAAGGGTGCTTTCCCTAGAGAATATCTCTTGAATGTCAGCTGTTATCTGGTCGGATCCAGGCTTCACAATTTGCTGAGGATGAAGTAGTCAGCTGATATCTGGTCGGATCCAGGCTTCACGGCAACCTACTGAGGGAAGGGACGAATTAACTGTTATTTGGTCGAATTCCAGGCTTTGCAGAAAAATTTCCTTGAAATCAAATAGTTATCTAGTCGGATCCCGGCTTCACAACAATTTGCTGGGGATACGAAAGTTAACTATTATTTGGTCGGATCCAGGCTTCGCAGTAACTTGAAGTGGTAACTACTATCTGGTCGGGTCTAGGTTTCGTGGTTCTTGGAAAGTTGTACTATTATCTGGTCGAGTCCAGGCTTCATAGTGTCTCTCTGGGGATCATAGTTAATTGTTAACTGGTCGAGCTCCAGGTTTCACAATAAACTGTTTGAAAAAATGTTATCTGGTCAGGTCCAGGCTTTGCAGATTTCTGAGGTTGATGAAGTCAATTGCCATCTGGTCGGGTCCAGGTTTCACCATAAATTGTTGGGGATTTAGTTGTTATCTGGTCAGTTTCCAGGTTTCACAACGAATCTTTGAGGGTAATTGCTATTTGGTCGGATCCAGGCTTCACAACAACTTGCTTGAAAAGATGAATTTGAAAATTGATATCTGGTCGGATCCAGGTTTCACAGTGATTTATTGGGGCAGGAGCAAAGTCTACTGGGGAAAAGAAGTTAAACCTTGGTCGGGTTGAGTCCAGGTTCTTCTATATATTTAAAGAGTTATACTATTATCTGGTCGGGTCTAGGTTTCATAGTATCTTGAAATTGAGATCAAATGTTATCTGGTCGGGTCCAGGTTTCAGATACTTAAATAGTTATCTGGTCGGGTCCAGGTTTCAGTGATTTACTAGGGATAGTGGCAAACTCTACTGGAGAAGAGGAGTTTTGCTAATGATTTTGTAGGAATTAAACTGTTATCTGGTCGGGCCCAGGCTTCGGTAATTGAAGAATTCAAACTATTATATGGTCGAGTCAAGGCTTCAGTAATAACTTGAAAATTGTGCTAATATCTGGTCGGGTCCAGGCTTCATAGTATCTTTTTGGAAATAGTGAAGGCTTTGCTGACGGCTTTACTGGGGATCAGGGGTTGTGACCCTATGATTCACAACAATCTGAAAGGAAAATTCAAACTGGAGAGTGTAGACTCAGTCGGGTAGGACAAACTCATCTTGGGAAGGATACACTCAACTGGGGATAATAGACTCCGTTTGGGGATAATAGCCTTGGCTGGGGAAGATATACTCAGCTAAGGAAGACAGGCCCAGCTGGGGAATTATGTGGTGTCTTGATTGTTGTATGTTGGGGAAATTTGAACTCGGCTGGGGAGTTATGTTATCTCGTCGTTTATTGGAGAAGATAGACTATGCCGGGGGAATACAGACTCGATTGGGGAGGATGTACTCGGCTGGAGAATTTTGTGATTCCTCGAAGATTGTTAGGGAAATAAAACCTGTTGGGGAAAAGTTTATTGTAGCCGTCCTTGTGGGGATAATGATAATGAGATAACTCTGTGGGAATATTTCATATATATTAAAGAGATGCTTGTTGCTGCCTAGCAGGACACATGTGCCAAATAGTTTTAATTATGTTCATATGCATATGTTCATTCAATATTAGTCATTGGACAAATTTGAATTCAAAACAAAGACAGAAATTTTGCACTTTAAAGTATATTTGTATTGATATTTTGCCTATGAATAGGCGTTTTTGTACAGAGAGACGGAGATCCTAGTAAGAAGAAACCGTCGAAAGGAAAACAAAATTGAGAATGAAAACAAATAGCCTTGTGAAATGATCTTATTTCCTTCCAACTCTACTACTGCCCTGATGTCTTCGAATGTCCCTTGATGTTGATAGAAGTTGATTGGATTGATCTCCGACCGTTTGAACTTGGACCTTGGTGATAAAATTGACTGTGTTGATTCCACGGGACATAGTCATACGCTTTTAATCCTTAACTTTTTCCTGGACCTCCCTTTCGGGTTTTCAGCCCACCAGGATACCCTTTTTGCCCAAGTCGCCCTTTCGGGTTTTCAACTTGCCGGGTGTACAATCTTTCGCATATATCCCTAATTTTTGCCCAAACCTTTTGGTTTACCGGGATGCCCTTATTTTGCTTAGGTGTGTCAACCTAACGGGTCTCTTATGTGTAGTATTTTTTAACTATGTCCGCGTTTATAGGATATGGGAAATCTTCACCATCCATGGTAGTCAGCATCATGGAACCACCAGAGAAAACTCTCTTGACAACAAATGGCCCTTCATAGGTGGGAGTCCATTTGCCTCTGGGGTCTCCTTGTGGTAGAATGATGCGTTTTATCACCAAGTCACCAACTTGATATACTCGAGGCTTGACCTTTTTATTGAAATCCTTGATCATCCGTTTTTGGTACGTCTGACCATGACAAACAGTAGCTAATCGTTTTTTGTCGATCAAGTTCAGCTGGTCCAATCTCATTTGAATCCACTCGTCTTAACCTAGGCCTGCCTCATTCATAATTCTCAGCGAGGGAATCTGAACTTCCACTAGCAAAACAACTTCCATGCCATAGACTAGAGAAAAGGGAGTTGCCCCAGTTGATGTTCTAGCTGAAGTACGGTAGCCATGCAGAGCAAACGACAACATCTCATGTCAATCCTTATAGGTTACTACCATTTTCTGCACAATCTTCTTGATATTTTTGTTGGCCGCCTCGACTGCGCCATTCATTTTCGGTCTATACGGAGAAGAATTGTGATGCTTGATCTTAAACTGAGTGTAAAGCTCAGTGATCATATCATTGTTGAGGTTAGTCCCATTGTCGGTGATGATCCTTTCGGGGATACCATAACGGCAGATAAGATTGTGTTTGATGAATCTGGCTACCATATTCTTGGTGACTGAGGCAAATGAGGCGGCTTTGACCCATTTGGTAAAATAGTCGATAGCAACAAGAATGAAGCGATGTCTGTTGGAAGTTATGGGCTTGATCTCTCCAATCATGTCAATGCCCCACATTGCAAATGGCCACGGAGCGGTCATGACATTCAGAGGGATATGAGGCACACGGACCTTGTCAGCATAGATTTGGCATTTATGACAAGTTCTTGAATGTTGATGGCAATCAGTCTCCATCGTTGACCAATAGTAATCGAATCTTAAGATTTTCTTAGCCATCATATGTCCACTTGAGTGAGTACTGAAAATACCATCGTGCATGTCTTCCATGATCTCCTCCGCCTCCTTCTTGTCCACATATCGGAGTAGAGTTGAATCACGGTTGCGCTTGTACAATATTCCGTTACTTAGGAAGAATTTGGCTGCAAATCTTCACAAGAACTTTCTGTCATTGATAGATGCCCCCTCTGGATACTCTTGTGCTTCAAGGTATCTCATCGCCTCATGGTACCATGGCTTTTCCGCATTGGTGTCAAGCTCATAGCAATGTGCAGGTTCATTGAATCTTTCAATTGTAATCATAGGGGCTTCTTTGTCCCATCTGACCTTGAACATTGAAGACATGGTTGCCAAAGCGCTGACCAACTGGTTTTCTTCCCTAGGGAAGTGCTTAAAAGTGATCTCTTCGAAATAAGGAATTAGGGATAACACAAGTTCCTTGTAAAGGATAAGATTAGGGTGTTTAGTGTCCCAATATCCTTTTACTTGGATGATCACTAGAGTGGAATCCCCAAACACATCCAAATGCTTGATCCTTAAGTCAATAGCAGCTTTCAGACCTAAGATGCATGCTTCATACTCGACCATATTGTTTGTGCAATCGAAGCATATTCTGGTAGTGAAAGGAGTTTGGTAACCTTCAGGAGAGATGATCACATCACCAATTCTGTTACCTAAGGCGTTGGAAGCCCCATCGAATACCATAGTCCATCGGGATCCTTGTTCAGGTCCATCATACGGTCCGGGTTTCGCACAGTCGGTTACCAGCATGATGTTCTCATCAAGGAAGTCGAAGTTCATTGACTGATAATCATCCACAGCTTGATGGGCCAAATGATCTGCTAGTAAACTTCCTTTAATGGCCTTTTGAGTCGTGTATTGAATGTCGTACTCAGTCAAGATCATTTGACATCTGGCTATCTGTCCGGAAAGGGCAGGTTTCTCGAAGATGTACTTGATTGGGTCCATCTTAGAAATCAACAGAGTGGTATGAGTCAACATATACTGCCTTAGCCTGCGAGCAGCCCATGCCAGAGCGCAGCAAGTTTTCTCGACAGTGAATATATGGTTTCACAGTCGGTAAACTTTTTGCTCAAGTAATAAATAGCATGCTCTTTTCGGCCAGACTCGTCATGTTGGCCCAAAACACACCCCATAGAGTTCTCTAGTACTGTCAAGTACATAATCAAGGGTCTTCCTTCAACTGGAGGCATGAGAATAAGAGGTTCTTGTAGATATTCTTTGATTTTGTCGAAGGCAGCTTGGCATTCATCGTTCCATCTGACTACCTGGTCTTTCTTCAAGAGTTTGAAGATTGGCTCACAAGTAGCAGTCAAGTGTGATATGAAGTGATCAATGTAATTGAGACGACCCCGGAATCCTATGACTTCTTTTTCAGAATGAGGGACTGGCATTTCTTGGATGGCCTTTACCTTGGCAGGATCACTTCAATGCATTTATTGCTGTCAACAAAACCTAGAAGCTTTCCAGATCGTACTCCAAACGTGCACTTGTTAGGGTTTAACCTCAGCTTGTACTTCTTCAGCCTCTCGAATAATTTGTGCAGGTGATTGAGATGTTATTCTTAGGTTTGTGATCTGGAAATCATATCATCCACATATACCTCTATCTCATGATAAATCATATCATGAAATAAAGCTACCATAGCCCTTTGATATGTTGCCCCTATATTCTTTAACCCGAACGAAATGACCTTGTAACAGAAGGTGCCCCATTGCGTAACGAGAGTAGTCTTCTCCATGTCTTCGGGAGCCATCCTTATTTGATGATAGCCTGAGAAGCCATCCATGAAAGAGAATACTTTATGCTGAGCAGTATTATCAACTAAGATGTCAATGTATGGTAGAGGGAAGTCATCTTTGGGGCTTGCCCTATTCAGATCCCTATAGTCTACGCACATGCGAACTTTCTCGTCTTTATTTGGAACTAGCACCACATTATCAACCCATTGAGGATAGGATGTCACATCTAGGAACCCTGCATCAAATTGTTTCATCACTTCAGCTTTGATCTTTTCAGACATATCAGGCCTCATGCGACGAACCTTTTGTTTAACAGGAGGGCAATCTTCTCTTGTTGGCAGACGATAAACTACGATGTCGGTATCTAACCCAGACATATCTTCATAAGACCAAGCAAATACTTCCACATAATCACGCAATATCTGAACCAACCTGCTCTTGACACTGCTTTCCAAATTAGTGCCGATTCTGATTTCCTTCTTATCCGACTAAGTACCCAAGTTGATAACTTCAACTGACTCTTCATGCGGTTGAATAACTTTTCCTCTTGTAATAAAAGTCTGGATAGTTCTCCCGGTATGTCACAATCTTCCTCGTCTTCGTCTTCAGCTTGGTTGATAGGACATTCAAAGTCATAATCGGCAATAGTAGAGTCATTGGCAAAAGGATCCAGAGTGGATGTGGACCTGCAAGAGTGTGTGTGTGTGTGTGTGCATGTAAGATACATGGCTATTTTTTTGAAAAATGTATTTTGAAAGAAAGGAAAGACAATGAACACAAATATTTGAATGCAAAAGAGTCCAATGTACTGAATGATCATATGATTAGATGAACATAAATAAAACCCTTGACAAATGGACCAAAATTCCCCGGGCCAGGCACATGGCTTAAAAGTCATTGTTAAAATATTACAGACAACATGTTCTTGAATTGAAAGAAAAGCAATAACAAGTGGATTACTCCTCAATGAAGGAGATGGGCACAAAGTCCTTCGCGTGCCAATTCTTTAGCTCCGTTGTAGTTGGGTACACCCAATCTTCAAATGCAACTTCTTCATCAGAATCATCCATGGCGTTGACTTTATGGCCTCCAATGAGGAGAGGTGGCTTTCCAACACGAGCACGCCTCACTTCTTTCTGAGCTTTGACGGTGAATCCCAAACCAAACTTGTCCATTTTAAATGGGATATCGAGGAGTTTCCCTCAAGTATCACAGTTTCCTTCTTCAATTTCCGCACGAGCATCCTTGACTGAAACCGTCTTTGGTGTGGCCTTAACAACTTTAGACTCATCAGAAGAACATTTGGTAGCAACAATCATCAATGGTACAATCTCAAAGGCTTGACATGGGGTTTCAATTAATTCTCCATCCATCTCTACGTACTTGAAAGAGTTAAGGTGGCTCAGCATAAACTCTTCTTCTCCATAGACAGTGACTATTCTGCCTTTGACTGGATATTTGAGTTTCTGGTGGAGGGTTGAGGTTACTGCCCCAGCTTTATAGATCCACGGGCGACCTAACAGAAAAGAATAGGCAGGACGAATATCCATAATATAGAAGGTGGAGTTGAAGATTTGGGAGCCTACTTTTATTGGAAGATCTACCTCCTCATGGACAGTCTTCTTTAACTCGTCAAATGCCCTTACAATGATATCGTTTGGCTTCAAGACTAAACCCTCACAGTCAAGACGGTCTAACGCCCCCTTGGGTAATACATTCAGAGAAGAACCAGTTTCGACTAGCACATGTGCTAAGGTAGTCCCTTTGCACTCGATAGAAACATGTAAAGTTTTATTGTGATTCTTCCCGAGAGGTGTTAAGTCAGCATCTAAAAATCCCAAGCCATTATCAGCTGTCAGGCTAGCCACGCAATTCTCAAATTGATCCGTTGTTGTCTCATGGGGGACATGAGCCTTTTTCAGAAACTTGATTAATGTTCGAGCATGGGCATCGGAGTAAAGCAGCAATGACAACATTGAAATCTTAGAAGGGGTTTGCCCCAACTGTTCTACAATTTTGAAGTCGCTTCTATTTATGATCTTCAAAATCTCGTCCATCTCACGAGCAGGGGGTTCTCCATCAGCAACATCCTTGGAGGGTACTTCAATCACATCAGGCTCAACAACCTTCTCCTTCCCTCTTGTATCGGTACTTGTCTTGGCAGCAGTAATGCGGATGGGCATCCTTGTAACTACTAGAGGTGAGATATTGGGTGAAAATATTCTCCCAGTTCTAGTTACTTTGCTTGAGCCAGCTATGTTATCAACATTGTCGTATTTTTCTTCTCCGATCCAGGCATCTTGTTTAATCCCATGATAGAACGCCTCAGCACCGTAATTCCATGGTACCGCTTTGTTTGAAGAGTAAAGAATCGGTCCGGGATTGGTAATTATTAAGGGAGAAACAGTGGGTTCATTTGAAATCCTAATGGGACCTTTGGAGGTGATCCTAAGAGGCTTGTTTGAGATGGTAATAATGGAGAGATCTTCACATTTGTCAATCAAACTTTTGGCAAGTGGGGTTTTCTCAAATATAATTTTGTGGCTATCCATCAGGCGTTGAATACCTTTCTTCAGCCCTTCACATCCATTGAGTTGTCTTATACAGCACACACAGTCTTTTTCACAGCCAGGGAAGATCCCAGCTTTCAACAGATTATTCTTGATTATATTCAGCAGAGTAGTCAATTCTTCAACAGAGGCAACAAAAATTGTATCTTCGACAACATTAACACCTTTTTCATGCTTCAGCATTGGAGCGGTAATTACATTCGGCATCGGAGGAGGATCAAACTTAATAGTCTTGTTGTCAATCAAATCATGGATTTTGTTCTTCAAGGCCCACCACTGGTCAGTCTCGTTCCCGGGGCTGCTTGAATGGTAATCACACTTAGTGTTCGGATTATACTTTGGTGACAAGGTGTCAGGGTTGGAGGGAGGATTGCGCAATGTCACTAAATTAGCCTTGGGCAAATGTTAAAGGGCTTGAGACAGTGACATGCCTAACCTCGTAAATTGTCTCCTTGGAGTTTCAAAACATTGATGATTTGCAGATGGTCTTGGAGTATGAGTTGGATTGGAGATTCAGACAGCATTGACAGACGGGTGATCGTTCTTCTTGGTATGGGCCCTTGCCCCGTACACAACATTGACTTCCTTCTTTGCAGCAAAAGTTTTCTTGATAGGATTGGGAGTGGAGGTAGATGCCACAGAGATCTTCCCACTTTTGATGCCACTTTCAACTCTTTCATCGATTAAGATCAATTCGGTGAAACCAGAAGAAGAGCAGCCAACCACCAGATTAAGGAAAGGACCAGATAAAGTGCCCCTGAACATGTCGATGTGATCCCTATCAGTCAAGGGAGGTTGGACCCTACTAGCAAGGTCTCTCAATTTTTGAGCATATTCCTTAAATAATTCATTCTTCCCCATGGTCATATCTTGCAACTGAACCCTCGTTGGCGCCAAGTCGGCGTTGTACTGATACTGATTGTAGAAGGAAGTAGCTAAATCCTCCCAAGTATTGATACGAGAACCATCTAACTGATAAAACCATTCAAGTTGTGTTCCAGCCAAGCTCTCTTGGAAAAAGTGAACCCAGAGCTTCTTATCAGCAGTGTGTGGCTGTATCTTGCGCACATAAGACTTCAAATGGAGTTTTGGACAAGAAACCCCACCGTACTTTACAAATATTGTTATTTTGAATTTGCGGGGGATGACTACCCCAGAGATCAAACCCAAATCATCAAAATTTAAACCGGGGACGGCTTGGATTTCAACATCTTTCAATCTGTCTTCTAACTGCTTGTATTTGATACCAGCGGGTGGATATTGCTCGTTGAAATAATCATCATCAGATTCTTGATCATTAGCATATTCAGCCTGATTACTCTTGACCTCACCGACCTGGTTCTCGTCCTATTCAGATGAGTCTCCTCCTATTGGGATTTGATGGATTGTCTTCTTGAACCTTCTACCCATGTTGAGTAGAGCTTTCTTCTTTGGCTTCTTCTTGATGGCCAGCAAAGCCATCATATCTTGCTTCCCCTTGGCTAGGGCTAGTAGAGCTTCCTGAAACTGAGAATTCTGGGCTTGGAGATCCGTCACAGTTTTCTCTAGATCCATCTTGCTGAAATAAACAACAGAAAGATAAGGAAACTTGTTATGCAAAAACCTGTCATGTTATGATGCATGGAATATGTACATGCAAATGATTTCATGGATTAACGAGATTTAAATTTGTATAGGCAAAAGAATGAAAAAACGTTAATTTTCATTAGACAAAACAAGAAAGATTACATCATGCCTCTTGGGCTTACAAAATAACTTTCTAAGATAAAAAGATTGAACGCATCCTCTTTGGCGCGAGATAAACATTCACACTTTGCTCTTCTTGTAGCTGCTTTGTAAGCTCCAAGACCCTCTTTTCACTAGCATAAAATTGAGCCTCGAAAGTACTTCGTTCTTCCTTCAGTTGGATCCAACCCTTTTGTATGTCTTCAAGAGAGGTAGGCATGTCGGGATGGAGGATAGTGTATGGAACATCTCCTTCAATCACAGGCTCCACGATGACTGGTAAGATGGAGGGATAAGGCATCACAAGTTTCTAAGCACGAGCTCATACCCATTTAAGGTAAGGCTCGAGGGGAATGGAATTCTTGTGTCCTAACGTCTTGCTATCCACCTTGTTCGACATCCTTCAAGCTCGAATAAACCTCTGATGGTAACCTTGATTGTCATTCTCGTAGTCGAATACCAATCCTTGGATAAGCATCTCATGGGGACCATCCCTCTGGGCGTAACCAAACTGTCATAGGGCTAAGTAGGGGTTGTAAGTGATACATCCCCTAATGCCAAGCAAAGGGACATTAGGGAATTCTCCACAACCGTCAACGATAGTAACATTCTCCAAAGAGCGGGAACACCAATGAGTATCTGAATGTCTGAGCGTCATCAACCTATGTGACCACCTTGAACCTTGCTCGTTCTTCAACACAAATTGGGGAAGATGTGAAATAAACCATCTTGCCAAGAGAGGAGTACAACACATAAGGATACCTCTTTTCCTCATAGTGCGAGTGTGAAAGGAATGTAAGATGTCCCCTAGCAAAGTAGGCACTGGGTTACGAGACATGAAGATTTTGATGGCGTTCACATCTATGAGTTGGTAAAGATTTGGAAACAAAACCATACCATAGATGAGGAGAGCCACAATTTCCTCAAAGGCTTGCAAATCCAAAGAGTTCCAACAGTTTTGGGCTTTCTCAAACAAGAACTTTGCTAGGAAACTTTGACACCACTCCTTGTTTCCCAGTTAGTTATGATATCAGATGGTTGCAAGTGTAGAGCTTGAGCATTCTCTTCTGGCTTTGGATCTCTTTCCGTACTGTTGAAAGGTAGTTGATTAAGAATGGGAATCCTCAAGAGTTGGGAGAATTCTTCCAAAGTTGGCACAAGTTGATAATCGAGAAATGTGAAGCAATGGTGTAGAGGATCAAAGAACTGGAAGGGCACCTTCATCATGTCCTCATCAGTGTTGGAGGTAACCAAGTTTAGGAGGCGACCATGTATTTCGGTAAATGGAGAATTCTCAGGAACTCTTGAAGCTAACTCTTTAAGTTGAGGAGGGATTCTTACAAGATTGACTTGAATGTTTTTCCTGCAAATAGAATCCATGTCCTACAAAACTGAACAAAGATAAATCCCAAAAATCCTTGAAATGGTTAGTGAATATGAGTATGATGTTATGATGTTTATGATGTTATATACAAGTATATATATACAAACAAAGTAAACAAGTCCTTAGGTTTAGGCTTGCATGGAGTCTCATAGGTAAGTACCCTCTTGAAGTTTAGTTGGCTCAAACATGTCCTAGTAATAGTAATCGGGTTCTAAGGAGATCAATATCACTGGTTTGTTTTCTCGGGAATTGTTTCAGCGTAAGCCTCTTTAATGGCGACCGAAATATCCCAAAAAATCAAACCTCAATGAGTGTAGTATCGAGTATCTACCAACTTTAGACTGCACCAAAGTCGGTCATCTCACTATGTCCTAAAGGCCAAGTTGGACAAGTAAAGTTTCTAAAATTTCATTAGTTCTTCATGACATCACTCAGCGGCCCCATATTCTCCTTGCCTACTCAAGGGCTACCGGTACCCATAAATATGTCGCACTAACATAGCTATTTCTTAGACCGTGTCAGTATACCCCACACAGTTTCCACAACGTATTGCTACTTACCTATAAGGTATCCCAAATCCAGGTAGAGGATTCAAACCCAAACAAAGAACCATAATATAAAGCATAAGTCAAACAAAAAAAAGCAAATAATGGTGATCTAACCCTAAGGTAACCCCACTTTTAAAAAAATTCCCCAGCAGAGTCGCCAGTTTGTGATGCAGTGGGAGAACTGACTTGGTTGTTTTGCGTTTGATTGCAAATGTTGCGGTTAGCAAGAGTCGCCACCAATTTTTCTTTTATCCAAAAGGAAAGGTGAAAAAGCACAGGAAAGACCTTTGAGATTATTTCTTGAGTTCGGGGGGTAGATTATGAAAAGGGAAGGTATTAGCACCCTTTTCATCCATGGTTTTCCACGGGCTCTTAGTTACTTGCTAGATCACTTGCTTTTTTGTTTGAAGATGTGCTTTGTGTGGTTTTTGAAAGTATTTTTAAAAAGGCGTTATCGTTTAGGCAAACTTTGTAATGATTCTCGTTCGTAAGAATGTATACAAAGTGTTGATCTTTTGAAAATATTTTCAAGTTTGAAAGATGTTTTTTAAAAGTGTTGGTGTTTGTTTTGAAAATAGCAAGGATGTTTTTGTTTTGAAAGTGAGCAAGTAACTAGGAACATTTTACCTACTCAAAAGTCTTTCATGTTCATTTCCCTTTTCCTTTGACATGGTTATCTTACCATTGATTTGGTAAGTAACCCTATCTTTGGATGTAAACGGGACGGGCGTGGGTCATCGTATAACCATGATTAGCAATGTTGCAAGGTATCTTAGCATCCTTTCTTGGGGACTAAGATCATTTTGAAAAGGCAATATAGATAACGTCATCGAGGGACTATGATCTTGTGTTTTTGCTTGTTTTTGCTAAGATACCTCACATGCATAATATGGCCATTTTTTGTAAGGCAACCAAGTGGATTTTACCCTAGGGGTGCTTGTGCACAAGTGTATTGATTTTCATGCTTTGTCTAGTCTTTGATTAGGGTTTACTACTTGTTGATTTTATCTTCCCATACAAACCCTAATTACTAGCATTTATATAAAGCGATAAATTGCGAAAAGTAAAATTACTGCGCTATTATATCATTAGGGGAGGGGGTGTACAAATTTATAAATGGGGATTGCAAGAAATTTAAACCTAATTATCTATTACAACCATTGAATATTGTACAAAATTGAAAATAAAATGCAATAATATAAATGGAAAAGGAAATGGTTTTTGTTGTTTTTTATGAAAGGGTTTTGTCTTGACTTAATTAAAGAAAATGATTAATTAAAATTAAATAAAATTAACTTAAACTAATTAAGAAAAGAAATTAATTTGAAAAAGATTTTTGGTTTTTTTATGAAAAAGGTTTTAAATTAATGAAAATAAAATAAAGATTAATTGATTAAATAACCTAAGTTCTAAATTAATTTTAACTAAGAAAATAAAATAAGATATTAATTTAACCTAAGTCTAAAAAATAATTATTTAAGAAAAAGAAAAGAAATTTATTTATTTTAAGAAAATGTTTTTTAGTCTTTTTATTTTATTGAGAAAACAAAATACATAAGTATAAATAATAAATAAAAATAAATTTGGATTTTTTTTAATTATTTTATGAAAATAATAATAATAATATTAAAAATATTAAAAAAGAAAAGAAATAAAAACAAAAAAAAAGAAGAAGAAAATAATCAAAGAAATTTGGGCCAGGGGTGTTAAAAACAGTCAGGAGGGTGGAAGGTTTAGCAAAAATAACAAGGCCCAACTGTTGAGGCCCAACGCATCTGTTGTGTGACAAAAACAAGAAAAATGTGAAAAATAAGGAAAAGTGGCAGTGTTGGGGCTTGAACCCACACCCTTAGCGTGAAATGCGCGCTGCCTTACCATTGGGGTGACTATACATCCGTTGATATAAACAAAACAATAAATATATAATACAAAATGCGCCCTGATTACACTTCATCTTCAACCTCCAACCAAATGACATGTATCTTCTTCATCTCTCAACAAAAATGAAAAGTTCAAACATGAAAGTTGTGGCATTTCTTCCCACGAATCCAACCATATAAATAACTTAGGCTAACAGTCAAAGATGAAAGAGAATTTTTCTGGCCCTAATTCAAAACCTAAAAATTTCATAAAACTTTAACTCTAAAATTCTCTAAGCTCAGGCTATATAAATGCAAACTATGGATATGTACAGCTTCATGGCAATGTTATCTACATTTTATCTTCACAAATCAAAGCTTAACAATGCCTAAATATGAAGATAGAAGTTCAAGAAAAATACCTCAAAACTGGAAATTGTGAAATAGATTTGAGCTTATTTCAAGCAGTGGTGATGATCAGGTTAACTTCCTTGGACCTCTAGGAAGCTAATGTAATGGATGGCTTGAGCTGAGGGTGGCTGGAATGGTCTAGAGAAGTCAAGATGCAGACCTCTGTTTTTGGTTATGGAGGATGGTATAAATGGTGTTACAGTTTGCAAACAGGTATTAGAATGGTTTGTGTATGATGCTAAGAAGCTTTTGGAAGTGTTAAGCCAAGAAATGCACGAGTGGTTTTGAAGATTGAAGTTCAAAATCAGAAATGACACAAAAATGGAGGTTTTGTGCAATCTGAGTTTTCAGGGAGTTTGGGAGCTTGTTCAATCGTGTGCTATGTTGCAATACACTTGTATAATTATGTGGAAAAGTTTGGTTCACTTGAGGAGGTCAGAAACACAAGATATAGACTTATGGCTATATTACTTGATTTTGAAGAAAAGTGACAATATGGTTTCAAGGCATAGTACAAGCATGGACGAGTTTATGGGAGGCTCTAGACATGTTGCTTTTTCCTTTGACATTGCTTGTGATCAGAAGGAACAAGTGCAAAGCTCTATGCATTGACTTTGTGATTAAAGCTTCTTTACAAGAATGGAATGGTTACTTTGTGCCATAAATGGAAAATTTACTTGGATAAAGCTTGAATCAAGTGGATAATAGCTCAAAACCAAGTGTAATCTTCTGATTATGGAGAGATATTGAGGTTTAGGGGCCTGCAAAGCAAGATTGTGCAACATAGGTTTGAAATTGAATTCTTGTTCATCACAAAATGACTTGTAATTTAAGTTTGAAAACCATAACTTCCTCTCTTCGATTCTCCCTGCTCAAGAATGATCTCAAGGAGTTCTTGGACATTTTGGAAAGTTTGCAATGTGCTCTATAACCCCTCTTTGAATCAATTTTGAAAATTCCCCTTGGAATTATATGAAAAAGTTCCATGAATTTAGGTCAAAATCCTGATCAAAACTAGGGCAAAATTTCACTAAGTGTTCAATTTTAAGACCATGACTTTATGAATTAATAACTTGAGATCCAAGCATTTTTAGAAGAAGTTGTGTAAAGAAATGTTGTAGATATCATGGAGATATACAACTTTCATGTTGAAATTTTCTTCTGAATCCTCTTGCATCATGGTGAAAAATTGGCTCAAAGTTATGAAAAAACATGAAGTTTTAAACACTTAGAAAAATTTCTAAGTTAGAAAACTTTGACTTTTCAAAATGAAATCTTGACTTTTGATTTCTTGATGAATAAGTTTCATATTTTGACATGTTTTGATGAATTGTGATCTTTGACATTGAATTTTGACCAAAAAGTCAAAGTTTGACTTTTCAGTGTATAATTTGACTTTTGATCAGTTGACTGAAAATTCACTATCAATCCAATTGATCTTGAGCAATGTTTTAGGTCATGCCATTAGGTCAAAATTATGCAATTGAACTCTTGAAATCATGCTTCAAACTAATTTACCATTTGCTAGGTCAAAAATCAGAAATTGCCCTTTCTCAGTCAAAACCCTAATTTTGACCATTTTGTCCTTTTGATGATTTGATCAAATTTCTTGAAGAATTATGATCCAAACTTGATCAAATGATACATATGAGTTTATAATGTTTATGTGGATCAAAAATTATGAAGTTTGACTGTAAATTGGCCATAGTTGACTTTTTCCCCAATACAATTGATTTTTAGGTCAACTGCTCAATTGACTGAGCAAAAGTGTGATCCAAGGCTTGAAACTTGACATGAGTAATATTGGGGGTCCATAATGATACATGAAAGTCATATAAAGCATTGAAAGTCCAATTATTCTTGTGCAATCTCAAACCCTAATTTTGGTCATCAGTGCTTAAGGAGGTGTCTTGAGCTTATCAACCCTAGTGCAGTCTTGAACCAAGAGAGATCTTTGTGAGAACATATTTGATAAATGAGAGGGCAAATTTTGGGGTACAACACCAGTTATTTCTGACAAACAACCTCTAGTCTTCCAAATCTTATGCTTTGGTAACTTACATGATCGACTAGATTGATCATAGGACACAATCTTAGTGTTTTTATAGTCTGATTCGAAAGAAAACATTGTACGGATAATAATAAGGTTTTTCTATGGTTACAATTATCTCAAGATGTTTAAATTTTGACTATGAATCTTAAATATGACTTTAAAGGGAATAATCTGGGAATTTGTGAAACTATAAAGATAATGCTCAATAAGAAAAGGTTAATAAAATTGTTAAAAAACTAGACTGGAAACGAAAAAGGAATAAAAGTGATTAAAGACTTTGTACTGAGAAATTAATTCTGAATAAAACTGGTGGTGTTCTTACACATACATTATTAACAAACTCGTTTCTCTCGCTCCGGTACTTTGAGTATAATATGATTTTGTATACAATTCGAACACCCCTTTTTTCTAACAACTAAGACTTCTATTTATACTGATTTGACCCTAACGGTCCTTCTACGAAAACACGCCACGTTCGAAGATTGCATGTATTTAGAACTATTAGACTTCCACGTGTCTCTTTGGATAAGATCGAAGCTTTTGAATTCGAAATCTTCTTCTTTTCGAAGCGCCAATTCAAACAACACGACGGTCAAAATATCTTTCTTTGTAATGCTTCGAATAACTTATATTTCCAAAGTTCGAAGACGAACCCTTCGATAATAGTTCAATATAGTAAAACTCTTTACTAGCTCTTCATCAATCGAAGACTCCATAAAAATCTTCTTATACTTTCACTTGAACAACTCTTTCTTCGATGAAAAAGCCTTAATTATTCAAAACTTGTATAATAGAAATTCCCAACTAACAATAACACATAGAGAATATAAAAAAATAATAGTATATTCTAAGTGTCGGAGTTTCGTGCTGATAACATGTTATAAAATAAAGAGAAATAAGGAATAAAGAGAAGAGACAAATATATAATGATTTTGTATTATTTCATTGATATAATCATATACAAAGAGATTTATCCTATTTATAAGACATCATATAAACAATATAATAAATACAAATTAATTAAATAATAAATAAATTTATTAGGAGACAAATCATCTAATTATTCATAATTTAGTTTTTGCCTAATTGTTTTTTACTAGCAAGGAATACTTGTTGCTACTCTCTTTATAACTCTTCTATTGAAAAATACTATTCTTACACTTAAAACATACCTACACATATTTACTATTCATCAACACGGGAAACATTGTTTTATTAAAAAAAATATATTTTATTTAAAAAATATATAATATTTTTATTTAAGAAAGATCAATATAAAAATTGTATGATTAACCAACTTCATTACTTTATTAATCAATATTTTATACTTTATTAATCAACTTTATTTTATTACTAAAATTACTTTTAACACCTTAGTGTTTATTAATCAACTTCTTCACTTTATTAACCAATATTTTATATTTTATTAACCAATTTTATTTTACTACTAAAATTTGTTTTTCATATTTAGATATTTATTAACCAAACTATAAACTACTATAACTAATTTTTTATACTCAATTAACCAATTTTGTGGTACTATTGTTCATGCTACTATTTACAAATACTATTCACATTTACTATTCATACAATGTTTATTATTATATATCTCTTCACGGTATATGTAAATAATAAATGAGGTGTAGGTGTAAACATTTGTATATGAATAGAATTCCTCATTAAAGTTATTTTATTTTTATGGAGTTGTTAAAGTAAGACATTTATAAAATTATAATTTATATTTTGTATGATATTTATTTAATTGAATTATTGAAAAAGTTTTATTTAAATTTAAACTAATGTTAAAATTAAGTGTTTTTTCTACAAAATAATAAATTATTTTATTTGTGGAAAATTAAATATACATTGCTATGAGAGATAAATTGATGAATGATATTGTTTACAAGGTCTTAGAACATTGTTTGTCTCTGATTCTGACTTGTGAGAGAGTATTTCGTAGGGCTATTCAAAAAGAACTATGAAATAAATTGAATCTTTTAATTGAGCTGAACTGAAATTAAAATAATCAAACTATTATATTTAATTAGTGAATTATATCAGTATTTTACTTACAGTTCTAGAATTGAACCAAATTGAAATTAACTAAACATACATCAAAACTGACCCATTATTTTTAAAACATGAAAATTTAAGTGTATTAGCATTATAACACAACACTACGTGAAAAGTGAAAACTAAATCATTAAAACTCCAAATTATTATGTTTGGTTTCTCTATTCTTTGTCCTATATGTATATAATTGAATATTAATATTGTTAATGCATCGTGTGGAAATATTTGATGCTTGTTTAATCCTTAAAAAATTGTTTACGTGTAATTACTTTTAACTTATTTGAGATATTGTTGTAGATAATTACCTTTTTGGGTCAGCAAGCAAAATGGTTTTTTACATTTGATTTATTACTATGGTAGATAATTATTGATGTTGTTAATACATCATGTGGAACTATTTGAACTTATACTGCTGTAGGTAATTCTATGGTTTTTTGTGTTTGATTTATTTTTAGGTAGACTTGTTTATAGAAAATTTGTATATATAGGAGATTCAAATGGCCACTGACAATGTTTATTTAAGTCAATTATCTGAATTATTCTGAATAATCCATTTATTCTACAATATCATTATGTTTGGAGTTTATTTAAAAATAATATAATGGTTCAATTTTGTAACAAATGGTTTGGTTTGGAAAAAATTATCTTCAAATGATTTGGTACGATTAAGAATTCCGAAGCGTTATACCAAACTCAAAATTTTGGTTCAATTCGGTTCTGTAAAAAAAAACGATTCGGTTTGGAAAAAAATTGTCTTCAAATGGTTTGGTACGATTCAGAATTCCGAAACGTTATACCAAACTAAAAATTTTGGTTCAACTCGGTTCTGTAAAAAAGCGATTCGATTCAGATGACCATTTATAATAGTTCAGTTTGGTTCGGTTCATTTTTCTAACAGAATTATACCACGAACAATCCTACATATCAACGTGAATGCTTTTTGCTTTATTGGTCTTTGTACTTTTGAGCTTAATACATTTTTGGACTGTGACATCGTGGCTTGAAGTCTTCTGATATTTTGATCAGTTTCTCATCTCGTTTTGATATGAGGAGTGGACTCATTGTAATAAGATTTGTTTGTCTTCTTTCAATTTTAGATTTTGAGTTAGATCTTTGTGCGTGTATTTTTAAGTTGTTTCTTCATCAGGGTCGAACTTTCATTAGTGGAAAGTCACGGCGAGCATAGTTTTTATAGGAGGTGAAGGTCAATTTGGGTTATTCCCCTATCTTGATTTTGTTGTTTAATGTGACATAATATACTTGATCAAATTCCAACGGTTCCTATATTAGGGCATTTTCTTTCTAGGTGGTGAGCGTAATCATTGCAACGTGTGAAAATGTTGCTAGCTACTTAGGTTTACTAGTGTCAGGTGTTGTTTTTTTGCTTTCTTAACTTTCTTGGAACTCGACGTTCTATGTTATTCTAATTGTTTTGTTTTCTTGTCTTCAATATCTATAGTGAAGTTTTTCTGATGAGTTTCTTTACTTACTCTTTGGAGTTTCTTTGGCTTATTGCATTTTCTTTATTCTTTCTAAATGTGTAGATGATTTCCTCTTTTTACGATGTTTATGTGGGAATTGGAATTTTTAGATTTCTGAAAAAAGAATAACAATGTGGTTCTAATGTAACATTCTTCTAAGTAATATTTGTCGATATATTTAAAAATACATTGGTACTCCATAATTAACAGCTCATTCTTCATGCTCTTGCGTTTGAACAACATACATATAAGTAAGACTTTTGTAATTAATAACGATGGTGATTTGCTAATAGATTTAACTTGAAATTTATCAAAACATAATCGTCTAAAAAGAAAATGATCAAATATTACATATGTCATACAAATGTTGCTTCTGTTTAGATAAAATAAGGTGTTGTCTTAAAAATTCTGAACTAAAATTTTAAAATATGAAGTATTTTATATTCTCTTAGTGACATTAATTTTTTTATATTAAATAAGAATGAATGACATCAATTAAATAATTATTTTTCGAACAAATAATTATGTTGTTTTCTAATTATTAAAAATATACCGAATAGTGAAAATATATTGAATAGTGAAAATATACTGAATAATAATTTAATTAAAAAGCTAATAAAAAATGTCTAATAAAAATAATATTTATTTATGAAATATTAATATTTAATTATAACTTTAGTTTGTATTCTATGATATTTTCGCCCCTCCTGTATTCTTTGATATGTCCACCCCTCTTCTCTCTTTTAGATGGCTTTAACGTGACATGCATTCTCGATTGTCTTTTCTAATTGGTATTAATAATTGTAACTAAAATGTTTTTTACAAGAGCAAACTTAAATCATATCATTAATCAAATGGTGTTCGATACAAGGAGGGATCCAGTGGGTGATAGTATTCCTAGTCCAAGAATTGGTTGTCTTCACTAACGAGTGGACACTCATATTCACTTGGCACTTGATAAACTTTACCTCAAAGTTAGGATAAAAGTGTAACAAATTCTGTAAAATTGTAATAATTAAACTAAACTCGGAGCTACCCTTATGTTTGGATCAGAGCGCTTGAACCACCCATTGAGAATCGCTTTCAAAGATGACATTTTGTAGGTTTAAAGAAATATCCCCCTAAATTGCTTCTTTAAGGGTCATAGCTTTTGATTCTATGATAGAATGATTATCAACATCCTAACCACACCTGCACAAATAAATCTACCCAGACTTTCACGCACACACCAGCCCTTGTTATTGGTACCTCTCTAATTATTGAAACATGTGTCTGTTTACCGTGAGAATTGGTAAACAACCGCTGATCTTCCAAATGGTTACTTATTTGGTGACTCGCAGGATCGATCATATTGATCCTAAGACATGGTTGAGTTTGGGGTTTTGACTAAGTTTAACAATGGTTAAATGACAAGAAAATAAAGAAGCTTTATGTAAATTGCATGAAGAAGAGAACTTGATAAAATAAAGGAAGGCTTGAAATAAAGGCTTTCGACTGGAAAAGTAAAGGAGAAAGCAAGTAAAGTTTCTGGAAAATAAATGACTTTGATTAATAAAGTGGTGTTTCACACATACATTCTCAACAATTCTTTCTCACACGCTGGGTACTCGAATCTATATGAGTGACTTGTATATAATTGTGAACACACGCGAAAAACTGCGTGAACTACTAATATTTATACTAAACATCCCAAGTAACCGTCGGGCAGTTACACTGCTTCGAGATGACTTCACTTGGCACGTTCTCAGCGTTCGACGCTCCAGATCTTTGCATGTTGCACTTGGTAACCGCTGGGAACCGTTTTCCCTCCAAACGTTTGAATTTCAAACCGTCCCACTCTGAGCAATCGAACACCTTCGTCGAGAGGCATCTTCGACGAGCCACACCTTCGACGTCGAAGGCAACCAAATTCTCCCTTGGAAGAAATTCTCTAAGTACATTGCCATCTTCTGATGGGCATTTCGATAGACCCAGCTGGTCGAAAACATCCTTCAGCTTTAATGGCTGATATTAATAAAAACAAGGGTGTCGAATTTAGGAGCCAACAAATTGCCCCCCAAGAATGCCTTATTTTGACTCTGAAAAGAAAAAGGCATTCTTTGAAACTCCATTCAACACATGTCTTTTCATTCTTAGTCACAAATTAAATTGTGTACTTTTTTGTCTTCTACCAACCACTGACAATCCCAAGAAAAAAGCCATCATTTCATCCGTACCTAAGACGTCACCTCAGTACGACGTGTAGCGTGCCAAATGTCTTTTCACAAATTGTCATCATGACAATTCCCAAAAACGAGGGTGCACGCTGCACCCTTTCATTTCTGCAGAACGGCTATGTCAACAGGGGGACGCCACGTGTCCCACTACCTTCTGCAACATTAAATGGCATTAAATGGCCTCGAATTTGGGGATTTCCCAACTACTATAAATAGCGCCAAGTACCCATTGTGGGACTTTTTCACGCTATCTTGCCTTCAAACTTCCTTGAACACAAAATCTCTGCAAACTTTGCAAACAACTTATTCTTCACTTCATCTTCAACCTTAACATCAACAATGGCGTCCGGTTCTTCTACCGCTCCTAGTTCTAACATCCCCTCCAGAAATGCTAAACCCAAGATTTTCTCCACTGCCCCCGTAGTTACTCCTACAGGCCAACGAAGGGTTCCTAAACCCCTAGACATTGCTGAACGTGAAGCTTATTCACACCAACTCATGATTCCGGTTGGATACTCCAACCAAATCTTCGCCATGTCTGGCCCGCTCAACCCAAGCATCGCTGAAGCCATGAAGATCAAAAGCTTCTTTCCAGTGCTCGAAAAGCTCAAACCTGTTGGATGCTCTAAGAAAGATGCAGAGGATAACGAAGATCCCGCTAAGGAGAAAATCGATCTTCGCTTCTTCAATAGGGGTGTTAGGGCTTTCAGGTCTAGCCCTAGCCTCACTCCTGACTACAGTGCTTGGCTGGAAAAAATGGAGAAAAGCCAGGCTTCGATCTGGAAAGACCTGGGGATATTCGACCTAGTTATGTTGTCGAAGACGGGTCTCAACTACTCCCCAGAAATGTTGATAGCTTCCTTACTCTTCTGGGATTACACTCATTTCACCTTCCACCTTCCCTGTGGAATGCTGATACCCATGCTGTTCGACGTGGCTGCCATCACTGGCCTTCGACCCACTGGGGACTATTTCGACCCAGAGGAAATGTCGGAGGATCAGATTGGATTCTCAGCTACGAAACCAACCTACACCACCTATATCAACCATTACCACGACAAGTCGACGGCCACTGTGTCGGATGTAGAGCATATCGCGTTTCTAGCCTTATGGCTGTCACGCTTTGTGTTCTGCACAAAGTCTTTACAGGTGACCAAGAAGATGGTCACCCTCGCCACCCAACTCCACCATGGCCAAAATATTTGTTTGGCAGAATTGATCTTGGCGAATCTGTACGAGTCGATTAGCAGCGAAGCGACTCTTTTGAAGATCATCGAGAATAGAGCCAGTCTGCTGCTTGCAGGACCTTTTTGGCTACTTCAGTTGTGGCTCAATGCCACCTTCGAGTCTTTCTTACCTCAGAAGACTCAAATAAATGAGCAAGCCCCGGAGATAGCAAATAGGTGCATCGAAGGCACCAGATTGGCTCTACTGACCCCAACTGAAGATGGGCTAGAGCTTCAACAAACTTTTGCAAACTTCGTCTTGATGTTTGCAAAAAGGAAAGAATTTGTTTCAACCATGGCTCCCTTTGCTCGACGAAAGGTTGGTCCAGAGTGGTTCACGAGGCCTCATCCTAAGTCGTCAAGTGGCCCTCAGGTCGAAGAACATACAACAGTCTATGTTATACTTTTGCAACGACTACACTGAAGACGCTGCCACTAAGCATATAGGCAGGTATGCTGGTCGAACAGTTCTTTCGTTGTTCGACTATCAGCTTAACTTTCTCTGCTCACCATCCTTCGAAGAGTGGTGGAAAAGTTACTATGCTGAAGAGTTCTTCGACGAGAAGGACTTCGTGGACGAACTTCAGAAGTCTTTTGTTCTTGTCTTGGACAAAAAAAAGAAATGTAAGTTCATTCTTCCAAATTATTTTGTCTTTCCCTTTCGACTGGCAGCCTGTTAATTGTTTTGTCTTCTTTTAGTTGTTCGAAAGCCTGCAGCCAAGAAAGCTGCAGAAGGCCATCAGGGAGGAGGTCCCTTGACAAAACCTCCACCACCGGCGAAGACTATAGCACCGGCGAAGGCTACAACAAGCCATCAGGGGGAAGGTCCTTCGAAAAAGCCTTCTGCACCGGTAACCAGACTTTTATTATTTTCTTCTGGCTTTAACATTCTGACTTTCGATGTAGCTTCTAAATCGAACTCCAATTGGTTTTTAGGCACCTTCACCCAAGAAACGACCTGCTCTGACGGTCGAATCTGGGAGTGACGAAGAAGATGACTCTCCCCCCGCCCCTCTAAAAAGGCGAAAACTGAAGAAGGATGTTCCCTCTCCTGAGACTCGAACAATCAGAATAAAGGTTGCTGGGAGAAAACCCAGGCCACCTCCAGTAATTATTGAAGAGCCAACGGAGGAGGAACTAAATGTTCTTCTCAATAAACCTGTCGAAAGCGACAATTCTAGCCCTGGGGCTGAAGTTCCTCTGCAGGTAATTTCTTTGACCCTTTTTTAACTCAGGTGTCGATACCCACGTTCGATTATGTCCCTTCCTAACTTAGAAGATTCTTCTTCTGCTTTTTCCAGGAAACCACTGAAAACTCAGCGCCAAAGACTTCTGAAACGTTAGATTCTGCTGAACTCAGTAGGCCACAAGAAAAAGACTTGGCGAACAATGAAGCCAATGCTGAAACAGATGAAGCCAATGCTGAGACAGAAGAACAACAAACAGAAGATCCACAAACAGAAGAGCAACAACCAAAAGAGATTCAAGTGGTTGATCTGTCGGAAGAACAACATGACGAAGGAGGTCATGCCGATGCTGGTACTGCTGATCTTCAAGTCGAAGAAAGTCAAGTCGAGGCAAATGCTACTCAACAGCCTCAACCCCAAGGCAATGCTGCTGCGAGGGTTACCACCTCAACAAAGCATAGGTCGAAAGAAGACTTAACACTCTTGAAGCAAACTGATCCAGTTGGCTATCTGAATGCCATTATCGAGAGCAAGGGAAGTTCGTCTGATATTAATCAGGAGGCTTCTACTCAATCGGGGAAGTCCACTGAGACTTCTCCTCTCGATGAGGCTTTGACGAAGGTTAAGGCTCAGTTCTTCAAGAAAGATTTGATGAAAGCTTTGGAGGGGGACCCTACTGCTCCATCGTATTTGGGGGCTGTTTTGAATACCATAGACTTGCTAGCTGTGACTCCGGAGGTTTCAAGCTTTATCATGGAGTTACACTCCATTATTGATCAAGTCTCAGCAGACTATCGGCGACAAAGGGGCTTCAACAGCCAGCTTGAAGCGTTATATGGCAAAATCTCTTCTGCATGGACTGCTGTAGCAGAGACGACTTCTCGAATTGCAGAGTTGTCGAAGCAAAAGGCATCTAAGCAGGAAGAAATTGATGCCATAGATCGAGAGAATGCTTCCATAAAGGTGCAAATCGAAGAGTTAGAGGCCAAGATGAATGCCAATACTAAGCGCAAGGAGGAACTTCTCTCGACTGTTCCAGACATCGAGAGTCAAGCTGAAATCACACAAGGCCTAGAATTTGCTGAGAAAGCTCAAGCCTTTGACGACCAAATTGCCAAGCTTGCCCAGGCGAATGCCTTGTGCAACAAACGACTGGAGTTGCAGCAGGCGAAGTACCTTCGACTCAAAGATTCGATCCCCTTCTGATTGACTCAGCCCTTTAACCATATATTGTAATATGTATTTGACAATATTGCCATTTTGGCTAATTTATAAAATTTTCCATTTTGGCTTATTTATGGTTAATTTAGTCGTTACTTGTTATTTATTTTGATCTCTTGGAGTATAGGTTTATACTTTTTCAAATATTTGCCATTGACTCTCAAGAGCCTTTTATCGTCACCTAACTCTTCGACTTCATAAGCTCCACCAGAAAAAGTCTGGATAATTCTGAATGGTCCTTCCCATTTGGGTGACCATTTTCCCATGCTTCGATCCCTTCGATCCATGGGAAGAATCACCTTCCAAACTAATTCTCCAGGAGAGAATGCCTTAGGTTTCACTTTTTTATTGTAAGAGTCTTCCACTCTTTTCTTCTGAAGCCTTAGTAGGTCGAGAGCGCGCAATCTTTCTTCGTCTAAATCTACTAGTTCGTCTAACATCATATCCCAATAAACTTCAGAGGGAATATCATGGTGTCTCTGAACCCTTGCAGATTGAAGACAAATCTCTGCTGGCAACACTGCGTCATGACCAAAAGTTAGCCTATATGGTGTTGTACCTATGGCTTCTTTTGGGGACGTTCGACAAGCCCACAAAATCTGGTCTAACGTCTTATGCCAATTTTTTGGCTTCTTCCCAACATGCTTTTTTATCAAGCCAATCACTACTTTGTTCGCTGCTCCGACTTGACCGTTTGCCTGTGCATAATAAGGCGTTGATGTTAGGAGTTTAAAGCCTGTTTCTTGAGCGAATTCCTGCATCTTTCGACCGGTGAAAACTGATCCTTGATCAGTAGTTATAGTCTCAGGGATTCCATATCTAAAGATAATGTTCTTTTGAATAAATTCAATGACATTTTCTTGGTCTACATTGACTAAAGGAATAGCTTCGATCCACTTAGTAAAATAATCAATGCCTACCAATATATACTTCTGGCTCTTTGATGATGCTGGTCGAATCTCTCCAATAAGGTCCAACGCCCATCCTCTAAAGGGCCAAGGTTTCACTATCGAGTGAAGTTCGCTTGCTGGTACATGTTGGATGCCTGTATGGACTTGACATTCTTGACAACCCTTGGCGAACTCGACACAATCTTTCAACATGGTGGGCCAATATAGTCCTTGTCGAAACAACAACCATTTCATCTTATGGCCTACTTGGTGAGCCCCACATGCTCCAGCGTGCGTAGTCGAAAGGGCTATGTATGCTTCAGTTTCACTTAAGCATTTTAGAAATACCCCTTCAGGCGTCTTTTTAAATAACTCATTACCCATGAGTACGTAACTCAACGCCCTATACTTTGTTTTTCATTCTGTCGAAGCTACTGGATTTTGAAGATAATCCACAATGGGTTTCCTCCAATCTTGCTCTGACAAATTGTCTATGAACGAAATTTCGAAGTTAGTTTGATCAGCATACCCTAGTCTTGTCGATTCCAAGTCTGTTGGTGACAAACAAGTTGCTTTTATCTTTTCTCGAACTTCGATTGCTCTTTGTAATCTCGTTTTTGAAATTTTGTACCCAGATGCAATTTGTGCCAAATCGTTGGCTATTTGATTTTCCAATCTGGGTATGTGTCGAATACTGACCATTTCAAATTTTTTCAACAAACGATTTGCTATCACAAAATACATAATGAGATTTTCTCTTATGCATTTATATTCTTTTGTGACTTGCTTAATGACTAACTCTGAGTCTCCCATTATTTCGACTCGAGTTGCCCCCAATTCCAACAATATCTCAAGGCCAGTAATTAGAGCTTCATACTCAGCCTCATTGTTCGAACAAGAACCTGATATCTTGTACTTGAATGTTGTTGGAATTTTTTCTGGAGAAATAATCAAGACTCCTACTCCTGTTCCATCTTTATGGCTGGAACCATCGAAGTAGAATTTCCAAGGTTCTATCTCCACATAATTAATACTCTCAACTTGAATTGAGTGGTCGACTATAAAGTCTGCCACCACTTGTCCTTTTACTGCCTTAAGAGGCATAAAGGTCAAGGAGTATTCAGTTAATGCTAGTGCCCATTTGCCAATTCGACTGTGCAAGATGGGTTTCGACAACATGTACTTGAAAACATCAAAATGAGACGAAACATACACATCAACTGGTTTTATATATTGCTTGAGTTTTGTACAAGAGAAATACAGACATAGACACAATTTTTCAACTTCGCTATATCTAGTTTCTGCATCGTTCAAAACTCTACTAAGATAGTAAATGGGTCTTTCGACTCCATTTTCATCTTCTTGGGCTAACATGCTTCCCAAAGTTTTGTCGGATGCAGCTATGTACAATCTCATACTCCTGTTGCTAAAAGGAGGCACCAAAATAGGTGGCTTTGTGAGATACCCTTTGATTTTGTCGAAGGCTTCTTGTTGCTCCTACCCCCATTCGAATCCCTCTTTGTTCAGTCGAAGTAAGGGTGAAAAGGCTTGAGCTTTCCCACTTAGGTTAGATATGAATCTCCTTAAGAAATTTATCTTGCCTAACAGAGATTGCAGTTCCTTTTTATTCGATGGCGCTTTCGCTTCCAGAATTGCCTTTGTCTTGTTCTGGTTGATTTCGATTCCTTTCTTGTGGACAACGAAGCCCAAGAAATCTCCAGCTTTCACACAGAATGCACACTTCAAAGGGTTCATCTTGAGACCATGTTCTCTCATTCTTTCGAATGATTTTCGAAGGTGGTCTATATGGTTCTTCCTGGAAACAGATTTTATAACAATGTCATCAATATATACTTGCATAAAAGTGTTAATAAAATCATGGAAGATAGAATTCATTGCTCGCTGGTATGTTGCCCCAGCGTTCTTTAGGCCAAAAGGCATCACTACCCATTCGTAAGTGCCTAAAGCCCCAGGGCATCGAAAAGCTGTTTTCGACACATCCTCTTCAGCAATGAATATTTGATTATATCCTGAATAACCATCGAGCATACTCAGGTACTCGTAGCCAGCGGCAGAATCGACTAGCATTTCCGCCACAGGCATAGGATATTCATCTTTGGGGGTAGCAGCATTCAAATCTCTGAAATCTATGCACACCCTCAATGTACCATTTTTCTTAATTACTGGCACAATGTTTGCAATCCATTCGACATACCTTGTGACGCGTATGAATTTGCACTTCAGCAGTCTTTCGACTTCCGTTTTGATCTTCGACAGTATTTCTGGGGCGAAGCGTCTTGGACTTTGCTTGATTGGCTTCTTCCCAGGTTTAATTAGCAACTGAAGTTCCACCAATCCTCTGTCGAGACCAGGCATTTCGTCGTAATCCCATGCAAAACAGTCCTTGAACTCCTTTAACAAATGGATTACTTCCAACCTGAGTTCTGGGTCAATTTTTGCGCTGATGTAAGTTGGCTTTTTCTCTGACCCTTCGCCCAAGTTGATTTCTTCTAAAGGATCCTGGGCTAGCATCTTGATGTTATTCGCTAAGGGGTCCTTTTCGAAGCCCAAAGGCTCATCGTCATAGATGGCGTCGAGCCTCTGTTCCTGCATCCCTTCTGGCATGATATCAGGAGGTTCTGGATCGAAGTCCTTTCCAGGACCTGTAGAAGATAAATGTTGATCATTGGCCTGTGTGGCCATGTACTTTACTTCGGCTTCGAGAGCCGTTATCATCTTTGTTTCGGCTACGTAAGCCGAAATTCGCTGCAATGATTGTGACTCAGTCATTATCACTGAATTCACTTCCCCAACCAGTTGGTTGGATATCAGTTAACCCACTGAAGTCAATGTGGGACAAGTCTTCTCTGTCCCATTGAAAACCATGCTCAGGGTGCAGGTATAGGGAACAAAAAGTATTTGGCGCTGGCGCCAAGTCGAAGTCAGGTGTTGGGCATGGCCCAATGTGAGCCAAGTTCTTGTCGAAGTCTGCCAGCCCTAGGTGATTCACTTCGCCCAGGTAATAGCTTTGGTCCGCTTCTATGTTTTCGACCATCCCATCAGGACGCCATAGCAGCAACCTCTGGTGCATTGATGATGGTACAGCTCCAACACCATGAATCCATTCACGGCCCAACAAAAGATTATAGTTAGGTTTGGCCGATATGACCATAAACATAGTTGGTCGAAGGATAGATCCCACCTTGATATCCCGTTGGATCACACCCATTGTGGTCCCTATGCCGCCTTCATAATTCGACAGGACCATGTTGTGAGGCTTGATATTCTCATCACTTTTGCCTACTTTTCTTAGCATAAAGTGAGGAATAATGTTGATGGTTGCCCCACAATCCACCAAGATTTTATTTACTGTGGTTTCTTCGAGTTTAGCCCTTATAAATAAAGGCTTGAGGTGATTTTTCATCGCCTCTGTAGGTGGTTCGAAGAACCCATTCTGCTCCTCAGTAGTGCCATTATCCATGACGAAATAGCACACTGGCCTATGTTTGGCCATTTCTTGCTCCACTTCCCAATCGCTTGTTTCGACCTCCACCTGGAGGTTGAACTCTCTGGGCAGAACTGAGACTATGTTCACCATGATGTCCAAAGTGTCATCAGACTCAGAACCATCTTCGTTATCGACTTCACCTTGGTTAGGCCAAACTAGCCTATTGGTTACTGGTTCTCTTTCCAGAGGTTTCCTTTGCTTTCTTTGAGGAACATTTGAACTGGTTTCCGCCTTTGGTTCATTAGCAGCCTCCCTCTCAGCTTTTCGTCGCCTCTGGGATCTCCTCCATTGAGATCGAGACATGGGATTTTTCCCTTTGTAGTTGCTTGACACCTGTGTCACTTTAGGGGCAGCAACCTGAGGCTCTTTCTTATGTGTTAAAGATGAACCTCTTGGCACATCGAAAGAGTGCCATCTTTCCTCGCTTGGCCTCTTTCGACCAGATGTTTTATACCATGCATCTACTAGCACATTAGTTGGAGGCCTGAAAGTCAGTGGCCTCTTTTCTTGGTTTGAACCTCTTTGGGAGGCTCTTCTGGGATCATGTCGAAGATCAACACTTTCCCTTTTTTTATTTGCTGCTCTTACACCTTGAATATGTTCAGCAGCTTTTTTGTCGAAGATTGAACTGCATCTGGGACACAGCATCACTTCTGACTTCTTTTTTTGGCATCTTTGCAGGAAATCTGCCAGATTTTCATTTTCCCGAGGGAAAGCAGTTTTGTTGGCTTGTTCTTGCCTCATGGCCTCCTCTGATGCTTTTGGTTCAGAGACTTCGACCATGTTGACATTCATGGTATCTTTGTTGGCAAGAGTCAACTGCTTCATTTGAATCTCCAAGCCCTCTGTCTGGCCTTGAACTGCGGCCAAGTGAGAACTGGGTTTTGTTCCAGATTTGTGGGCTCCAACTGTCTCCAGCTTTGGGCTTTCGACCGCTTTCTGAACCGCTTCAATTGTCTTTTTGGATAGATTCCCAGAAAAACTGCCAAAGATTGGCATGTTGACGTGGTCCTTTGAGACTTTGACCATTGTGATTCCTGGCCTCTTCGACTGGCTTCTGGATGCCTCGATCACGTTCACCTCTGAAGGTTCAGCATAATGGGCTTCAGCCTGCAACGGGTTAGAGTCCACAGTCATGGGGGTCTTGTCAGCAAACTTCAACCTCCCTTCTTCGATAGCGTCTTGCACAAGATTCCTGAAAAGAAAACATTGAGACATTTTATGGCCCAGAAAATTATGATATTTACAAAAGCCTCTCTTCTTTCTTTGATCAAGAGGAGGCACTTTTACCCCTGGGGGTATTATCATTTGGCCATCTTTTACAAGCAAGTCAAAGATTTCATCACATTTTGTAATATCAAAACTATAAGTCTTTTTGGGGGACCTATCTTTGGTCCTTTCTGGACCAGTGGGATTTTTTCCACTTGAGGGGACTAACAGTTTGCAAGAATATGGTGGTCCTTGTTTTAGTTCCGCTAAATCGACTTCGCCTTCTTCGACAGTTATAGTTTCGTCGAAGGTTTCTGGATCTTCGTCATCCATCTCAACATACGCTATCCTCTCTCTTTTATGAGTTTTAGTTGCCTTGGCTTTCTCAGCTTTAAGGCGTTCGACCTGTCGAACTCTATCAGCCAGTTGGGCCATGTCTCTCAGGTATTGAGTGTCTAACTTCTTCCTAATGGAATAATCTAAGCCGCCTGCGGCTATTTCGACTAACTCATGTTCTGGCACTTGTGTAAAACATCTTGCTTTGAGCAACCTAAACCTATTTAGATATTCGTCTATAGGTTCAGTGAAACGTCTCTTTACACTGGCCAATTCTTTCAGGCTTATCTTGGTTTGTCCCATGTAGAATTGCTCATGGAACAATCTCTTCAACTGGGTCCAATGATGGATCGAATTGGGGGGAAGAGTTGTAAACCAAGTAAATGCGTTCTTTGTTAAAGAACTTGGGAAGTACTTAATCCTCAGGTTTTCGTTGTTTGAAATATCTCCTGCTTCGATCAAGTATCTCGCCACATGTTTGACAGTAGATTCTGTCGTGTCCCCAGAGAATTTAGTGAACTTAGGGACTTTACATCTAGGAGGTAAGTCTGTTTGTAACACGTATTCTGACAGTGGGGATGTGAAGTTGGGCCTACGAAAGCCCATGTTCATCCCATTCTGCGTCATGATTCTTTCGATCATGGCTGCCAGATTATTTTCCAAACCCATATTTTGGTATTGGATATGCTGAACTACTTCGTCAGCATTTTGGTTTCTGTTAACTAACCTTACCTCTGGGGTTATTACCCTAGGTTCTTCGACAGGCTGTTCCAATCGTGCCCTAAGGTTTTCTTCGACAGGCTGCTGGCCTTGGTTGATAGTGGTTTCTTCCTCTAAGAGTATACCTTGGTTTCCCCTTATTGGCGCCCTTTGGGGCTGTCGAATAGGTTGGGGTACTCCAAAGAAATCAGCCAAACGCGTCATTTGCACTGTCATCTGCTGATTCGATTGGGTGGTATTTTGTATCAGAGGATTCAGCACTGTACTTAAAGTTTGTGCCAACATTTGAACCATATCATGGTTGCTTTCGTCCATTTGTTGCCTCAAGACTGCTGTCGAGGCATTTGTAAGGCCATGTGCTACTTGGGACGTTCCTCCTAAGAGTTGGGTCCCATTTCTGTTCGCCATACCTACTCCAGAACCTTGGAGTGGCGAAGAGGCACTCACTAAAGGGTCTGAAAAAGTGGACGCAGCGTTCGTTAGGCTAGCCAAGTCAGACGTTGGCATGCCATAGAGTGGTTCTCGATTATGACCGCCTGTCATAAATCCTGGGGGAACATAAGGCCTCGTGCCTAGATTTCCCCTTGGTGGGGGAGTTCCCAAAGGCACTCTGGGGCCAGTGAACGGAGGTAATGGCCCCGTCGTTGTGACCGTTACTGCTGGTGTTGAACCAACGGTTATCGCTTCACTTACGGTTGGGATAACCGTTGTTCCCACATTCTTTTGTGGGATTTCGTTATTGTTTGGCGGATTCGCCATCTCTTCTCTTCTTCTGGCAGTATTGGTATTGTTAGTGTATATTCTACCACTTCTCAATAACATACAATACTTCTCGAAAAAGATGATATTTTGTGAAAAAAGATTAAACTTCAAAATCAACACACAGTCCCACTAGGTGTGCCAATTTGTTTACCGTGGGAATTGGTAAACAACCGCTGATCTTCCAAATGGTTACTTATTTGGTGACTCGCAGGATCGATCAGATTGATCCTAAGACATGGTTGATTTTGGGGTTTTGACTAAGTTTAACAATGGTTAAATGACAAAAAAATAAAGAAGCTTTATGTAAATTGCATGAAGAAGAGAACTTGATAAAATAAAGGAAGGCTTGAAATAAAGGCTTTCAACTGGAAAAGTAAAGGAGAAAGCAAGTAAAGTTTCTGGAAAATAAATGACTTTGATTAATAAAGTGGTGTTTCACACATACATTCTCAACAATTCTTTCTCACACGCTGGGTACTCGAATCTATATGAGTGACTTGTATATAATTGTGAACACACGCGAAAAACTGCGTGAACTACTAATATTTATACTAAACATCCCAAGTAACCGTCGGGCAGTTACACTGCTTCGAGATGACTCCACTTGGCACGTTCTCAGCGTTCGACGCTCCAGATCTTTGCACGTTGCACTTGGTAACCGCTGGGAACCGTTTTCCCTCCAAATGTTTGAATTTCAAACCGTCCCACTCTGAGCAATCGAACACCTTCGTCGAGAGGCATCTTCGACGAGCCACACCTTCTACGTCGAAGGCAACCAAATTCTCCCTTGGAAGAAATTCTCTAAGTACATTGCCATCTTCTGATGGACATTTCGACAGACCCAGCTGGTCGAAAACATCCTTCAGCTTTAATGGCTGATATTAATAAAAAAAAGGGTGTCGAATTTAGGAGCCAACAGTGTCAATACTGCACTTAAGTCACCCTATATTAGGAACGCTCCACCTCGTGAGGTGGTGATTCCGGTTCACACTCGCTTGATCCTGTTGAGCTGAGAATCGTTCTTGCCAATTACAAACTGATACCATTTCGAGTTTTGTTGCTTCATCATGCTCATTATTTTAAACCTTATAATTTCTATTTCTCCATATCACATATATCATAATTGCAACCCTACAAACAACCTTCATATCCTCCCCACTGCAGATATCAAAGGTTATAGACTTAGTATCATTAAAAGAAGATAATTGAGGATATATAATATTGGACAAACTTGATGTCCGCCAACACTGATTCATTGCACTACAACCAAACAAAATATGTCAGCCATCTCCAGTATTGTTATCACATAATTGACAATCTGACAGACATTGAACATGATGTTGTTAGAGTTGGATCTAGTCGGTAGGAAGCCCTTACCAATTCTCTAAAGAAGGTGTTTGACTCGCGGAGGAGCTTTAATGTTCCACAAACTACATCAATCCCCCTTCACTTTCCCATTCAAATTGCTCAACTGTGAGTTCCCCCACAACCGATATCCCGATCTCACACTATAGATTCCATTTTGCTCATCTTTTCAAATCATCTTATCTTCCGTTACCTCCTTCACTAAAGGAACATGTAAGATATCTTCAAGACTACATTATCAAAAAGTTCTCTTATCACTCTCACATCTCATTATTTAGTATTAGACAACATGAGATGTTTAACAGTAATATCATACACATTATCTTTGAAGGACCCGACACAACCTCTTAATTCTCTTAAAATTTACTCCGTCAGAAAAATCTATTAAAATCTATAAAGAAATAATTTAATACTGAGAGACATTTTATAAATTGTGAAAGATTTCAACTGAATACCAAAAGATTTTGTTGGTCCAAAAAATTATAATTATCTTAATTGAATAACAAAATATTTATTTGATTTTTATAAAAAATTTAATTAAAAATTTCAAAAAAAAAATCATAAAAAAGTCTTTTAAAATCTCTAAAATCTCAATCCAATACACCTTTCTTATGTCTTTTTTGTTTATTTACGAAATCAAAAAATTATACCATTAGACACCGTCATAATAAATACAATATTAAATTAAAATTTTAAATGACTATTTTAGTTTAAAAAAAAGTCTTAAAAACTAAAATAATTAGTAGAATTATATTAGCTTTTCAACTGTTTTTTAAAGATTGTTTACCATAGAAAATTCAGTTTGAATTTTAAAATTTGAAAGAATTTAATGAATTTTTATTAAAATTGCTAAATATAATATATCAATAAATAAGTTACAAAACTAATACAAATATATTAAATCTTTTAATAATAAACCAATTCTTACTAAAATAAGTTAATAGTGATTTTAAACTATTATGTCAATTAGAGCTAAATAGTGAAAAAAAGAATAAAACATCATATGATACCAGCTGGAGATGGGGCCATAACATGGGAGAAGTGTGGTAAGAGAACCAATGCAACGCAGCCATTTGTATACCAACTATAATACGTGTTACCATAAAGCACCTGACATTGATGATGGATTCTTTTGAGTAGAAATAATACAAATAGTAACGAAGTCATAAGCATAAAAAAGACAAGAATTTTCAACATGGATCAATTTCATTTGTAAGATTTGGAGCCATTCTATGATTCCAATTCATTTTTAATTATCAATTATTAGTAGCCAAAATGCAAGGAACCAAATGAGAGACGCGTTGCAATTGTTGTTGTATGGTGGTTTGAAAAATGTTAGTTCAGATCCAAGTACATGGATTGACAGCTAGCACATATGCTTAACATTCGTTGAGTTTTTAACCTATTCATTCTTAGGAAAAATAATTAGTATAAAAAACAAAAGATCGTTGACATCACATAACATTCCACCACACCAAATTTACATTTTCTTAATTATGATTGAATATGTTTGGGTCATTTCTAAATTAAGCAATTCAAAATTTCAAACAAGATACTCGTCTAGAAGATTCATAACAAAAGGTTCAAAAGTGGATTTTAAGTAGAAAGATGCAGTGAATAAATAGATTTTTACCCTGATCAAAAGTAAACATTATGTCCTCTAATGCATCAGTTGTCGTCCAATTCAATCAGATAGTTGTCTGCACAACACACCACATCATGCACGAATAATTTTAACCGCTCTTAATATATAAAGGGAAAGTGTGTTACATCAGGTATTCAAATTCATTCTCACTCACATTATTTCTGATTCTCATATTGACTTGAGTGTTGGATTGCCAATCTTGCAGGTCCGCTCTACTATGTCACATCAAAAGTATTGCTCTACCACAATGAGACACTACTCTACCACCTCAACTTTTATTTCTAGTTCCTAACCAAACAGTGACGTTGTTTATAGGAATCGACTTCTGATTCCTACTAATTTCCATAAAAAAATTGTTTCTCCACCAAAGACCGATCATTGATCTCTTTTCTTAAAGCTTCAGTCTCTTCCTCATAAAAATCTATTACCAGATTCATCGAGCATGGTGACATCCAAAGTCACTCATCTGCTGCTCAACGGAAAGTTGTTGTTGCGATCACTGAAGCTGCCAAAGCTCCACCAATTCCTCCCCTATTTTTGATGGAAGACAGTCATATTCTGATAGCATCTCCATCTGATCCTATGCAACAAGATTTCGTTCCTCCAAGAGTTAGTCAAAGATCATTCTAAGTTATCTCGTTCTTTAGATCTATACAACAACCTTATCCGGACACACTATCACATCGACCTCCTTCACAACCTGTTGTACATGGACACAAAATGTTCCCAAGCCTTGAGCTGTTGCAAGCAAGTCTTGAAGTAAATGGAGCTACGACTTGCTGAATAGTGTCTACAACATACTACAACATAAAAACTCACAATTCCTTACTAATATGATACTCGTGATTGGAAAGAACCTCCAATACATTCCACCAAGGGACAACATTGTACGAGAGGAAGTCTTTCAGGGAAACCGAGATGCCACATTAGAGCCAATTCCCATTGGCATAACTATCTTACTTGGAGAGTCCTCGAGATCACCAGCTTGCAATCGACATCAAGGATATAACTTTCCGCCACCCGATTTTGGAGGAAGAAGTGATAACCATACTCCTCCTGAAATTCATTGATCTCGTCGTTCACCAGTACACCATTCTCGAAGAAGGGAAAAACATGACATAAACACTTCATCTTCAGAGTGAAAGAAAACACATGTTGTCTATATGTATCCTTACTAGTAGAGTCTTAAGGTCTTTAGAGAAACCTCTTAAGCTACAAAGCTACGAAAAAACTAGATATATAGATGAACATGTAAATAACATAATGGATTACTACTACGTCTAAGTTCCTATGAAATGCAAGCTCTTCTCACTGATTCTGACGGGAGTCGCGATGATGTGGTTCAAAACCCTTCATGGAGAAAGTATAAATTCGAGGAGGGATATGTGTGACGCTTTCACTACCCAGTTTACACCCGAAAGCGACAATCTATAACCATGGCCGTACTCAGTGGGGTCACACAGAAGAAAAAAAAAGAAGGAAACTCCACATGGATACATTGATCATTTTAAAAAAGTGCTAGTGGAATTACGAGACACACATTTAAACTATGTTCTTCAGATAAAAAGATGTCAAACACAATGTCTGACACAATGTGTATATGTATGACAAGATAATTACGTAGCGCACAAAATAAAAGAAAAATATAAATAACACGAATTGGTAACCCAATATGGTGCAAAATCACTTATCACAACTACAAAAGTATCTTTTGTAACGCCACCGATTTTATTTCACCACGCCAAAGGATTCACCGTGGTAGAATCTATTCAATTATGCGCTTTTATTTTATTTTCATTTTTAATCCCACTTCTCACCATGGTTGGAACTTCCAACCGTGGTGAAAAGTGGCGCATGATCATGAGTTCAAATCTTATTGTTGTTGTTCTACTGATTTATTTTTATATTTTATTAAAATATATATAATAATGGTTGTTTAATACAACCATTGTTGTATGTAGCGCATGGTCATGAGTTCGAATCTTGTTGTTTTTGTTGTTGTTGTTGTTGTTGTTATTGCTCTACTGCTACATTTATTATACTTTATTAAAAAACATACAACAATAGTTGTTTAATATAATCGTTGTTGTATGTAGCGTGTTTATTGAGTTTTTTTTGCCGTCCTTAAATAAATATTGGTCGTCTATTTAGTGATTATCAACGCGCAAGACACCACCATAAGTGATCCGCGTGAAACCTAAAACTTAGAAGAACTTCCAACTTAAACGAAATTCATCTTCTACCTCCAAACGTCATCGTTCATTTGCGAAACATTATTTCTCAACAAAACCAAGCTTAAAAATATCATTTCTTCCATAAACAAAACTCAAAAACATCATATCTTTCATTAACAAATTTCATAACTCCATCATCTCTTCTCTAACTTGAATGAGACAAGGAAAGTATGGATTTAAGTTAGCAATGTTAGTTATTGTTATTCTTTTTTTTGTTTTGTTATTCTTGTTTTTGTTGTTGTTGTTGTTGTTTTTGTTGTTGTTGTTGTTATTGTTAGAATAAAATTTGGTTCTGCAATTTTATCTTTGAGTTTTGATGACAACAAATGAGTATGTTTGTATGAATAATTTTGGTACTCTAATGTTTGTTATTTTGATTATTTAACAAACTGGTTCAACTTCTAATGAAAGACACTGCCAAGATATAAGAAGAGAATAAGTTCCACTCCTAGCTACACAAGTTCTGATGAACAATAGCAAAAGCTTTAAAAGACTATGAAGTTGTGACTCTGATACATGTCCAAGAAACTAAGTTCCGAAGATCTGAAGACATAAGTTCTAACTGAAGTCCAAATGCTAAAGACTTATGTTTCTGAAGACAAAGGGTTCTCAAGACCAAGTGCTGAAGATTCTAATAGACGAAGTTCTGAAGATTTTGAAGACTTGAAGTTCTGGTAGTCCAAGGTTATACAAAGGCTTCTAAAGACCAAGTGCTGAAGATTATGAAGACACGGTTCTGAAGACTCTGAAGACTTGAAATTCTGAAGACCTAAGTGTTATTCTCATTCTTCCAACACATGCTCAGAAACCTCTGACGTCAGAAGAAAAAGAGGATAAAATTATGTGGTACAAAAAGTACATGGTACAAGCAAATCATTCCATTCCACTAACATGAAGGATGGACATTGCGTACGATCTTGTCTCCCACGTAATTATTCAAGCTGCCAACTTTCTGGAAGTTCCAGAAATACCCTTCAATGGTTATAATATTTTATTGGCTATAAAAGGGCTTGAAGACTATGAGAGAAGGTTACTAATTCCCGTTCTCTAAAGACTGTTCATACGCTTTCATTTCTCTAGTCTATTTTTGTTGAAAATTTGTTTACATATCAGCTTGTGTAGAAGCATATCTTTTGTAAACAAACTTTGTTCAAACAGTTGTTTGATTTTTCCTTAAGGGACCGGTTGGTTAGAATCCTTGAGAAGTCTAAAATTAGCGTGTCTTAGAAGTTGTAACGTTAGTCACTTGCAGTTAGCTTGTGCATTATAATAATTTGTTTGATTATTGGATCAAGTCCTTGTTGAGAAAGGAGAAATCACCTTGGCGGGTGGACTAGACTAGCTTCATAGTTTTCAAGTGAACTAGTATAAACATAACTTGTTCTTTCCTTCTTGCATCTTATCACTATTATAACTAAGTGAAGTAACTAGTTACGGTTTTAAGGGGATTTTAAAAGGAAAAGTTTTTTATTTAAATCCCAATTCAAACCCCACTTTCTTGTGTGTGATACGGTGGCAGAACCGACTGTTAATACTGGTTTGTGTTTTTTGTTCGCAAATGTCGCGGTAAGCAAGAGTCGCCACTGACTTTTATTTTATCCAATCAGGAAAAGGAAAAAGAACAGAAAAAACCTTTTTCGAGATGTTTCTGAGTACGGGGGGTAGATTATAGAAAGGGAAGGTGTTAGCACCCTTTCTATCCATGGTTTTCCATGGGCTCTTAGGTACTTGCTCATTTTCAAAGCTGCTTGTGTGTGCTTGTTTTGAAAAGTTTTGTTTTACTTCGTATTAACCCTTGTTTCTGTCCTCAAGAGTGTTACGAAGTTGTTTTTGAAAACTTTGTTTGGAAAGTGTTGGTGTGAAAAAGTTTTTGTTTGTTTGAGCAAGTACCTAGGAACTAATCTACCTACTCGGAAAAGGTTTGTTCATTTTCCTTTTAGACAATGCTATCTCATTATTGAGAAACAGGTAGCATCGTCGTTGGAGTTTTTTTTTAGGGACATTCGAAGGGACAAATACGATCACAAAAGCAATGTTAGGAAATGTTAGTAATCATCCTAAAGCCTTAGAGATCTTTTTTCGAGGCAACATCCGAATGGGTCATTTTAGATCTTTCGGGGCTAGAGGATAACCATTAACAAACCCTATATTTCATGACCGTTTACCGAAGGCAATCGGAGTAGAGTAAACCCTGGGAGTGAGCATGTGCGAGTGTAATTTCAGTTAATTTATCTTTGCATATTTAGGATTTTCTACCGTATTAATTTTCAGTTTGTCTTTCCATACAATCCTATTAACATTCATCTAGGTAGTTTATAGTTTGCGGAAATAAAAAGCAAGAAAGTTAAAGTCCTAGCTATTACAGGGCTTTTGCAGATACATAATTATTTTGACTGAAAATAAAGATGCAGAATTGAAACCCTAATTACTATTACAAACTCGGAGCAGTTACAATAATAATAAAAAGGAAATTAAAAAATGCACGCGGCGACTTAAATGCGAGAATAATTAGCAAACCTAAGAAAATCTAGTTGAAAAAGATTTAGGTTAGTTTTTTGAGAAAAATTAATTAGGTTATGTAAAAATTAAACCCTAATTTCTAATTGATTTAAATTATGAAAAAAAGAAATTAAACTACCCTAAATAATTAATCTAATTAATTAAGAAAATAAAATATTTTTTATGAAAAAAATGATTTTTATGTTTAATTAAATAAACCTAAAAAACTTAATTAATTTTAATTACTAAAAAATGTTAATTTTGAAGAAAAAAAAGTTAATAAAAAAACCTAAAACCTAATTAATTTTAATTAATAAAAAATGTTAATTTTGGAAAAAAAGTTAATTTAAATACCTAAATCTTAATTAGTTCGTATAAAAAAAGGTTAATTTAAAAAAAAAAGGTTAATTAAAAAATAACCTAAAAAAACTAATTAATTTTAATTAAAAAAGGTTAATTTTGAAAAAAAGGAGAAAGAATTAAGTTTGCCAAAAAATAGATAGGGGAAGAAACATCAATGAAAATAGGGTTAGAAAATAAAAATAATGCAAATGTCAGGGGTGAGTGTTAACCCAAAAATTAATTTAAAACTTAAAATTAAACTAAAAAAAACCTAAAATTAATTATTCGAGTTTATTATGAAAAATTATGAAAAATCAAAGGTTTGTGAAAAATGTTATGTTTTATGAAAAATGTTTTAAATAGAAAGAATGAGAATAGGTAAAAGGATAAATAAAAAGGAAGAAAACCAAAATCAATAGGGGTGGTTGTTGAACCCACGCCCTTAACCTTCTCAAGATGTCTGCCTCGCTATGCATTGGTGGTTATTCTGTTTTGGCCTCAGCGTTTTGTAATAACCCTGCACGGAATCATGTCTAAATCTGCAGTGTTGAATCTCATGAACACATTAAATAAATTACTATATCATGAAATACAAATAAAGAAAATATATGAAATTTTGCAATATTAAAACCGATATGGCATGTATGAATGCTTCTATACTCTTTTGATCATGGAGATCAAGCCAGCCTTATCCTTACTGGAGAAGTAGTGAGATGTGAGTTTGTAACAAGGATGACTTGTTTGTAGTGAGATGGGGGTTTGTAATAAGGATTTCAAGGTTTTTAGGGTTCTTGAAAGAATTTGATATTTTGACAGGGTTATGACAAATGTTTTTTTTCCTGTTTTGTCGTGTCCTGTTTGTGTGAAAAAGTAAGATTATATAATAGAAATTAGAGAAAATATATGGGCTTTGAATGTGCAATTGGGCCTCCAATAACCACAAGCAATAGTGCAAATTTTTATTCACTTGAGTCCGTCACGTTCTAGGCTAAATCACAGGGACTTAAGTGCAAATTTTTAAGTTGAAATTTGAAAACAAAATGTAGCCTACATCGAGAACTAACTCCTTTTCAAAAATGGGCTAAATCGGATAATCGGTGAATTAATTATGAATTTTTGAAGTTTCGCCTCAAACATAGTTATTTTGGGCTCCAGTGTCAACTCTGACGCGTTCTTCAATAAAAAACTGGTATTGATTGGAGCATAACCCGGTCTCGACTTTAGAAGATAATTTGTAGATCTCTGATTCAGTGACCTTGTTTAAAAATATGGACCCGATCCGATAAAAATTGACCGAGTTATGAATTTTTGAAGTTTCGACCCAGATGAAATAATATTCAGTATTCAGGATTTTCGGCGCGTCACGCGCATTCTGGGCAAAAAACGAATGCCTTTTGGATACCGTTCAAACTTGATATCTCCTGTGAAAATATAGCCAACTCAATTTATGAAATTTTGGTGCCGGAACCAGCTCAATACAATGAAAATTGACCAAGTTACAATTTTATGAATATGACGCAAATAAACTTGTCACAAATTTTTTGTATAAAAATACTTGATAAATCTGCATTTTTGAAGATCTTCTGATTGAAATTGGCTTTCATCCTTGAGAGATGAAAACGTAGATGACATCAAGACGGAATTTTGGCCACCGGAACGGGTTCAAAACAAGCCACGATATTCAAGTTATGAATTTTTTAGTGCATAAAAACTGCACTTTCAGCACATTTTTTCACCACGTTTCTTCGGGAAAACTCACACATTCAGAGACCTTCTTTAAAGAATTGACTCTTGAGCCGAACCTGAATTTGAGAATACATTATCAGAGATATTTTAGTGAAAGAACACCTCAATATGACACGCCGGGTTGGACTTGTGAATCTTTGAACCCCGAATCATTGCAAAACAACGAACCAATATTCAACACGGAAAATACTCTGAGAACATCCATTGGAGAAATAAACATCACTTGTAACCTGAAGAAGCTTGCTAAATATACCTTGATTCCATAATCATACAACCAATGATATGCGTGTATGTAATAATGAAATGTAAGCCAAAAGGTCGAAATAAAGAGGGTAAATTTTGGGATACAACAGTTGCCCCTATTCAATCTTCTTAAACCTGAGGATGTAGATTGGTTGTCTGCCTTTCGTAATCTGAAGGTGAAAGATGATTGAACACTAGAGTGCCTAGAAATTTGCACTTGTCTGAGATGGTGCTGGACTGTGTAGGTAGTATCGGGAATGGGCTTACAGATGCCATTTGGAGGAGATGACGGAAGGTCACCGGAGATGGGCTTAAAGATGCCATCGGAAGATATGACGGAGAATCATCGGGGATGGGCTTAAAGATGCCATCTAGAGGATGTTGATTTCCCGAGATATTACTTTGATGAGAATTCCTGTTCCTGTCGTTGAGGAGGAATCTACTGAGGAATGTTGATCTCTGTCTTGGGAGAAATAGAATTTTAGGAACTTCAGTTGTCCGTTACTCTACTGTGTAATCATCTCTTAGTCGAGGATATGAAAATGAACTGCTATTTGGTCGTGCTCCAGGCCTTACAGTGATTTGCTGAGGATAATAAGACTGACTGCTATCTGGTTGTGCTCCAGGTTTCACAGTGACTTACTGGGGAGATGAGATTGAACTTGCTATCTGGTCGTGCTCCAGGCTTTGCAATCTCAAAAACTGTTATCTGGTTGTGCTCCAGGCTTCAGAAGGAATTAAGTGGTTATCCGGTCGCATCCGGGTTTCAACTTGAATTTAAGGCATACTAACATCTGGTTGTTTCAAGGCTTCTATAGTAATTGGCCGAGTAAACTACTATCTGGTCGAATTCCAAGCTTCGCAGTACCTTATACTGTTATCTGGTCGTGCTCCAGGTTTCACCGTGTCTCTTGTCATTATCTGGACATGCTCCAGACTTCACATCGTCTCTTACTGTTATCTGGCCGTGCTCCAGGTTTCACAGTCTCTTTTACCGTTATCTGGTCGTGCTCCAGGCTTCAGTGATTTGGGGAAATTAAGCTGTTATCTGGTCAGTTTTCGGGCTTCATAGCTTCTTTAACTGGAATAGAAATCTTAGTATCGATTTGACTGAACCAGGGAAAGGTCTCGAGTTGTCTTCAACTGGGAGAGAAATCTTAGTATCGATTTGACTGAACCCGAGAGAGGTCTCGGATTAACTTTGACTGGCATAGAAATCAGGGGAATCTTAGCGGCGATTCGGCTGACCCAGACGAAAGTCTTAGAATATCTTCAACTAGAATAGAAACCTTAGTGTCATTTTGACTGAACTAGAGAAAATCTTGAAAAGTGTTGGAATATCTTCAACTAGAATAAAAACCTTGGTGTCAGTTTGACTGAACCAGAGAGAACTTGTGAGAACTTGATTGCATCTTTCCCTGAAAGGTAAAGAGTTAGTCGTATGTAATGTCATGATGTATGAAATGTATTGAGTAATGATGTTCTCAAAATAAATGAGATTGTGCTGTTTAATATGTATGTGCATGCCATGATGTATGGATATGCAATGCTATTGTGATATTCTCTAACTGGGGAAAATAAATCCTGGACTGCTGTTGGAGAATGTAAGGAGTTGAATTCTTTGTTTCCGTTGGGGATAGTGACCGAAGTTGATTAGCTGGGGATTTACATCCATTTTGATTGAGAACATTCTGCCGGAGGAGACTCTGTCTGAGAATAACCCTGCGAGGGAATGACTATGTGGGGAAGAGAGATATTATGTTGGAAGATCTGCTGATTTGGAGAAATAAACTCAATTGGGGATGAACTTCCATTACTGGATAGAAGAGCTCTGTTGGAGATTGAGCTTCCGCTGTCATAGAAATAAACTCTGCTCGAGAGATGGCTTTATAAACTGCTCATGGTTATAAAACTCAGCTGGGGAATGCAGATATCAACTTTCTGAAGGAACCTGCTAGGGAAGGAATTCCTGCTTGGGGATACGAAGGTCGGACCTTGGTTGTCTCGGCTCTGTGGGGAATATAGGTATCACTGGCTTGTATGTGATAGTGACTTCGCTTCCAACTGTCTCTGCCCCTTGTACCATGCTGGAAAAAGTACATGTGGAGATTTTGTAGATGGATCTATGTCGTGATTGTACTTGAACATGTATTTAATGAGTGTCAGGATGACATCCGTCTCTGGATCGTATCTGAACTGTATTTGAAACATGTGTTGAATGAGTTTCAGAATGACATCCGTCTCCGAATCGTATCTGAACTGTACTTAGAGGAGAATCTGAAGTAAGTATCAGGATGACATCCGTCTCTGGATCGTACCTGAACTGTTTCTAGAAGAGAAATCTAGAATAAGTACCAGGATAACATCCGTCTCTGGATCGTACCTGAACTGTTTCTCAATGCATGCAAATCTTGAATGAGTGCAGAATGACATCCGTCTCTGGATCGTATCTGAATCGTTTCTCGATGTATGAAAATCTTGAATAAGTAGCAGAATGACATCTGTATCTGGATCGTATTTGAGCCGTTTCTCGATGTATGAAAACCTTGAATAAGTATCATAATGACATCCGTATCTGGATCGTATCTGAATCGTTTCTCGATGTATGAAAATCGTGAATAAGTAGCAGAATGACATCCACATCTGGATCATATCTGAACCGTTTCTCGATGTATGAAAATCTTGAATAAGTAGCAGAATGACATCCGCATATGGATCGTATCTGAACCGTTTCTCGATGTATGAAAATCTTGAATAAGTAGCAGAATGACATCCGCATCTGGATCGTATCTGAATCGTTTCTCGATGTATGAAAATCTTGAATAAGTAGCAGAATGACATCCGTATCTGGATCGTATCTGAACAATTACTCAATGTATGAAAATCTTGAATAAGTGGCAGAATGACATCCGTATCTGGATCGTATATAAACCGTTTCTCGATGTATGAAAATCTTGAATAATTAGCAGAATGACACCCGTATCCGGATCGTATCTGAACCGTTTCTCGATGTATGAAAATCTTGAATAAGTAGCAGAATGACATCTGCATCTGGATCGTATCTGAACCGTTTCTCGATTCTGGTGCTCTTGATGAATGTTGATCAAGGTATAAGTCTTCCACTGATAGACAGGTAACGGGACATATTCGTACGTTTTAAATCCCTAACTTTTGCCTGGACCGCCCTTTCGGGTTTTCAGTCCACCGGGATACCCTTTTTTCCCAAGCCGCCCTTTCGGGTTTTCGACTTGCCGGGTGTACATATTTTTTCATTTTTTATCCCTAATTTTCTCCCGAACCCTTTCGATTCTCCGGGATTCCCTTATTTTTGCCTAAGTGTGTCAACCTAGCGGGTCTTTTTTCATGCGTAGTATTTTCCGACTATGTCAACGCTTTCAGGATGTAGAGAGTTGTCACTGTCCATAGTGTTGTGTTGTAGTACTATCAAAAATGTTTTCGTGATGGCACATGATTCGGTATTGGAATGCGTGCATAATGCCCCAAGCGATTCAGATGGAGATCTTCCCCTAGTTATTTGGCACTTTCAGAGAGACTTCCCCAGGTGTGTTTAGACATCATGTCATGCCCCTTGCTTATGGAAGACCTGTTATTGGAAGTGTCTTTCCCGCTGAGGTGATTCTGTCCATTAAGAGGACGTTTGTTCATTGAATATCCATTGTATGGATTTCTCTGTTGTCAAACAATTAGTCATATGCAAACAATGTCATTTAAAGAATGCAAAACTCATGTCTGTCTTGAATTTTTAAAAAAAAATGTGTTTTGTGTAGTAACACGAAATTTGCAAGAATGTGATATCAACTCAGGATTCGTAACAAAGCCTACAGGAGTCGGGATACCTTCGTAACAGTATGCTCTCAAACTAACCCATGCTTCAGCTAGGACTTTTAAGGGTTATAACGTAGCCTGGTTCACGGTTCAAGAAACAAAGGATAAAGGCTCAAATTTTATTTGTACCCAACCCGCTCTTCGTGATGTTCTTCCGTCCTATGCTCAGTTAATTGCGCGTTTAGATCCCAATTGAGTCTGGAAGCTTTGCTCTGATACTTGGTGATGATTCATAAATTGAACATTTGTTTTGAAAAGGCAGTCATTTTTGTAATCTTATTTTTGTCGAGGATTTGTAGTAACCTCTTTTTTTGTTTTGTTTTCGTTATCCCTTCTTTTGCCCGAACTGTTTCTTTTGTGATTACAGTCAGCAGGATGCCCCAATTTTCTCTTAAGTCTCCTTCATAGGTTTTGACTTAATGGGCTTTTATTTCGAGAGATAATGACCACCTGTCTTGACGATTATACAGAACTATCACTGTCTTTTATTTTGGAAGGACGTCTTCAATGCCATTCATTGTGTACGAAGCGGCAGATTGTGACTGAATGCGCCTCTGAATTAACTGAGAAAACTACCCTGCCCCAGGTTATGATTAATGGTTTTAATTTGTGCGAAAAGAAAAACTCCTACTTCTTTGGCTCGAAGGGGTTGACTAGGGATTGTCTTCCTTATAACTCCACTGTTTAGGATTAGAAACAACACTTGTACATCGTCAGATGGGTCTGTTCAAAAGCATACCGTAGAGGTTGTGGTATCATTTTCGTCATCCTCCCTCTAAGGCTTAGAGTTTTTAATCGAGAGTTGAATATCACAAAAGGAAATAAGAATGCATTTTTGAAATAGTGAATATGAATGAATTGATTCAAGACAAATATGTGCAATGCATTGATGAAATAACGAGGTTTGATATGAATAAATGTTCAAACAAATCAAAAGAAAATTACACATTGAAAATTCTAATGAACGAAAAGTCTTCTTGTGAGAACTTGTCACTTCAGATGGTATGCCTTGGAGGGATGGCAGAAGAACTCAGCCTGACCGTCTTGTGTGAATTCTAGCGCTCATTCATTAATCAGGTCTTGAATTTTATTTATCAACGCCCAACAGCTGTTGGTGTCATGTCCAGGACTATTAGAGTGGTACGCACTTCTTGCATTTGGATTGTACCTTGGGGAGGCTATGTTAGGATTCTGAGGAGTGTCCCTTAACATAACTAACTTGGCCTTCAACATGCATTGTAATGCTTGAGCCAATGACATGTTGATTTCTGTGAAGCATCTTTCAGATGTATTCTTCTTATGCGGATTTCCCCGTTGTCGTTGGCGAGGTTGTGGTTGGGCTTGTGATGTAGTAGCAATATGGAAAGGTCTGTTCCTGACCAAACCAAACTCTTCTCTCATTGGGGGCTGAGTAATGCCTTGATCCACAATTTTAACTGTTTGTTTCATGGATCTGCATCCATCTTGGTGAAGCTTGTTGAGGAAGGCTCTTAGCCCTTCTTGTCCTCGAGCTAACTTTTGGATAAGATCCATCTGCCCCAGCATCTGGATTCTCATTGCTTCTACCTCAGCTTGCTGTTGTTCCAATTGTTCATCCTTGTTGTTGTCAGGACGTTCCTTGGTCAGATTCCTGACGAAGAGTATTTTTAGGTCTTCTTGCCCCTTGGATAGATTCAGGAGAAATTCCTTGAACTGGGCATCCTGAGCTTGGAGATCTCTGTTGTCTTGTTGGAGAGCCATTGCTAAAATAAACAGCAGGAACATGAGAGACCTGCTTTGAAACCTGCTTATGCAATGATATGTATTATATATGTATGCGATGTTTTCAAGGATCTCGCGAGGTAAACAAGAAAATGTCAGAAGTTGAAATTTGCAGGTTTGATTGAAAAACTTTGTATCGTTGAGAGTCCTTCTACGAGAGTCAAGCTCACCATATCAAGTGGGTCATAGCCCCCGACTCAAGTTGTTGAGTTTTGATCTTCTGACGACATTGGCTAAAGGAAAATAAATCCCCTTGCCCCTTTCTAGACGTCTGATTTATCATAACCTGCATCACAGGTCCTCGAGATCCTTGAAATGGTTAAAGAAATGTTAAGGCATGATGTGATGATGTGTATGATATGCTTTTAAGCAAAGGTGCGAAGTGATGTAAGCAAGTAAACCCTGCAAGAAATCCAAGTTATTGGATGATAATTGTAAACAAAACCTACAAGGAACTCATGTTGTCAGGTAATAAAACTCTGCAAGTAGTTCAAGTTGAAAGCACACAAGTCACGCAAACAACCTTAGGTTTAGGCTTGCATGGGTTTTAAGGTCATAGCCTCTTGAAGCTGGATTAGTTCAACCTGTCCTATAAATAGTAACCGGGTTCTAAGGGGTCTCAATATCACTGATCTTTCCCCTAAGCCTTGTTCAATCGACGATTGACTCGTAATCAAACAAAACTCAGAAGTCAAACCTCAATGAGTGTAGCATCGAGTATCTGTCGACCTTGGGCATACACCAAAGTCGGCCATCTCGCTACGTCCTACTGGCCAAGTTGTGCAATTAAAGGTTCTAAGGTCAGTTGATGCTTTATGACACCAGGTGGCGGCCCCGTACATCTCCCTGATTGACTCAAGGTTTACGGGTACCAACCAAAGTGCCACATCAACGTGGCTATTTATTGCTACTTACCTAAAAGGTGTTTCCCGATCCGAGTGTAGGATCAAATAACCCAAACAATTCCCATAAATATAAAGCAAGCAAGACAATCAAGAGAAAGAAATTAAATATGACCTAGATCCTAAGGTTTACCCCACTTTATATTTTATTCCCCAGCATAGTCACCAGTTCTCTGTTAAGGGTGCAGAACCGAATGTTAATACTGATTTGCATTTTTTGTTTGCAAATGTCGCGGTAAGCAAGAGTTGCCACCCACTTTTATTTTATCCAATCAGGAAAAGGAAAAAGAACAGAAAAAATCTTTTTCGAGATGTTTCTGAGTACGGGGGGTAGATTATAGAAAGGAAAGGTGTTAGCACCCTTTTTATCCATGGTTTTCTATGGGCTCTTAGGTACTTGCTCATTTTGAAAACTGCTTGTGTGTGCTTGTTTTGAAAAGTTTTATTTTACTTTGTATTAATCCTTGTTTCTGTCCTCAAGAGTGTTACGAAGTTGTTTTTGAAAACTTTGTTTGGAAAGTGTTGGTGTGAAAAAGTTTTTGTTTGTTTGAGCAAGTACCTAGAAACTAATCTACCTACTAGAAAAAGGTTTATTCGTTTTCCTTTTAGAAAATGCTATCCCATTATTGAGAAATAGGTAGCATCGTCGTTGGAGTTTTTTTTAGGGACATTCGAAGGGACAAATACGATCACAAAAGCAATGTTAGGAAATGTTAGTAATCATCCTAAAGCCTTAAAGATCTTTTTCTGAGGCAACATCTGAATGAGTCATTTTAGATCTTTCGGGGCTAGAGGACAACCACTAATAAACCCTATACTTCATGACCGCTTACCGAAGGCAACCAGAGTGTAGTAAACCCTAGGAGTGAGCATGTGCGAGTGTAATTTCAGTTAATTTATCTTTGCATATTTAGGGTTTTCTACCGTATTAATTTTCAGTTTGTCTTTCCATACAATCCTATTAACATTCATCTAGGCAGTTTATAGTTTGCGGAAATAAAAAGCGAGAAAGTTAAAGTCCTAGCTATTACAGGGCTTTTGCAGATACATAATCATTTTGACCGAAAATAAAGATGCGGAATTGAAACCCTAATTACTATTATAAACTCGGAGCAGTTACAATAATAATAAAAAGGAAATTAAAAAATGCGCGCAGCGACTTAAATGCGAGAATAATTAGCAAACCTAAAAAAATCTAGTTGAAAAAGATTTAGGTTAGTTTTTTGAGAAAAATTAATTAGGTTATGTACAAATTAAACCCTAATTTCTAATTGATTTAAATTATGAAAAAAAGGAATTAAATTACCCTAAATAATTAATCTAATTAATTAAGGAAATAAAATATTTTTTATGAAAAAAATGATTTTTATGTTTAATTAAATAAACCTAAAAAACTTAATTAATTTTAATTACTAAAAAATGTTAATTTTGAAAAAAAAAGGTTAATAAAAAAACCTAAAACCTAATTAATTTTAATTAATAAAAAAATGTAAATTTTGGAAAAAAGTTAATTTAAATACCTAAATCCTAATTAGTTCGAATTAAAAAAAAGGTTAATTTAAAAAAAAAAGGTTAATTAAAAAATAACCTAAAAACCTAATTGATTTTAATTAAAAAAGGTTAATTTAGAAAAAAAGGAGAAAGAATTAAGTTTGCCAAAAAATAGATAGGGGAAGAAACATCAATGAAAATAGGGTTACAAAATAAAAATAATGCAAATGTCAGAGGTGGGTGTTGACCCAAAAATTAACTTAAAACATAAAATTAAATTAAAAAAAAACCTAAAATTAATTATTCGAGTTTATTATGAAAAATTATGAAAAATCAAAGGTTTGTGAAAAATGTTAGGATTTATGAAAAAAGTTTTAAATAGAAAGAATGAAAATAGGTAAAAGGATAAATAAAAAGGAAGAAAACCAAAACCAATAGGGGTGATTGTTGAACCCACACCCTTAACCTTCTCAGGATGTCTGTCTCGCCATGCATTGGTGGTTATTCTATTTTGGCCTCAGTGTTTTGTAATAACCCTGCACGGGATCCTGTCTAAATCTGCAATGTTGAATCTCATGAACACATTAAATAAATTACTATATCATGAAATACAAATAAAGCAAATATATGAAATTTTGCAATATTAAAACCGATATGGCTTGTATGAATGTTTCTATACCTTTTTGATCATGGAGATCAAACCAGCCTTACCCTTACTGGAGAAGTAGTGAGATGTGGGTTTGTAACAAGGATGACTTGTTTGTAGTGAGATGGGGGTTTGTAATAAGGATTTCAAGGTTTTCAGGGTTCTTGAAAGAATTTGATATTTTGACAGGGTTGTGGCAAATGTTTTTTTTCCGTTTTGTCGTGCCCTGTTTGTGTGAAAAAAATGAGATTATATAATGGAAATTTGAGAAAAGATATGGGTTTTGAATATGCAATTGGGCCTCCAATAACCACAAGCAATAATGCAAATTTTTATTCACTTGAGTCCGTCACGTTCTAGGCTAAATCGTAGGGGCTTAAGTGTAATTTTTGAAGTTGAAATTTGAAAACAAAATGTAGCCTACATCGAGAACTAACTCCTGTCCAAAATGGGCTCAATCGGATAAATGGTGAATTAGTTATGAATTTTTGAAGTTTCGCCTCAGACATACTTATTTTGGGCTCCAGTGTCAACTCTCACACATTCTTCAATAAAATACTGGTATTGATCGGAGCATAAACCAGTCCCGACTTTAGAAGCAAAGTTATAGATCTATGAGTCAGTGACCTTTTGTAAAGAAATGGACCCGATCCGATAAAAATTGACCGAGTTATGTATTTTCGAAGTTTCGAATTAGATGAAATAATATTCAGCATTCAGGATTTTCGGCGCGTCACGTGCACTATGGGCAAAAATCGAAGGCCTTTTGGATACCGTTCAAACTCGATATCTCCTATAAAAATGTAGCCAACTCAATTTTTGAAAATTTGGTGTTGGAACCAGCTCAATACGATGAAAATTGACCAAGTTACAATTTTCTGAACATGACGCAAATAAACTTGTCACAAATATTCTGTATAAAAATACTTGATAAATCCGCATTTTTGAAGATCTTCTGGTCGAAATTGGCTTCCAGCCGTGAGAGATGAAAACGTAGATGACATCAAGATGGAATTTTGGCCACCGGAACGGGTTCAAAACAAGCCACGATCTTCAAGTTGTGAATTTTTTAGTGCGTAAGAACTGCACTTTTAGTACACTTTTTCACCATGTTTCTTCGGGAAAACTCACACATTCGGAGACCTTCTTTAAAGAATTGACTCTTGAGTCGAACCTGGATTTGAGAATATGTTATCAGAGATATCTTGGCGAAAGAAAACCTGAATATGATGCACCGGGTTGGACTTGTGAATCTTTGAACCCCAAATCGTTGCAAAACAGCGAACCGATCTTCAGCACGAAAAATACTCTGAGAACATCCATTGGCGAAATAAACGTCACTTGTAACCTGAAGAAACTTGATAAATATACCTTGATTCCATAACCATAAAACCAATGATATAAGCGTATGTAATAATGAATGTAAGCCAAAAGGTCGAAATAAAGAGGGTAAATTTTGGGGTACAACATTCTGTTTTTCACACCTTCAGTTGACATCAGAGCTCCGGTTCTGAGGAGTTAATAAATATTCAAATTTTTATCAAGCACCTAACAATGTTCAATATCGATCCAGATTGTGTGAAAAACAATGGCAGATAAAGGTAACACTGCTACTGTAAATGGTGATAATATGTATAATGATAGAGATCAGTATAATGCTAAACCTCCCATGTTTGATGGAGAAAAGTTTGACTATTGGAAGGACAAGATTGAAATTTATTTTCTAAGATTGAGAAAAACTTTTCTGATTTAAATGAATAATTATTTGTTTTAGAAAATAAAATCTTGCTCTGAAAAGTAAAGTCTCAAGGTTAGAAGAAGAGGTTATCTCTAGCACATCTTTTACTGATGAAGTAATCAGATATGTTAGAGCTTTTCAGCACTTCCTTGCTAAAAGCATAGATAAAAGCAATATAGATTCAATGATCTATGGAGTTATCAGAAATGGAAGTAGAGGCTTAGGATATTCAGGACCATAAAAGATAATTGATGAGACTCCGAGTTTCAAACCAAAACCTCTTTCAGAATATTTCGTGCTTGTTGGTACAAAATTGAAATGTCCAGAACAAGAAGATTCTGATTTAATTGAAACACAACCACAATTACAGAAGGAAACTTCTAAGCCTAAATACCATGCACAAATTCCACTTGATTATCCTGTTGCACAAGATTCCAAAGGGGTCAGAACCTCTGGAACTGCTAACAAGAAAGGACCCAGAAAGTGGGTACCTAAGGATCAGATAATCTATGTTGCAGATGTCCTTGATGGCGCCACTGAAACACCAGTCATGGTACCTGGACAGTGGATGCTCACGACACATAACAGAAGAAAGGCATATGTTCGAAGATTTGGAACTTAAGTCTGGAGGCGTTATTTGTTTCAGAGAAAGTCAGAAGGGAAAGATCACTGGCTCTGGAACTATTGTAAAGCTGTTAGTCAGAAACATGGCTCAGTTCTGTTCAATGGTAAGAGGAAGAATAATATTTACAAAACTCGATTATCAAATATGAAAAATCAGAATGTAAAATGTCTCTTGACTATTCAAGAAGAGCAGTGGATCTGACACAGACTTCTGGGCCATGTTAGCTTGAGAAAAATATCTCAACTAAATAAGCTTGGATTAGTCAGAGGCTTGCCCAATCTGAAGTATTCTTCAGATGCTTTTTGTGAAGCATGACAGAAAGGAAAATTTTCAAAAACCTCTTTCAAAGCTAAAAAGATTGTTTCTACCTTTAGGCCATTAGAACTTCTTCACATCGACTTATTTGGACCAATGAAATCTGCTTCTATCAATGGTAAGAAATATGGACTTGTCATCATTGATGATTACAATAGATGGACATGGGTAAAATTCTTGAAACACAAGGATGAGTCATATTCTGTGTTTGCTTCTTTCTTCTCCCAAGTGCAAAATGAAAAGAATTGTAAAATAGTCAGAGTTAGAAGCGATCATGGTGGAGAATTTGAAAACAAAGATTTTGAAAAACTTTTTAATTCTAATAGCATAATCCATGATTACTCATGCCCTAGAAGTCGATAACAAAATAGGGTTGTAGAGAGGAAAAATAGGACATTGCAAGAAATGGCTCGCACCATGATCCAAGAAACTCAGACGACTAAGCACTTTTGGGCAAAAGCAGTAAATACAACGTGTTATATTCAAAATAGAATCTCTATAAGACCTATTTTGAGTAAGACTCCTTATGAATTATGGAAGAATAGAAAGCCCAACATTTCTTATTTCCATCCCTTCGGACGTGTTTGTTTTATGTTGAATACTAAAGAGAATCTAGGCAAGTTTGATTCCAAAATGCAGAAGTGTTTGTTGTTAGGACATTCTGAATGATCAAAAGGTTTCAGAGTCTATAACACATAATCACGAATCATGGAGGAATTAATCCATGTCAGATTCAATGATAAGCTTGACTATGAAAAGTCAAAGCTGGTTGAAATGCTTATAGATGTGAAGATAACTTTCGCAGAACCTAAGGAGAAAATACAAGAAGATAAAGAATCAGGAGCTCCTACTTTTGATATTTTTGTTGTTCCTTCTGATCAACCACAACAAAGGAAAAGAATAATCTCATCAATTCATCCTGAAGATTTAATTCTAGGAAACAAAGATTCTCCTGTCATAATAAGATCAACATTCAAACCTTCTGACAAAGTGCCTCTGGGTTTGGTGTCTCTGGTTGAGCCAACATATATTGATGAAGCTCTTATAGACAAAGAATGGATTTTGTCCATGGAAGAAAAACTAAACCAATTCACAAAGAACGATGTATGGGATCTTGTTCACAAACCTAAAGGTGTCCATATTATCATAACTAAATGGGTGTTTAGAAACAAGCTCAATGAGAAAGGAGAAGTTTTCATAAAAAAAGCACGACTGGTTACACAAGGTTATAGTCCGCAAGAAGGGATAAACTATACATAAGACTTTACACCAGTCGCCAGGTTAGAAGTTATACGTCTATTAATTTTTTTTTTGTGTAAATCATAACTTCATTCTTTACCAGATGGATGTTAAGAGTGCATTTCTGAATGGTTATATTTCAGAAGAAGTGTACATCAAACAACTTCTGGATTTGAAAACTCTAAGAAATCAGATTTTGTTTTTTAACTCAATAAATCTCTTTGTGGTCTAAAGCAAGTTCCCAGAGCTTGGTATGACAGATTGAGTAATTTTCTTTTAGAAAACAAAATCTGATTTCTTAGAGTTTTCAAAATTATGTTGATGATATTATTTATGGTTCTGCTAATCCCTCTCTTTGGGAGGATTTTTCTAAGTTAATGTAGACTGATTTTTAAATGAGTCTGATGGGAGAATTTAAGTTCTTTCTAGGAATTCAAATTGATAAAAAACCATAAGCTACTTACATTCATTAGAGTAAGTATACCAAAGAACTTATGAAGAAATTCAACATGATGTACTACACCATATCAAAGACTCTGATGTGCCCAACATGTATTCTGGAAAAAGAAGAAGTAAGTGGAAAGGTGTGTTAGAAGCTATATCGTGGTATGATAGACCCTCTTCTATATCTAATTGCTTCTAGACCTGCTATTTTATTCACTATTCATCTATGTGCTAGATTCTAATATGATCCCAGGGAGTCTCACTTAAATGCTGTTAAGAGAATTCTAAGGTATCTGAAAGGAACTTCTAACCTTGGCTTGAGGTATGAGAAAACATCAGAGTACACTTTTCTGGTTTTTGTGATGCAGATTACGCTGGAGACAGACTAGAGAGGAAGAGTACTTCTGGAAACTGTCAGTTTCTGGGAAAGAATCTGATATCATGGTCAAGCAAGAGGCAATCAACAATTTATCTTTCAACAACAGAAGCAAAATACATCTCAATAGCACTGTGCAGTACTCAGATGCTATGGATGAAGAATCAACTAGAATATTATCATATTCATGAGAGTAACATTCCAATCTTTTGTGATAATACTGTTGCTATTTGTTTAAGTAAAAATCCTATTTTACACTCTATGGCTAAACACATAGTAATAAAACATCATTTTATTAGAGACTATGTTCAGAAAGAGATCTTATCTTTAAAATTCATAGATACAGACCATTAATGGGTTGATATTTTTACAAAACCATTAGCTAAAGATAGATTTCTATTTATTCTGAAGCATATGAAAATGGATTTTTTTCTAGAGTAAGATTTCATCAGAATCAAATGTGTTTTAGTCTTAGTCTGAAGAAATAAGGTTCTGACTTATTCAAAAGCATTACTTTTCTTTTAGAACCTCAGTTATCAGAAGATGTTTCGGTCAGAAATGTCTCTGATAAGATGGAAACGCCAGTAATCAAAACGTATCTGTAATACGGTGGGAGGACTGACTTTTTTGGTTTTATCCAAAATGTTCCGATATCCAGAGTTGCCACCGACTTTTCTTTTATCCAACAAGGAAAGGGTGAAAAGAAAAGGAAAGACCTTGATAGATTTTTGTTGTACCCCAATTTTCCCCCCTAAGATTCCACCATCATATCATATCAACTTAATCACAACAAGATCACACTAGGGTGTTGTACCCCAAAATTTGCCCTCCCATATTCCTCAAGATATGTCAAGAATAATCTCCAAGTGGCTCAAGTTAGCTCAAGAGTTGGACAGTCAAATCACCTCCTAAGGCAGTCAAGTCAAAATTAGGGTTTTGTGTCGCATCAAGGTCCTCACATCCAAATGACCTCAAGTGCTCCCCAATTCCCTAATATGTTCTCAAGTTCATCCATGTCAAATTTCAAGCCTTGCAGAGAAAGTTTGGTCAGTCAATTGTTCAAGAGGCCCAAAAGTCGATTGTGCTATGGCAAAAGTCAACTGTGCCCCAAATACAGTCAAACCTCAAGATTTTTTGTCAACATTCTCATTTTGAATGTTAATTCATCATTTGATCAAGGGTTGATCATGATTCATCAAGGATTGCTCAAGATTCATCAAGATTCAAAAGTTGCTAAATTAGGGTTTTGCAGGAAAAGTCAACTCAACTTTGACCAAGCATAACTTTCTCATACTTTATGAGAAATGACCCATCCAAAGCTCATTTTTAATAGGATGCAATTTCCTACAATCCATCTTCACACCCCAAGATCAAGAAATGCTCTCACAAAAAGTTACAAATTTGGACATTATAGGTCATTTTTGAAAGTCAACAAAAACACATTTTTTGCCAAAGCTTATAACATGAGAATGGAACATCAAAATGATATGAGACCAAAAGGGTTAATTATAGGACATCTCAAGGTTTCTAAAAAGTCCAATAACACCTCCAAAAGTTCAAAATTGAAGAAGTTATGCATTATTGAAGTTGGGAATTTTTCCAAATTTGCCAAAAGTCAACTATCCTCAAAACTCCAATTTTTGACAAAAGGGCCCACTTTTTTCCACTTGATATGGTCTTGTCATGCCACACACGTGTCCCATCTTTAATTTCATGACCAAACATTTATTTTTCTATTTTATTTAAATTTTATTGATTTAATTCATTTTAAATCTATATTAATTCAAATAAAATCCAAAAATTAATGTAAAGGGATTCTTATGATTTGTACAGCTTGAAAATACCATGTGACACTCAACCAATTCGTATCAAGTTAAAACAAGCACAAAAAAAATCAGATTTGGCCTATTTTTGGAAAGCTTTTCAATGGTGATCAAATCCAATATTCCCTCTTCAATGCACATGGATATTGGTCCAAATTTTGACCTAGACTCATTCCATTATATGCGCACAAGCCACACAAACCTAGGATACGCACAAAACCTTGCAGAAACGGCCATACCAATTCGGTGAAAAAGCTTGAAAAGTGTGAGATCGAAAACGATATTGGAGGCACTTTCAGACAAAAAACTCAACGCTACTCCCTTTCCTGATATCCTGTGAAGTTGTAGCGATCAAAACCAGGCATTCCCATTGCCTAAATCTCCCTGTAAGTCACCACGAACCTTGCTCTGAACATGGAATCCCAATCTCCAATTCTTGCATCTTTTCTTTAAAATCTTGGCATATTTGTGATTGTTATTTGATTTAGAACGTTTTGGCATTATCCAATTTGATTTTCATGACCTGTATAACGATGCCCGAATCTAGGGTTCATATATGTTGTTTTTAGGCATTTGAGTTACAGGGAAAATTGGATCCAATAATTGGTATAGGAGTGATCAGGAGGCAGAGACGAACACGTCTATGTTCTTGGATGGCATTTTCATGGCCTGAGAGAGATGTTTGAAAGACCCTATGAATCTTCATGCGGATAAAAATCTGCAGGTAAACGAACCAGGCTTTTGTGAGGAAGATGATGGCGTGTCCTAGTGCCATTGGTCTATTCAAATCAGTGGCGCGTTTTTTATTATTTTCAGGCTTAACATTTTGTTTTTTATATAATATTTGTTGTCTATCCCAATAACAAGAAACATCAATGGCTCAGCTGGCAAGGCGTTAGTGTGTGGTACCATTGGGACCTGGGTTCGAATCCCAAGTCTCCCAAAATGCTTCTTATTATTTTCTTGCATATATTCCAATGAATTTCCAGGTATGAAGACTATCATACGCCTCATAGATCAACATGCCAAGTGGCCCACCAGGCAGATCTAATGACCCAAATTGCACGCACATCATAGTCCTCAGTCAACAAACATGCATGGAATCACAAAAAGTCCAACAGGCTGGACGTTTGGGCGTGGATATTGCTGACTCCAACCTCAAATTAAGCCCAACACCCCCCCTGAGTTTGTTTATATTTTAATTCTTTTCATTATTTTTTTTATTTCTATTTTATTATTATTATTATTTTAATTAACCAATTAACTTTTTTTCATAAAAAAAATCAGAAACAACAAAAAATATTTTTATTTAATTCCATTAATTTTTATTACTTATTTTTGTAAATAAATTTTAACCAATTAATTTAGTTTTTAATTAGGTTTAATTTTAACATATTTTGCATTAAATTAAAATTGATTTAGAATTAGGATTTTATTAACTTTTAAATCATTCCTATTTTATTGCCTTAATTAAAATAAAAAACTCAAAAATATTTTCATTTAATTTAATTATTACCTTAGACTATTTTTTAATTCAAAAAATAACAAAAATATGCTTTATTGAATAAAAAGGGTAAAAACCCTAAAAACACTCCGATTTAATTTTCTCGAGCGCGAATAACTTTTGATCCATGTTTCAATATTGTAACTGCTTCGAGGATGTAATAGTTTTAATTAGGATTTAATTTATCGTTTTATTTACTCTTCACAATTTAATTTTTAAGGGTTTGTCTTTGACGATGTAAATACCCGACGCCTTTTAATAGCTTAGATTTATTTTCCGTAATTTAATTTCCGCAACCATTAACTGTTAGATGTTTGAATAATAGGCAATGCATGACAAGACCAAATTTTTAACTTAAAATCAATAGTAGCTCACCATAACATGTACAAAGATAAAATTAACCGAAATAAAACACTCGCACATGCCACTCTTAGGGTACACTTCACTTGGTTGCCTCGAACGTGGTCATTGAGTATAGGAAGTTTTAGAGGTCGCCCTCTTGTCCAAAGATCATAAGTTGCCTCGAAACGGTTGCCTCGGATAAAATGATCTAAGACATTAGGGTTACCGCTAAGGCGTCCTAACATTGCTTTAGTGACCACACGTCCCTTAATCGAATTGACCCGAAAACTCTAACGACGATGCTACCTACTCCTCAATAGTGGGATAGCATTGTCTAAAGGACACTTGTACAGTTTGATTCCTTTTTGAGTAGGTAGATGGTTCTTAAGTACTTGCTCTTTTTAAAACAAAACGAAACTTTTCGCATTTACACCCCTTTCAAAACAAAAACTCTTCTCAAATCTACAATCACAAAGAAAAACAAACTTTTGAAAACATAATGAGCAAGTACCTAAGAGCCCGTGGATAACCACGGATAGAAAGGGTGCTAACACCTTCCCTTTCTATAATCTACCTCCCGAACCCGAGAAAAATCTTGAAAAAAGGAATTTTTCTGTGCTTTTATCCTTTCCTTGTTGGATAAAATAAAAGACGGTGGCGACTCTTGCTTACCGCGACATTTTGCAAAAACAAACACAAACGCGAACCAGCATTCCAAAACAGTCAGTTATCATTCCCACCAATCACGGAACTGGCGACTCTGTTGGGGAAATTATATAAGTGAGGTGTACCTTAGGATTAGATCACCTATGTTTTCAATTGTATGCTTTGTATGCTTTAATTTTGTGGGCTTGTATCGGAGTTCTATAGATCCTAACCCGGATCTCAGGATACCCTTTAGGTAAGTAGCAATAAACTGTGAGGGATCTGTACGGCGTATACCAGTACAGATGAAGCAGTAGCTACGTTGGTGTGGCACCTTGGTCTGTACCGATATCCCTTGTGTTGGAACGAGGAGAATATGGGTCTTCTAAGGAGTCATTAAGCACCAACTGACCTTAGAACCTTAAATTGACCAACTTGGCCATAGAACAGTAGCAGTATGCTACACTCACTGAGACTAAACTCTCGCGATGATTCCGGCCGCAAGAAAAGGTTGCTAAACTGGAATTATGACCGATTGAGGGTAGTCAGTGATATTGAGATCCTCTAGAACCCGGTTACTATTTTTTAGGACAGGTTTAAACCAACTGAACTGAAAGAGGGTAGTACCTAAGCTCCATGCCAGCCTGAAATCTAAGGGCTCTTTTGTGTGACTTGTGTGCCTTTACCATGTTTTCCTTTTGTGGATACTTGTGGTGTGCCTTTACCATGACATCATGACATCATAACATTGCATACATTTTGCATAAGGACTAACCTATTTCAAAGACAAGAGGGTTTCATCTTTGCTCTGTTTTGTAGGTCATTATGATGCCCATGCGTAAGAATACCATCCGAATCAACTTTGTCCAAGTACCTACCTTGCTTAAAGAGTTGGTTGCCAAGATGCCTGACACTAATTCCTTCATCAGGAGGCATGGTTCTCTTCTCAGTTTGGTCACCTCAAAATTAGACGAACAAATGATGAGTGTCCTGGTCCAATTCTATGATCCGCTGTACCATTGTTTTACTTTCCAGGACTTCCAGCTGGTTCCTACCCTAGAAGAGTTCTCTGAGTTGCTCGGTATCTCTGTTCTAGAGCAGGCCCCGTTTACTGGTTGGGAAAAGACTCTTAAGCCCGAAGAAATTGCTGCAGCCCTTCACTTGACCAAAGAGGAGGTAATGGCTAACTGGGAGACTAGAAGTGGAGCTAAGGGTTTTCTGACTAAGTTCTTGGTTGGCAAGGCCAATTACTTCTGGTACAACTTAGACTTCAAGGCGTTCGAGGATATTCTGTCTCTCTTGATTTATGGTTTGGTACTGTTTCTGAATCCTGATATTTTTGTTGATATTAATGCCATAAAGATCTTCATCTCTCAGAACCCAATACCCACTCTCTTGGGTGACATCCTTCATCAGCTCTATGCTCGTACTGCCCGAAAGCGGGGAACTTTGATGTGCTGTGCTCCTTTATTGTCGAGGTGGTTTATTTCGCACCTCCCTAAGTCCGTGCTAAAAAACAAAGAAGGAATGGGCTGGGCTTATAGGGTGATGTCTCTTTCTAATAATGACATTATCTGGACTCTCAAAGGTATGGATGAGGTGGCTATCATTGATCGCTGTGGAGAGTATCCCAATGTTCCCCTGCTAGAAACCCATGGAGGAATTTCTTACAATCCGTGCTTAGCTCTCCGTCAGTTTGGAAGAGCCAGAAGAGAAGGGCCTCATGAGATGTTAATGCCTCATATCATCTTTGATTTTCAGGGTGATAGCGACGAGCCGCGTCGTAGATTCATAAGGGCTTGGGACATAGTTCACCAATCTGACCCACATGAGTTGGGACCAAAGACTTCCTTGCCAATGGAACCATATCTCAGATGGGCCCGCATCCGTGCCCAGAATCTAGGTATGCCATATGAAGCTATCAGGCCTGTTACTCTTGAAGTTGCTAATGAGGAGGGGGTTCTTCCAACTATTCTCCACCCTTATATGCCCACCGATATTGGGACACTGAAGAGGTCTTGGATGCAGTTAAGGGATGAACGAGATTCCTACCGAGAGAGGTTCAATGAACAGGAGCAGAAGATCCAGAAGCTGACTAGGAAACTGGAGAACGAGCGGATCCTGAATGATTATGTACGCACTGAGAAGAAGAGACCATGAGAGCATTGATGGACCTTTGATGTTTTCTTTTACAGTTTTTGTTTACTTTTCAGTATTTCCATTCTTGTAACGCCTAAGGGCAATTTGTTGAACAATTTAAATTTTGAAGTTTAAATCTAATAAAGTGTGTTTCCTTTCTTGTTTACAAATTTGAATCTCGATTGTCTTTGAAATCATAATCATACGCATTTCATCCCATGCACTTCATAAACAGGTACCCTTTTTACAGGTCTCTTATCTCCTTCGCTGTTTATTTCAGCAATCATCATGTCTGCTGAACCTTCAACTGAGCAAGCTATCAAGGCCCTCCAGGCCCAGAATGCCCAATTTCAAGAGTTGTTAATGAATCTAGCTAAGGGTCAGCAGGACCTGAAGACCTTGATTCTAAAAGAGAAGAAGAAGAAGAAGAAGAAGAGGACCATCCTGTTCAATACTGGACGCAGGTTTGGAAACGGGCTGCAGAATGAAGTTGATCTGACCACCTCATCTGGAGGGAAAGATAGTCCACAAGAAAGGAGGGCTCCTAGCCCCATGGTCTCCGACAACGAGACGGACTATGATGAAGAACACTATCCTCCTGCTGAGGATAAGTACAAACAGCTGTAAGACCGTTTGAGCGCTATGGAAATTCAGAAGGTGCCCGATCTGGACTTCGGAGATCTGGGTCTATCATCTGGGGTGGTGATTCCCCATAAGTTCAAGGCACCCGCCTTTTCCAAATATGACGAAGTTTCCTATCCAAAGCTGCACTTTCGGTCATATGTGAGGAAGATCCAACCTTACACTGCTTATAGGAACTTATGGATCCATTTCTTTCAAGACAGTCTCTCAGGGACTCAGTTCGAGTGGTTCTATCAGTTGGACGGAGCCAGTATTCGTAGCTGAGAAGATTTGGCTACTGCATTCTATAAGCAGTATCAGTACAACTCCGACCTTGCTCCTACGCGTACCCAACTCCAGGGTATGTCAATAGGAACGGGTGAAGGATTCAAAAAGTATGCACAAAAATGGAGAGACCTTGCTAGAAGGGTGCAACCACCTTTGGCTGATCGTGAGCTTGTGGACATGTTTCTGGGGACCCTGTTTGGTCCGTTCTTTAATCATCTGATTGGAAGCTCTTCAGCTGGGTTTACGGATCTTATTTTAACCGGTGAAAGGATTGAAGCTGGTATTAAGGCTGGGAAGATACATAAGGGTGCCTCATCAAGCACCGAGAAGAAGCCGTTTAAGAAAGAGTCCAGTGCTGTCTACAGTGCAAGAAGACAGAATAAACCTGAACACCGCCAAGCTGTTAACACGGTTGTTATTTCAAAACCCGCTGGTGCTCCTCAACATCACAATCAACAAAAGGACGAGAGACCTCGAAGGCAATTCACTCATCTCAGCATGACTTTGTCTCAGATTCTGCCACAGTTGCTGAAGACCAATCTGGTGATTCTAAAAGAAGCTCCGAAGAATCCAAGTACCACATCACCAAAGTACAACCCTAATGCCCGCTGCGCTTTTCTCTCTGATGGCCCGGGGCATAATACATATGATTGTTGGGTTTTGAGGAACAGGGTGCAAGACCTAATTGATGCGAAGGAGATTGAGTTTGAGGCGCCTGAGAGGCCTAATGTTGTGACTGCTCCCATGCCCAAACATGGAGTAAATGCTGTAGAGGAAGACTTGTTTGTAGTTTCTGTGGATGATATTGTTACCCCTCTGATGACTATCAAGAAGAACCTGTTGCTAGCCGGTTTATTTCTGGGTTGTGGCGAAGGTTGCCATATGTGTTCTGTTTTACCTAGTGGTTGCCCATTTCTGAAGTCAGGTATCCAAACCCTGATGGATAATAAGGAGATCCTATTTGAAAAGGCTGTTGTTCCATCCGTTTCTACTGAAGAAGTTGCCATCATTACCATTTTCGACAATTCTTCCAAGGCTCCCTCGAGGAAGCCTGTTAGGATTACATCTACTCCGAAGATCGCACCTGTAATCATCACTGTTCCGGGGCCCATCCCCTACACCTCTGACAAAGCTGTCCCTTGGCACTATGGGGCAGATTTTTATGTTCTTGGAGTTAAGAAAGAGTTGGATGCTGATACCGGCGTCAGCAACATTATTGGGCCTGCTAAAGTCTCCCGCAGCGGTAGACTTTTCTCACCTGATATTGCTCCACCAACTATCCGAAGACCTGTTGTCATTACACCTGCAAGTGTACCTATCACGATTCCTGATCAAGTTCCTATCCTTACCCCTTTCTCCGAGTCATCTAACGCTCGGGGCAAAGGGATCACCACTGATATGCCTGCCCAGACGGAGGCACCGAAGACTATTACTGTTGAAGCTTCCAAACAGGAGATGGAAGAGATTCTGAAGATTATTAAGAAGAGTGATTATAACGTAGTTGAGCAGCTGGGGCAAACCCCATCCAAGATTTCTATGTTGTCATTGTTGTTGTGTTCAGAGGCCCATGCCAAGGCTCTGATTACCTTCCTGAAGACTGCCCACATGCCACAAGAGATATCAGCTGATCAGTTTACCGATTGTGTGGCCAATTTAACTGCTGATAATGGTTTGGGTTTCTCCGAAACTGATTTGACTGCCAAGGGGAAAAATCATAACGATGCCTTACATGTATCCATTGAATGCAGGGGCACTACTCTTGCACATGTATTGGTTGACACTGGTTCCTCATTGAACATCTTGCCCAAGAAAGCTCTGGACCGGTTGGATTGCGAAGGGTCGGAGCTAAAGCCCAGTAATATCATTGTCAGGGCCTTTGACGGGTCTAAAAGGATGGTGCATGGTGAGGTTGATATTCCAATTAAAGTTGGTTCTCAGGTCTTCAATTCTACATTCTACGTGATGGACATTCGACCATCCTATTCATGTTTGCTGGGTCGTCCATGGATCCATAAAGCTGGGGCCGTAACCTCAATGCTCCACCAGAAGCTAAAGTACCCGGTCAGAGGGAGGATTGTGACAGTACAAGGGGAGGAAGAGTACATGGTCAGCCACCTCAATTCATTCAGATACGTAGAGATGGATGGGGAGTTCATTGAGACCCCATTTCAGCACTTTGAAGAGGTTCCTCAGACACTGGCATCAACTGAGACTGTGATTGAAGATTCTCCTATGAAGATGGGGAGTTCATTGAGACCCCATTTCAACACTTTGAAGAGGTTCCTCAGACACTGGAATCAGCTGAGACTGTGATTGAATATTCTCCTATGAAGATGGCTTCCTTAAAGGATGCCCGGGCTGTTATTGAGAAGGGTGAGTGTGCAAATTGGGGCCGACTCCCTGATTTTACTCAGAAGACTAACAAGTTTGGTTTGGGTTTCACTGCAGAAGCTCAAAGGGCTGTTCGAAGTGCAAGGATTGGAAGACCTCCCGTGTTCATCAGCAACTCGAGAGTGAATGCCATTGAAGATGATGTGGAGGAGTCTGAATTCGACAGCTGGATCTATCCTACGACCAACGGTAGACCAAGCAACTGGACAGCAAAGGACTTCATCCCTATTACTTTTGTTAACCATTAATGAGCTCTTTGTTTTGAATTTGTAACAGACAATGTTTGAAACTTTATGGCCCGGTGTCTTACCTGGGGCACCGTGGCTTCATTTGTGAGGGCTTTTGTGTGCCATTTTCATATATCATTAATAAAAGCATTGGATGTTTCTTGCATTTCAAATTTTGCGCTCCTTGTTTTTCTTTATTATATATTGCAAAACTGCTATTTTATACACACTCACATACACAGGTCTCAATCCACTCTGGATCTCACTGGTAACGACTCTGCTACTACCAGTTATGACTTCGAAAATCCGATCAACTTAGCCGAAGACGAAGGTCAAGATGAGTGCGAAGTGCCGGGTGAACTTGCAAGACTTCTACTCCAGGAAGAGAGGGCCATTCAGCCACATGAAGAGCCAGTGGAAACGGTGATTCTGGGTACTGAAACAGACAAGAAGGAAGTCAAGATCGGTGCAAATTTGGAGCTTAGTGTGAAGCAACGGTTGATTCTGATGCTGCATGACTATGTTGAGATCTTTGCCCGGTCTTACGAAGATATGCCTGGGTTGGATACTGACATTGTGGTTCATCTCCTGCCTACCAAGGAAGACTGCCCTCCGGTAAAACAGAAGGTTCACCGTATGCGCCCAGAGATGTCTGAGAAAATCAAGGCCGAAGTTATGAAACAGTTTGATGCCGGTTTTCTAGCAGTGACTTCTTACCCTCAGTGGGTTGCCAATGTGTTTCCAGTGCCGAAGAAAGATGGTAAGGTCCGAATGTGTGTTGACTACATAGATTTGAACAGGGCAAGCCCTAAGGATGACTTCCCTCTACCTCACATTGATGTTTTGGTTGACAATACTGCTCAGCACAAGGTATTCTCCTTCATGGACGGTTTCTCCGGTTATAATCATATAAAGATGGCTCCCGAAGACATGGAGAAGACCACTTTTGTTACTCAGTGGGGTACCTTTTGCTACAAGGTCATGCCTTTTGGGTTGAAAAATGTTGGGGCAACATATCAGTGTGCAATGGTTGCTTTGTTTCATGACATGATCCACCATGAGATTGAAGTATATGTCGATGATATGATTGCAAGGTCCCAGACTGAGGAGGAACACCTTGACCACCTACAAAAGTTGTTTGACAGGTTGAAGTTGTAGAAGCTGAGATTGAACCCGAACAAGTGCACCTTCGGGGTGAGGTCTGGTAAGCTACTGGGTTTCATTGTGAGCGACAAAGGTATTCAAGTGGACCCTGCCAAAGTGAAAGCCATACAAGATATGCCAGCTCCCAAGACAGAGAAGGAGGTCAGAGGCTTTCTAGGACGACTGAACTACATTGCACGATTCATCTCTCACCTGACTGCTACTTGTGAGCCAATCTTCAAGTTACTGAAGAAAGATCAAGTGGTACGTTGAAATGATGAATGTCAGGTCGCTTTCGAAAGAATCAAAGAGTATCTCCAGGAGCCACCCATCCTGATGCCACCAGTTGAAGGGAGACCTCTGATCTTATACTTGACAGTACTTGACAACTCAATGGGGTGCGTGCTGGGGCAGCATGACGAGTCTGGCCAAAAAGAGCATGCTATTTATTACCTTACCAAAAAGTTTACCGACTGTGAGACTCGATACTCACTGCTTGAGAAAACTTGCTGCGCTTTGGCATGGGATGCTCGCCGTCTGAGACAGTATATGCTGACTCACACTACTCTGTTGATTTCAAATATGGATCCAATCAAGTATATCTTCAAAAAGTCTGCCTTGTCCGGAAGAATAGCAAGATGGAAGATATTTTGACTGAGTATGACATCCAGTACACGAATCAAAAAGCAATCAAGGGAAGTGTATTGGCAGACCATTTGGCACATCAGGAAATGGATGATTACCAGTCTATGAACTTTGAATTTCTGGATGAGAATATCATGGTAGTGACTGATTGTGAGACACCTGGACCGGATGAAGGACCTGAGGAAGGATCCCGATGGTCTATGTACTTTGATGGAGCTTCGAACGCTTTGGGTAATGGCATTGGCGCTGTGATCATATCTCCTAAAGGCTCTCATACTCCGTTTACCGCCCGACTATGTTTCAACTGCACCAACAACATGGCGGAGTATGAAGCATGCATCATGGGTCTTCAAGCTGCAATTAACCTAAGGATTAAGTTTTTAAGTGTCTTCGGAGATTCCGCTCTCGTGATCAGCCAGATCAAAGGCGAGTGGGACACGAAACACCCAAATCTTATTCCTTACAAGGAGTATGTATTGACGTTGCTTCCCCATTTTGAGGAGATAACCTTTGAACACTTCCCCAGAGAGGAGAATCAGTTGGCGGACGCGCTAGCTACGATGTCTTCTATGTTCAAAGTCAAATGGGACAACGAGGCTCCCCGGATCATTATTGGAAGATTGGACGAACCTGCACATTGCTGTGATATTGAGACTGAGGAAGCAACAAAAAAGCCCTGGTATCATGAGGTGAAAAGGTATCTTGAAGCTCAGGAATACCCCGAGGGTGCATCTGTTAATGATAAGAACTTTCTGAGGAGGTTTGCAGCAAAGTTCTTCATCAGCAATGACATTCTCTACAAGCGTAACCATGATTCAACCTTGCTGCGTTGTGTGGATAAGAATGAGGCAGAAAAGATTATGGCAGAGTTACATGAAGGTACTTTCGGAACTCATTCCAGTGGACATACCATGGCAAAGAAAATCCTACGGGCAGGATATTACTGGTCTACAATGGAAGCTGACTGTTATCAGCATTCTCGGACATGTCACAAGTGCCAGGTCTATGCTGATAAGGTGCACATACCTCCAGTTCCTCTGAATGTTCTAACAACACCTTGGCCTTTTGCAATGTGGGGCATTGATATGATCGGCGAGATCATACCTACGACATCTAACGGGCATCGTTTCATCCTATTAGCGATTGATTACTTTACGAAGTGGGTTGAAGAAGCTTCCTTTGCTACGGTAACCAAGAACGTCGTGGCACGGTTCATTCGACATAAACTGATCTGTCGATATGGTGTATCAGAGAGGATCATTACGGACAACGGTACCAATCTTAACAACAAGATGATCACTGAGCTCTGCGAGCAATTCAAGATACAACATCATAACTCTTCTCCCTACCGGCCGAAGATGAATGGAGCTGTCGAAGCAGCAAATAAGAACATTAAGAAGATTTTGCAGAAGATGACAGTGACATACAAAGACTGGCACGAGATGTTACCGTTTGCTCTTCATGGGTACCGTACCTCAACACGTACGTCAACAGGGGAAGCACCCTATTCCTTGGTATATGGCATGGAGGAAGTCTTGCCAATTGAAGTTCAGATACCCTCTCTCCGGATCATGAAGGATGTAGGTTTGAGCGAAGATGACTGGATGCAGACCCGACTTGATCAACTGAATTTAATCGACGAAAAAAGACTTACTGCTGTTTGTCATGGTCAGACGTACCAAAAACGGATGATCAAGGCATTTAACAAGAAAGTCAGACAACAAGAGTATCAAGTTGGGGACCTAGTAATCAAACGCATTATTCTACCTCAAAGTGATCCCAGGGGAAAATGGACCGCTACTTACAAAGGGCCATTTGTGGTTAAGAACATCTTCTCAGGAGGAGCTATGATTCTAACCACCATGGATGGTGACGACCTTCCTCACCCCGTTAATGCAGACATAGTAAAAAGATACTACGCATAATCAAAGACCCGCTAGGTTGACTGGCCTAGGAAAAAATAAGGGCTTCCCGGCGAACCAAAAAGGTTCGGGAAAAAATAAGGGATGAAAATAAAAAATCTGTACACCCGGCAAGTCGAAAACCTGAAAAGGCGGCTTGGGCAAAAAAGGGTATCCCGGTGAACTGAAAACCCGAAAGGGCGGTCCAGGAAAAAATTAGGGATTAAAGCGTAACACTATGTCTCATTGGATCACCTTGCATTCGGACTTCGGTATCGACTATCAGGCTCAGACGGCACCAATCAATCAGATTCACCTTCAACCAGTAGCAAAGTGATGAGATGCTCGAAGACATAAAGGCAATAGCAGAGTTGGAACCCAGTGGGATTATTCACATAGCTGTTTTGTTTTCTTTTTATAAATTGTATAAATTCTATCTGTTCGGCGGCGTTCTCTTACTAGGATGTCAGCCTCTTGTACAAAAACGCCTATTTACAGGCCAAACTTCAAAATCAATACAAATTCATTTTCAGACAAATTTCAAATTGTTTTTCCTTTATCTGTTTTGTTTTGCAAAGAACGTCCAATGTTCACTTCTGATATATGCATTTGACACTAATTGCTACTCATAAAATTTACATGCGAAACAAAGGACGAATTACTGGTAATATCAGAAGCAGGGGCAATAAGAATTGTCCGAGCTGTCTAGTTGCTCTGTCCACCAAGGTACCAAGGTAGGTTCAGCTGAAGAATATGACCAAGATACCATCACTCCCCGCAGAGTAAAACAGTAATGGTAGCTCCCCTCGCTGAGACTTGCCACTATGAACGAATCAGCAACACTCTCCCCAAACAGAGTTAATCTACCATCAGCTCCAAAAAGGCTGGGTATCCCCAGAAGATCTTAATATTCCTCGGCGGAGTATAAAGACATTCCCCAGCAAGTATAAGAACGTTTCCGGCAGTCTTAATATTCCTCGACAGAATATAAGAATGTTCTCCGGCTGAATACAAGATACCCCAGTGGAGCCATTTCCCTAGCACAGTCTAAAAAAGGCTTCCCCGCCAGAGCTGAATCATCTCACCCAGTAGATTCCAGAAGTTTATCCCCTGCAGAGCACAAATAAATATTCTCAGCCAAATTCAGAAGGTTATCCTCACAAGAGTCTAACTGGTTTATCCTCAGCAAGTTACAACTGAAAGATCATCCCCAACGAAGTTCTTTCTATCCCCAGCGGAGTTCATCATTAAAATTCCCAACAGAGCTTATCAACAGAATCCCCAACGGAGTTATCGTTAAAATCTTCAGCAGAATGTCTCTTCCCCACAGAGTAATTCCCCTCGGAGTAATCTCTTCATCAGTTTATTCCCCCAACGGAGTTCTTCTCTCCTACAGGTTTATCATCTTCGTTTATCATCCCCAGCGGAAACGAAGAACTCAACTCTATTCTCCAGCAGCTCCGAGATTTATTTTCCCCAGCTAAAACATCATATTCCCATACATCATGATACATGCATATAAGCATCATACCATACAATCTCATTTATGTTGAGAACATCATTGCTGGATCCATCTCATGCATTGCATATGACTGACCTTTTACTTTTCAGGAAGGATGCAGTTAAGTTCTCAGATTAGTCGAAGACATGACCAGTTCTTAAATCTCAATTGAATTATCCTCGGTTGAATTTCAGATAAGGTTCTCAATCTCGACAGTTCCCCTACGTCATAGTGTAGACGAGTACTATAACCTCAACGGTATACTCCATTGAGCACGAGTCAGTTCCTAGATCTTGATGTTCTCCTCCGTCATAGTGTGGACAAGTTCTATAACCTCAGTGGTATACTCCATTGAGCACGAGACAGTTCCTAGATCTTGATGAAGATGTTTCCCTACGTCATAGTATGGACGAGTACTATAACCTCAACGGTATACCCCATTGAGCACGAGTCAGTTCCTAGATCTTGATGTTCTCCTCCGTCATAGTGTGGACAAGTTCTATAACCTCAGCGGTATACTCCATTGGGCACGAGTCAGTTCCTAGATCTTGATGTTCTCCTCCGTCATAGTGTGGACAAGTTCTATAACCTCAGCGGTATACTCCATTGAGCACGAGACAATTCCTAGATCTTGATGAAGATGTTTCCCTACGTCATAGTGTGGACGAGTACTATAACCTCAACGGTATACTCCATTGAGCACGAGTCCGTTCCTAGATCTTGATGTTCTCCTCCGTCATAGTATGGACAAGTTCTATAACCTCAGCGGTATACTACGTTGAGCACGAGACAGTTCTTTGATCTTGATGAAGATGTTTCCCCCCAGTTGAATTATGGACAGGTTCTTAAGACTCAGCCGAGGCATTCTCTCAGTTGAAGTACATGCAAGTTCCTAAATCTCCACAAAAGTTAGGCTTCCCCAGCGGAATCTTCTACAACAGCAGGTATGCAAGTTCTCGCTAAGGAATCTCTTATGCGATCGACACTCCTGCAGATGGCATCTGTAAGCCCATCCTCCAACCAAAAATCTCCAAATGGCATCTGTAAGCCTATTCCTAACATCACAATGCTGATACTACACCATGCGAGTGCAAATTTCTGGGCACTCTAGTGTTCAATTATCTTCCACCTTCGGATCACGAAAGGCTCGAAAGCCAATCTATATCCTCAGGTATAATAAAATTGAACAGGGGCAACTGTTGTACCCCAAAATTTTCCCTCCCATATTCCTCAAGATATGTCAAGAATAATCTCCAAGTGGCTCAAGTTAGCTCAAGAGTTGGACAGTCAAATCACCTCCTAAGGCAGTCAAGTCAAAATTAGGGTTTTGTGTCGCATCAAGGTCCTCAAATCAAAATGACCTCAAGTTATCCCCAATTACCTAATATGTTCTCAAGTTCATCCATGTCAAATTTCAAGCCTTGCAGAGAAAGTTTGGTCAGTCAATTGTTCAAGAGGCCCAAAAGTCGACTGTGCTAGGGCAAAAGTCAACTGTGCCCCAAATACTGTCAAACCTAAAGATTTTTTGTCAACATTCTCATTTTGAAGGTAAATTCATCATTTTATCAAGGGTTGATCATGATTCATCAAGGATTGCTCAAGATTCATCAAGATTAAAAAGTTGCTAAATTAGGGTTTTGTAGGAAAAGTCAACTCAACTTTGACCAAGCATAACTTTCTCATACTTTATGAGAAATGACCCATCCAAATCTCATTTTTAAGAGGATGCAATTTCCTACAATCCATCTTCAGACCCCAAGATCAAGAAATGCTCTCACAAAAAGTTACAAATTTGGACATTATAGGTCATTTTTGAAAGTCAACAAAAACACCTTTTTTGCCAAAGCTTATAACTTGAGAATGGAACATCAAAATGAGATGCTACCAACAGGGTTGATTAGAGGACATCTCAAGGTTTCTAAAAATTCCAAGAACACCTCCAAAAGTTCAAAATTGAAGAAGTTATGCATTGTTGAAGTTGGGAATTTTTCCAAATTTGCCAAAAGTCAACTATCCTCAAAACTCCAATTTTTGACAAAAGGGCCCACTTTTTTCCACTTGATATGGTCTTGTTATTCCACACACGTATCCCATCTTTAATTTCATGACCAAAAATTTATTTTTCTATTTTATTTAAATTTTATTGATTTAATTCATTTTAAATCTATATTAATTCAAATAAAATCCAAAAATTAATGTAAAGGGATTCTTGTGATTTGTACAGCTTGCAAATACCATGTGACACTCAACCAATTCGTATCAAGTCAAAACAAGCACAAAAAAATCAGATTTGGCCTATTTTTGGAAAGCTTTTCAATGGTGATCAAATCCAATATTCCCTCTTCAATGCACATGGATATTGGTCCAAATTTTGACCTAGACTCATTCCATTATATGCACACAAGCCACACAAACCTAGGATACGCACAAAACCTTGCAGAAACGGCCATACCAATTCGGTGAAAAAGCTTGAAAAGTGTGAGATTGAAAACGATATTGGAGGCACTTTCAGACCAAAAACTCAACGCTACTCCCTTGCCTGATATCATGTGAAGCTGTAGCGATCAAAACCAAGCATTCCCATTGCCTAAATCGCCCTGTAAGTCACCACGAACCTTGCTCTGAACATGGAATCCCAATCTCCAATTCTTGCATCTTTTCTTTAAAATCTTGGCATATTTGTGATTGTTATTTGATTTAGAACGTTTTGGCATTATCCAATTTGATTTTCATGACCTGTATAACGATACCCGAATCTAGGGTTCATATATGTTGTTTTTAGGCATTTGAGTTACAGGGAAAATTGGATCCAATAATTGGTATAAGAGTGATCAGGAGGCAGAGACGAACACATCTATGTTCTTGGATGGCATTTTCATGGCCTGAGAGAGATGTTTGAAAGACCCTATGAATCTTCATGCGGATAAAAATCCGCAGGCAAACGATCCAGGCTTTTGTGAGGAAGATGATGGCGTGTCCTAGTGCCATTGGTCTATTCAAATCAATGGCGCGTTTTTTATTATTTCCAGGCTTAACATTTTGTTTTTTATATTGTTGTACCCCAAAAATTTGCCCTCTCTTTCTTCAGGAAATCATCTTGGATTTTCAAGGTCCATCTGAAACAAATCCAAGTCCAGAACTGTCATTTTTGCCCAAGCAGACCATTTACGAGAGCAAGACGGCTACACAAGCTCTGAAGACAACGTTTTTATGTTAAATTAAAAAAATAAACAAAAAAAAATTAATTTAAATTAAATTCTAAAGTACTGGGATTTTTTTCTCTAAAAAATGAGTGTTTAAGAAAAATCAGCGCTTCAGAACTTCTGGACCAATTCCAGATAGAAACGGTCAGAAGTTGCAAGCTTGGCTCAGCGCAGTCAGAAGTTGGCTCTTCAGCAGCTACATTAATTCAATCAGAAGTTGTAAACGTGGTTCAATACGTAAGCCTCAGACAGAACATGACTCTTTCAGCAGTTACACAAGCTAAGCCAGAATTTGCTAAAGGAATGCAAAAGAAGCAAGGAAGTCTGAAGGCTTTTTCAGAACATGCTGAAATCAGAAGATGAAAAGGTCAGAAGAATGGGTGTTACACTGATACAGAATCTCGAAGCCCAGGAGTTCCAGAAGCAAATCCAAGGAACGTGTCAGAAAAATCAGGAGAATCCCCAGAGTTTGCTAAAGACAACAGGAAGCCAAGGCCAGAGCATTGTTTACGCCGTTCTTGTTGAAACAGAACTGCTGGTTCAAAGTTTGGTTTCTATTTACCAGAATATTGATATTGATAAGTCTCATCACCATTTAATGCTCATTAATGCTCCCAACCACTCCTGAACATTCATCCAAGTAATCCTCTCACGTGTGGCTTGGAAAACGCCTTTATGCAGGTTCTGGCATGGGTCTACACGCCACCGCCCACTTAAGAGGTCACTTCTCTCCAATCCACGCCTGCTGCTGCAGCCTAGGCTGAAGGCTATCTGTTATCACAACTTCCCAGGAATTTCTGTCAAAGAACAATTCAAACTCTGTTGACGCCTTTAATGACCAAGAAATCCACAAGAGTTTTTGCCTATAAATAGAGAATCATTGTCCACTGAAAAAGGGCGCTTGAAGAAACAGAAAAATTGCTAAGAGAGAAACAGAAATCTTTAGCAAGATAGTGTTGTGAAACTCTGCCAAAATCCCCAGTTGTTTCATAACTTTGAATTTCTCACCTTCAAACTTTATCCAATACCCAGTTTTTCTTTGTGAACCAAAAACCCCTTTTCAAACTTCTGACCCTATATACGCATACACCCTCACCTACCCTTTTCAAAAAGAATCTGTACAAAACACCACCAGAGCCAAAAGCTAGCTTTCATCCACAAACTTTTCCAACAGCCAGGTGCCAGATTCAGAAGTTCTGACTCATACCGTTTAACCAAGAGGTTGATCATCTGGCAGCGGATCTGAGTCAGAACTTCTGATGACCTCTTAGCAGCGCACTGGCTCCCTCTCTCTCTCCCTCTATCTTGTTTTTTGCTATTTTCTTTTTTGTCTATTTTTCTCGTTGAACCCCCCATGTACAAATGTGTATCCCCACCCCCTAATTGTTGTAATAGCGTAGGATTTTATATTTCCGCTTCTTATTGCTAGTAATTAGGACGTGTATGGAAAGATAAAATCAATGAAATAGAAAATCCTAATTCAAAGAAAAACTCTTGTATGCAATAAAACACACTTGCACACTAACACCCCTAGGGTTACATCCACTTGTTGCCTTTTCAAAAATGGGCCATGTTACGCATGCAAAGTATCTTGGTAAAACAAACAAAATCAAAAGATCATAGTCCCTCGATGACGCTTTCGAAAGTTGCCTTACAAAAAAAAATGATCTTAGTCCCTCAAAATAAAAACTAAGATACTTTGCAACATTGCTATCATGGTCTATACGATGACCCGCGCCCGTCCCGTTCACATCCTAACACAAGATTGTCCACCAAATACAATGGTGGAACAAAATTGTTAAAAGGGTTAAAAACATAGAAAAATCTTTGAGTAAATTTAGGGGTAGACTACTCTTAGTTACTTGATCAAACTTGCAAAAACACTTGCCATTTTTTTTAAAACACACTCTCAAAATAACTTTCAAAAAACATTGAAAACTTTTTCAAAAGACATACACCTTTGTATACATCCCAACATGGATCATTACAAAGGTTGCCACCACATTGGCCTCTTTTCAAAACATTTTCAAAACCACACACACAAAGCACCATTTCAAACAATTGAAAATCAAGGCAAGTTGATCTAAGCAAGTAACTAAGAGCCCATGGATAACCATGGATAAAAAGGGTGCTAATACCTTCCCTTTCTATAATCTACTCCCCGAACCCAAGAAAACATCTCAAAGGTTTTTGCTGTGCTTTTTAACCTTTCCTTAGGATAAAATAAAAAGTCGGTGGCGACTCTTGCTCAACCGAACCATTTGCGAAAACAAACGCAAAACCTCAAGTCAGTTCTCCCACCGTATCACAGAACTGGTGACTCTGCTGGGGAGATCTTTTTAAGTGGGGCAACTTTAGGGCTTAGATCACCCTCTTGCATGACTAATTGTTTGCTTTACATCTTGGCTCTCTTGTTTGGGTTTGCAATCCTATACCCGGATTTGGGGAAACATTCATAGATAGCAATATGTCGTGGAAATTGTGCAGGGTATACCGACACGGTTGAAGCAATAGCTATATTAGTGCGACATATTTGTGAGTACCGATAACCCTTGAGTCCAATCAAGGAGAGTACGGGGATGCTGAGTGATGTCACTAAGCACTAATGACCTAGAACCTTACTTGACCATCTTGGCCTTTCATTAGGGGTAGTGAGATGACCGGCTTTGGTGCAGTCTGAAGTTGGTAGATACTCGATACTACACTCATTGAGGGTTGTTTTCTTGGAATATTTTGGTCGCTAGTTAAGTGGCTAAACCAAAACAATGAACATGGAAAACAATCCAATGATATTGAGCTCCTTAGAACCCGATTACTATTTATAGGACAGGTTTTTAAGCCAACTACACTCAAGAGGGTACTTACCTATGAAACCCCATGCAAGCCCGAAACTAGAGGTTTTGTGTGAATTACTTGTACATATGTTTGTGTATGCATCATGAACATCATAAAGCATCATATGCATTCACTAACCATTTCAAGGGTTTAGATCTTCATCTTTGTTCTTGTTTTGTAGGTCATGGAAATTCCTCGCAGGAAAACTATCCAAGTCAACCTTGTGAGAATCTCTCCTCAACTCAAGGAGCTCACATCCAAAATTCCGGAAAGCTCTCCCTTCAGTGAAAGACATGGTAGACTGCTCAGCCTAGTCAACACCAGCATTGAAGAGGACATGGTAAAGGTGTTGTTCCAGTTCTTTGACCCTCTTCACCACTATTTCACTTTCCCTGACTACCAGTTGGTGCCCACTTTGGAGGAATTTTCTCAACTCCTTAGAATTCCTATCCTTAATCAACTATCCCACAACGGTACGGAAAAGGAACCAAAGCCCGAAGATGTTGCTCGAGCACTACATCTACAGCCATCTGACATCAAAGGGCATTAGGAAACTAGAAGCGGTGTCAAAGTTTTCTTAGCCAAATTCTTATTTGAGAAGGCGCAAGAGTGTTGGAATTCATTGGACCTACAAGCCTTTGAAGAAATTGTGGCACTCCTTACCTATGGGTTGGTCTTGTTCCCAAATCCTGACCAGCTTGTAGATGTCAACGCCGTCAAGATCTTCTTGTCCAGAAATCCAATACCAACATTGCTTGGGGACATTCTTCACTCATTTTACACTCGAACAATGAGAAAGAGGGGTGTTCTCATGTGCTGTACTCCTCTCCTTGTAAGGTGGTTTATTTCGCAGCTTCCACAATCTGTCTTGAAAAATGACCAAGGCTTAAGGTGGTCACAATGGTTGATGACCCTCACTCACTCTGATGTACATTGGTGTTCTCGGTCCAGAGAAAATGTCATAATCGTCGATCATTGTGGAGAGTTCCCTAATGTTCCATTACTTGGCATTAGGGGAGGCATTACCTAAAACCCTTGTCTAGCCTTGAGACAATTTGGATATGCACAGAGGGATGGCCCTCACGACATGTTAATTCCTGACCTAGTTTTTGACTTCGATAACGATGCACAAGGACTTCGCCAAAGATTCATCAGAGCTTGGAGGATGCCTAACAGGGTTGACAGCAAGACACTGGGGCACAAGAACTCCATCCCTCTTGAACCTTACCTCAAGTGGGTACGAGCCCGAGCCCAGAGTCTAATGATGCCTTATCCTCATGTTCTCCATGTGATTAAGGAGCCCGTCGAGGAAGGAGAGGTTCCCTACACCATCCTATATCCTGACATGCCTACATCGTGGGAGGAGATGCAGAAGAGCTGGATTCAACTCAAGGAGGAACGGAACACTTTTGAAGCCAGCTTCTACGCCAGTGAGAAGAAGGTTCTAGATCTTACCCGCCGACTCCATGAGGAAGAGACCCTCAACACCTACATTGCACCAAAGAGGATGCACAATGTCTTTTTACCTTGAGAAGTTTTGTAATATTTGGCCCATGGGGCATTTATGTACTGACAAATTTCTTCTTACTAATATGATGTGCGTTCTTTTTGTTTGCAACAATTTTGAATGTTCTAAATCCTTGAATGCATTGCATACATAAGCATACCATTCATCATGTGCATAAGCAGGTCTCCACACCAGGTTTCCTTATCTTTTTGCTATTTATTTCAGCCAGATGGATCTCGAACAGACGGTCAAGGACTTGCAGTCTCAGAATGCACAGTTTCAACAACTCCTGATGACCTTGGCTAAGGGTCAGGAGGATCTGAAGGCCCTGCTAGGAAACAAGGACCAAGTGAAAAAGAAGAAGAAGAGAATCGGGGTGGCTACCCTAGGAAGAAGATTCAAGGGTGAAGCCAGAAGAGTGCTTGAATTTCGCCCTACGTATGAAGAAGGAACCAGTAAAGGGAATGCGACCGTGGTACCTTCCGAATCCGAGGTTGAAGAAGAGGAGGCTGAAGAAGACGAAGACTACTCTGATCAACAATACCCGCCCGCTGATGATAAGTACAAAGGCTTGGAAGACAGGTTGGCAGCTATGGAGCTGCAGAGAGTTCCCGGCCTAGATTTCGAAGACTTGGGATTAGTTGCTGGAATTGTGATCCCACCGAAGTTCAAAGTGCCAGCTTTTGCGAGATATGACGGGCTATCCTGTCCGAAAATGCATCTCAGATCATATGTAAGGAAGATCCAACCTTACACTGCATACAAGAACCTTTGGATCCATTTCTTTCAGGATAGCCTTTCTGGGGCTCAACTCGAGTGGTTCTATCAGCTGGATGGAGCCAGTATCCGAAACTGGGAAGACTTGGCCACCGCATTTTATAAACAATATCAGTACAATTCTGACCTCGCTCCTACGTGTACCCAACTTCAGGGTATGTCCCTAGGAATGGGCGAAGGATTCAAAGAATATGCGCAAAAGTGGAGAGATCTGGCTGGCAGGGTGCAGCCACCTTTGACTGACCGTGAACTTGTTGACATGTTCTTAGGGACCTTGTCTGGTCCGTTCTTTAACCATCTGATTGGTAATTCTTCTGCTGGGTTTACAGATTTGATTTTGACTGGTGAGAGGATAGAAGCTGGTATCAAGTCAGGGAAGATACAGAAAGGTGCCGCTGCGAGTGCTGAGAAGAAGCCTTTCAAAAAGGAAGCTAGTGCTGTTTATGGTCCTAGGAGACAAGTTAAGCCGGAACGCCGCCAAACTGTTAATGCATTGGTAATTTCAAAGCCTGCTGCTGCCCCTCAGCAGTATAATCAACAAAGAGCTGAGAGGCCCAAAAGGCAGTACACTCGGCTCAGTATGACCCTGTCTCAGATATTGCCGCAACTGCTGTCAACCAACCTGGTAACTGTCAAGGAAGCTCCGAAGGTAGTGAACACAGCTTCTCCTAAGTACAACCCCAATGCCCGTTGCGCTTATCACTCTGATAGCCCCGGGCACACTACGGACGATTGCTGGGCTCTGAGGAATAAGGTTCAAGACCTTATTGATGCTAAGGAAATACAGTTTGAGGCGCCTGAAAGACCCAATGTTGTGACTGCTCCCATGCCCCAGCATGGAGTGAGTGCCGTGGAAGAAGATCGACACGAAGCCTCCGTGGAAGAGATTGTTACTCCGTTATCAACTGTTAAAAGGAATCTGTTGCTAGCCGGTTTATTTCCGGGATGTGGTGAAGATTGCCTTCTTTGTGCTGTTTCCCCCTTAGGTTGTCCTTTGCTAAAATCAGGTATCCAAAGCCTGATGGACAACAAAGAGATCTTATTCGAGAAGATTGTCGTTCCTGCTGTCCCTGCCGAAGAAGTTTCTATTGTCACTATTTTCAACAAACCTCCCAAGGCTCCTTCAAAGAATCCTGTCAAAATTATGTCCACTTAGAAGTTTGCTCCCATCATCATTACAGTTTCGGGGCCCCTCCCCTATACATCCGACAAAGCTGTCCCATGGCACTATGGGGCAGATGTTTATGTGCTTGGGGTGAAGCAAAAGTTTGATACAAGTACTGGTGTTAGCAACATCACCGGGCCAACCAAGATTACTCGCAGTGGTAGGCTGTTTTCACCAGATATTTCGTCGCCAGTTATTCAGAAACCTCTTTAACATCACACCCACAAGTGTGCATGTTTCCATTCCTAATCAAGTTCCTGTTTCTACCCCTGCTGCCGAGTCATCTGACGCTCGGGGCAAAGGGGTTGCTACTGATTTGCCTGCCCTGACGGAGGCACCGAAGACAACCGCTGTTGAAGCCTCCCAGCAAGAGATGGAGGAGATTCTCAAGATTATCAAGAAAAGTGATTTCAATGTTGTTGAGCAGTTGGGGCACACCCCATCAAAAATTTCTATGCTATCACCGCTGTTATGTTCGGAGGCCCATGCAAAAGCCCTGATCTCCTTCCTGAAGACGGCCCATGTGCCGCAAGAAACATCTGCTGATCAATTTACTGATTGTATAGACAATTTAACTGCCGATAACGGACTGGGCTTTTCTGACGCCGATCTAACTGTAAAAGGAAAGAACCATAATGACGCCCTGCATGTCTCTATTGAATGCAGGGGCACTACTCTTGCCCATGTGTTGGTAGACACCGGTTCTTCATTGAATGTATTGCCCAAGAAGGCCTTAGACAGGTTAGATTGTGAGGGTTTGGAGCTCAAGCCTAGTAACATTGTTTTCCGAGCCTTTGACGGTTCGAAAAGGATGGTACATGGCGAGGTTGACATCCCAATCAGGGTTGGTTCTCAGGTGTTTGATTCTACTTTCTATGTGATGGATATCCGACCGTCCTACTCTTGTTTGCTTGGTCGTCCGTGGATTCACAAGGCCGGAGCTGTGACTTCTACACTACATCAAAAGCTTAAGTACCCAGTCAGAGGAAAGATTGTTACAGTTCAAGGGGAAGAGGAGTATATGGTCAGCCACTTAAACTCATTCCGATACATAGAAATGGACGGGGAATTCATTGAGACCCCCTTTCAACACTTCGAAGAGGTGACACAGACGCTGGCGTCAGCTGAAACTGTAATTGAAGACCCTCCCTTGAAGATGGCTTCCTTAAAGGATGCCCGGGCTGTGATTGAGAAGGGTGAATATGCAAATTGGGGCCGACTTCCTGACTTTACTCCAAAGACCGACAAGTTTGGTTTGGGCTTCACTGCAGAGGCTCAGAGGGCTGTTCGTAAAACAAGGATTGGAAGACCTCTTGTGTTCATCACCAACCCGAGAGTGAATGCCATTGAAGACGACATGGAAGAATCAGAATTTGACAGTTGGATCTACCCAACAACCAACGGTGGACCAAGCAATTGGACTGCTAAAGACTTCACCCCTATTACTTTTGTCACTCAGTAATAAACTCTTTTGTTGTCAATTTGTAACAAACAATATGTTGAAACTTTTATGGCTCGGTGTCCTACCCGGGGCACCGTGGCTTCATTTGTGAGGGCTTTTGAGTGACATTTTCATATATCATTAATCAAAACATTGGACATTTATTGCATTTCAAATCTTGTGTTCCTTTTCTTTCTTTATCATATATTGCAAAACAGCTATATTTACACACACTCACTTATACAGGTTCCAATCCACTCTGGATCTCACTAGTAACGACTCTGCTACTGCCAGTTATGACTTCAAAAATACGATCAACTTGGCCGAAAATGAAGGTGAAGATGATTGCGAAGTGCCTGGTGAACTTGCAAGGCTACTTCTCCAGGAAGAGAGGGCCATTCAGCCACATGAAGAGCCGGTGGAAACAGTAAATCTGGGTACTAAGACGGACAGAAAAGAAGTCAAGATTGGGGCCAATCTAGAGCTCAGTGTGAAGCAACGATTGGTTCAGATGCTGCGTGACTACATGGAAATCTTTGCTTGGTCTTACGAAGACATGCCTGGTTTGGATGCCGACATTGTGGTTCATCACCTGCCTACCAAGAAAGACTGCCCTCCGGTAAAACAAAAGGTCCGCCGTATGCGTCCAGAAATGTCCGAGAAAATCAAAGCTGAGGTTATGAAACAATTTGACGCCGGTTTTTTTGCAGTGACTTCTTACCCTCAGTGGGTTGCCAACGTGGTTCCAGTGCCGAAGAAAGATGGTAAGGTTCGAATGTGTGTTGATTACAGGGATCTGAATAGGGACAGCCCCAAGGATGATTTCCCTCTGCCTCACATCGACGTTCTGGTTGATAATACTGCTCAGCATAAAGTTTTCTCCTTCATGGACGGCTTCTCCGGTTATAATCAGATCAAAATGGCTCCTGAAGACATGGAGAAGACCACTTTTGTTACTCAGTGGGGCACCTTTTGCTATAAGGTCATGCCTTTTGGGTTGAAAAATGCTGGGGCAACTTACCAACGTGCCATGGTTGCTTTATTTCATGATATGATCCATCACGAAATAGAAGTATATGTCGATGATATGATTGCAAGGTCCCAAACTGAGGAGGAACACCTTGACCATCTACGGAAGCTGTTTGACCGTCTGAAGTTGTACAAGCTGAGGTTGAACCCAAACAAGTGCACCTTTGGGGTGAGGTCCGGAAAAATACTAGGTTTCATTGTAAGCGACAAAGGTATTCAAGTAGACCCTGCCAAAGTGAAAGCCATACAAGAGATTCCAACTCCCAAGACAGAGAAAGAAGTCAGAGGCTTTCTAGGACGGCTGAACTACATTGCCCGATTCATCTTGTATCTAACTGCCACCTGTGAACCAATCTTCAAGCTACTGAAGAAAGATCAAGTAGTACGTTGGAACGATGAATGTCAGGCCGCTTTCGACAGAATAAAAGAGTATCTCCAGGAACCACCCATTCTTATGCCACCGGTTGAAGGGAGACCTCTAATCTTATACTTGACAGTACTGGACAACTCAATGGGGTGTGTGCTGGGGCAGCATGACGAGTCTGTCCGAAAAGAGTGCGCTATTTATTACCTTAGCAAAACGTTTACCGACTGTGAGACCCGATACTCACTGCTTGAGAAAACTTGCTGCACTTTGGTATGGGCTGCTCGCCGGCTGAGACAGTATATGTTGACTCACACTACTCTGTTGATTTCAAAAATGGATCCAATCAAGTACATATTCAAAAAGCCTGCTCTGTCCGGAAGAATAGCAAGATGGCAAATGATCTTGACAGAATATGACATTCAGTACACAACTCAAAAAGCAATCAAGGGAAGTGTATTGGCAGACCATTTGGCACACCAGGCAGTGGACGACTACCAATCTATGAACTTCGAGTTTCCAGACGAGAACATCATATTAGTGACTGATTGTGAAGTACCTGGACCGGATGAAGGACCTGAGGAAGGATCCCGATGGTCTATGCACTTTTATGGAGCCTCAAATGCTTTGGGTAACGGTATCGGCGCTGTGATCATATCCCCAAAAGGCACTCATACTCCACTCACTGCCCGACTATGTTTCAACTGCACCAACAACATGGCGGAGTATGAGGCATGTATCATGGGTCTTCAAGCTGCAATTGACTTAAGGATCAAGTTTCTGAGTGTCTTCGGAGATTCCGCTCTCATGATCAATCAGGTCAAAGGCGAGTGGGATACGAAACACCCAAATCTTATTCCTTACAAGGATTATGTGCTGACATTGCTTCCCCACTTCGAAGAGATAAATTTTGAACACTTCCCGAGGGAAGAGAATCAGTTGGCGGACGCGTTAGCTACGATGTCTTCTATGTTCAAAGTCAAATGGGACAACGAGGCTCCCCGGATCATTATCTGGAAATTGGATGAACCTGCACATTGCTGTGATCTTGAGACTGAAGAGGTAACTAAAAAACCTTGGCATCATGAAGTGAATAGGTACCTTGAAGCTCAAGAATACCCCGAGGGTGCATCTGTTAACGACAATAAGTTCCTGAGAAGGTTCGCTGCAAAGTTCTTCCTCAGCAATGGCATTCTATACAAGCGAAACCATGATTCAACTTTACTGCGTTGTGTGGATAAGACTGAAGCAGAAAAGATCATGGCAGAGTTACATGAGGGCACCTTCGGAACACATTCCAGTGGACATACCATGGCAAAGAAAATTCTTCGGGCAGGATATTTCTGGTCCACAATGGAAGCCGACTGTTACCAACACTCTCGGACATGTCACAAATGCCAGATATATGCAGATAAGGTGCACATTCCTCCAGTACCTCTGAACGTCTTGACAGCACCTTGGCCTTTTGCAATGTGGGGCATTGATATAATCGGCGAGATCCGACCGACGGCATCCAACAGGCATCGCTTCATCTTGGTAGCGATTGATTACTTCACAAAGTGGGTTGAAGCAGCTTCCTACGCCACTGTAACCAAGAGCGTTGTGGCGCAATTCATTCGGCATAACCTGATCTATCGATACGGCGTACCTGAGAGGATCATTACGGACAATGGTACCAATCTTAACAACAAGATGATCACTGAGCTCTGCGAGCAATTCAAGATACAACACCACAACTCTTCTCCTTACCGGCCGAAGATGAATGGGGCTGTAGAAGCAGCGAATAAGAACATCAAGAAGATTGTGCAAAAGATGACAGTGACCTACAAAGATTGGCACGAGATGTTACCGTTTGCTCTGCATGGGTACCGTACCTCAGCACGGACGTCGACAGGGGCAACTCCCTTCTCTTTGGTCTATGGCATGGAGGCAGTCTTGCCTATTGAAGTCCAGATACCCCTCTCTTCGGATAATGAAGGATGCAGACTTGAGCGAAAATGAATGGATCCAGACTCGACTTGATCAATTAAACCTAATTGACGAAAAGAGACTCACTGCTATTTGTCATGGTCAAACGTACCAAAAACGGATGATCAGGGCATTTAACAAGAAGGTCGGACGACAAGAGTATCAAGTCGGAAACCTGGTAATCAAGCGCATCATTCTTCCTCAAAGTGATCCCAGGGGAAAATGGACCCCTACGTACGAAGGGTCATTTGTGGTTAAACATATCTTCTCAGGAGGAGCTATGATTCTAACCACCATGGACGGTGACGACCTTCCTCACCCTGCCAATGCAGACATAGTAAAAAGATACTACACATAAATTAAAAACCCGCTAGGTTGACACACCTAGGAAAAATAAGGGCTTCCCGGCGAACCAAAAGGGTTCTGGCAAAAATAAGGGATGAAATGAAAAAAATCTGTACACCCGGCAAATCGAAAACCTGAAAAGGTGGCTTGGGCAAAAATGGGTATCCCGGTGGACCGAAAACCCGAAAGGGCGGTCCAGGCAAAAGTTAGGGATAAAGCGTAATACTATGTCTCATTGGATCACCTTGCATCCAGAATTCGGCATCAACTATCGAACTCAGATGACTTCAATCAATCAGCTTCATCTTCAACTAAGCAGCAAAATGATGAGACGCTTGAAGACATAAAGGCGATAGCAGAGTTGGAACCCAATGGGATTATTTTTCACATACCTGTTTTGTTTTCTTTTCACAAAATTGTATAAACTCTATTTTGCTCGGCGGCGTTCTCTTACTAGGACGTCAGCCTCCTGCACATAAAACGCCTATTTTCAGGCAAATTTCAAAATCAATACAAGTTCAATTTTTTCAAAAAAACTATCCATTGTTTTTCCTTTCTCTACTTTGTTTTACGAAGAACGTCCAATGTTCATTTTTGATATATGCATTTGACATTAATTGCTAACCACGAATAGTTGCATGCGAATTAAAAGACTAATTACAGGTGACATCCGAAACAGGGGCAATTTAGAATTGTCTAAGCGATCTAGTTGTCCTGTCTACTAAGGTACCAAGGTAGGTTCGGCTGAAGAATGTACCCAAGTCACTTCAACTCCCCACAGAATAAGACAAGATTCAGCAAGGCTTTCCCCAAGTAGAGTTGGTTTCCTATCAACCCTGAAAAGGCACAATATTCCCCTAGCAAGTCAGCAATACTCTCCTCAAGCAGAGTTAGTCTACTGTCAGCCTTAAGGAAGTTGGGTATCCCCAGAAGATCTCAACATTCCCCAGCGGAGTACATACATTCCTCAACAAGCATCCATAGCAGGTCTGGGAGCTTATCCCCAGTAGATTCTGGAAGCTTACCCCCTGCAGAGTACGGTCGTCTCTCCCAGACTCTATTCAAAGTTATTCCTCACAAGAGCTTATAACTGGGTTATCCTCAGCTAATTACCACGGAGAGATCGTCCTCGGCGAAGTTCCTCCTATCCCCAGCGGAGTTCATCAAAGTTCCCTAACATAACTTATCAACGGTCCCCAGCGGAGTTTATCGTTGAAATCCCCAGCGGAGCTCTCATCAAAACCTCAGCGAAGTATTCTTTTCCCGCAGAGTAATTCCCCGCAGAGTAACCTCTCCAACAAATTTTTTCCCCAACGGAGTCATCTTCTCCTGCCGGTTTATTCTTGCAACCATCATCCCCGGGGGAAGCGAAGAACTCCACTCTTCAGCATCAGCCCAGGTTTGATTCCCCGGCCAGTCGTCAAGGATTTATTTTCCAAGACGAAAATACATTCATAAACATTTCACATTCCATACACCCTGCTTGCATACATGATAAAGTGCATACAACACTGTCTCATTTTGACATCATGACATCATGCATCTCATACATCATGACATTTCATACAACTGATGTCTTGCCTTTTCAGGAAAAGTCAATCCAAGGATGATTACTATCAACTATCACAATTCCAGATTCGATTCCTGTATCTATCCAGGGCATATCTGTGAGTGATTGATTGTAGATTCGATACCTGTATCTAGCCAGGGCATATCTACATGAAGAGTTTGAAGATTAAACACCTGTAACAGGCCAGGAAATTATCTTTCATTATCAGGTCAGAGGTCTACGCCTGTATCCAGCCAGGAAAGCCATCTCTACCAATCTTTTACATTTTCCAGATTCGATTCCTGCATCTAGCCAGGGCATATCTGTGAGTGATTGATTGTAGATTCGATACATGTATCCAGCCAGGGCATATCTACATGAAGAGTTTGAAGATTAAACACCTGTAACAGGCCAGGAAATTATCTTTCATTCTCAGGTCAGAGGTCTACGCTTGTATCCAGCCAGGAAAGCCATCTCTACCAATCTTTTACATTTTCCAGATTCGATTCCTGCATCTAGCCAGGGCATATCTGTAGACAACATTTTCCAGATTCGATTCCTGCATCCAGCCAGGGCATATCTGTAGACAACATTTCTAGATTCGATACCTGTATCTAGCCAGGGTACATCTGTGAGCAACTAATTGTAGATTCGATACCTGTATCTAGCCAGGGCATATCTGCATGAAGAGACTGAAGATCAACACCTGTAACAAGCCAGGAAGCATCTTTCTTTCTTAAAGTACGCAGGTTATCGCTAAGGAATCTCTTATGCAATCAATACCTCCAAATGGCATCTATAATCCCATTCCCGACAAGGTTCTGTCACGTCTTCAGATGGAATCTATAAGCCCATCCCCCTATCCACCATCTCTCCAAATGGCATCTATAAGCCCATTCCCGCCATCACATTGCTGATACTCTACTATGCGAGTGCAAATTTCCGGGCACTCTAGTGTCCAATCTCCTTTTACCTTTGAGTCGCGAAAGGCAAACTTGCCAATCTAACTCTTCAGGTTCAAGAAGATTGAACAGGGGCAACTGTTGTACCCCAAAAATTTGCCCTCTCTTTCTTCAGGAAATCATCTTGGATTTTCAAGGTCCCTCTGAAACAAATCCAAGTCCAGAACTGTCATTTTTGCCCAAGCAGACCATTTACGAGAGCAAGATGGATACACAAGCTCTGAAGACAACGTTTTTATGTTAAATTAAAAAAATAAATAAAAAAATAATTAATTAAAATTAAATTCTAAAGTACTGGGAATTTTTTCTCTAAAAAATGAGTGTTTAAGAAAAATCAGCGCTTCAGAACTTCTGGACCAATTCCAGATAGAAATGGTCAGAAGTTGCAAGCTTGGCTCAGCGCAGTCAGAAGTTGGCTCTTCAGCAGCTACATCAGTTCAATCAGAAGTTGTAAACGTGGTTCAATACGTAAGCCTCAGACAGAACATGACTCTTTCAGCAGTTACACAAGCTTAGCCAGAATTTGCTAAAGGAATACAAAAGAAGCAAGGAAGTCTGAAGGCTTTTTCAGAACATGCTGAAATCAGAAGATGAAAAGGTCAGAAGAATGTGTGTTACACTGATACAGAATCTCTAAGCCCAGGAGTTCCAGAAGCAAATCCAAGGAACGTGTCAGAAAAATCAAGAGAATCCCCAGAGTTTGCTAAAGACAACAGGAAGCCAAGGCCAGAGAATGGTTTACACTGTTCTTGTTGAAACATAACTGCTGGTTCAAACTTTGGTTTCTATTTACCAGAATATTGATATTGATAAGTCTCATCACCATTTAATGCTCATTAATGCTCCCAACCACTCCTGAACATTCATCCAAGTAATCCCCTCACGTGTGGCTTGGAAAACGCCTTTATGCAGATTCTAGCATGGGTCTACACGCCACCGCCCACTTAAGAGGTCACTTCTCTCAAATCCACGCCTGCTGCTGCAGCCTAGGCTGAAGGCTATCTGTTATCACAACTTCCCAGGAATTTCTGTCAAAGAACAATTCAAACTCTGTTGACGCCTTTAATGACCAAGAAATCCACAAGAGTTTTTGCCTATAAATAGAGAATCATTGTCCACTGAAAAAGGGCGCTTGAAGAAACAGAAAAATTGCTAAGAGAGAAACAGAAATCTTTAGCAAGACAGTGTTGTGAAACTCTTCCAAAATCCCCAGTTGTTTCATAACTTTGAATTTCTCACCTTCAAACTTTATCCAATACCCAGTTTTTCTTTGTGAACCAAAAACCCCTTTTCAAACTTCTGACCCTATATACGCATACACCCTCACCTACCCTTTTCAAAAAGAATATGTCCAGAACACCACCAGAGCCAAAAGCTAGCTTTCATCCACAAACTTTTCCAACAGCCAGGTGCCAGAGTCAGAAGTTCTGACTCATACAGTTTAACCAAGAGGTTGATCATCTGGCAGCAGATCTGAGTCAGAACTTCTGATGACCTCTCAGCAGCGCGCTGGCTCCCTCTCTCTCCCTCTATCTTGTTTTTTGCTATTTTCTTTTTTGTCTATTTTTCTCGTTGAACCCCCCATGTACAAATGTGTATCCCCACCCCCTAATTGTTGTAATAGCGTAGGATTTTATATTTCCGCTTCTTATTGCTAGTAATTAGGACGTGTATGGCAAGATAAAATCAATGAAATAGAAAATCCTAATTCAAAGAAAAACTCTTGTATGCAATAAAACACACTTGCACACTAACACCCCTAGGGTTACATCCACTTGTTGCCTTTTCAAAAATGGGCCATGTTACGCATGCAAAGTATCTCGGTAAAACAAACAAAATCAAAAGATCATAGTCCCTCGATGACGCTTTCGAAAGTTGCCTTACAAAAAAAAAATGATCTTAGTCCCTCAAAAGAAAAACTAAGATACTTTACAACATTGCTATCATGATCTATACGATGACCCGCGCCCGTCCCGCTCACATCCTAACACAAGATTGTCCACCAAATACAATGGTGGAACAAAATTGTTAAAAGGGTTAAAAATATAGAAAAATATTTGAGTAAATTTAGGGGTAGACCACTCTTAGTTACTTGATCAAACTTGCAAAAACACTTGCCATTTTTTTTAAAACACACTCTCAAAACAACTTTCAAAAAACATTGAAAACTTTTTCAAAAGACATACACCTTTGTATACATCCCAACATGGATCATTACAAAGGTTGCCACCACATTGGCCTCTTTTCAAAACATTTTCAAAACCACACACACAAAGCACCATTTCAAACAATTGAAAATCAAGGCAAGTTGATCTAAGCAAGTAACTAAGAGCCCATGGATAACCATGGATAAAAAGGGTGCTAATACCTTCCCTTTCTATAATCTACTCCCCGAACCCAAGAAAACATCTCAAAGGTTTTTGCTGTGCTTTTTAACCTTTCCTTAGGATAAAATAAAAAGTCGGTGGCGACTCTTGCTCAACCGAAACATTTGCGAAAACAAACGCAAAACCTCAAGTCAGTTCTCCCACCGTATCACAGAACTGGCGACTCTGCTGGGGAGATCTTTTTAAGTGGGGAAACCTTAGGGCTTAGATCACCCTCTTGCATGACTAATTGTTTGCTTTACATCTTGGCTCTCTTGTTTGGGTTTACAATCCTATACCCGGATTTGGGGAAACATCATAGATAGCAATACGTTGTGGAAATTGTGCGGGGTATACCGACACGGTTGAAGCAATAACTATATTAGTGCGACGTATTTGTGAGTACCGGTAACCCTTGAGTCTAATCAAGGAGAGTACGGGGCCGCTGAGTGATGTCACTAAGCACTAATGACCTAGAACCTTACTTGACCATCTTGGCCTTTCATTAGGGGTAGTGAGATGACCGGCTTTGGTGCAGTCTGAAGTTGGTAGATACTCGATACTACACTCATTGGGGGTTGTTTTCTTGGAATATTTTGGTCGCTAGTTAAGTGGCTAAACCAAAACAATGAACATGGAAAACAATCCAATGATATTGAGCTCCTTAGAACCCGGTTACTATTTATAGGACAGGTTTTTAATCCAACTACACTCAAGAGGGTACTTACCTATGAAACCCCATGCAAGCCCGAAACTAGAGGTTTTGTGTGAATTACTTGTACATATGTTTGTGTATGCATCATGAACATCATAAAGCATCATATGCATTCACTAACCATTTCAAGGGTTTAGATCTTCATCTTTGTTCTTGTTTTGTAGGTCATGGAAATTCCTCGCAGGAAAACTATCCAAGTCAACCTTGTGAGAATCTCTCCTCAACTCAAGGAGCTCACATCCAAAATTCCAGAAAGCTCTCCCTTCAGTGAAAGACATGGTAGACTGCTCAACCTAGTCAACACCAGCATTGAAGAGGACATGGTAAAGGTGTTGTTCCAGTTCTTTGACCCTCTTCACCACTGTTTCACTTTCCCTGACTACCAGTTGGTGCCCACTTTGGAGGAATTTTCTCAACTCCTTAGAATTCCTATCCTTAATCAACTACCCAACAACGGTACGGAAAAGGAACCAAAGCCCGAAGATGTTGCTCGAGCACTACATCTACAGCCATCTGACATCAAAGGGCATTGGGAAAATAGAAGCGGTGTCAAAGGTTTCTTAGCCAAATTCTTATTTGAGAAGGCGCAAGAGTGTTGGAATTCATTGGACCTACAAGCCTTTGAAGAAATTGTGGCACTCCTTACCTATGGGTTGGTCTTGTTCCCAAATCCTGACCAGCTTGTAGATGTCAACGCCGTCAAGATCTTCTTGTCCAGAAATCCAATACCAACATTGCTTGGGGACATTCTTCACTCATTTTACACTCGAACAATGAGAAAGAGGGGTGTTCTCATGTGCTGTACTCCTCTCCTTGCAAGGTGGTTTATTTCGCACCTTCCACAATCTGTCTTGAAAAATGACCAAGGCTTAAGGTGGTCACAATGGTTGATGACCCTCACTCACTCTGATGTACATTGGTGTTCTCGGTCCAGAGAAAATGTCATAATCGTCGATCATTGTGGAGAGTTCCCTAATGTTCCATTACTTGGCATTAGGGGAGGCATTACCTACAACCCTTGTCTAGCCTTGAGACAATTTGGATATGCACGGAGGGATGGCCCTCACGACATGTTAATTCCTGACCTAGTTTTTGACTTCGACAACGATGCACAAGGACTTCGCCAAAGATTCATCAGAGCTTGGAGGATGCCTAACAGGGTTGACAGCAAGACACTGGGGCACAAGAACTCCATCCCTCTTGAACCTTACCTCAAGTGGGTACGAGCCCGAGCCCAGAGTCTAATGATGCCTTATCCTCATGTTCTCCCTGTGATTAAGGAGCCCGTCGAGGAAGGAGAGGTTCCCTACACCATCCTATATCCTGACATGCCTACATCGTGGGAGGAGATACAGAAGAGCTGGATTCAACTCAAGGAGGAACATAACACTTTTGAAGCTAGCTTCTACGCCAGTGAGAAGAAGGTTCTAGAGCTTACCCGCCGAATCCATGAGGAAGAGACCCTCAACACCTACATTGCATCAAAGAGGATGCGCAATGTCTTTTTACCTTGAGAAGTTTTGTAATATTTGGCCAATGGGGCATTGATGTACAGACAAATTTCTTCTTACTAATATGACGTGCGTTCTTTTTGTTTGCAACAATTTTGAATGTTCTAAATCCTTGAATGCATTGCATACATAAACATACCATTCATCATGTGCATAAGCAGGTCTCCACACCAGGTTTCCTTATCTTTCTGCTGTTTATTTCAGCCAGATGGATCTCGAACAGACGGTCAAGGACTTGCAGTCTCAGAATGCACAGTTTCAACAACTCCTGATGACCTTGGCTAAGGGTCAGGAGGATCTGAAGGCCCTGCTAGGAAACAAGGACCAAGTGAAAAAGAAGAAGAAGAGAATCGGGGTGGATACCCTAGGAAGAAGATTCGAGGGTGAAGCCAGAAGAGTGCTTGAATTTCCCCCTACGTCTGAAGAAGGAACCAGTAAAGGGAATGCGGCCGCGGTACCTTCTGAATCCGAGGTTGAAGAAGAGGAGGCTGAAGAAGACGAAGACTACTCTGATCAACAATACCCGCCCGCTGATGATAAGTACAAAGGCTTGGAAGACAGGTTGGCAGCTATGGAGCTGCAGAGAGTTCCCGGCCTAGATTTCGAAGACTTGGGATTAGTTGCTGGAATTGTGATCCCCCCGAAGTTCAAAGTGCCAGCTTTTACGAGATATGACAGGCTATCCTGTCCGAAAATGCATCTCAGATCATATGTAAGGAAGATCCAACCTTACACTGCAGACAAGAACCTTTGGATCCATTTCTTTCAGGATAGCCTTTCTGGGGCTCAACTCGAGTGGTTCTATCAGCTGGATGGAGCCAATATCCAAAACTGGGAAGACTTGGCCACCGCATTTTATAAACAATATCAGTACAATTCTGACCTCGCTCCTACGCGTACCCAACTTCAGGATATGTCCCTAGGAACGGGCGAAGGATTCAAAGAATATACGCAAAAGTGGAGAGATCTGGCTGGCAGGTTGCAGCCACCTTTGACTGATCGTGAACTTGTTGACATGTTCTTAGGGACCTTGTCTGGTCCGTTCTTTAACCATCTGATTGGTAATTCTTCTGCTGGGTTTACAGATTTGATTTTAACCGGTGAGAGGATAGAAGCTGGTATCAAGTCAGGGAAGATACAAAAAGGTGCCGCTGCGAGTGCTGATAAGAAGCCTTTCAAAAAGGAAGCTAGTGCTGTTTATTGTCCTAGGAGACAAGTTAAGCCGGAACGCCGCCAAACTGTTAATGCATTGGTAATTTTAAAGCCTGCTGCTGCCCCTCAGCAGTATAATCAACAAAGAGCTGAGAGGCCCAAAAGGCAGTACACTCGGCTCAGTATGACCCTGTCTCAGATATTGCCGCAACTGCTGTCAACCAACCTGGTAACTGTCAAGGAAGCTCCGAAGGTAGTGAACACAGCTTCTCCTAAGTACAACCCCAATGCCCGTTGCGCTTATCACTCTGATAGCTCCGGGCACACTACGGACGATTGCAGGGCTCTGAGGAATAAGGTTCAAGACTTTATTGATGCTAAGGAAATACAGTTTGAGGCGCCTGAAAGATCCAATGTTGTGACTGCTCCCATGCCCCAGCATGGAGTGAGTGCCGTGGAAGAAGACCGACACGTAGCCTCCGTGGAAGAGATTGTTACTCCATTATCAACTGTTAAAAGGAATCTGTTGCTAGCCGGTTTATTTCCGGGATGTGGTGAAGATTGCCTTCTTTGTGCTGTTTCCCCCTTAGGTTGTCCTTTGCTAAAATCAGGTATCCAAAGCCTGATGGACAGCAAAAAGATCTTATTCGAGAATATTGCCTTTCCTGCTGTCCCTGCCGAAGAAGTTTCTATTGTCACTATTTTCAACAAACCTCCCAAGGCTCCTTCAAAGAAGCCTGTCAAAATTATGTCCACTCAGAAGTTTGCTCCCATCATCATTACAGTTTCGGGGCCCCTCCCCTATACATCCGACAAAGCTGTCCCATGGCACTATGGGGCAGATGTTTATGTGCTTGGGGTGAAGCAAAAGTTTGATACAAGTACTGGTGTTAGCAACATCACCGGGCAAACCAATATTACTCGCAGTGGTAGGCTGTTTTCACCAGATATTTCGCCGCCAGTTATTCAGAAACCTCTTATCATCACACCCGCAAGTGTGCATGTTTCCATTCCTAATCAAGTTCCTGTTTCTACCCCTGCTGCCGAGTCATCTGACGCTCAGGGCAAAGGGGTCTCTACTGATTTGCCTGCCCTGACGGAGGCACCGAAGACAACCGCTGTTGAAGCCTCCCAGCAAGAGATGGAGGAGATTCTCAAGATTATCAAGAAAAGTGATTTCAATGTTGTTGAGCAGTTGGGGCACAACCCATCAAAAATTTCTATGCTATCACTGCTGTTATGTTCGGAGGCCCATGCAAAAGCCCTGATCTCCTTCCTGAAGACGGCCCATGTGCCGCAAGAAACATCTGCTGATCAATTTACTGATTGTGTGGACAATTTAACTGCCGATAACGGACTGGGCTTTTCTGACGCCGATCTAACTGTAAAAGGAAAGAACCACAATGACGCCCTGCATGTCTCTATTGAATGCAAGGGCACTACTCTTGCCCATGTGTTGGTAGACACCGGTTCTTCAATGAATGTATTGCCCAAGAAGGCCTTAGACAGGTTAGATTGTGAGGGTCTGGGAGCTTATCCCTAGTAGATTCTGGAAGCTTACCCCCTGCAGAGTACGGTCGTCTCTCCCGGACTCTATTCAAAGTTATTCCTCACAAGAGTTTATAACTGGGTTATCCTCTGCTAATTACCACGGAGAGATCGTCCTTGGCGAAGTTCCTCCTATCCCCAGCGGAGTTCATCAAAGTTCCCCAACATAACTTATCAACGGTCCCCAGCGGAGTTTATCGTTGAAATCCCCAACGGAGCTCTCATCAAAACCTCAGCGAAGTATTCTCTTCCCGCAGAGTAATTCCCCGCAGAGTAACCTCTCCAAAAAATTTGTTCCCCAACGGAGTCATCTTCTCCTGCCGGTTTATTCTTGCAACCATCATCCCCGGGGGAAGAGAAGAACTCTACTCTTCAGCATCAGCCCAGGATTTAATTCCCCGGCCAGTCGTCAAGGATTTATTTTCCTAGACGAAAATACATTTATAAACATTTCACATTCCATACATCCTGCTTGCATACATGATAAAGTGCATACAACACTGTTTCATTTTGACATCATGACATCATGCATCTCATACATCATGACAATTCATACAACTGATGTCTTGCCTTTTCAGGAAAAGTTAATCCAAGGATGATTACTATCAACTATCACAATTCTAGATTCGATTCCTGTATCTAGCCAGGGCATATCTGTGAGTGATTGATTGTAGATTCGATACCTGTATCTAGCCAGGGCATATCTACATGAAGAGTTTGAAGATTAAACACCTGTAACAAGCCAGGAAATTATCTTTCATTCTCAGGTCATTGGTCTACGCCTGTATCCAGCCAGGAAAGCCATCTCTACCAATCTTTTACATTTTCCAGATTCGATTCCTGCATCTAGCCAGGGCATATCTGTGAGTGATTGATTGTAGATTCGATACCTGTATCCAGCCAGGGCATATCTACATGAAGAGTTTGAAGATTAAACACCTGTAACAGGCCAGGAAATTATCTTTCATTCTCAGGTCAGAGGTCTACGCCTGTATCCAGCCAGGAAAGCCATCTCTACCAATCTTTTACATTTTCCAGATTCGATTCCTGCATCTAGCCAGAGCATATCTATAGACAACATTTTCCAGATTCGATTCCTGCATCCAGCCAGGGCATATCTGTAGACAACATTTCCAGATTCGATACCTGTATCTAGCCAGGGTACATCTGTGAGCAACTAATTGTAGATTCGATACTTGTATCTAGCCAGGGCATATCTGCATGAAGAGACTGAAGATCAACACCTGTAACAAGCCAGGAAACATCTTTCTTTCTCAAAGTACGCAGGTTCTCGCTAAGGAATCTCTTATGCGATCAATACCTCCAAATGGCATCTATAAGCCCATTCCCGACAAGATTCTGTCACGTCTTCAGATGGCATCTATAAGCCCATCCCCCTATCCACCATCTCTCCAAATGGCATCTATAAGCCCATTCCCGCCATCACATTGCTGATACTCTACTATGCGAGTGCAAATTTTCGGGCACTCTAGTGTCCAATCTCCTTTTACCTTCGAGTCGCGAAAGGCAAACTTTCCAATCTAACTCTTCAGGTTCAAGAAGATTGAACAGGGGCAACTGTTGTACCCCAAAAATTTGCCCTCTCTTTCTTCAGGAAATCATCTTGGATTTTCAAGGTCCCTCTGAAACAAATCCAAGTCCAGAACTGTCATTTTTGCCCAAGCAGACCATTTACGAGAGCAAGACGGCTACACAAGCTCTGAAGACAACGTTTTTATGTTAAATTAAAAAAATAAATAAAAAAATAATTAATTAAAATTAAATTCTAAAGTACTGGGAATTTTTTCTCTAAAAAATGAGTGTTTAAGAAAAATCAGCGCTTCAGAACTTCTGGACCAATTCCAGATAGAAACGGTCAGAAGTTGCAAGCTTGGCTCAGCGCAGTCAGAAGTTGGCTCTTCAGCAGCTACATCAGTTCAATCAGAAGTTGTAAATGTGGTTCAATACGTAAGCCTCAGACAGAACATGACTCTTTCAGCAGTTACACAAGCTCAGCCATAATTTGCTAAAGGAATGCAAAAGAAGCAAGGAAGTCTGAAGGCTTTTTCAGAACATGCTGAAATCAGAAGATGAAAAGGTCAGAAGAATGGGTGTTACACTGATACAGAATCTCTAAACCCAGGAGTTCCAGAAGCAAATCCAAGGAACGTGTAAGAAAAATCAGGAGAATCCCCAGAGTTTGCTAAAGACAACAGGAAGCCAAGGCCAGAGCATGGTTTACGCTGTTCTTGTTGAAACAGAACTGCTGGTTCAAAGTTTGGTTTCTATTTACCAGAATATTGATATTGATAAGTCTCATCACCATTTAATGTTCATTAATGCTCCCAACCACTCCTGAACATTCATCCAAGTAATCCCCTCACGCGTGGCTTGGAAAACGCCTTTATGCAGGTTCTGGCATGGGTCTACACGCCACCGCCCACTTAAGAGGTCACTTCTCTCCAATCCACGCCTGCTGCTGCAGCCTAGGCTGAAGGCTATCTGTTATCACAACTTCCCAGGAATTTCTGTCAAAGAACAATTCAAACTCTGTTGACGCCTTTAATGACCAAGAAATCCACAAGAGTTTTTGCCTATAAATAGAAAATCATTGTCCACTGAAAAAGGGCGCTTGAAGAAACAGAAAAATTGCTAAGAGAGAAACAGAAATCTTTAGCAAGATAGTGTTGTGAAACTCTGCCAAAATCCCCAGTTGTTTCATAACTTTGAATTTCTCACCTTCAAACTTTATCCAATACCCAGTTTTTCTTTGTGAACCAAAAACCCCTTTTCAAACTTCTGACCCTATATACGCATACACCCTCACCTACCCTTTTCAAAAAGAATCTGTCCAGAACACCACCAGAGCCAAAAGCTAGCTTTCACCCACAAACGTTTCCAACAGCCAGGTGCCAGAGTCAGAAGTTCTGACTCATACAGTTTAACCAAGAGGTTGATCATCTGGCAGCGGATCTGAGTCAGGACTTCTGATGACCTCTCAGCAGCGCGCTGGCTCCCTCTCTCTCCCTCTATCTTGTTTTTTGCTATTTTCTTTTTTGTCTATTTTTCTCGTTGAACCCCCCATGTACAAATGTGTATCCCCACCCCCTAATTGTTGTAATAGCGTAGGATTTTATATTTCCGCTTCTTATTGCTAGTAATTAGGACGTGTATGGCAAGATAAAATCAATGAAATAGAAAATCCTAATTCAAAGAAAAACTCTTGTATGCAATAAAACAAACTTGCACACTAACACTCCTAGGGTTACATCCACTTGTTGCCTTTTCAAAAATGGGCCATGTTACGCATGCAAAGTATCTTGGTAAAACAAACAAAATCAAAAGATCATAGTCCCTCGATGACGCTTTCGAAAGTTGCCTTACAAAAAAAAAGATCTTAGTCCCTCAAAAGAAAAACTAAGATACTTTGCAACATTGCTATCATGGTCTATACGATGACCCGTGCCCGTCCCGTTCACATCCTAACACAAGATTGTCCACCAAATACAATGGTGGAACAAAATTGTTAAAAGGGTTAAAAACATAGAAAATCTTTGAGTAAATTTAGGGGTAGACCACTCTTAGTTACTTGATCAAACTTGCAAAAACACTTGCCATTTTTTTTAAAACACACTCTCAAAACAACTTTCAAAAAACATTGAAAACTTTTTCAAAAGACATACACCTTTGTATACATCCCAACATGGATCATTACAAAGGTTGCCACCACATTGGCCTCTTTTCAAAACATTTTCAAAACCACACACAAAGCACCATTTCGAACAATTGAAAATCAAGGCAAGTTGATCTAAGCAAGTAACTAAGAGCCCATGGATAACCATGGATAAAAAGGGTGCTAATACCTTCCCTTTCTATAATCTACTCCCCGAACCCAAGAAAACATCTCAAAGGTTTTTGCTGTGCTTTTTAACCTTTCCTTAGGATAAAATAAAAAGTCGGTGGCGACTCTTGCTCAACCGAAACATTTGCGAAAACAAACGCAAAACCTCAAGTCAGTTCTCCCACCGTATCAAATATATAATATTTGTTGTCTATCCCAATAACAAGAAACATCAATGGCTCAGCTGGCAAAGCGTTAGTGTGTGGTACCATTGGGACATGGGTTCGAATCCCAGGTCCCCCAAAATGCTTCTTATTATTTTCTTGCATATATTCCAATGAATTTCCAGGTATGAAGACTACCATACGCCTCAGAGATCAACATGCCAAGTGGCCCACCAGGCAGATCTAGTGACCCAGATTGCATGCCCATCATAGTCCTCAGTCAACAAACATGCATGGAATCACAAAAAGTCCAACAGGCTGGACGTTTGGTCCTGGATATTGCTGACTCCAACCTCAAATTAAGCCCAACACCCCCCTGAGTTTGTTTATATTTTAATTCTTTTCATTATTTTTTTATTTCTATTTTATTATTATTATTATTTTAATTAACCAATTAACTTTTTTCATAAAAAAATCAAAAACAACAACAAATATTTTTATTTAATTCCATTAATTTTTATTACTTATTTTCGTAAATAAATTTCAACCAATTAATTTAGTTTTTAATTAGGTTTAATTTTAACATATTTTGCATTAAATTAAAAATGATTTAGAATTAGGATTTTATTAACTTTTTAATCACTCCTATTTTATTGCCTTAATTAAAATAAAAAACTCAAAAATATTTTCATTTAATTTAATTATTACCTTAGACTATTTTTTAATTTAAAAAATAACAAAAATATGCTTTATTGAATAAAAAGGGTCAAAACCCTAAAAACACTCCGATTTAATTTTCTCGCGCGCGAATAACTTTTTATCCATGTTTCAATATTATAACTGCTTCGAGGATGTAATAGTTTTAATTAGGATTTAATTTATCGTTTTATTTACTTTTCGCAATTTAATTTTTAAGGGTTTGTCTTTGGCGATGTAAATACCCGACGCCTTGTAATAGCTTAGATTTATTTTCCGCAATTTAATTTCCACAACCATTAACTGTTAGATGTTTGAATAATAGGCAATGAATGACAAGACCAAATTTTTAACTTAAAATCAACAGTAGCTCACCATAACATGTACAAAGATAAAATTAACCGAAATAAAACACTCGCACATGCCACTCTTAGGGTACACCTCACTTGGTTGCCTCGAACGTGGTCATTGAGTATAGGAAGTTTTAGAGGTCGCCCTCTTGTCCAAAGATCATAAGTTGCCTCGAAACGGTTGCCTCAGATAAAATGATCTAAGACATTAGGGTTACCTCTAAGGCGTCCTAACATTGCTTTAGTGACCACACGTTCCTTAATCGAGTTGACCCGAAAACTCCAACGACGATGCTACCTACTCCTCAATAGTGGGATAACATTGTCTAAAGGACACTTGTACAATTTGATTCCTTTTTGAGTAGGTAGATGGTTCTTAAGTACTTTCTCTTTTTAAAACAAAACGAAACTTTTCGCACTTACACCCCTTTCAAAACAAAAACTCTTCTCAAATCCACAATCACAAAGAAAAGCAAACTTTTGAAAACATAATGAGCAAGTACCTAAGAGCCTGTGGATAACCACGGATAGAAAGGGTGCTAACACCTTCCCTTTCTATAATCTACCTCCCGAACCCGAGAAACATCTCGAAAAAAGGAATTTTTCTGTGCTTTTGTCCTTTCCTTGTTGGATAAAATAAAAGACGGTGGCGACTCTTGCTTACCGCGACATTTTGCAAAAACAAACGCAAACGCGAACCAGCATTCCAAAACAATCAGTTCTCATTCCCACCGATCAAATAGGGTTTGGTTCTTCTCCCTATATTTAGGTTTGCTCACGAGGAATCACCAAGCAGTTTGGTTTGTATATTGTGATAATATATGTTTTGTATTGATTAACTTTTAACTAATAAATACAATGAATTTTTTCTCTAATTGATGATTCTATAGGTGAAAGCACAACATATTTAATCAAGTTGATCTATAGGTTCATGAGTTTATTTCCATGCCTTCTTAAATAATGTTTCATTGAGATTCAAGCTTCATCATTGAAGATACTTTGAAGTAATATCATGAAAAGGTCTACTATGATTTATCATGCCTCAATTTGTCAAAAAAAAAATCAAAAGAAGCAAGAGTTGATTGAAGAAGTTTGACCTAATTGGACAAGTTCTTGATATCTTGATCACAAGTGCATAACTCTCTCAATTATTAATATTTAGAGTTGGTTTTTGTTGCTATGGATTCTTATTATAATCCACAACAACTTCTATTCACATGACAAAAGTATTTGTTCAAGAAAGTTTGTCAAAATTGAAAGGGGTTCCCCAGGCATTTTGTTGCTCTAAGAGCTAGGGTTTTAAACTTCTAAGGGCTATACCTTGCTCATAATTTGGTATTTTTGAGTGATTCAAAAGACATGCTTCTATTTAAAGAGTTATAAACCAATCACTTCAAAAGTTTAAATAAGATTTCATGTGGAAGATGCCTAATGATGAAGAAATATTACAAGTCCTCTAGATAGGCCATCAAATTCCCTTATGCGACTTCAAAAGATCATAACTTGGTCAATTTTTATCTCCTTGAGCCATCTATTTTGCCACAATGATATTAAGGATGTGAAATTAAATTTTATTTTATGTGCAAAGCTTGAAAATGGATGGAAGATGCCCTAAGAATGCAAGAGATTATAGGTCATCTCATGAATTTTAACCAACTTCACAAAGTCATAACTTTCCCAATTCTTGGATTTTTGAAGTGGTTCAAATCTCAAAATGTCATGTAAAAGATATAATTCATGCCATCTTTTTTGGTCAAAAGCAAATTTTGAGTGGAAGGCCATGTTTGGATGCAAAATATTATAGGATATTTTTTGAGAAAAACTTAGAATTTTTCGAAGTACAAAAAGTCAGCATCTTTTTCTCAACTTTGACTCATCAAAACTTGTAGCTAAAGTATCCAATTGATCCCATTCTTTGCATATTGTAAATATTGTAACCTTATCTTTCAAATGCTTCAAGAATCATTCCCTAAGACCCCTTGAGCTATGAATGTCATGGATTCAAAGTGGGTACTTTGAAACTAACTTATTCCTCCAAGTCCAAATTGGAAATGCACAATTCAGCTTCTAATCACTAAATTTATGCGTGTTTTTACTTCTAATCATGTTTAACAATCTTCCAGAAGTGATTAGCACCTTGAAACACAAGTTTTGGTTGCGTTTTGAGCAAAATAGAAGTCACACTTTTTATGCTTGCAACTTCACACGATTTCCCTCCAAACTTCATCATTCCACACGCTTGAGCATCCCATTTGATTCCCTATAAATAGAGGGTTATATCTCACTCATTTTCTCAAGCTTAGACAGCCAGAATCACCCTGCCTAACTCTTTCCTTAACCCATATTTCTGCAACTTTAAATTTGGTTTTACAGCCTTCCTCAATCCATTTTCTTTGTCAATTCTTCATACTTGAAATTCACTGAAGCTAACAGAAGAAGAAACATGACCTAAAGCATCCTAAATCGTGCTATCCAATTCAAGTTTCAGAGCTTTAAAGTTGAACTTCAATAGGTAGATTCCTTCATCAATTCTCTCAAAATTTGTCACCACAATGAAGCTCTCATCATTCTAATACTAGTCGCAACATTTGTTTTCAACTGGAACTGAGTTTTGATTATGAATTTTCAAATCTCTATTCAACTTTTTTCTTCTAGTTTTCTTCAAATCGACGGAGCTACAACTTATATAAATTTTTCGTGAGGGTACAATTATCTTCGTCTTGATGAGACGAAGAGAATGGCATTGGTTTGAACCTTTAATTTACAGTTTGAGGAACCTGGTTTTGAGCGTGGCTAGAGGTTTAAGATGACCAACGTGTCATCTCTCAACCAATGACAATGCGCCACTTGTTTTTTCCCCTCAAAATTTTATGTAATAATTGATCCAGTGATTTATTCACTAAAGACCATGATATGTACAGCGCGCCAGATTCCTTGGATCTGATTACTAACGCGTTTTGACATTTATCCAATGGTCTATATCTTTTTTGTTTTATTTTTATTTTGTGATTTTTATATTTTAAATGATTTAAACTTCCAAAATTCATAAAAAATTCATTTCCAACTCAAAAAATCTGAAAAAAAATCTTTAAAATATTTTGGATTTTTCTCTTTCGGATTTTTATTTTTTCACAATTTTATTTTATAATTTGATATTTGTTTTTATAATTTATCACTTTAATTGAATTTTTTTAATTGATTAAAAATATTTTTTCTTAATTTTAAAATTCTGAAAAATTATGGAAAGGTCCTTTGGCCTTCTTGGTAATTTTTGATAACCTTGTTTTATTTTTATTTCTGATTTTAATATTTTTCACCATTTTAGTTTGTTTTACCTATTTATTTTATTTTTAAAAAATAGTTTCTGACTTTAAAAAATTCTAAAAATGTTTGTCAAGCTTTATTAAATCATATTTGATCTGACTTTTTTTTCCAGGATTTTTATTTAGTGTTTTAATATACTTTATGTATTTTTACCATTTATTTTCCTTTTAATTAACCTTTTAAATATTATTTTATCGAATTTTATTTTTATTACTTTATTTGATTCTTACTTGGGAATTATTTGGTGACAAATTCTTCAACCTCATTGGATCTTGGGTGTTGATAGGTTGAGAAACCAAATCCACCAAAATGGATGAATGATGTTGATGATATTTGAAACCCTAATTTCATACCTTGCATCCCTTCCCTCTTCATCTTATCCCTTTCTTATTTGTACTATATGTTATTAGAGAATGATTTACATATCATCTCTCTAAACATATGGTACATAGATTGCTATTGATCAACATCAAAATAGGTGTGATTTCTATATAAGTCCACTTACGATTGCTTAACACAGCGCTAAATTTTGTCCCGATTCGAGAAATGATCATTCATGGCCCAAACCTATGTTTTCTAGCCCAAGCGTGTTTAATTTGAAACCTTTGATCCAATAACCTTGAGATCCATTGTTAGGAGGCTTTGGTCTTATCAATCCTCTAATGAATCTTCATAAATTTTCGAACTAAGTGAATCATTTAAACATCGTTGTTCATTTATCGTTGCCTTGATATTTTGAAATGAATGATATACTTGACAAAAAACAAATGAAACTTGTTATTGGGAGGCTTTGGTTTTATCAATCTTCTAATGAGTTTTCAAATGCAAGTTTCAAGATGGTCATTCAACTAACCTCTAATTTCTAACAATTAAATTTATTTTATGCTTTTACTTTATGCTTTTACTTTATGATTTTTATTTTGAGCACATTTATTTTAGCATTTCATTTCATTCTATTTTCATCTTTTCTCATTTGATCATTTATCTTTATGTCATTTTTATTTTGTTCACTTGAGATTTTCATTTCTTTTTGAAGATACCTAATAATCAACTTGAACCATAAAAAACTTTAATGTTACTTGGACTATTTGGTTACTATCCTTGGCATTTTGGAGTTATGGACTTCTTGGACTTAGAATTAGAACCTTAACCTACCTTGAGACCTCGTGACATCTATTGCAATATTGTCTGGAGTTCTTGAGGTTTACCCCCAAGGCATTGGGTTGTTTGTTTTCTTTGTGTGCAGGTTATTCTGATTATATGCTTTGTTTGTGATTGAGAATTCATCTGTATACAGCCGTAACTCTGCCCAATTTTTGTGAAGACTTAATGCATTTGAAGCTTCATTTTCTTAAGAGATTTGTTATATTTGATTGTTTGGTTTCAATCCAACGGATGGGAATTCTACATTGACTCATTATGTCAAGTGTTGACTTCTTGTTGGTTAGACGGTTCTTTTCCCTAGCTTTTACCTTATGCTTTAGGATAGTCCCTTCATCTCCTCCCATATTCTTTAATTTTAAAAAAAAATTTCCCTCCTTTTCAAAACTATTCTTGTTTTTAAACTAGAACCATTTTCACAATAAACTTGGACTTAGGTCCATGCATTTTCAAAAATATTTTCTTAATTAAACTTTAAAAAACATAATCATACTTTGACATTTTTTGTGAGAAGACTAAAAGTTAATCAATCTAATTCAAACCATTTTTGCCATTTTGGATTTTTACTTTAAAATTTTCTCAAAAGATTATACTCTTGTCAATCCTTGTAATGATGCGAGCTACTATACTTCTATGATGTATAGTGAAGTGAGATATTTTTCACTTGGGTGTTGAGTGAGGCTTTGTTGATTTTAAAATCCAAGCTATATCCTCCACTTTGAGATGACGCAAATTCTCCTTTCTCATAATCATGGGTAGTAAGTATGTTCTTCTACTCGGATAAGACGATGATGTCTCGTCTCTTAAAATTAATCAACACACATGTGTTTTAAATTTTTTAAAGGTGAAATACGAGTACCTTAATCCCCTATTACACGAAAAATGCTACGTAGGAACTAAAGGTTCGCAACTGCGAAGGGTGTAAATTATAAAAAAATACTTATTTTCTCATCCCCACAATCTATTTTTTTATATACAACATTTATAGCCAAAATACACACATTTACAAAGAGGTTCATGCAGAGTACCATAGATGTATAGGGTACTAATACCTCCCATTTGCATAACCAACCCCGAACATAGATTCTCTCCCCCTTTTTTGGGTTACTCGCTCTTTTCCAATTCCTTTGGAAACAATAAACACAGTGACAATTTTTATTTTATATGTGTGAGTAAACTCAATCAAATGGCTTAGTCTCAACATTTCTATCGCTACAGAAAAAAATGGCAACTTCACTGGGGAAAGATTGACCAAATTCTGGTCCATCCCTAAGTGGTTTGAGCCTATCTTTATTTATTTTCATATGTGCTATTGTTGTTTATATGTTATATGTTGCATATATGTTTGTCTGGATTTTACTGGTTTTCAGGATGCTTGGTGATTTCTCATAAGTCCTCTGCCCGGACTTGGGCAAACTTAAGATAGGACGGGCGTTATAGTCATGTTAACTTTGAGGGAGTAATCCCAAAAAAGGAGACATGAGATCCCCCACTCAGTGGAGGACCTTTTGGCTGTAGTGACGTTTATCGAGTAATCGGGAAGACGTGCTGCTTTCGACCTGGGAGCCTACTGAAACTGAGGACCGTAGAACCTTTAACCCATATTGGCCTTTTAGGTGTAGTGCGGAAACTATGATGGAGTAATTAGGAAATGTTTGTCACATGATACTACACTCAGACAAGTTTTTCTTTAGAATGTTACTAATTACCGAGTCAATCAGGACATTGGTAATATCCGAAGGAAGGATGTAGACTCTGGGAACCTCTTAGAACCTTGTTCGGCAGGTGATAAACTATTAAACCATACCTTGTGGGTAGTACCTTTGACTTCATGCTCGTGACGTCAAACCTATGAACCCCCCATGTTTGTGATCTTGTGTGTGATTTTTGCATCATGCATTCATGCACCCATGAGCATCTTTTAATACATTTTGATTCAAGGGACTTATAGTTGACTTTTTGCGAATATCTCAGGTACTTTTGACCATGAATTCTAGAAAAAGAAAAACTTGGAAGTACATTTTCAAGAATACCAAGATAGAGGATTTGATGAGTCTGATTCCCGAGATTGAGAGTTCTACAGATTTTCAGAAGATGTATGGATCCATCGTATCTCTCATGAAGGTCAGGATGAAGGAGGGTATTCTCTCGACTTTGGTACAGTTCTATGATCCGATGTATAAATGTTTCACTTTCCCTGATTATCAGTTGATGCCTACATTAGAGGAGTATTCTTATCTACTTGGTTTACCTGTTACCGATCATTTTCCTTTCACCTGTTTGAAGGAGGAGCCAAAGTCTCATGATATTGCTACTACGGTTCATTTAAGAAAGTCTGACATTGAGGCCCACATGACTACCAAAGGAGGAATCAAAGGCTTACCCGCTCAATTTTTATTAGAGAAATCTCACTACTTTGCTAGGATGAAGAGTACAATTGCTTTTGAGGACATCTTTGCTCTACTTTCTTATAGGTTGTTCTTATTTCCGAATGTCGACAACTTTATGGATATCAATGCCATCAGGATCTTTTTGATAGGGAATCTAGTTCCTACATTATTAGGAGATTCTTATTACTCCATACATCTTCAAGATTCTTATCATGGAGGGATGATCATTTGTTGCACGGCTTTGCTATATCAGTGGTTTATTTCTTACTTACCTCAGTCCGATGCTTTCCGGGATATCAATAAGGAACCACGTTGGGCTCCAAAGATTATGGCCCTTACTCATTCAGATATTGTTTGGTATCGTCAGGCTTACCATGACATAGAGATTATCGATAGTTGTGGTAGTTTCCCCAATGTACCTCTTCTTGGTACAAATGGAGGAATTAACTACAATCCCGTTCTTACACGACGACAACTTGGATATCCGGTGAGAGATAAGCTAAAAAGTATTCATCTGAGTGGTTTCTTTCTTAAAGAGGGAGAGGATCATAAGAAAGCTAAGGAGGAAATTGCAAAGGCTTGGCTCCATATTCATAGGAAGAGTAGAAAGGACTTGGGACCTAGAGGAGCTATTTCTTTGGAGCCTTACCTCCGGTGGGTACAGGCAAGGGCAATCCAATTGAAAATGCCATATTCCCATGAAGCACCTATGCTTGATATGTTTGTGAAGACCACTCCTCCCCTTTTAAATGATGTGGAAAAGATTCAGCTTGCCCTAGTCAGGATACAATAGGAGAAAGAGGCTTGGAAGAATAATTTCAGACTTTAGAGATGTCCTACTGAGCAGACTTGAAGGAGAAGGATGACTTGATCGAGATTCTTGAGAGTCGTGCTGTAGAGATGATGGAGAAGCAAGAAGATTTATTTTCCTCTAGAACTCAGTCAGGACATAGTCATTCACTTCCCAACTCTAGTGATTGGAAAGTGGTTGGAGACAAATATGCAAAAGAGAACAAGCAGTTGAAGGCTCATATTGCAAGACTCACAGGAAATCGTCAGTGTGTATAGTGATCTTCATCATCTTTGCTTTTTAGGACTTTAGATTCCATCTTATTTTGTACTTGGGATTGTTGAAACTTGTACTAAAAGTTGTAATCCATTTTGAAGTTATTATAATGAGATTTTCAGTATTTCAAAATGTGTTAGTACTTTAATATTTGCAAAATTGTCTATAATTCTTTGAGTCCCTTGAAATATTATTAATAATAAAAAATCATGTGCATTGCATATCATGCATCATCTTATACATATTTCTTGCATTCCTATTCATACCCAGGTGTCTTACTGAATTTCTCTACTCCGTTCAACAAGTTGTCTCACCGGTACAATACTCGGGCTAATTCAAAGAAGAAAATGGAGAATCTTGAACAAGAGAATCGCGAGCTGCGCGAAGAAGTTATTTCTTTGAAGGATGCTATGGCCAATCTGACTAATTTGATGGAATAATTGGTGGTTGCTCAGAATCAGCCACCACTTGCTCAGCCTCAACAAACAACATTTGCTTCTAAAGGTCCATCAGTTCCTATTTCTGTTACCCCAGTTACTGTTGCTCAGAATCGTATGCCTCAGGGTTACTCGTGGGGAATTCCTGAAAAATTCATGCCAGAAGGTTTTAATCTTGACACTCAAGCTTCTCTAGTTGTACAAGCTGCTACTACTCCTGCACCTCCTGTGCTGCATGTTACTCCTTCTGCTAGAAATGAGATCCACTATGCTGAACGTCCTTTGGTGAATGCTATGTCATTTGTTAATGTTGAAGTTTATTGTCCTGTTCCTCCACCGAGTGAAAGTGTGGGTTTCTATAACCGGTTAGATGACTTTCAAGTTCAGTTCAATGAGACGCAGAAGGAAATGAAGGCCCTACAAGGAAAAGAATGGTTTGGACAGAATGTCAGTGAACTCTTCCTAGTGCCCAATGTAAAGGTGCCAGTGAAGTTTAAAGTTCCAGAATTCGAGAGGTACAAGGGAAACTCTTGCCCTCGTGACCACCTTGTGATGTATATGAGGAAAATGTCTACCCATACTGACGATCAACATTTTCTCATTCATTTCTTCCAAGATAGTTTAACTGGTGCTCCTCTGAAGTGGTATATGAGTCTGGACAATAGTAGTATCCGCACCTTCAATGATCTGGGAGAAGCCTTCATCAAGAAGTATAAGTACAACATGTTCATGGCGCCTGACCGTGACCAGTTGAGGGCAATGGGTTAGAGAGATAAGGAGTCGTTCAAAGAATATGCACAGAGATGGGCCGAGATAGATGCTTAAGTAGTGCCAACTACGGGAGAAGAAGAGATGACCAAAGTCTTCCTGAAAACCCTTGGATCATTTTATTATGAAAGGATGGTATCCAGTGTGCCAAGTGATTTTACTGAAATGGTAAGCATGGGTGTTTGTTTGGAAGAGGCTATTAGGGAAGGGAACTTGACAAAAGATAAAGGGACAAAGAAGTCGTCTTACGGTTTCTCTCGAAAGAGATAAAGTGAAACAAATGCTGTTATTGGAGAAAGGAAGATTAGACCAAATAGAAGGAATCAACGATACCAACAACAAGATTATTCCGTGACTCCATTCGTTAATGTAGCTCCAAACACAGTTTCCTATTAGAGACCATCCCCTCAGGGAAATCAAGGGCAGAGTCAGAAGAGAGATACTTTTGACTTTATTCTAATGAGCTATGCAGAGTTACTTCTGGCTTTGATTCAAAAGAATTTGGTTCAGACCAGGACACCCCTGCTATACCATCACCTTTGCCTTGTGTTGTACCCCAAAATTTTCCCTCTTTATTCTCAAAACATTTCTCATAAAGGATCTCAAATGCTCAAGGATTCTCAAGGGTTTGATCAGACAAGCTCACCTCCTAAGCATTGAGCCTCCAAATTAGGGTTTTGGTTTTATCAAGGAAAATTGTACTTTTGATGTTCAAATTAATTTCATGGTTCATTATATGTCTCCAATATTTCTCATACCAAGTTTCAAGTCTTGCATGATAAATTTGTTCAATCAATTGCCCAGATGACTAAAAATCAATTGTATTGGGTAAAAGGTCAACTGTGGTCAATATATAGTCAAACATCATGATTTTTGGCCAACATCAACTTTTTGAAGTGATATTTATCAATTGACCAAGGGTTGATAATAATTCCTCAATAAAAGCACTCAAATCATCAAAGGGGCAAAATTATCAAAATTAGGTTTTGATTGAAAATGACTGATCAGTGATTTTTGACCTAGTACATGACCTAATGGTTTGAAGCATAATTTCAAGGTCTCAAAAACAACATGTTGACCTAATTTCATGGCTCAAATAATTTCTCAATATCAATTGATTAATAGTTGAATTTTGGATCAACTGATGAAAAGTTAACTGATACACAAAAAGTCAAACTTTGACTTTTTGATCAACATTGAATTCCAAAGATCAAGATTCATCAAGATACTCAAAAATATCAAAATTGATCATCAAGAATCAAGAAAGTCAAGAAAGTCCATAAAAATTCAAAGTATTCAATACTTAGAAAATTTCTAAGTATTTTTTAACCTTGATAATTTCAATACTTCATGACAATTTTTCACCAAGATGCAAGATGATTCAAGGAAAACTTTCAACATGAAAGTTGTATATCTTTATGAACTATACAACTTTTTATAAGAGGGTTAATGTCCAAAAAATTCTTAGATTTGAAGATATAGGCTCATGAAGTCATGACATTTTTCATAAAACACTTAATGAAATTTTCAACTAGTTTAGGAAGATTTCTGACCTAAATTCTTGACCAATTTTCACATATTTACAAGATGATTTAGCCAAAGTGGTCAACATGAAGGTTGTATCCAATGTTTCAAGCTTTCAAAAATGTCCAATAACTTTAAGAGTTCATGCTTGATCTAGGAGAATCAAAGAGAAGAAGTTGAGCTTTCATTCTTGAATTATAGGTCATTTTGATGATGAACACTTGATCAAATCTCAAGCCATGCTGCATAAATATTTCTTTGCAGGTTTCTAACTTGAAAATCACTTCATAATTAATTTTTTACACAACTGTTAGAGCTATGATCCAAGCATTTGAGCCATTGTCCAAGAGATTCATCCATTTTTGGCACAAAGTAACGTTGTCATTCTTGTAAAGTTGCTTTAATCACAAAGTCAACTTGTCTTGAGCCTATAACTTGTTTGTTCTGAACACACTCAACATTCAAGATCAGATAAGAATTTTTAAATCCTCTAACTACTCTAGATTTCTTTGTACTTCACCTTGGGACAATGTTTGTCAAGATTGCTTCAAAAACAAGTCAAAAAACCATAACATGTGACCTTGTGAATTTCAAGCCCTCAAACCTCTTGTCTATAAATAGAGGCACTATTTTGCAAGACAAACACAGATGCACAAGCCTTGAAACTCCCTCAAACACTCTCAAACTCAGAATTGCTCTCAAACTCCATTTTTGTGGCATTTCTGACTTTGAACATCCAACTTCAAATCCACTCGTGCGTTTTCCATTACAATCCTTCAAACATCATCCATATACTATATAGAAGTGATCCAAGATCCTGTTACATAACTGTAACACCTCCATCATCATCCTCCATTTGCAAAAACAAAATTTTGCACATTGACTTCTCCAGGAAGATTCAAGCAATCTCAGCATATAGTAAGCTTTGCATTAGCTTCCTAGGAGTCCACTGAAGCTATTCAGATCATCACAACACCTCCAGGAGTGTTCAAACTCAAAACACAATTTCCAGTTTTGAGGTACGTTTTCTCAACTTTGAACTTCTCATACAAGCATCATTAATAGTTATTTTGTAAAGATAAAATGTAGACATCTTTGCCCTGAAGCTAACCATGCCCTTAGTTTTCATTTATCTTGCCTGAGTGATATGAATTTTGAAGTTAAAATTACAGAAAAATTAGGTCAGAATTTGGTACCAACATAAATTCGTGTTCATCTTTGAGTGTTAGCTTAAGTTATTTACATATTTGTAATCGTGATGAAATTTCTAACAAGTTTGATGTTTACACTTTCTCAAATGGTTGAGAAATGAGCAAGTTTGAAATTCAAAAATAATTGGCGCAGGGAAGAAGATGAAGTACAATCAGAAGCAAGTTTATTTTATATTTAATAGTTGTTGCATAAACCAACAGATGTATCACCACCCCAATGGTTAAAGCGCGCGCCTGTCACCTATGGAACCTGGGTTCGAGCCCCAGCGTCCCATTTTCTTATTTTTCTAACAATTTTTTATTCCTTGTTTTGTTCTAGCGCGTTTGGGCCTTAACATTTTTTCCTTTCCATCACCCTCACTTTACTTGATTCAGACGCAAGCCCATCACTTTTTTTTTTATGAATTTCTGATTTCAAATAAAATAACAAAATGTTGTTTTTGGCCTAACCTTTTTACTACTTCTTCACACCCTATTTTACTTTTTAACATCAGGCCCAACTTTTTATTTATTTTATATTTTTATATTTTCTTTATTCATTTATTTTAATTTTTACTTAATAAAATACAAAAATATATTTAAAACAATTAGATTAAAAATATTTTAATTCTTTTTATTTTATTTTACTTCACTTATTTTTAAACAAATAAAACCTCAAAAATTATTATTTTCTAGACAACTAAATTAGACTTAGGGTTTATTTTTAATAAACTTAGACTTTAGGTTTTGTTAAATAATTAATTAACTTCTCTTTTAAATTAACTAGTTTAAATAGGTTAATTAAAACCTTTTCCATCAAAAAACCCACAAAAATAAATTTGTTTATGTACTTTACATTTCTTTGCGCATTTTACTATTTCGCTTTACAATTTATGTAACTATCAAAGCCTTGTAATAGTAATTAGGGTTTATTTTACTTGTCACCCCCATTTGTAAATTTGTACCCCCATTCCCAAAAGTATTGTAATAACGTAGGACATTTAAATTCCACAATTTATCGCTTTCCTTATTATTGCTAGTAATTAGGGTTTGCATGACAAGACTAAAATCAAACCATAGAAAACCCTAATTCAAAGATAATATACATGAAAAAAACACCTTGCACACTTGCACCTCTAGGGTAACCCACACTTGTTGCCTCGGATAAAAATAATCATGTCCCTCGAATATGATATGTTTTAGAAAAAGACCCCCGATTAAAAGATCATAGTCCCTCGATGACCCTTCAAATGTTACCTTTGGTAAATGATATTAGTCCCTTACGACAATTGCTAAAATATCTTACAAGTTGCCTTCTATGACTATACGATGATCCACACCTGTCCCTCACATCCAATGATATGACTCCCTACCAATCAATGGTAAAGTAGCACTATCTAAAGGAGGAGGGAAAGAACATAGAATTTTTGAGTAGGTACATTGCTCGTAATTTCTTGCTCACAAACAAAACCATTTACACCTCACACTTTCAAAACACTTTTCAAAACAAACATTTTGTATACATTCTCAACGATGCAAGAATTATTACAAAATTGCCTTACATTGGCACTTTCAAAACATCTTTAAAAACATTCCCTTTTCAACAAATATTTTCAAAACCAACACTTTGTATACATTCTCAACAATACGAGAATCATTGCAAAGTTTGCTGAACTAAGGCGTTTTCAAAATATTTTCAAACTTACACAAACACAAAGCATTTCAAAGTGATCAAGCAGTTAAGAGCCCGTAGATAACTACGGATGAAAAGGGTACTAACACCTTCCCTTTTCATAACCTACCCCCCTAACTCAAGAAAATTCTCAAAAGGTCTTTCCTGTGCTTTTCACCCTTTCCTTTATTGGATAAAAGAAAAGTCGGTGGCGATTCTTGCTATCGGCAACAATTGCGATAAAACGCAAAACACTCAAATCAGTTCTTCTACCGTATTAGAGAACTGGTGAATCTGCCGGGGAAATAAAACTAAAAATGGGGTTAACTTAATATCTAGATCACCTTTATTTGCTTTACTTGTTTTCTTTATTTGCTTTACATTTGTGGGTTATGCTTGGGTTTATTACTTGTAAAAATCCTATACCCAGATTTGGGGCATATTAGGTAAGTAGCAATAGATGGTGGGGACTATGCGGAGTAATACCGACATGGTTGAAGTGATGGCTACGTTAGTGTGACACATTTATTGGTACCGATGTCCCTTGACTCTAGTCAAGGAGAATACAAGGCCGATGTGTGGTGTCATGAAGCACTAACTGACCGTAGAACCTTAGTTGAACAACTTAGCCATTAGAAAGTAGTGAGATAGCTGGATTTAGTGCAAGACTAAAGTTGGTTGATACTCGATACTACACTCATTGAGATAAGACTTTTGGGATATTTTGGCCTCAGTTTGGATGCTTGAGCTAAAACAATGTCCAATGAAGAAAGATCGGTGATATTGAGATTTCTTAGAACCCGGTTACTTTTGTTAGGGCAGGTTGAACCAACTAAACTTCAAGAGGGTATTTACCTATAAACCCCATGCAAGCCTAAACCTAAGGCCTTGTGTGCTTTGTTTGTGTGTAATTATTTGTTTATAAACATCATGACATCATGTCATAGCATTTTCACTAACCATTTCAAGGACCTAGGGATTTATCTTTGTTTTGTTTTGTAGGATATGGCTTCTACTCGCAGAAATACCATCCGAATCAACTTCGTAAGGGTGCCTCCTCTACTAAAAGAGTTAACATAAAGGGTTCCATAAAATTCTCTGTTTACCAAAATATATGGTCGACTTCTCAATCTGGTTACCTCAAGCTTTGAAGAAGACATGATGAGGGTGCTCTTTCAGTTCTTTGACCCTGTACATCATTGTTTCACCTTTCCCGACTATTAACTAGTGGCCACAATGGAAGAATTGTCTCAACTATTAGGGGTACCGATCCTTGATCAAATACCATTCACTGGTTTAGAGGAAACTCCAAGACCTGAAGCTATTGCCAAGGCCTTACATTTGAAGAGTTCTGGCATTATAGCCAATTGGGAGACAAGAAGCGGGGTCAAAGGATTTTTGGTTAAATTCCTGATGGATAAGGCTCAACTATTTTGGGATGCTATGGATTTAAAAGCTTTTGAGGAGATCTTGGCTTTTCTAATCTATAGGTTGGTGCTTTTTCCTAACCCTGACCAACTCATATATGTGAATGCTGTCAAAATTTTGCTTACTCGTAATCCCGTGCCTACTTTGCTTTGAGACATTCTACATTGTTTTCACACTCGCACCATGAGGAAGAGAGAGAATTTTATGTGTTGCATTTCGTTGCTGTCTAGGTGGTTTATTTCTCACCTTCCCTGATCAGTATTGAAGAATGAGCAAAGTTTGAGATGGCCGCAAAGGATAATGTTGCTTTCTCAAGCAGATAACCATTGGTGCTCTCGATTTCAAGAGGACATTACTATCATTGACCGTTATGGGGAGTTCCCTAATGTTACACTCTTGGGCATTAGGGGAGGTATTATTTATAACCCTTCTATAGCTCTACAACAATTTGGCTATGCTCGAAGAGATGGCCCGCACGACACACTCATTCAAGGTATTATTTTCGACTACGAGAATGATGTTTAAAGTTGGCGTTAAAGGTTTGTACGAGCTTAGGGCATGGTGAACAAGGTTGATAACAAGACTTTAGGGCATAAGAATTCCATCCCTCTTGAGCCTTATCTCAAATGGGTATGAGCTCGTGCGTAAAGTCTCATGATGCCATATCCAGCTATCTTACTAATAGTAGTAAAGCCTATTGCCCAGGGAGATACTTCTTATACCATTCTCCATCCTGACATGCCTACTGACCTCGAAGAATTGCAGATATCATAGATTCAGCTCAAGGGGGAACGAGACACTTTTTAAGCTCGATTCTACGCAAATGAGAAGAAAGTGTTGGAGTTCACAAGACAACTTCACTAGGAGCGAAGCCTGAATGTATACATTGCACCAAAGAAGAAGCGTCTGTAGGAGACTCGAGTCTTTTGTTTTACGAGTCTTTTTTTGTTGTCTCTTTGAGACCTTTTTTTTGTAAGCCCAAGGGGCAGTTGTAATCTTTGAACTTATTAATACAATTGTGGTGTTTGTTTCCTTTTTGGCTAGAAAATTTAAATTCCTCAAGGTCCTTGAAAACATTGCATCCGCATATCATGCATCATATCATAAGAAGGTTTCTTGACATAGGTTTCCTCATCTTTTTACTGTTTATTTCAGTATAAAATGGCTCTAGAGCAAACCATCAAAGATCTGCAAACTCAACACGCACAGTTCTAAGAGACTCTCCTCAACTTAGAAAAAGGTCAGCAAGAAATGATGGCACTCTTTTCCACCAAAAAGAAGACCAAGAAACAGGCTGTCATCTTCAACATGGGAAGAAGGTTCATGGAGCCTGCCCGACTGGCTCAAATAGAAGAGGCTTCTTCTAAGGAAGAAGACAACCAAGAAGAGGAAGTTAGAAGCACCATAGCTGGAGGTGGAAATAACCAAATTACTAAGGACAAAGATTATTCCGAAGAGCAGTACCCACCGGCGGATGAGAAATACCAATAACTAGAAGACCGACTCAAGGTTGTGGAGATCCAAATAGTGTATGGTTTGGACTTTGGAGACTTATGTTTGGTCCCTGGGGTGGTCATTCCCCACAAATTCAAGGTTCACGTCTTCGCCAAATACGATGGAGTCTCATGTCCAAAGATGTATCTAAGCTCTTATGTCCGTAAGATTCAACCACACACCATCGATGGGAAGTTATGGGTGAACTTATTCCAAGAAAGCTTATCTAGGACACGTTTGGAGTGGTTCTATCAACTAGAAGGGACTAATATCCACACGTGGGCCGATTTGGATGGTGCCTTCTACAGACAATACCAATAAAATACTGACCTCGTGCCAACCCGTGTGCAATTATAAAATATGACTATGGGTTCAAATGAAGGCTTTAAGGAGTATGCTCAGAAATGGAGGGACCTAGATGGAAGAGTGAAACCCCCATTGACTTACCAAGAGTTAGTAGACATGTTCATGGGCACCTTGACTAGTCCATTCTTTAATTTGCTGATTATGAGTTATTCGTCAGGGTTTAATGAATTAATTTTGACTGGTGAGCGAGTTGAAAGTGGAATAAAAAGTAGAAATATCCCCATGGCCTCAACCTCTATTGTTGTAAAGAAACCATTTGTTGGTAAGAAGGAAACTAATTCTGTTTATGGATAAAGGAGCTGTATCAAGAATGATCATCATCAGCCAGTAGGAGCTGTATTGATTTCAAATTCGACCCCAGTTCAACGACCACAACAATCAAACAATCAACAAAGGCCTAATGTCCCAAAAAGGAAATTCACTAGAATCAACATGCCATTATCTCAAGCTTTACAACATCTATTGAAGGAAGATTTGGTAACACTGAAGAATCCTCCTCAAAACCCCAATACTTCATCTCTAAAATACAACCGGAACACAAAATATGCCTATCATTCCAATAGCTCTGGGCTTGATACCAATGATTGTTGGGCCTTAAAGAGAAAGATCCAAGATTTGATTGATAACAAAGTGATTGAGTTTGACCCTCCATAAACCCCTAATGTCATTATTGCTCCAATGCCCAATCATGGTAAGGGTGTCAATGCTATTGACGATGTCTCCTTTGTCTCCACCTTTAATGATTTGACTACTCCATTGTTGACCATTAAGAATAATCTGCTGAGAGCCGATTTATTTCCTGGATACCTTGAAAATTGTTGTCATTGTGCTTCCCAAACCAATGGTTGTATGTGGATGAAGAAAGGTATTCAATGCCTGATTGATAGCCATGAAATTTTATTCGAGAAAACTCTGTCTGTGAAAAGTTTTCCTGAAAGTACTTTCTAAAAGTTGATACTTGAAGATATTTCCATAATCACCATTTCCAATACTCCTATTAGGATCACCTCTAAAGATCCTATAAGGATTCCTACTGAGCCAAGAGTGGCTCCCCTAATTATCACTACACCGGGGCCAGTCCCTTATTCCTCCGACAAAGTTGTACCTTGGAACTATGGGGCAGAAGTTTATTATCATGGTGTCAAGCAAGAGCCATGGGTTACTGAAAATGAAGAGCCTGAAATTACAAATATTGCTGGAACTAGTAAGATCACTAGAACATGAAGGATCTTCTCTCCAGAGATCTCTCCTCCAACAACTACTACAACACCTGTTCGCATTCCTGCTCCTAGGCCAACTGCCAATTCCCGAGGCAAAGAGAAAGTTATTGAGCCTGCCCTGACGGAGGCACCCTCAAAAGATGTTACAATTAAAGACCCATCAAGACAAGAGATGGAGGAAATTCTGAAGATCATCCAAAAAAGTGATTACAAAATAGTGGAACAACTTGGGCAGACACCCTCAAAGATATCCATGCTATCCTTGTTATTATGCTCCGAAGCACATGCCAAAGCTTTGTTGAAATTCCTAAAGAATTCCCATGTACCTCAAGAAACCACTGCTGATCAATTTGAGAATTGTGTTGCGAGCCTAACTGCTCATAATGGCTTGGGATTTTCTGATGCATATTTAACTCTGGCAGGGAAGAATCACGACAAGGCTCTCCATATGTCTATTGAATGAAAAGACACCACTCTAGCGCATGTATTAGTAGATACTAGGTCCTCCCTCAATGTTTTACCCAAAGGTGCTTTGGACAAATTAGACTGTGAAGGGCTGGTGCTGAAACCCATTGATATTGTGGTGAGATCCTTCGATGGTTCGAAAAGAATGGTCCATGGAGAGGTTGATCTTCCGATCAAGGCGGGATCTCAAATCTTCAATTCCACATTTTATGTAATGGATATCCGCTCGACCTATTCTTGCTTGCTAGGATGCCCATGGATTCACGGGGCAGGTGAAATTACCTCTACATTACATCAAATACTGAAGTACCCAGTGAGAGGGAAGGTTGTCACAGTCTGTGGAGGAAGAATATATGGTCAGTCATTTAAATTCTTTCAAATATATGAAATGGATGGTGAATTCATTGAACCTCCCTGTCAAGCATTTGAGGTAATCCCTCCAATGATTGTTGTTGCTAAAGTTACTATTCCTGAGGTCTCTAAGGAAACACCAAGATGGCTTTATTGAAGGATGCTATGGTTGTGGTAGAAGATGTAGGCTGCACTATATGGGGATAACTTCTTGACATCCCCTACAAATCCGACAAACTTGGGTTGAGTTTTACTTCAAAGGCTCAGAAAGAGGTTCGACGTGCTCGTGCTGGTGGACCGCCTCTTCATATTAGCAACGATGAAGTCAATTCTCTGGAAGATAGTGATGGTGATGGTGACTTGGACGAATGGATATTCCCAACTGCTGACGGTGGACTCAACAACTGGAAGGCCAAAGAATTCATCTCAATCTCCTTCATCCATGAGTAATTTCTATTTCCTGTTTTTATTGCTTTAAGAACTTTGTTTGTATAATTTCCTTCCAAACAATGACTTTAAACCATGTGCCTTTCCCGGAGCACAATGGTCCATTTGTTAAGGGTTTGTCATTTCATATATCATATGCTTATTTAATGAAAACATTAGACGACTTTGCATTCAAATTTTGCGCTCCTTATCTTTCTTTTACTTTACCTCTTTTTTCAAAATAGCCATGTGACCTTACATGCACACACACATTTGCCGATCCACATCCACTCTGGATCTCATTGACAACAATTCTGATATTGTCGTTTATGACTTTGAAAATCCAATCTATCAAGCCGAATACGAAGGTGAAGAAGATTGTGAGATACCTGGAGAAATCTCCAGACTCCTGATACAAGAGGAAAAGGCCATCTAATCGCACGAAGAACCGGTCGAAGTGATAAACTTGGGTACTGAGGCAGATAAAAAAGAAGTCAAGATCGGCGTCAACTTGGAAGACAATGTCAAGAGAAGATTGGTTCAGATGTTGCATAACTATGTTGAGGTATTCTCTTGGTCATACGAAGACATCCCGGGGCGCGATACTGATATTGTGGTTCATCGTCTACCAATGAAAGAGGGTTGCTCTCCGATCAAATAAAAGTTTCATCGCATGCGTCCTGACATGTATGAAAAGATCAAGGTTGTGGTAATGAAACAGTTCAATGCAAGTTTCTTGGAAGCAACATCGTATCCCCAATGGGTTGCAAATATTGTTCCAGTGCCAAAGAAAGACAGTAAGGTCCATATGTGTGTAGACTACAAGGATTTAAATAGGGAAAGCCCAAAAAATGACTTCCCACTACTGCATATTGATGTATTAGTTGACAACACTGCTCAACACAAGGTGTTCTTCTTCATGGATGGCTTCTCCAGGTACAATAAAATCAAAATGGCGCCCGAGAACATGGTGAAAACCAGTTTTGTTACATAGTAGGGCACCTTCTGTTATAAGGTCATGCCTTTTGGGATGAAGAACGGAGGAGCGACTTATCAACGAGCTATGGTGGCTTTATTTCATGATATGATTCATCATGAGATAGAAGTCTATGTTGATGACATGATAGCAAGATCCCAAATTGAGGAAGAGCACCTTGATCATCTGCACAAGCTATTTGAGAGGTTGAAGAAATATAAGCTGAGGTTGAATTCCAACAAATGAATCTTCGAGGTAAGGTCTGGAAAGCTCATAGGCTTCATCATCAGTGGCAAAGGAATTGAAGCCGATCCCGCCAAAGTCAAAGTTATCCAAGAAATGCCAGCTCCTCGTACTGAGAAAGAGGTTAGAGGTTTTCTAGGAAGACTCAATTGCATTGCTCGATTCATCTCTCACCTGACTGCTACTTGTGGACCACTCTTTAAGATGTTGAAGAAAGATCAAGTGGTAAGATGGAATGACGATTACCAAATAACTTTTGACAAGATCAAGGAATACTTGCATGAACCACCAATTTTGATGCCACCAGTTGAAGGAAGACCTATGATCGTGTACTTAACTATTTTAGAGAATTCAACGGGTGTGTGCTGGGGAAACATGACGAGTCTGGTCAAAAATAGCATGCAATATACTACCTTAGCAAAAAGTTTACCGACTCTGAAACAAGATATTCAATTCTCGAGAAAACTTGCTGCACTTTGGCATGGGCTTCTTACCGGCTAAGACAATATATGTTTACTCATACCACTTTACTGATCTCTAAGATGGATCCCATCAAGTACATCTTTGAGAAGCCAGCTCTCTCCGGAAGGATAGCCCGATGGCAAATGATCTTAACTGAATATGACATCCAGTACACTACACAAAAAGCAATAAAAGGAAGTGTATTGGCAGATCATTTGGCACATCAAGCTGTGGATGACTACCAATATATGAACTTTGAATTCCCGGATGAGAATATAATGCTGATTACAGATTGTGAAAAGCCTAGACCGTATGAAGGACCTGAACAAGGATCCCAATGGACTATGGTTTTTGTTGGAGCTTCCAACACACTTGGTAACAGAATTGGTGCTGTGATCATTTCCCCCAAAGGTTGCCATACGCCTTTTACTGCCAGACTTTGCTTCGACTGTATAAACAATATGGCCAAATATGAAGCGTGCATCTTGGGTCTGAAAGCTGCTATTGACCTAATAATCAAATTCTTAAGTGTATATGGAGACTCAACTTTGGTGATCAGTCAAGTTAAAAGAGATTGGGATACAAGACATCCAAATCTTATCCCTTACAAAGAACTTGTGCTAACCTTGATCCCGTACTTTGAAGAAATCACCTTTGAACATATCTCGAGGGAAGAAAATCAGTTGGAAGATGCTTTAGCTACCATGTCCCCAAGTTTCTTAAGGAAGTCCAAGAGTTGACTAGACCAACTCTCTCCTAAGGCAGTATACCTCAAATTAGGGTTTCTATTTTCATCAAGATGGGTGGACCAAAAAGGTCTCATATGTTTTCCAAGGTCTTATTAAGCTCCCAAGATCATCCATGCCAAGTTTCAGGCCTTGCATAAGAAGTTTGCTCAATCAACTGCTCAAATGCTTAAGAATCGATTGTAGTAGGTCAAAAGTCAACTGTGGTCCACATACAGTCAAACCTCAAGATTTTGGTCAACATAATCATTTTGAAGTGTTATCCATCATTTGATCAAGGGTTGATCATGATTCCCCAAGGAATGCTCCAAATTCATCAAAACCCAAAAGTTGCTAAATTAGGGTTTTGCAGGGAAAGTCATCCCAACTTTGACCAAGCATAACTTCTTCATACTTTATCATAAATTTTCCATCCAAAGCTAATTTTGAAGAGGATACAATTACCTACAATTCATCTTCATCCCACAAGTTCAAAACATGCACTCATAAAAAGATATGAATTTTGACTTTATAGGTCCTTTTGAAAAGTCAACAAAAATACCTTTTGGGTCAAAGCTTCATACATGAACATGGAAGACTCAATTGAGATGAGACAAAAAGGGTTGCTTAGGGGACATCCTAATATTTATAAAAAGTCCAAGAACACCTATCTAGGGTTAAAATTGGAGGAGATATGCCTTGTCAAAGTTAACCTTTTTTACAAAATTGCCAAAAGTCAAATGAGTTCAAAATTGCATTTTTTGCCAAATGGGCCTAACTTTTTATGCTTGCATCTCACTTATAATTTAATCCACGACCCAAATATACAACCTCATGTTATTTGCTTCATTTTTCAATTTATTTTGATTTTTTGTTAATTAAAATTTCAATTAAATCAAATAATTGATGCATAATGGAAAAGATATGTTATTATCTGATTTTTGGACAGGATTTCAATCAAATAATGCAAGGATATCATGATCAATTCGAATCAAGGCTGATTGGTACAAGAAAGGGAAGATTTGGCTCAAAATAGCAAGTTTATATAAGCTTGAAAATTAAATCAAAATCTCTTATAATTGCAAAGATTCAGTCCAAATTTATTGACCTAATTTAGTCTGCTATAAGGACATAGCAATTCTAGATCAAGAAAACGAGGATTGGAGGCGTGAACAAGAAGAACAAAACTCCAAAAAGTTGACAAAAGTTATGACTCGGTTTCAAGCTTGGAGGCCAATTCAAGCCATTCTAGCATTGCCAAACGATCCCTGGACCTTCCCATAAGTTAACCCAATTGGTTGCACGCCTCTACACGTCCAGAATCGCCCTCTAGGAGTCCCACGGTTTGCCCTTTAATTCAAATCCGATTACTGTAATTCTTGCATCTTTAGCATGTTTAAGTTACATATTTGTAATCCTCATCATGTTTGCAAGCTAACTGAATACTTTGATTGCGTTTTTGAAGCCTATACATGTCTTTGCCATTGTTAGGGTTTTTATGTGCAGTTTAAGGATTTTGTCCACATGTTAAATTGGCTAGCAAAAGGGGTACCATGGTATTCATAAGATTAATATGAGTTGATCTATATAATTAGATGCCATTTATCATGCGTGTACATGATTTTTGAATGAGACAGGGTTATAGCCATGGAAAAACGTCCGTAGGTAAAAGTATTTTACCTAAACAACGGACCAAGGAAGAAGACGCTGGCGTGTCAAGCAACCATTGGGACATTTGAAAATTCGCACATGTTCTGAGCATGGCAATTAATTTGGCTTTTGATTTATTGTTTTTATTATGTTAACAATTAACTAGTGCAGCGCAGTTGGTCAGAGGAAGGAAGTATGAAGCTCATGTCCTGGGTTCGATCCCAGGCGTGATCTTTTGGCATTTTCTCCATTATTTTCACCAGATCCAACACACCTCACCTTCTGAGGATCATCACACGCCCTCTGATCTCCTCCTCTGGATCCATCTCCATCCAGATGCAGCACACCTCACCTTCTGAGGATCATCACATGCCCTATGATCTCATCCTCTCGATCCATCTCCAGCCAGATCCAACACACCTCACCTTCTGAGGATCATCACACGCCCTCTGATCTCATCCTCTGGATTCACCAAATCCAGCACACCTCACCTTTTGAGGATCATCACGCGCCCTCTGATCTCATCCTCTGGATTCACCAGATCCAGCACACCTCACCTTCTGAGGATCATCATGCGCCCTTTGATCTCATCCTCTGAATCCATCTCCTGCCATATCAACCGCCAGCATACGCAGGTCCACCATGAGTCCCCAGAAGATGGTCTCATTGGATCAGGCGCCAGACTCTAGGCCATCCTTCTGGGTTTCAGAAGCTCAACATACACCCCCCAGTTTGCTTCTCACAATCAGGCCCAATTCCTTACTTTTTTATTTTAATTCTTTTTTCTTTTGTTTATTAATTATATCTTTTTCTAAATAACTAAAAAAAAACAGTTTTTTATTTAATCAAAAATCACCAAAAAAAATCTTTTTTATAAAAAAAATATTTTGTTAATTAATTAGTTTAAATAAATTAGGGTAATTAATGTTTTTTCTTATTATAATTAAAATAATTAGATTTAGGGTTTAAGTCTATACTTAACCTAATTTTTTCCTTAGAAATAAGTATTTTTGCAATTTAGATTCTAGGTCGGCTGATCATTTCTCGCATTTAATTTACCGCGTGCTTTTTAATTTTCTTTCTATTATTATTTGTAACTGCTCCGAGTTTGTAATAGTTTAAATTAGGATTTTAAATTCCGCATTTTTTTAATTTCACGTCAAGGCAATTGTGTAACTGTCAAAGCCATGTAATAGCTAGGTTTATTTCTGCTTTTACTTTATGCAAATAATTAACTGTCTAGATGTATGGCTAATAGGATTGTATGGCAAGAATGCATGAAAAATTAAAATAGTTAGAAAACCGTAATGTGCAAAGATTAAAATAACTTAAACGAATCACTCACACATATTTACTCCTAGGGTTTACCTCACTTTGGTTGCCTTCGGTAAACAATCATTAAGCATAGGAGATTTTAGTGGTTGCCCTCCAGTCTAAAGAGATCAAAGTGTCCCATTCGAATGTTGCCTCGGAAATATTGTCTCGGAAATGTTGCCTCAAAAAGATCTTAAGACTCTAGGGTTACTACTAAAGTTTTCTAACTAGTGCTTTAATGATTGTATTCGTCTCTTTCGAATGTCCCTTACAAACTCCAACGACGGTGCTACCTACTCCTTAATAGTGGGATAGCGCTGTCTAAAGGAAATAGAACAGAAAAGATCTTCTTTCGAGTAGGTAGATGCTAGTAGGTACTTGCTCAAAACAAATCTTTTCACGCAAACACCTTTCAAAACAATTTCAAAACAACTTCTTCACACCTTTAAGGACTGATACAACGGTTATCACGAAGTAAAATATTTTCAAAGTAAGCACACGCACAAACAATTTTTAAAAGATGAGAAAGTACCTAAGAGCCCATGGAAAACCATGGATAGAAAGGGTGCTAACACCTTCCATTTCCATAATCTACCCCCCGTACTCAGAAACATCTCGAAAAAAGGTTTTTTCTATTCTTTTTCCTTTTCCATGATTGGATGAAATAAAAGTCGATGGCAACTCTTGCTTACCGCTACATTTTGCAAACAAAAATGCAAAACGCAAACCAGTATTAAACAGTCGGTTCTGCCACCGTATCATAGAACTGGCGACTCTGCTGGGGATTTCTATAAAGTGGGGTATACCTTAGGATTTAGATCATTTTAAATTTGCTTCTCTTGATTGTCTTGATTGCTTTACTTTTGAGGGTTTGTTCGGGGTTACTATAGATCCTACACCCGGATCTGGGGAACACCTTTTAGGTAAGTAGAAATAAACTGTGAGGGAACTATGCTGGGGTATACCGACACGGTTGAAGTAGTAGCTACATTGATGTGGCACTTTGGTTGGTACCGGTAACCCTTGAGTCAATCAAGGAGAGTACAGGGCCGCCGCATGGTGTCGTGAGGCATCAACTGACCTTAGAACCTTTAATTGCACAACTTGGCCATTAGAAAGTATTGAGATAGCCGGCCTCAGTGTAGAGTTGAGAACTGGTAGATACTCAATGCTACACTCATTGAGATCAGACTTTCGGGATATTTCGACCGCAAGAAAAGATTGCGTGAGCTGAGACAATGCCGATAAAGGATGGTCAGTGATATTGAGATCCTCTAGAACCCGGTTACTTTTTAAGATAGGTTGAACCAATCCAACTTCAAGAGGGTACTACCTTTGAACTCATGCAAGCCTTAAACCTAAGGACTTTGTGTGATTTGACTGTGCTTGCTATACCTGTGTTTGCTATGCCTGTGTTTTATCATGACATCATGCATCATAAGCATAACATATCATGACTAACCATTTCAAGGATTCCCTAGGGCTCATTTTTGCTCTGCTTTGTAGGACATGGCATCTTCCTGTAGGAACACTATACAAATCAACCTTTTGAAAGTGTCTCTCCAACTAAAGGACCTGGCATTAAGGGTTCTTGAAGATTCTCATTTCACTAGAAAGCATGGTCAGTTGCTCAATCTGGTCACTGCAAAACCTGATGAAGAGTTGTTAAAAGTGCGGTTTCAGTTCTTCGACCCAGTACAACATTGTTTCACCTTCTCAGATTATCAACTAGTACCTACTATGGAGGAGTTTTCTCAGTTGTTGAGGGTACTTATTCTTGACCAGTTGCCTTTCAATGGTACGGAAGAACATCCAAAGCCTAAAGAAATTGCTAGAGCTCTGTCTTTACACCGGTCTGACATAGTGGCAAATTGGGAGACTAGAGGGAGTGTCCAAGGAATTCCGGTTAAGTTTCTATTTGAGAAGGCCTATCATTTTTGGGATACCTTAGATTTACAAGCTTTCGAAGAGGTACTGGCACTTCTCGTTTATGGGATGGTACTTTTCCCTAATGTTGATCAACTCGTAGATGTGAGCACTATCAAGGTTTTCCTGTCTCATAATCCAGTACCTACTTTACTCGAGGATATTCTACATTCTCTGCATACTCGCACTCTAAAGAGAAGGGGAACCCTCTTATGTTGCACTCCTCTATTGGCTAGGTGGTTTATTTCGCACCTACCCAGGGTTATTTTGAAGAATGAACAGGGTTTGAAATGGTCTCGCAGACTGATGTCCCTTAAGCATTCATACATTCATTGGTGTTCACGATTCTCGGAAGATATTACCATCATTGATCGGTGTGTTGAATTCCTTAATGTCCCTCTCTTAGGAATTAGGGAAGGAATCACTTACAACCCCTGCTTGGCCTTACAACAGTTTGGTTACGCTCGAAGAGATGGTCCTCATAAGACGATTATCCAAGGAATCGCCTTCAATTATGAGAACGACATTCAAGGCTATCATAGAAGATTCATAAAAGCTTGGGGCATGGTACATAAAATTAATAGCAAGACGCTAGGGCACAAGAATTCCATTCCTCTTGAGACTTATCTCCGATGGATACGAGCTCGCGCCCAAAGTCTTAGGATGCCTTACTCAGCTGTCCTACCAATAACCGTGGAGCCAGCTATGGAAGGAGACACTACTTCACTTGATCATCATCCCGACATGGCAACTGATCATAAAGAATTACATAAGTCTTGGGTTCAACTCAAATAGGAGCGGGACACGTTTGAAGCTCAGTTCTATGCCAGCGAGAAGAAGGTCCTGGAGCTCACTAGGCTACTTCATGAAGAAAGGAACGTAAATACCTACATCGCACCAAAGAGGATGCACTCATGGGAGACTTAGTTTCTTTTTGCTTTCAGTTTTGTTCATTTGTAAGCCTAGAAGGCATTCTTTGTAACAATTTTGAACTTATTAATGCAAATGACGTGTGCTTCTTTTGGTTAAACAAATCTGAGCCTTTAAGAATCCTTGAAAACATTGCATACATATATCATGCATATCATTGCATAACAAGTCTTCCAGTACATGTCTCTTATGTTCTTGCTGTTTTTTTCAGCAATGGCTCTCCAACAAGACAACAGAGATCTTCAAACTCAAGAACCTCAGTTCAGGGAAATGTTCCTAAACCTATCCAAGGTGCAGGAAGAGTTGAAAACACTCCTCGCTGGGAACTTGGTTAAGAAAAGTCCTGAGGACAATAAGGAAGAACGGCTGGAACAACTACAAGCTGAGATAGGTGCAATGAGAACCCATATGCTGGGGCAGATGGCTCTTATCCAAGGCCTAGCCCGGGGACAAGAAGAGTTGAGAACCATTATCAACAAACTTCATCAAGATGGATACAACTGTATGAAGCAAACAGTCGAGGCCGGGGACCAAGTTATTGATCAACCTCCAAGGAGACAAGAGTTTGGTTTGGTGAACAGTGGGCCTTTCCAAATTGCTACTACCTCACGGGTCCAACAACAACCTCGTCAAAAACAACAGGTCAATCAGAGTAAGCCGGATATACCCAAAAGGCAGTTTACCAAACTCAACATGTCACTGTCTCAAGCTTTGCAACACCTGTTGAGGATGAATCTGATTACATTGATAGGACCTCATCCGAATCCCAAGATTTCTTCGCCTAACTACAATTTTGATGTAAGGTGTGCATATCACTCCAACAGTCCGAGGCATGATACTGACGACTGTTGGAGGTTGAAATACAAAATTCAAAACCTGATTGATGAAGGAGCATTAGAATTCACACAAGATGGTCAACTGGAATGTTTCTGTCAATCCTCCAAGGCCCACCATTTTAAGTGACAAGTTCTAACAAGAGGGCTTTTCGTTCATTAGAATTTTCAATTTGCAATTTTATTTTGATTGTTTGAACATCTATTCATATCAAACTATGTTACTTTATCAATTCATTGCATGTGTCCTTTTTGAATTAATTCATTTGTATTCACTATATTTAAATTACTTTCCTTTTCATGATATTCAACTCTCGATTAAAAAACTGTAAGCCTTTAGAGGGAGGATGATAAAAATGGTACCATAATCTCTACAGTATGATTTTGAACAGACCTTGTTGACGATGTACAAGCGTTGTTTCAAATCCTAAATAGTGGAGTTATAAGGAAGATAAGCCCTAGTCAACCCCTTTGAGCCAAAGAAGTATGAGTTTTTCTTTTCACACTAATTAAAACCCTTAATCATAACCTGGGGCAGGATAGTTTTCTCAGTTAATTCAGAGGCGCATTCTGTCGCAATCTTCCGCTTCATACACAATGAATGGCATCGAAGACGTCCTTCTAAATCAAAAGACGGTGATGGTTCCGCATAATCGTCAAGACAGGCAGTCGTTATCTCTCAAAATAAAAGCCCGCTAAGTCAAAACATATGAAGGAGACTTAAGAAAAAAAACTAGGGCATCCCGCTGACTGTAATCACAAAAGAAACAGTTCAGGCAAAAGACAAGGATAGTAAAACCAAAAAAAGAGGTTACTGCAAATCCTCGACAAAAAAAAAGAAAAAGATTACAAAATGACTGCTTTTTCAAGTAAACTTTCAGTATCCGAACCATCACCGAAACATCAAGGACAATATTCCAGAACTCAACCGGGATTCTAAACGTGGAATTAACTGAGCATAGGACTAAAGAACATCACGAAGAGCGGGTGGATACAAATAAATTTTGAGCCTTTATCCTTTGTTTCTTGAACCGTGAACCAGGCCACGTTATAACCCTTAAAAGTCCTAGCTGAAGCATGGGTTAGTTCGAAAGCATACTGTTACAAAATGTATCCTGACTCCTGTAGGACTTGCTGTAAATCCTGAGTTGACATCACATTTTACAAAATTTGCTTGTTTTACTGAAAAACGCATTTTCAAAAATTTCAAGACAAACATAAGCTTTGCATTCTTAAAATATTATTGTTTGCATATGACTATTTGTTCAACAGCATAGAGATTCGCATGACGGATATGTAGTGAACAAAAAAAACATTCTCAATAAAAAGGATCACCTTAAGTGGAAAAACACTTCCAACCAAGGGGCACGGCATGATCATTGTCCATCATCTGGGGAAGTCAAGTCAAGATTCAAGGAACCTCTCAAAGATGCCAAATAGCCAGGGGCAGATCTCCATCTGAATCACTTGGGGAATTGGACATGAATTCTAGCAACAAATCATGTATGATCAAACGAGCATCTTCTGGTAGTGCGGAAACACTTACTACTATGGACAATTCTCCGTACCCGGTAAACATGAACATAGTCAAAAAATACTGCGCATGAACAAAGACCCGCTAGGTTGACTGGCCTAGGCAAAAATAAGGGCATCCCGGCGAACCAAAAGGGTTCAGGCAAATATTAGGGATAAAAACAAAAAAGATATATACACTCGGCAAGTCGAAAACTTGAAAAGGCGGCTTGAGCAAAAAAGGGTATCCCGGTGGACTGAAAACTCGCAAGGGCGGTCCAGGGAAAAGTTAGGGATCTGAAGCGTACGACTATGTCCCGTCATCCTGTTACTTGCCCATCAGTAGAAGACTTACATTTCGATCGGCAGTTACCAAGCACCTCATAAGTTGGGATAACACTCAATCCACAAGGCCTCCGCAGGCACTTTCTCCAGCAGGTACAGGGGCGGAAAAGTCTTGATACGAAGTCATTTTCATATCCTCAGCATGCGTCCCAGTAACATCTACACTCCCCACAGAGTAGAGGCAACTAAAGCTTTGACGTCGGCTTCCCCAAACAAGAGCTACGTTCCCCAGCAAATTTCCTTCATAGAATCAACATCTATATTCCCCGACCGAATTTCATAATCGCAAGCAGTTCGTAAAGTTGTCTCCCAAGCAGAGTTTATTTTTCTGAATACAGAAGCTCAATCCCTAACAGAGTTTATCCCTTCAGCTATGGAAGCATCTCTCTCCAGCAGAATTATTCCCCCATAGAGTTGTTCTCAAGCAGAGTCTCTCCTCGGCAGAATATCCGTAAACAAGGGGCAAATCCCCAGCATAGTCATCTCCGGTTCACCGTCTCCAGCGGAAGTAGAAGAACCACTTTTTCTACGACGGTCAGGAACTCAATTTCCGTTACTCTCCAGCAGCGGTCAGGGATTTATTTTCCCACTCGGATATGTCACAATAGCATTTCATGCTCATATATCATGACGTGCGCATACATATTGCATATAACATAATCTCATTTATTTTGAGAACATCATCTCACCCTGCATTTCATGCATCGCATATAACTAACCCTGATATCTCTTCAGGAAAAGACGACCAATTTCGACGAATCCAGTAGTTATACAGATTACATCTACAGACAACTAATGGAAACTCAGTTCCCAAAATCAAACGAGTCAACTAATATACATTATCAGATCAAAGTAACCTTACCCCGGTTCACTCTGAAGTTTTACACAAACTTATAACCTTACCCCGGTTCATTATGAAGTTTTACACAAACTTATAACCTTACCCCGGTTCATCCTGAAGTTTTACACGGACTTATCCCAAAGTAACCTTACCCAGGTCCCTTCTGAAGTTTTACACGAACTTATCCCAAAGTAACCTTACCTGGGTTCCTTATGAAGTTTTAGACGGACTTATCCCAAAGTAACCTTACCCAGGTCCCTTCTGAAGTTTTACACGAACTTATCCCAAAGTAACCTTACCCAGGTTCCTTCTGAAGTTTTACACGTTCTTATCCCAAATTAACCTTACCCAGGTTCCTCTTGAAGTTTTACACAGACTTAGCCCAAAGTAACCTTACCCAGGTTCCTGCTGAAGTTTTACACGGACTTATCCCGAAGCAAACTTACCCAGGTTCCTTCTCAGTTCAGATGCAGTTTTACACAAAATCCTCAAAAAGCAACCTTACCCAGGTTCCTTCTCAGTTCAGATGCAGTTTTACCCAAACTCCTCACAAAGCAACCTTACCCAGGTTCCTTCTCAGTTCAGATGCAGTTTTACCCAACCTCCTCACAGAGCAACCTTACCCAGGTTCCTTCTCAGTTCAGATGCAATTTTACCCAAACTCCTCACAAAGAAACCTTACCCAGGTTCCTTCTCACAGCCCTACTATACAGGCTTTCATATCGAAGTAACCCTACTATCCAGATTCCTTCTCATAGCCCTATTATCCAGGATTTCATATAAAAGTAACCCTACTGTCCAGGTTCCTTCTCACAACCCTACTATCCAGGCTTTCATATTGAAGTAACCCTACTATCCAGGTTCCTTCTCACAGCCCCACTATCCAGGCTTTCATATCGAAGTAACCCTACTATCTAGGTTCCTTCTCACAGTCCTACTATCTAGGCTTTCATATCGAAGTAACACTACTATCCAGGTTCCTTATCACATCCCTACTATCCAGGCTTTCATATCGAAGTAACCCTACTATCCAGGTTCCTTCTCACAGCCCTACTATCCAGGCTTTCATATTGAAGTAACCCTACTATCCAGGTTCCTTCTCTCAGCCCTACTATCTAGGCTTTCATATCAAAGTAACCCTACTATCCAAGTTCCTTCTCACATCCCTATTATCCAGGCTTTCATATCGAAGTAACCCTACTATCCAGGTTCCTTCTCATAACCTTACTATCCAGGTTCCTCCTCTCTTATCCCCAAACAGTGGTCAACAACACTGTAAGACTGAGACCCGATCAAACATGATTGGTTTCGCATTTCCCCAGTAAATTGTGGTGCAGCATATACCCCGACCAAATATGCAGTACGCTTCTGCTTCCTCAAGCCGGAGTTATTCCCCAGTAGAGTAACAGACAACTGAAGCTCCTAAAACTCTATTTCTCCCAAGACAGAAAATTAACATCCCTTAGATGGCATCTTTAAGCCCATCTCCTGCAATTCTTTGTCGCATCCAGAATGGCATCTTTAAGCCCATCTCCAACAATCTTCAATCCTCGACCTCCAAATGGCATCTGTATGCCCATTCCCGATATCACAAATCAAGTGCCACTTCATGCGAGTGCAAATTTCTGGGCACTCTAGTGTCCAATCATCTTCCACCTTCAGATTACGAAAGGCAGACAACCAATCTACATCCTCAGGTTTAAGAAGATTGAACAGGGATAGCTGTTGTACCCCAAAATTTTCCCTCTCATTTTACTCAATACATGTCAATTGAGGTCCCCAAGTTGCTCAAGGAAGTCCAAGAGTTGACTAGACCAACTCTATCCTAAGACAATATACCTCAAATTAGGGTTTCTATTTTCATCAAGATGGGTGGACCAAAAAGGTATCATATGATTTCCAAGGTCTTATTATGTTCCCAAGATTATCCATGCCAAGTTTCAGGCCTTGCATAAGAAGTTTGCTCAATCAATTGCTCAAATGCTTAATAATCGACTGTAGTAGGTCAAAAGTCAATTGTGGTCCACATACAATCAAACCTTAAGTTTTTTGTCAACATCATAATTTTGAAGTGTTATCCATCATTTGATCAAGGGTTGATCATTATTCCCCAAGAAATGCTCCAAATTCATCAAAACCCAAAAGTTGCTAAATTAGGGTTTTGCAGGGAAAGTCATCCCAACTTTGACCAAGCATAACTTCTTCATACTTTATCAGAAATTTTCCATCCAAAGCTAATTTTGAATAGGATACAATTACCTACATTCATATTCATCCCACAAGTTCAAAACATGCACTCATAAAAAGATATGAATTTTGACATTATAGGTCCTTTTGAAAAGTCAACAAAAACACCTTTTGGGTCAAAGCTTCATAGATGAACATGGAAGACTCAATTGATATGAGACCAAAAGGGTTGCTTAGGGGACATCCTAATATTTCTAAAAACTCCAAGAACACCTCTCTAGGGTTAAAATTGTAGGAGACATGCCTTGTCAAAGTCGACCATTTTTGCAAAACAGCCAAAAGTCAAATGAGTTCAAAATTGCATTTTTTGCCAAATGGGCCTAACTTTTTATGCTTGCACCTCACTTATAATTTAATCCACCACCCAAATATACAACCTCATGTTATTTGCTTCATTTTTCAATTTATTTTTATTTTTTGTTAATTAAAATTTCAATTAAATCAAATAATTGATGAATAATGGAAAAGATATGTTATGATCTGATTTTTGGACAGGATTTCAATCAAATAATGCAAGGATATCATGATCAATTCGAATCAAGGATGATGGTACAAGAAAGGGAAGATTTGGCTCAAAATAGAAAGTTTACATAAGCTTGAAAATTAAATCAAAATCTCTTATAATTGCAAAGATTCGGTCTAAATTTGTTGACCTAATTCAGTTTACTATAAGGACATAACAATTCCAGATCAAGAAAACAAGGATTAGAGGCGTGAACAAGAAGAATAAAACTCCAAAAAGTTGACAAAAGTTGCGACTCGGTTTCAAGCTTGGAGGCCAATTCAAGCCATTCTAGCATTGCCAAACTATCCCTGGACCTTCCCAGAAGCAAACCCAATCGGTTTCACGCCTCTACACGTCCAGAATCGCCCTCTAGGAGTCCCACGGTTTTCCCTTTAATTCAAATTCGATTACTGTAATTCTTGCATCTTTAGCATGTTTAAGTTACATATTTGTAATCCTCATCATGTTTGCAAGCTAACTGAATACTTTGATTGCGTTTTTGAAGCCTATACATGTCTTTGCCATTGTTAGGGTTTGTATGTGCAGTTTAGGGGTTTTGTCCACAGGTTAAATTGGCCAGCAAAAGGGGTACCTGGGTATTCAAAAGATCACGACGAGTTGATCTATATAATTAGATGCCATTTATCATGCGTGTACATGATTTTTGAATGAGGCAGGGTTATAGCCATGGCAAAACGTCCGTAGGTAAAAGTATTTTTTACTAAAACAACGGACCAAGGAAGAAGACGCTGGCGTGTCAAGCAACCATTGGGACATTTGAAAATCTGCGCGTGTTCTGAGCATGGAAATTAATTTGGCTTTTGATTTATTGTTTTTATTATGTTAACAATTAACTAGTGCAACGCAGTTGGTCAGAGGAAGGAAGTATGAAGCTCATGTCCTGGGTTCGATCCAAGGCGTGAGCTTTTGGCATTTTCTCCATTATTTTCACCAGATCTAGCACACCTCACCTTCTGAGGATCATCACACGCCCTCTGATCTCCTCCTCTGGATCCATCTCCAGCCAGATCCAGCACACCTCACCTTCTGAGGATCATCACACGCCCTCTGATCTCATCCTTTGGATCCATCTCCAACCAGATCCAGCACACCTCACCTTCTGAGGATCATCACATGCCCTCTGATCTCATCCTCTGGATTCACCAAATCCAGCACACCTTACCTTATGAGGATCATCACATACCCTCTGATCTTATCCTCTGGATTCACCAGATCCAGCACACCTAACCTTCCGAGGATCATCATGTGCCCTCTGATCTCATCCTGTGGATCCATCTCCAGCCAGATCTAACGCTAGCATACGCATGTCCACCATGAGTCCCCAGAAGATGGTCTCATTGGATCAGGAGCCAGACTCTAGGCCATCCTTCTGGGTTTCAGAAGCTCAACATACACCCCCCAGTTTGCTTCTCACAATCAGGCCCAATTCCTTACTTTTTTATTTTAATTATTTTTTCTTTTGTTTATTAATTATATCTTTTTCTAAATAACTAAAAAAAAATCAGTTTTTTATTTAATCAAAAGTCACCAAAAAAAATCTTTTTTATAAAAAAAATCTTTTGTTAATTAATTAGTTTAATTAAATTAGGGTAATTAATGTTTTTTCTTCTTATAATTAAAATAATTAGATTTAGGGTTTAAGTCTATACTTAACCTAATTTTTTCCTTAGAAATAAGTATTTTTGCAATTTAGATTTCTAGGTCGGCTGATCATTTCTCGCATTTAATTTACCGCATGTTTTTTAATTTTCTTTCTATTATTTTTGTAACTGCTCCGAGTTTGTAATAGTTTAAATTAGTATTTTAAATTCCGCATTTTTTTTATTTCACGTCAAGGAAATTGTGTAACTGTCAAAGCCATGTAATAACTAGGTTTATTTCCGCTTTTACTTTCAACAAATCATTAAATGTCTAGATGTATGGCTAATAGGATTGTATGGCAAGAATGCATGAAAAATTAAAACAGTTAGAAAACCGTAATGTGCAAAGATTAAAATAACTGAAACGAATCACTCGAACATATTCACTCCTAGGGTTTACCTCACTTCGGTTGCCTTCGGTAAACAATCATTAAGCATAGGATATTTTAGTGGTTGCCCTCCAGTCTAAAGAGATCAAAGTGTCCCATTCGAATGTTGCCTCAGAAATGTTGCCTCGTAAAGATCTTAAGACTCTAGGGTTACTACTAAAGTTTTCTAACTAGTGCTTTAATGATTGTATTCGTCCCTTTCGAATGTCCCTTACAAACTCCAACGACGGTGTTACCCACTCCTTAATAGTGGGATATCGTTGTTTAAAGGAAATTGAACAGAAACGATCTTCTTTCAAGTAGGTAGATGCTAGTAGGTACTTGCTCAAAAAAAATCTTTTCACGCAAACATCTTTCAAAATAGTTTCAAAACAACTTCGTCACACCTTTGAGGACTGATTCAAGGGTTATCACGAAGTAAAATATTTTTAAAGTAAGCACACACACAATCAATTTTTAAGAGATGAGCAAGTACCTAAGAGCCCATGGAAAACCATGGATAAAAAGGGTGCTAACACCTTCCCTTTCTATAATCTACCCCCCATACTCAAACATCTCGAAAAAAGGTTTTTTCTGTTCTTTTTCCTTTTCCATGATTGGATGAAATAAAAGTCGGTGGCGACTCTTGCTTACCGCGACATTTTGCGAACAAAAATGAAAAATGCAAACCAGTATTAAACAGTCGGTTCTGCCACCGTATGACAGAAGCTGTCCTGCCTGTCGAAGTTAAGATTCCTTCTCTAAGGATTATGAAAGAAGCATACTTAGATGAAGATGAGTGGATTCAGACAAGGTTGGATTGGTTAAATTTGCTCGACAAAAAGAGGCTAGCTGTTTTTTGTCATGGTCAGATGTATCAAAAACATATGATCAATGCATTCAACAAGAAGATCAAGCATCGAGTATACTAGGTTGGTGACTTGGTAATAAAGCGCATCATTCTACCACAAGGCGATTCCAGGGGAAAATGGACTCCCAACTACGAAGGGCCATTTCTTGTTAAGAAAATATTCTCAGGCGGTGCTATGATGCTAACCACTATGGACGGCGAAGATTTCCTGCACCCTATGAATGCAGACATAGTTAAAATATACTACGTATAAAAATGACCCGCTAGGTAGACATACCTAGGCAAAAATAAGGGAATCCCGGTAAATCAAAAGGGTTCAGGCAAAATTTAGGGATATATACAAAAGATTGTACACCTGGCAAGTCGAAAACCTGAAAGGGAGGCTTGAGAAAAAAAGGGTATCCTGGTGGGCTGAAAACCTGAAAGGGCGGTCCAGGAAAAAATTAGGGATTAAAGCGTACAACTATGTCCCGTTGGATCACTTACAGCCAACTTTATTACCAAGGTCAAAGTTAAAATGGTTCAATCAACTTCTTCCGATGGCAAAGGACGAGATGTTCGAAGACATATGGGGAAATAGCAGAGTTGGAACCCAAAGAGATCATTTTTCACATGGCTATACACACACACACACACACACACACACACACACACACACACACACACACACACACACACACACACACACACACACACACACACACACACACACACACACACACACATATATATATATATATATATATATATATATATATATATATATATATATATATATATATTTGTTTTCACTTTGTATTCTTTTATTTCACGACGACTTCCTCTTACTAGGATTTCTGTCTCTTTTTCTATTTTGTTTGCAAAGACGTCCAATGACTAAAATTGAATGAACACATGCATATGAATATGATTAACTGTTGACAAATAAATAAGAACAAGAATAAGCATTTAATCAAAACTCTAGGAGCGGGGATGACACTCAAGCTACCCATGAATCCCCATAGAATCTCTTTCATAAGGTTATCCCAGTGAAGTCTCCAGAGCCACTTCTATAAGATTATCCCCACAGAATAAGTCTTCAAAAATAAGGGTACATTCCCCACAATCTCCCCGGAAGATCACTCCAACAAATAAAGGAATATAATCCCCTCCCCGTGAGATCTCCCCACGGAGTCCCAATCTGTATAATTCATGGAAATTCTCTTCCCTAGCTGAGATTGTTCCTCCAAAACTGAAGAAAGAGACTCTGCAGAGTTTCTTCTCTTTAAGCAAATTCAATTTCCCCAAGAGAATTAGTTTCCTCAGCAGAGCCCTTTTCCATCAACAAGGGTTTGTTTCCCCAACAGAGTTTATTTCCTCAACAGACTACAAATTTCCTAGCTCAAGCCTATTCCTCAGACTACTACAATTCACTGACAAAATTCTTCTCCCCAGACAAGTCAGAAGATTGTCCATCTCTTTTATCCCCAGTCAGGTATATAAGAATTATCTTCCCCAAACGAGTTAGAAGTTTAACCATCTCTTTTATCCCAAGTTAGGGTGTATAAGAAATAAATTCCCTATTAGAGTAGTGAACGACCAATGTTCCTAAACTCTACTCCCCAAACAGAAATCAATACATACCCTGCAGATTTTCCTCAAACAAGTAAGCAGGAATCCCCAGCAGAAGCTTTCTAGACAAGATTGAAGATACACATACTCTTCATCCCCAACAATAGTAAGGGATTTATTTTCCCATACAAAAAATACATTTTGACGACATTTCACATTCATACATACATCATAACATATGCATACGAAATGCATATAACACAGTCTCATTTATTTTGAGAACATCATTATGCAATGCATTTCATACGTTGCATACAACTAACTCTTTACCTTTTCAGGAAAGATCAATCAACAGACCAATATCATCAAAACAAATTGTAGGCCAAGACAAGGCAAATATCTGCATGATGAACACTCCAAGTATACCTTTTTCTGGCTAAGATTAAATCGACCAAAGATTTATTTTAATACTTCTCTCAGTTAAATATTTTCAAACATTTGCTGGCTCAGATTAAATCAACCAAAGACTTATTCTGATACTTCTCTCAGTAGACCTTTTTCTGGCTCAGATTAAATCGACCAAATATTTATTCTGATACTTCTCTCAGTTAAATATTTTCAAACATCTGTTGGCTCAGATTAAATCGACCAAAGATTTATTATGATACATCTCTCAGTAGACCTTTTTCTGGCTCTGATTAAATCGACCAAAGATTTATTCTGATACCTCTCTCAGTTAAAGATTTTCAAACATCTGCTGGCTCAGATTAAATCGACCAAAGATTTATTATGACACTTCTCTCAGTAGACCTTTTTCTGGCTCAAATTAATTTGACCAAAGATTTATTCTGATACTTCTCTATGTTAAAGATTTTCAAACATCTGGTGGCTCAGATTAAATTGACCAAATATTTATTCTGATACTTCTCTCGGTAGACCTTTTTCTAGCTCAGATTAAATCGACCAAAGATTTATTCTGATACTTATCTCAGTTAAAGATTTCAAACATATGCTGGCTCAGATTAAATCGACCAAAGATTTATTCTGATACTTCTCTCAATAGACCTTTTTCTGGCTCAGATTAAATCGACCAAAGATTTATTCTGATACTTCTCCCAATTAAAGATTTTCAAACATATGCTGGCTCAGATTAAATCGACCAAAGATTTATTCTGATACTTCTTTCAGTAGACGCTTTTCTTGGTTCAGTTTGAGTCGACCAAAAATTTATTCTGATTCTTTTCTAGATAAAGACAAATACAAACATCTGCTGGTTCAGTTTAAATCGACCAAAGATTTATTCTGATACTTCTTCCAGTAAATATTCCTTCTGGTCCAGTTTAAATTGACTAAAGATTTACGCTGATTCTTTTCAAGTTAAAGACGGACGCATGTGTTTTCTGGCATAGTTAAAATCAAGTATAAACTTATTCTGATACTCCTCAGATATAGTCGAGCATAGACTCATTCTAATATTTTTATCAATAATCACTTTGGATGGCATCTTTAAGCCCATCTTCGACAACTCTCTGAATGTAATCTTTAAGCCCATTCCAGGTATAATCAATAAATAGGTTTAATTCATGCATAAACGAGTGAAAATTTCTGGGCACTTAAGTATTCAATCATCTTTCACCTTCAAGTCACGAATGGCGGACAAGCCAATCTAACTCTTCAGGTTTAAGAAGATTGAACTGTGGTCAATATACAGTTAAACTTCGTGATTTTTGGCCAACATAAACTTTTTTAAGTGATATTTATCAGTTGACCAATGGTTGATCACAATGCCTCAAGAAAAGCACTTAAATCATCAAAGGAGCAAAATTGTCAAAAATAGGGTTTTGACTGAGAATGACTGATCAGTGATTTTTGACCTAGTACATGACCTTATGGTTTGAAGCATAATATCAAGGACTCAAACAAAACATGTTGACCTAATTTCATGGCTCAAATCATTTCTCAAGATCAATAGATTGATAATTGAATTTTGGATTAACTGATGAAAAGTCAACTAATACACAAAAAGTTAAACTTTGACTTTTTGATCAACATTGAATTCCAAAGATCAAGATTCATCAAGAAACTCAAAAATATCAAACTTGATCATCAAGAATCAAGAAAGTCAATAAAGTCCAGAAAAATTCAAAGTTTTCAATACTTAGAAAATTTCTAAGTATTTTTTAACCTTGATAATTTCAATACTTCATGACAATTTTTCACCAAGATGCAAGATGATTCAAGGAAAACTTTCAACATGAAAGTTGTATATCTTGATGAACTCTACAACTTTTATTAGAGGATTTATGTCCTAAAAATTCTTAGATTTGAAGATATAGGCTCATGAAGTCATGACATTTTTCATAAAACACTTAGTGAATTTTTCAACTAGTTTAGGCATATTTTTGACCTAACTTCTTGACCAATTTTCACTTAGTTCCAAGATGATTTAGCCAAAGTGGTCAACATGAAGGTTGTAGAAAATGTTTCAAGCTTTCCAAAATTTCCAAGAACTTGAAGAGATCATGCTTGATCTAGGAGAATCAAAGAGAAGAAGTTGAGATTTCATTCTTGAATTATAGGGCATTTTAATTATGAACACTTGATCAAATCTCAAGCCATGTTATAGGGCATTTCTAATAAGTTTGATGTTTATACTTTATGAAATGGTTGAGAAATGATCAAGTTTGAAATTCAAAAATGGATGGCGTGCGGAAGAAGATGAAGTACAGTCAGAAGCAAGTTTATTTTATATTTAATAGTTGTTACATAAACTAACTGATGTATCACCACCCCAGTGGTTAAAGCGCTCGCCTGTCACCTATGGAACCTGGGTTCGAGCCAACGTCCCATTTTGTTAGATTTCTAACAATTTTTTGTTCCTTGTTTTGTTCTAGCGCGTTTCGGCCTCACTGGCTTTGGGCCTTAGCATTTTTTCCTTTCCATCACCCCCACTTTACTTGATTCAGATGCATGCCCATCACTTTTTTTATTTATTAATTTCTGATTTCAAATAAAAAAAACAAATCGCTGTTTTGGGCCTAACCTTTTTACTACTTCTTCACACCCTATTTTACTTTTTAACATCAGGCCCAACTTTTTATTTCTTTTATATTTTTATTTTTTATTTTTTACTTAATAAAATACAAAAATATATTTAAAATAATTAGATTAAAAATATTTTAATTCTTTTTATTTTATTTTACTTCACTTATTTTTAAACAAATAAAACCTCAAAAATTATTATTTTCCAGACAACTAAATTAGAATTAGGGTTTATTTTTAATTAACTTAGACTTTAGGTTTTGTTAAATAATTAATTAACTTCCCTTTTAATTTAACTAGTTTAAATAGGTTAATTAAAACCTTTTCCATAAATAAACCCACATAAACAAATTCTTTTCTCTACTTTACATTTCTTTGTGCATTGTAATAGCGTAGGACATTTAAATTCCATAATTTATCAATTTCCTTATTGTTGGTAGTAATTAGGGTTTGCATGACAAGACTAAATTCAAACCATAGACAACCTTAATTCAAGGATAACATACATGAAAATAAAACACCTTGCACACTGACATCTCTAGGATAACCCACTATTGTACCCCATAATTTTCTCTCTCATTTCTCAAGAAGTCTCTCATAAGATCTCCATTGATTCAAGACTACACAAGGTTTGATCAGCTCAAGACACTTCCTCAATACGGACAACTCAAAATTAGGGTTTGAGTTTTCACAAGGACAATTCGACTTTCAAGCCCTCAAATTAATTTCATGGATCATTAGGAACCCTCAATATTGCTCATGTCAAGTTTCAAGTCTTGGATCACATTTTTGCTCAGTTAGTTGATTAGTTGTCCTAAAATCATCTATATTGGATAAAAAGTCAATTGTGGTCAATTTACAGTCAAACTTCAAGATTTTGGATCCATATCAACATTATAACTCATATATGTCAATTGATCAAGTTGGATCATAATTCCTCAAAGAAATTTGATCAGAACACCAAAAGGGCAAAATGGTCAAAATTAGGGTTTTGATTGAGAAGGCTCAATTCTTGACTTTTGACCAAGCAAATGAATTATTGGTTTAAGACATGATCTCAAGGATTCAAATGAACCATCTTGACCTAATTTCATGGTTCAAATCACCTCTCAAGCTCATTGAATTGACAGATGAATTTCAGTCAACTGATGAAAAGTCAATTGTACACTAAAAAGTCAAACTTTGTCTTTTTGATCAAAATCAAGTTTCAAAAATCATATTTCATCAAGACATTTCAAAATATGAAACTTGTTCATCAAAAAAATCAAAATTCATTTTCGAAAAGTCAAAATTTCAAAGACTTAGAATTTTTTTAAGTGTCGGAAAATTAACATTTTTTCATAACTTTGTGCCAAATTTCCACCATGATGTAAGATGATTCAAGGGAAACTTCCAACATGAAAGTTGTAGATCTCAATGAGATATAAAAAATTTCAGGGCATAACTTTTTCTATAAATTCTTGGATTTAAAGTTATGAATTTACGAAGACATGTCCATGAAACTAAAAAAGACTTAGTGAAATTTTTCCCTAGTTAGTCAGGATTTTGACCTAACTTCATGGCAACTTTTCACCTAGTTCTAAATTGAATCTTCAAAAATGTCCAACATGAAGGTTGTAGGGGATGTTACAAGCTTTCCAAAATGTCAAAAAATCATTGATATCATACTTGAGCTAAGAGAATAGAAGACAAGAAGTTAGGGTTTCAAACTTGTTTTTCAAGTCATTTTCATGATTAACATTTGATCCAATCCATAACCATGCTGCATAATTCTCACTTTTCAGGACTCTAACTTGTTTTTCACTCAATAATTAATGGTTTACACAACTATTTAGGCCCTTATATAAGTGTTTGAAGCTTTGTCCAAAATGATTTACCATTTATGGCACAAAGTTGCCATTTCCATTTTGATAAAGCATCACTTTTGCAATTGTCAACTTCTTAAGCCTCTCAATTGTTTTCTCTGCACACAAGCAAAGTCAAAACCAAAAGCAAAATGTCTAAGGCCTCTACCAACTCAGACCATGCTTGTACAACACTTTGAGACTTGTCTTCTCACTTTTTTTCAAAAGCAAGTTATATAGTCGAAAGGCTTGAGCTCAGAAACCTTGAGTGCAATTGATCTCTAACCTTTTCCATACATATGCACAAGTCTATTGCAACATAACACACGAGTTCAAGAACCCCAAAACACTCCCAAGCACTTCGCAACTTAAAATCTTCCATAACTTGATAGTTTTGAACCTCATATATCCATCTCCAAATCCACTCATGCGTATTGAGTTTTAACCATCCAAACACTTAATATACATCATATCAAAGTGATACAGGCCCCTGTTTCCTGACTGTAACCCCTCCATCACCATCCACCATTTTCAAAACTGAAGGTTACAACTTGACTTGAGTTGAGAATTTCAGCCATCCTCAAAGCAAAGTAGCCGTTGGAACACACTCAAGGAGGTCCAGACAAGCTAAAGAGATCACCAGGCCATCTCAAATTTTGCTCAAACTCCATACACAAATTCAGCTGCAAGAGGTAAGTTTTCAAACTTCAATATCTTGATACAAGCATTTTTTATGCATACATTCTGAAGTAAAAATGTAGATATCATTCCCCTGAAGCTGTACATATCCATAGTTTTCATTTATATGGTCTGTGCTTAGAGAATTTTAAGTTTGAATCTCTGAAAAAAGTTAGGTCAGAATTTGGTACTTTTATAATTACATGCTTATCTTTGATTATTAGTCCAAATTGTTTACATTTCTGGAATCCTGGTAAAATTTCTAACAAGTTTGATGTTGGAAGTTTTGAGAATGGATGAGAAATGAATGAGATACAAGGTCCCTGGCTTGAGGTTGAAGATGAAGTTCAGGCTATAGAAGTGTTTTGTATTATATATTTATGATTTTGTTTAAGTTAACGGATGTATAGCCACCCCAGTGGTAAGGCAGCGCGCGTATCATGTCAAGGGCGTGGGTTCAAGCCCCAGTGCTGTCACTTTTTGTTATTTTTCAGCATTTCTTTTCTCCTTGTTTCAAACACCATGCGCGCCTGGGCCTCCTGAATGGGCTTTCCCCTTTTTTACTGCACAACACCCCCCCTCTTGCTTGTTCCAGCACAAGCCCACTGTTCTTTTTTTATTTTTTATTTTTCTTTTCTTTTGCAGACTAACAAAAATGCTAATGGGCCAGGCTTCAAATAAAAAATTGTTTTTTCTAACAAACACCCTAAACTCTATTTTCACCTTCTAACTTTATTTTTCACATTTTATTTTATTTTCTTTAATTTATTATTTTTCATTATTATTATTATTATTATTATTTATTAAATAAAAAAATTCCAAAAAAATATTTTTATTTATCATTTGCATTCTATATATTTTATTCTTTTAAAAACAAAAGACAAAAAACATTTTTCTTATAAAAAATTTAATTTCTTTTTCTTATTAAATTAATAATTAGATTTAGGTTTAGTTATTTTCTTTTTTAATTAAAATTAACTTAGAATTTAGGTTTTCTTTTAATTAATTAATTTCCATACTATTTTTATTAAACTTAAAACCTTTTTTTCTTTCTAAAAAACCTTAAAAATGCTTTCTAATTTAATTTCTTTTCTTAATTAATTTAGGTTTAACTTTCTTAATTTAATTATTTATTTTCTTTTAGATAATTAGGTGAAAACCCTTTCCCTAAAAACCAAACAAAATCCATTTTCTTTTCCACTTATATCCTTGTACATTATATTCATTTCAATTCTTGTACATTATTTCAATATGATTGTAATAGATAATTAGGTTTAATTTCTTGCAATCCCCATTTGTAAATTTGTATACCCCATCCCCAAATGATGCAATAGCATAGTAAATTTACTTTCCGAAATTTATCGCTTTCATATAAATGCTAGTAATTAGGGTTTGTATGGGAAGATAAAAATCAATGCTTAGAGAATCCTAATTCAAGATAAACAATGCATGAAAATCAAACACAACATTCAAACATGCACCCCTAAGGTTAACTCCACTTGTTGCCTAAAAAATGGTCATTTTATGCATGTGGGATGTCTTAGCAAAAATAAATAAAAAATACAAGATCATAGTTCCTCGATGACACTTCAAATGTTGCCTTTCAAATGATCTTAGTCCCTCAAATAGAAATGCTAAGATATCTCACAACATTGCTATCATGACTATACGATGACCCACGCCCGTCCCTTTACATCCAAAGATAAGGCTTCTTACCAATCAATGGTAAGATAGCAATATCAAAGGAAATGAGGAAATGAACAAAAGACTTTTCGAGTAGGTAGAAACGTTCTTAGTTGCTTGCTCACTTTCAAAATAAACATCCTTGCAAACACGCACCAAACACTTTCATAACAAACACACTTTTAAAACATGAAATATTTTCAAAAGTCCAACACTTTGTATACATTCTCGCCAAAACGAGAATCATTACAAAGTTCTCCTAAACGAAGGCGCCTTTTCAAAAGTACTTTCAAAAACCATCATAAAGCACATTTTCAAAAAAAAGCCAGTGATCTAGCAAGCAACTAAAAGCCCATAGATAACTATGGACGGAAAGGGTACTAACACCTTCCCTTTTCATAATATACCCCCGAACTCAAGAAAATAATCTCAAAGGTCTTTCCTGTTCTTTTCCACCTTTCCTTTTGGATAAAAGAAAAGTCAATGGTGACTGTTGCTAACTGCAGCAATTGCAATCAAACGCAAAACATCCCAAATCAGTTCTCCCACCGTATTACACCCACACTTGTTGCCTCGGATAAAAACAGTCATGTCTCTCGAATATGAGATGTTTTAGCAAAATACCCCAATTAAAAGATCCCTCGAGGACCCTTCAAATGCTGCCTTTGGTAAATGATCTTAGTCCCTTACGACAATTGTTAAAACAACTTACATGTTGCCTTTTATGACTATACGACGACCCACACCTGTCCCTCACATCCAATGATATGGATCCCTACCAATCAATGGTAAAGTAGCACTATCTAAAGGAGGAGGAAAAGAATAAAGACTTTTTGAGTAGGTAGATTGTGCGTAATTTCTTGCTCACAAACAAAACCATTTACATCTCACACTTTCAAAACACTTTTAAAAAAAAACATTTGTATACATTCTCAACAATGCGAGAATCATTACAAAATTGCCTTACATTGGCACTTTCAAAACATCTTTCAAAACATTCCCTTTTCAACAAATATTTTCAAAACCAACACTTTATATACATTCTCAACGATATGAGAATCATTGCAAAGTTTTCTGAACTAAGGCATTTTCAAAATATTTTCAAACTTACACAAACACAAAGCATTTCAAAGTGATCAAGCAATTAAGAGCCCGTAGATAACTACAGATGAAAAGGGTGCTAACACCTTCCATTTTCATAACCTACCCCCCAAACTCAAGAAAGTTCTCAAAAGGTCTTTCCTGTTCTTTTCACCCTTTCCTTTATTGGATAAAAGAAAAGTCAGTGGCGACTCTTGTTATCTGCAACAATTGCGATAAAACGCAAAATAACCAAGTGGTTTATCCCACCATATTACACCTAGGTATTATAAGGCAGACCAGACGTGCACTTTTCATCAGGGAGCACCAGGGCACAATGTTGAGAACTGTTATCCTTTGAAATCTGAAGTACAAAAGATGGTGAGATCTGGCCTTTTATCCTTCAAAGATGTTGGCCCTAACGTGAAAGATAATCCTTTGCCAAAGCATGAAGGAGAAAATGTGGTAAACATGGTTGTTGGTTGTCCATGGGACTTTTGGATTTTTTATATCAACTTGGCTAGAGGAGATTTGGTAAATATGCATGATGATCTCTGCGAGTTTAGTTACTATAGGCATGACCATGTTGATTGTGGTATTTGGAGTACATATATACAGGGGTGTGATAAGATAAAAGTTGATCTTCAGGAAATGATGGACGAATGCCTCATAAATAATCAGGCCAATGGTAGAGTATGAAGAAGATGTATATATGGTCTTTGGATGTCCTGGAGATTTCCGGATTTTTGACGTGGATCATATGAATGATGATTTGGTGTAGTTCCACGCTACCATCTGTCACATGGATGGTCAAGAACACCATTATGGGTCTTATCGGATCTGCTGTAGAGATTCTAGTGGTTGTTCCATTTTGAGAAGGGGTAGTAAGTTGTTATTAGATAATAGTACTATCAAAGTTTCAAGCAATAGAGATGATTACAATGGGATTAATGTGATTGAAGATTGCTTGGCTGAAACTATGTCAGATGATGAGTCTGCTTTTGCAAATGAATTCTTTTCCTCATATGAAGATATGTTCTCCAGCATTGATTCTGTGATGTCCAAGTATTCTGAAGAGGGGGTGAATGTTATTGTGCCTTGTTTTGGTGTTCCCTCCCCTATAGAGATTGAGTATCATAGAAAGCTAGTTGTTGCTCCAATGGTGATTTGCTTTCCGGGTTCTGTCCCTTACGAATCAGACAAAGCCATGCCATACAAATGCAATGCTACAATCTTGGAAGATGGTATGGAAGTTCCCATCCAACCTTTGTCTGATGTAAAATATATTGCTGAAGCCATCCGAGTGACCCGCAGTGGCCGTGTTTTCACATCTGTCATTCGAGGGAATGTTAATGCTGATAAAAAGGTTGTTGAAAGTACTGAACCTAAGAAAGCAGTGGGGGAATCTAGTGGTACTACTCTGGAAAAAGATATGGATGATATATTGAAGATTATCAAAATGAGTGACTACAGGATCGTAGATCAATTATTATAGACTCCATCAAAGATATCTATTCTAGCCTTGCTAATAAACTCTTCCGCCCACAGGGAATCTATGATGAAAGTATTGGATTAAACTTCCGTGGAAAGTGATATGCCTTTGGACCAACTCAACAGTGTGGTAGGGAATATTACATCCTGTAATAACCTGAGTTTCTGTGATGACGAATTTCCCGTTAAAGGAAGGAATCATAACTTGGCTCTCCATATCTCCATGAACTGCAAGAATGATTCGTTGTCAAATGCACTGATTGACAATGAGTCCGCTTTAAATGTCATAATGAGGAGCAAATTTATGATTCTGAAGTACCAAGGAAATCTCATGCGCCCGAGTGGCATAATTTGGAAAGCTTGTGATGGATCCAGGAAGTCTGTCATTGGGGAAGTAGATTTGCCTATTTACCGCAAATAATCCCAAGTCAGTTCTCCCACCGTATTATAGAACTGGAGACTCTGCTGGGGAGTACTTAAAAGTCGGGTTACCTTAGGGCTAGATCACCTTTATTTGCTTTCATTGTTTGACTTGCTTGCTTTACATTTTGGTTCCTTGTTTGAGCTTGTTTTGATCCTTTACCTGGATCTGGGATACCTTATAGGTAAGTAGCAATACGTTGTGGAAACTGTGCGGGGTATACCGACATGGTCTAAGCAATAGCTATGTTAGTGTGACACATTTGTGGGTACCAGTAGCCCTTGAGTAGTCAAGGAGAATACGGGACTGCTGTGTGGTGTCATGAAGCACTAACTGACTTTAGAACCTTTACTTGACCAACTTGGCCATTAGAAAGTAGTGAGATAACCTACTTTGGTTCAGTCTAAAGTTGGTTGATACTCGATACTACACTCATTGATATCGGACTTCTAGGGATATTTTGGTCGCCATTAAAGAGGGTTGCGCTGAAACAATGCCCGATAAGAAAGATCAGTGATATTGAGATCCCTTAAAACCCGATTATTATTTCTAGGACAGGTTTGAGCCAACTAAACTTCAAGAGGGTACTTACCTATGAGACTCCATGCAATCCTAAACCTAAGGACTTGTTTACCTTGTGTGAATATGCTTACTTATACATAACATCATATACATCATAACATGATAAGCATTCTTACTAACCATTTCAAGGATTATTGGGATTTATCTTTGTTCTGTTTTGTAGGACATGGTTTCCATCCGCAGGAATACTGTCCTAGTCAATCTCATAAGAATTCCTTCTCAACTCAAAGACTTAGCATCAAGGGTCCTTGAGAATTATTCATTCACCGAAAAGACATGGTCGCCTCCTAAACTTGTTTACCTCGAGCACTGATGAAGATATGATGAAGGTGCTTTTCCAGTTCTTCGATCCTTTGCATTATTGCTTCACCTTTCCTGATAACAGCTTGTACCTACTATGAAAGAATTCTCTCAACTCTTGAGGATTCCTATTCTCAATCAACTACCCTTAAACGGTACGGAAAGAGATCCAAGCCCTGAAGAGATTTCCCAAGCACTACACTTGCAACAATCCGATGTCACGACTAACTGGGAAACAAGGAGTGGTATCAAAGGGTTCTTAGCCAAGTTCTTGTTTGAAAAATCTCAAGATTGTTGGAACTCTCTGGATTTACAAGCTTTTGAAGAAATCTTGGCCCTTCTCATCTATGGGATGGTTTTATTTCCAAACCCTGACCAACTTATAGATGTGAATGCTATCAAAATCTTCATATCTCGCAATCCGATGCCTACTTTGTTGGGAGATATCCTATATTCTCTCCACTCTCGCACTATGAGGAAAAGAGGGATCCTCATGTGTTGCACTCCTCTTTTGGCTAGATGGTTTATTTAGCATCTTCCCTGGTCTGTGTTGAAGAACAAGCAAGGTTTGAGATGGCCACAAAGGTTGATGTCACTCAGACATTCAGATGTTCATTGGTGTTCTCGATCCTTGGGGAACATTACTATCATCGACCACTGTGGGGAATTCCCTAATGTCCATTTGCTTGGCATTAGGGGAGGTATCACTTACAACCCTTGTTTAGCCTTGCGACAGTTTGGGTATGCCCGAAGAGATGGTCCTCATGATATGCTCATCCAAGGAGTGGCATTTGACTACGAGAGTCACGATCAAGGCAACCATCATAGATTTATACGAGTTTGGAGGATGGTAAATAAAGTGGATAGTAAGACGTTGGGACCTAAGAATTCTATTCCTCTTGAGACTTACCTTAGGTTGGTACGAGTTCGTGCTCAGAAGCTCGTGATGCCTTACCCCTTCATCCTACCAGTTGTCATGGAGCCTATTGCTGAAGAAGAAGTCCCGTACACTGTCCTTCATCCCGACATGCCTACTTCTCTTGAAGACTTTAAAAAAGGTTAGATTCAGCTAAAGGAAGAACGAGATACCTTCGAATCTCAATTCTACGCTAGCGAGAAAAGGGTTATGGAACTTACAAAGCAACTCCATAAAGAACAAATCTTGAACGCCTACCTTGCGCCAAAGAGGATGCGTTCGACCTTTTTATCTTAGAGATTTATTTTGTAAGCCCAAGAGGCATGATCTAATCATTTTGAACTAATTAATGAAATTTGACGTTTGTTCATTCTTTGTCTATAAAAATTTAAATTCCACAAATCCTTGAAATCATTTGCATATACATCTTCCATGCATCATAACATAACATGTTTTCCATGGGAGGTTTCCTTATCTCTCTGTTTTTTATTTCAGCCAGATGGATATCGAGAAAACAGTGAAAGACCTACAAGCACAAAACTCCCAGTTTCAAGAGACACTGCTGACCCTGGCCAAGGGGCAACAAGAGTTGATGACGTTGTTAGCAGCCAAAAAGAAACCAAAGAGGAAAGCCCTAGTTAACATGGGTAGAAGATTCAGAGAGCTGATTCGTCAGATACCGGTAGTAGAAGACTCATCTGAGGAAGATGAAAATAAGTTTGGAGAAGCAAGGAGTACCCAGGCTGGGTGTATCAATGATCAAGCGTATGATGATGAAGATTATTTTGAAGAGCAGTATCCTCCTGCCGATGTTAAGTACAAGCAGCTAGAAGACAGATTGAAGGCCGTTGAGATTCAAGCCGTCCCCGTTTTAGATTTTGATGATTTGGGTTTAATATCTGGAGTTGTCATTCCCCACAAATTCAAGATACCAGTCTTTGCGAAATACGATGGGGTTTCCTGCCCAAAACTTCACCTGAAGTCTTATGTGCACAAAATTCAACCACACACCGCTGACAAGAAACTTTGGGTTCACTTCTTTCAAGAAAGCTTGGCTGGGACGCAACTAGAGTGGTTTTACCAATTGGAGGGTTCTCGTATCCATACATGGGAAGACTTAGCCAGTGCATTCTACCACTAATACCAGTATAATGCCGACCTGGCGCCGATAAGAGTTCAACTACAAGACATGACAAAGGGTAAGAGTGAAGGGTTCAAAGAGTACACCCAAAAGTGGAGGGACCTTGCCAGTAGGGTTCAACCGCCATTAACTGATAGGGAGCACATTGATATGTTTATGGGAACTTTATCTGGTCCATTTTTAAACTTATTGGTGGGTTGTTCTTCTTTCGGTTTCACCGAGCTAATCTTAACCGGTGAAAGAGTTGAAAGCGGTATAAAAAGCGAGAAGATTCATATATCTTCTACTTCCACCTCCAATCCTGTGAAAAAACCTTTTATCGGGAAGAAAGAAATCAATGTCGTGTATGGGGAAAGGGCCCGTACTAAGAAGGATGACCATCTGTCCATTAATGTTGTTCAGATTTCCAACCCACCACCTATTCAAAGACAATCTTCCAATCATCAACGATTTGAGACTCCATGAAGACAATTCACAAGGATAGGCATGTCACTATCCCAATCCTTACAACACCTGTTAAAGGCTAATTTGGTGACACTGCGTGATCCTCCGACCAATCCAGATGCCACTTCACCTAAATACAATCCAAATACCAAGTGTGCATATTAATCGATTAGTCCCGGGCATGAGACTGACCAATGTTGGGCACTGAAGAATAAAATTCAAGACTTAATAGACAAAAACACCGTTGAACTTGGTCCTCCTCCAACTCCGAATGTAATCACCGTGCCTATGCCAAATCATGGCAAGGGTGTCAACACTGTTGAAGACACCATGTTTGTTTCCTCCGCTGAAGACTTGACTACTCCGTTAAACATTATAAAAAAGAATCTGTTGAAAGCTGGGATTTTCCCTGGCTGTTTGAAGGACTGTGATTGTTGTGCCAAGCAACTCAATGGATGCAAAAGGCTGAAGGAAGGCATTCAACTCCTGATGAATAGCCATGAGATCCTATTTGAGAAGACTCTGTCCGCCAAAAGTTTAACTGATAAGATTGAAGACCTCTCCATTATAACGATCTCAAACAAACTTCTTAGGATCTCCTCCAAGGGTCCTATCAGGATTTCAAATGAACCAATTGTTTCTCCTCTGATAATTACCTCCCCCGGGCCAATTCCGTACTCTTCCAACAAAGCAGTGCCATGGAACTATGGTGCTGAGGTGTTTTACCATGGAATAAAGCAAGATGCTTGGATTGAAGAAAGCAAAGCTGATGACATTGGTAACATTACTAGCTCTAGTAAGGTGACCAAAACTGGGAGAATCTTTTCACCCAACATCTCACCACCAACTGCTACAAAGGAACCTGTCCGCATCACCGCTGCTAAGCCTAGTACTGACACAAGGGAAAAGAAGAAACTAGTTGAGCCTGCTGAGACAGAAATACCCGTAAAAGATATTGCCGCTGAGGAACCTTCCTCTCGAGAAATGGATGAGATCTTGAAAATTATAAAAAGGAGCGATTTCAAGATTATGGAGTAGTTAGGGCAAACCCCTTCCAAGATTTCCATGTTATCTTTTCTTCTTTGTTCCGACGCTCATGCTCGGACGTTAATCAAATTCTTGAAAAAGGCTCATATCCCTCATGAGACCACAACTGACCAGTTTAAAAGTTGTGTGGCAAGCTTGACGATCGACAATGGTTTGGGGTTCTCGGATGCTGATTTGACACCGCTTGGAAAGAACCATAACAAAGCTCTACATGTTTCTGTTGAATGCAAGGGCACTACCCTAGCACATGTTCTGATTGCCAATGGCTCTTCTTTAAACGTGCTACCCAAGGGGGCTTTGGACCGTTTAGACTGTGAAGGACTAGTTTTGAAACTAAGTGATATTATTGTGAGGGATTTCGATCGGTCCAAAAGGACAGTTCATGGAGAGGTGGATCTCCCGATCAAGGTGGGCTCACAGATTTTCAACTTTACTTTCTACATCATGGATATTCGTCCTGCTTACTCTTGTCTGTTGGGTTGACCTTGGATTCATGGAGCAGGGGCGATAACGTCAACCCTTCATCAAAAGCTCAAGTATCCGGTCAAAGGAAGGATTGTCACTGTCTGTGGTGAGGAGGAGTTCATGGTAAGCCACCTCAACTCTTTCAAATATGTGGAGATAGATGGCGAATTTATAGAAACCCCGTGTCAAGCTTTTGAAGTTGTGCCACCAATGGTTGCTACTGCCAAAATTTCCTCTGATGTGTCCAAAGTTGTTAAGGTCGTGCCAAAGATGGTTTCGTTTAAAGATGCTCATGCCGCAGTTAAAGAAGGAAGCTGTGATACTTGAGGGAAACTCCTCGAGATCCCATTCAAATCAGACAAATGTGGTTTGAGTTTCACTATCAAGGCTTAGAAAGAAGTGAGGCGCGCTCGTGCAGGGAAGCCCCATCTCTGTATTGGAAGTCATGAAGTCAACACTGTGGAGGATTCTGATGATGAATGTGCATTTGAAGAATAGGTATATCCTACTACAACAAATCTCAACAATTGGCACGCGAAGGACTTCGATCCCATCTCCTTCATTGAGGAGTAATTACTTGTTTATTGCTTTCTATTAATTCAAGAACATTTTGTCTGTAATATTAAACAATGACTTTTAAGCCATGTGCCTAGCCCGGAGCACTATGGTCCATTTGCCAAGGGTTTTATTTATGTTCATTTTATCATATGATCATTCAATACAAATCATTGGACTTTTTTGCATTCGAACTTTTATGCTCATTGTCTTTCTTTTTCTTCAAATTCATTTTTCAAAATAGACATGTATCTTACATGCATACACACACATACTCTTGATGGTCCTCATCCACTCTGGATCTCATTGCCAATAACTCTACTATTGCCAACTACGATTTCGAACATCCAATTAACCAAGCCGAAGACGAAGGCGAGGAAGATTGTGAAATACCGGGAGAACTAGCCAGACTTCTATTAGAATAAAAAAAGCTATTCAGCCGCATGAAGAGTTAGTTGAAGTCATCAATCTAGGTACCTAGACAATCAAGAAAGAGGTTAAGATCGGTGTTAACCTAGAAAGCAGTGTCAAGAGTAGATTGGTCCAGATGTTGCATGACTATGTGGAAGTGTTTGCTTGGTCATATGAAGATATTCCAGGGTTGGATACAGACATTGTAGTTCATCGTCTGCCGACAAAGGAAGATTGTCCTCCTGTCAAACAAAAAGTTTGTCGCATGAGGCCTGACATGTCTGAAAAAATAAAAGCTGAGGTGATGAAACATTTTGACGTAGTATTCCTAGCCGTGACATCTTATCCCCAATGGGTTTCAAATGTGGTGCCAGTGTCGAATAAAGATGGAAAAGTTCGTGTGTGCGTAGATTATAGGGATCTTAATAGGGCAAGTCCCAAGGATGATTTCCCTCTACCTCATATTGATGTCTTGGTCGATAACACTACTCAACACAAAGTCTTCTCTTTCATGGATGGTTTCTCCGACTATAATCAAATTAGGATGGCTCCCGAAGACATGGAGAAGAGCACTTTCGTTACGCAATAGGGCACCTTTTATTACAAGGTCATGCCGTTCGGATTAAAGAATGCAGGGGCAACATATCAAAGGGCTATGATAGCTTTGTTTCATGATATGATCCATCATGAGATAGAGGTATATGTGGATGATATGATTGCAAGATCACAAACCAAAGAGGAACATCTCCGTCACCTATACAAGCTATTAGAGAGGTTGAAAAAGTATAAGTTAAGGTTGAACCCTAATAAGTGCACATTCAGAGTACGATCTAGAAAGCTTCTAGGTTTTGTTGTCAATGGTAAAGGCATCAAAGTCGATCCTGCCAAGGTGAAGGCCATCCAAGAAATGCCAGTCCCCCACTCTGAAAAGGAGGTCAAAGGATTCTTGGGTCGTCTTAACTACATCGCCCGCTTCATATCTCACTTAACTGCTACTTGTGAGTCAATCTTCAAAGTCTTGAAGAAAGATCAAGTAGTCATATGGAATGATGAATGCTAAGTTGCCTTCAACAAAATCAAAGAATATCTACAAGAACCTCCTATTATCATGCCTCTAGTTGAAGGAAGACCCTTAGTCATGTACTTGACGGTGCTAGAGAATTCTATGGGGGGTGTTTTGGGCCATCATGACGAGTCTGGCCGAAAAGAGCATGCTATTTATTACCTGAGTAAAAAGTTTACCGACTGTGAAACCAGATATTCACTACTCGAGAAAACTTGTTGCACTCTGGCATGGGCTGCTCTCCAGCTAAGATAGTATATGTTGACTCATACCACTCTGTTGATTTCTAATATAGACCCTATCAAGTACATCTTCGAGAAACCCGCTCTTTCCGGACGGATACCTAGATGGCAAATGATCTTGACTGAATACGATATTTAATACACAACCCAAAAGGCCATCAAAGGAAGTGTATTAGAAAATCATTTGGCCCATCAAGCTGTTGATGATTATCAGTCTATGAACTTTGACTTCCTGGAGGAGAATATTATGCTAGTGATCGACTGCACGAAACCTATATCGTATGACGGACCTGAACAAGGATCCCAATGGACTATGGTCTTCGATGGGGCTTCCAACGCCTTGGGTAACATAATTGGTGATGTGATCATATCCCCTGAAGGTTGCCACACTCCTTTCACTGGCAGACTATGCTTCGATTGTACAAATAACATGGCTGAGTACGAAGCATGCATTTTGAGTCTGAGGGCTGCCATTGACTTGAGGATCAAGAATTTGAATGTGTTTGGGGATTCCTCTCTAGTGATTAGCCAAGTAAAAGGAGATTGGGACATTAAGCACCCTAGTCTCATCCCATACAAGGAACTTGTGCTATCTCTGATTCCTTACCTTAAAGAGGTCACCTTTGAACACTTCCCTAGGGAAGAAAATCAATTAGCCGATGCTTTGGCCACCATGTCTTCTATGTTCAAGGTTAAATAGGACAACGAAGCTCCTACAATTATAATTGAGAGATTCGATGAACCTGCACACTGCTATGAGCTTGACACTGACATAGAAAAGCCATGGTACCATGAGGTGAAGAGATACCTTAAAGTACAAGAGTATCCCGAAGGAGCTCCCATCAATGACAGAAAGTTCTTACGAAGATTCTCAGCTAAATTCTTCCTAAGTAATGGAATCTTATACAAACACAACCATGAATCTACTCTACTCCTATGTGTGGGCAAGAAGGAGGCATAGGAAATTAGGGAAGACATGCATGATGGTCTCTTTGGGACTCACTCTAGCAGATATACAATGGCCAAGAAAATATTGAGAGCTGGCTACTACTGGTCAACGATGGAGACTGATTGCCAGCAACACTCAAGAACTTGCCACAAATTCGAAATCTATGCTGAAAAGGTCCATGTGCCTCCTATCCCTCTGAACGCCGTGACTGCTCCGTGGCCATTTTCAATGTGGGGCATTGACATGATTGGATAGATCAAACCTACTGCTTCTGATGGACATTGCTTCATTCTTGTTGCTATCGATTATTTCACCAAATGGGTCGAAGCCGCCTCATTTGCCTCATCCACAAAAAGCGTGGTAGCCAGATTCATCAAACATAACCTCATCTGCCGCTATGGTATCCCATAAAGGATCATCACCGACAATGGGACTAACCTCAACAATGCTATGATTACAGAACTTTGCACTCAGTTCAAAATCAAGCATAACAATTCTTCTCCTTATAGACCTAAAATGAATGGCGCAGTGGAAGCAGCCAATAAAAACATTAAGAAGATTGTGTAGAAGATGGTAGTAACCTACAAGAACTGGCATGAGATGTTACTGTTTGCTCTTCATGGCTACCGTACTTCCGCTCGAACATCAACTGGGGAAACTCCCTTTTCTTTGGTCTATGGCATGGAAGCTGTTCTGCCAGTGGAAGTTCAAATTCCCTCATTAAGGATCATGAATGAAGTAGGCCTAGGCGAAGACGAATGGATTCAGACAAGATTGGATCAAGTGAACTTGATCAATGAAAAGCGAATGGCCTTCGTTTGTCATGGTCAGACGTACCAAAAACGTAAGATCAAGGCTTTCAACAAAAAGATCAAGCCTCGAGTATATCAAGCTGGTGACTTGGTAATAAAGTGAATCATTCTTCCACAAGGAGACTCCAGGGGCAAATGGACTCCCACCTACGAAGGGCCATTTGTTGTCAAGAAAGTTTTCTCTGGTGGTGCCATGATGCTGACTACCATGGACGGTGAAGACTTCCCACATCCTGTGAACGCGGACATAGTTAAAAAAATACTACGCATAAGAGACCCGCTAGGTTGACACACCTAGGCAAGATAAGGGCATCCCGGCAAACCAAAAGTTTTGGGCAAAAATTAGGGATATATGCAAAAGATTGTACACCCGGCAATTTGAAAATCCGAAAGGGAGACTTGGGCAAAAATAGGTATCCTTGTGGGCTGAAAACCCGAAAGGGCGGTCCAGGCAAAAGTTAAGGATTGAAAGTGTATGACTATGTCTCGCGGGATTACCACCGTCGAATTTATTACCAAGGTCTGAGTTCAAACGGTCCAAGATCAATCCAATCAACTTCTGTCAACGGCAAAGGGCATTCAAAGACATTGGGGAAATAGTAGAGTTGGAACGCAATTAGATCACTTCCACATGGCTATTATCTTTGTTTTCAATTTTGTTTTTCCTTTCGACGATTTACTCTTACTAGGATCTCCGTCTCTTTGTACAAAAACGCCTATTCACGGGTAAAATATCAATACAAATATACTTTGAAGTGCAAACTTTCTGTTTTTTGTTTTTGAATGCAAAGATGTCCAATGATTAAAAATGAACGAACATATGCATGTGAACATGATTAAAACTATTTGGCACATGTGTCCTGATAAGCAACAACAAGCATCTCTTTAATGTATATGGAATATCCCCACAAAGTTATTTCATTAGCATTATCCCCACAAGGACAGTTACAATAAACCAATCTCCAACAGAGTTACCCACAAAGTCTCTTTGCATAGGTTGATCCCCAACCATAGCCTCAATCCCTTGACAGCTCTCTCCCCAGCTAATTTGGTCCTAAAAGAAGAATCCTTGTGGATCTTTTCCTAAAAGAACTCACCTCGTCACCAGTTCATCAAGTATTCCTCAACAGGATTTATTTCCCCAGTAGGGTTTATTTCCCCAACAAACAGCGAACAACAAAATTCCCCGGCTTAGTCTATCCTCTCCAGCTTGAGTTTGTCTTTCAGACTATTACAAATCTGAGGGCCAAAACCCCTAATCCCCCAGTGAAGTCGCCAACAAAGTCTTTGCTATCTTCAAAAGTTGTTGTGAAGCCCAGAATCTGACCAGATAACAATTTTAACTTCAGTAAGTTGCTGTAAAGCCTGGATCCGACCAAATAACAATCAATTTCATTCGTTCAAAAATACTTAGTGAAGCCTGGACCCGACCAAATAATAGTACAACTTTTAGTAATTATGAAGCCTGGACCCGACCAAATAATAGTGTAACTTTTCAAATACTATGAAGCCTGGCCCCAGTCAGATAATAGTAAAATTTTCAATTACTATGAAGCCTGGACCGACCAGATAATAGTATAATTTTCAGTTACTATGAAGCCTGGACCCAATAAGATAATAGTTAACTTCTCAAGACACTTTGAAGCTTGGACCCGACCAGATAAAATTTTAACTCTTCGAGATATTGAAGAACCTGGACTCAACCAGACAAGGATTTAACTTCTTTTCCCAAGTAGAGTTTGCCTCTACCCCAACAAGTTACTGTGAAGCCTGGACTCGACCAAATATCAGTTCAACTTTATCTTCCCCAACAAATTATTGTGAAGCCTGGATTCGACCAGATAAAAATTAACTTTATTCCCTTAGAAATTCGTTGTGAAGCCTGGAATCCGACCAGATAACAACTAGTTTCAAGCAAGTTACTGTGAAGCCTGGATCCGACCAGATATCAATTCAACTTCATTTTTTCAGACAAGTTATTGTGAAGCCTAGACCCGAACATATAGCAATTAACTTCATCCATCTTAAAAAATCTGTGAAGCCTGGAATACGACCAGATAGCAGTTTAACATCAATAAGTTACCGTGAAGCTTGGAGCTGACCAGATAACAGTTCAACTTCAAGAAATTCTCTACGAAGCCTGGAATCCGACCAGATAACAGTTAATTTATTCTTCCTCAGTAAGATACTGTGAAACCTGGATTCCGACCAGATAGCAGTCGACTTCCTTATCCTCAGCAAGTTGTTGTGAAGCCTGAATCTGACTAGATAACAACTAACATTCAAGAATTAATCCCTGGTGAAAGCATTCTTTTAACAAAATTTAAAGATATGTATTTTCTTCATCCCCAACAGCAATCCGGGATTCAGCTTCCCATAAATCCTCAGCAGTAGTCATGGATTTATCTTCCTGGACAAATATGCATCCCACATTCATACATCATAGCATATGCATGCGAAACACATTTAGCACAATCTCATTCATATTGAGAACGCCATGCATACATCTACATTTAACTAACCTTTTTCTTTCCCACAAGTAAAACATCAAGTTTTAGTATAAATCGACCAAAGATTTATGCTGATATTTCTTCCAGTGTTTACCATCATTCCTCCAAATGGCATCTATAAGCTTATTCCCAATACATCTTCGAGTGCAAATTTCTGGGCAATTTAGTGTTTAATCATCTTTCACCTTCAAGTCACGAATGACGGATCCGCCAATCTAACTCTTCAGGTTCAAGAAGATTGAACAGGGTCAACTATTGTACCCTAAAATTTTCCCTCTCACTTCTCAAGAAATCTCTCATAAGATCTCAATTGATTCAAGACTACACAAGGTTTGATCAGCTCAAGACACTTCCTCAATACTGACAACTCAAAATTAGGGTTTGAGTTTTCACAAGGACAATTGGACTTTCAAGCCCTCAAATGAATCTCATGGATCATTAAGAACCCTCAAGATTTCTCATGTCAAGTTTCAAGTCTTGGATCACATTTTTGCTCAATAAGTTGATTATTGGACCTAAAATCACTTGTATTGGATAAAAAGTCAACTGTGGTCAATTTACAGTCAAACTTCAAGATTTTGGATCCATATCAACATTATAAACTCATATATGTCAATTGATCAAGTTGGATCACAATTCATTAAAGAAATTTGATCAGAGTACCAAAAGGGCAAAATGGTCAAAATTAGGGTTTTGATTGAGAAGGCTAAATTCTTGACTTTTGACCAAGCAAATGACTTATTGGTTTAACATATGATATCTAGGATTAAAATGCACCATCTTGACCTAATTGCATGGTTCAAATCACCTCTCAAGCTCATTGAATTTACAGATGAATTTCAGTCAACTGATGAAAAGTCAATTGTACACTAAAAAGTCAAACTTTGACTTTTTGATCAAAATCAAGTTTCAAAAATCATATTTCATAAAGATATGTCAAAATATGAAACTTGTTCATCAGGAAATCAAAAAGTCAAAATTCATTTTTGAAAAGTCAAAATTTCCAAGACTTGGAATTTTTCTAAGTGTTGGAAAATTAACATTTTTTCATAACTTTGTGCCAAATTTCCACCACGATGCAAGATGATTCAAGGGAAACTTCCAACATGAAAGTTGTATATATCAATGAGATATAAAACATTATAGGGCAGAAATTTTTCTAGAAATTCTTGTATTTCAAGTTATGAATTTATGAAGACATGTCCATGAAACTAAAAAAGACTTGGTGAAATTTTCCCCTAGTTAGTCAGGATTTTGACCTAACTTCATGGCAACTTTTCACCTAGTTCCAAATTGAATCTTAAAAAATGTCCAACATGAAGGTTGTAGGGGATGTTACAAGCTTTCTAAAATGCCCAAGAACTCATTGATATCATACTTGAGCTAAGAGAATCGAAGGTAATAAGTTAAGGTTTCAAACTTGTTTTTCAAGTCATTTTCATGATGAACATTTGATCCAATCCATAGCCATGCTGCATAATTATCACTTTGCAGGCCTCAAAATTATTTTTCACTCCATATTTAATGGTTTACACAACTTTTTAGGCCCTTATCCAAGTGTTTGAAGTTTTTTTCAAAATGATTTTTCATTTATGGCACAAAGTTTCCATTTCCATTTGGATAAAGCATCACTTTTGCAATTGTCAACTTCTTGAGCCTCTCAATTGTTTTCTTTGTACACAAGCAAATTCAAAACCAAAAGCAACATGTCTAAGGCCTCTGCCAACTCAGACTGTGCTTGTATAACACTTTGAGACTTGTCTTCTCACTTTTCTTCAAAAGCAAGTTATAAAGCCAAAAGGCTAGTGTTGTACCCCAAATTTTGACCTAAGATATCATCTCCTACCTGCATCATTACATTACAAGTGTTTTGATCCATTGATTTTAAAATTCATAACTTGTTTCAGGCCGAGAGCTATTTATTTTGAACACTAAATTATTTAATCGATTCGTGCTAAAATAATGTTTGTTAATTATTTATTATCTTAAATTTAAATAATTGGAATTTATTTTTGATTATTATGTAATTTAAAGATGTATAGATAATAAAATAAACATTAGGGAAGAGGCGTATTAATCGTGCAGACATCATTTATTTATTATGCACTATCTTAAATTTAAATAACTGGAATTTACTTTCAGTTATTACATAATTTAAAGATTTATGAATAATATAATAAATATTCAGAAAAAGTTCATTAATTGGTCGATAGTAATTATTTAATTATTTATCATTCTAAGTTAAAATAATTGAAATTCTATTTTAATTATTATAGCTTGGAAAGTCATGAATAATGAATTAAATAATTGAAACTATAATTGATCAATAATGTTATTTATTTATTTGTTTACTATTCTGAATTTAGGTAATTGAGATTTATTTTCGATTATCATATAATTTAAAAAATTGTAAACAATAAAGTAAATAATTAGAGAGAAAGAAGAAATTAATTGGCGAATATTGGATTTTTATCATTTTTTCTAATTGTACAATTATTGTGTAAATATTGTATTTATTACAACAAAATTACAATAATAATTTTACAAAGTTAAAATGAAATAAAAAAATTAATCTAATATTCCTAATTCTAAATCTTCTGATCCAATGCATTTTTTTGTCTGCTCACTTGATGTTACCTGCAAAATTAAAAGAAATTAGAATTTGAACAAATAATTAAAAGCAAATTTATTTAATGTTCATCATTAAAAGCAATGGCCGGAATCAGTTTACCTTTTTTTTGCAAATCACGGGATTTCTCCCGGTTCACAAAAAAGAGAGGAATTTTTAAATGAATGCACAAATTCATTTTTTGTCAAAAATTGCATGTTTCAAATTAATTGCATTTTTCAAAATTCAATGCATTTGTCAGCATATGCAAGCAGCAAACAAAGCAAATGCCAACGTAAACCTATGCCCACATAGTAGAAAACAAAACATATGCTATACTGTTGCATTGGAAGTCAAAAGAGATGCAGTTTAAACAATTTTGCAAGCAATGTAACATTCCTTTTTTTCATCATATTCCAGCCTTTTGCAATTTCAGAAAATAGTACAAGATATCATTTTATTGTCAAAACTGTACTGAGAGAGAAAAAGAGAGGAGGAAGTGTGGTTTTACAGGTTTGGCTTAGGCAGAAAAGGGATACAAGACAAACTGCAGTAACACAGCCAGTAGGAAGTAAAAACATGAAATAGAGACAAACTAGATGTAACAGTATGATGCAGAAGGCCAAGAATATTGTAAAAAATATTCAAATCTCCAGCCTGTAACGTAAACAAAGGAGGCAGTGGTTATAAGATAACAAAAATCACTTCAAAGCAAAAAAAAAGGAATCGAGCTCCAAGCCTTGAAAAAAAACTTAGAAAAATTGTTGTCAACAAGAAAATATACAAAAACCAGCAGAACCTGCATAACCATTCCCACTGTTAACACCATAAAAACCAATATGGCCTAAACCTCACCAAAAAAACTGATTGAGCCCTCAAGCCAACATCACCATAAGCCTGTCAAAACCATATATCACAAAACAATTTCACAACCTTAACCATTTTCAAACCATTTCACAACATGGCCTAAACAAAGAACCATCATCTCTACTGTCCAACCAACACAAAACCAGTCTAAACCATACAAACCAATATGGCCTAACAACAAAAAACCTATTCCCCTGTTTCCATCAACCTGCGTAAAACCAACATAACCAGTATACCCAAAACTTATCAAACTTATTGCCCAAGCCATGAACATCATCAATCTAAAACCTGCTGAAGCCAAGCTAGGCCAAACCTGAAACGATCCAGCCAAAACCAACTTCGAAGGCAACATAAGCAAGGCCTCAGAGTTACCATCATTGGCCATTTAAATCATACAGCACCAAGGTGAGAAAGAGGAAGAGAGAAGCTGGTTAAAACAACATTTCAACGACAGCATTCAAGCATTCAAAAGCATACAACACAAAGCCTCAGACGTAAGTCATCATAGGCATCACAGGCTAGCAATAAGCGACAGTAGCGAGAAGAAGAAAGAGCAGTCCAATATCATCACAGTGAAGGAGAAGATAAGAAAACGTTCAAGGCAACATTAAAAATACAGTACCAAGGCAAGAAGAAGAAAGACACGATTACAAATACCGGCCACCGAAGCAAGCTCGCGACGCGCCTCCCTTCCTCGCCTCGGCCTCCTACGCTCACCCGACCTCCTCCTCCGTCTCTGAAGGTAACCCTTTTCTTTCCCTTTCTTTCATGCATCAAATAACATTAAAAGTTCGAAGTAAGAATCAATGTAATCAGAATCAACGCATGCAAAAAATGTAACCAAGTCTTAACAAATCAGAAAGCATTTTCGTACCGTGAACCCATCGTGCCTTGGCTTGCGTCGGAGGGAAGAGGAGTTTGGAATGCTGGTGGCCTTTGGGCAAGGAAGCTTAGGCAAGTTCAGAGGCGGGAGGCAGAAGAATGCGAAGAAGATGACGAATGAACGAGATGAGCATCGTTCTGCACCACACAGAACCCTAATCCCAATTATGCTAAAACAACAATTAACCCTAAAACGAATTGTAAAAACTGATGGACCTTGCCACCCCTAAGCCCAACGTTTTTGTATGCAGCACCCCCCCATTTTAGTTCTGTGTGGGCCACTGAATCTATAGCCCATATATATTTTACTTGTCCTTTTTTATTTGATACACTTTTTCTTTTTTTATTTTACTTTCTCTAATCTTTTAGAATTATTATGATGTTAGTTAATTAGTAAGTATAATAAAAAACAAGAGATATATCTAACTAGATAATCTTTAATTAGTTTGACCTTTTTAGTTTAAACTTGGGATTTAATTTAGGAGTTTTAATTTTATTTCATTAGGGTAAATTAATAACTTTCAATTTAATTTAGAACCTCTTAATCTTTTAAATAAGTACTTTATTTTCATATACATATAAAAATAGAAAACTTAAAAAATATTTTATTAATTCATTTTCTTGTTTTATTAATATTAATATCAAAATATATAAAATAAAACTTAAAACTTAAAAAAACATTATGTCTTCGTTAAATAATTCTCTTGCTTTTTATCTATATCAAAAAATGCGTAAAAATTAAAAATACTTTCTTTTCGTTAATATTAAACAAAAAATCATAAAAATGCATTATTCGCATCATTTAGTCTATCATTTAAATTATCGTTATTTTATCATTATCCGCTTATTTTGTCTGTTTATTTATTCCATATTTATTTGTTTATTCTGTTTATGTTCAAATCCAAAGGAAAAACAGTAAATTTGTTGACTTCATGTCCTCAAGTCTAACTGCGCGAACTTTTGCATTTCATTAAAACTTAGGATACTTTTTCCTCAAGTATTCAACCTCTTCAAAATTTATGCCCTTTAAGCAAAAACTTCGACGTTAGGTCGTCGCATTCAAAAAACCTGTTTGCATCCCTTTTCGGCCAAAATAATTTATTTTTTTAATCAAGCAATCAATTTTTAAATAAACAGATATTTCAAAAGGTTCCTATAGAGTACTATAGATGCATTGGGTGCTAATACCTTCCCATTGTATAAGTAACCCCCGAACCATAAGATCTCTTTTCGAAAACGCTTTGTATTTTTATTATCATTTACATTGCATATTTAGGGTTTTATTTCGCTCTTTTCCCTTTTCCTTTGGAAACAATAAAGCGCGGTGGTGACTCTTGCTTTTGTGAGACGAATTAATTTATAATTCGATCTCCGATTTACCCCGCTACATTTTTTATCGCTACAGATTTGGCGACTCTGCTGGGGACAGATTGACCTCTTGCTGGTCCATCCCTATGTGGGTTAAGCCTAATTTGTCTTATCTGTTTTATTATTATTTGATTTGCTTGATTATGTGTTTAAATTGGGGTGTTTGGGTTTTTTTTTGCAAAGGACGAATCCTATACCCGGATTAAGTAACACTTAAGGAATAGGACGGGCGGTATAGTCATGTTAACTTTGAGGGAGTAATCCCGAAGAAGGAGGCATGAGATCCCCCACTCAATGGAAGGCCCTCTTGAACTTAATATTTGTTTACCGAGTAATCGGGAAGACATTATTATTTTCGACCTAGGAGCCTGAGAAGTTGAGAACCGTAGAACCCTAACCCATCTTGGCCTTTTTAGGTGTAGCGCGGAGACTATAACGGAGTAATTCGGAAGTAGTTGTTACGCGATGCTACGCTCGGACGAGTTTCTCTTGAGAATATTTCTAATTATTGAGTAATCAAGACGTTGGTAATATCCGAAGGAGGAATGTAGACTCTGGGAACTCTTAGAACCTTGTCTTACAGGTGTGATTGAAACGTTAGTACATACCTTTGGGTGGGCTTTACCCTCGACTCCATGCTGAACGTTGAACCTTTGAACCCCATGTTTGCAAGCTTGTGTGTGACTGTTGCATTATCATTCATTCATGCATTCATCAACATCTTTGTAAAAAACTTGTTTTTCAAGGAACTTTGGAATGATTTTTGCAGACATCTTAGGGTATTATGGAACTTGGAAGGAGAAATACTCGGAGTTTTAGTTTCAAGGAGCCCGAGATTGAAGAACTGAAGAGTTTGATTCCGAAGATCGAGAGTCCGACAGATTTTCAGAAGAAGTATGGGTCCATCGTACCGCTCATGAAGCGCAAGATGAAGAAAGGCATCCTCAACACGTTGGTTCAATTCTATGATCCCTTGTACCGATGTTTCACCTTTCCGGATTATCAGTTGATGCCCACTTTAGAGGAGTACTCCTATATTCTTGGTTTGCCGATCGCCGACCGTGTTCCTTTTTCTGGATTAGAAGAGGAGCCCAAACCTCACGAGATAGCACCCATCACCCACTTGAAGAAGTCAGAGATAGAGGAGAATATGACTACGAAAGGGGGAATCTGGGGTTTGCCGGCGCAGTTTCTGTTGAAGAAAGCTCGCCACTTTGCTGATACAAAGGATACTGTTGCCTTCGAGGATGTGTTTGCTTTACTCGCATATGGTCTTTTCTTATTCCCTAACGTTGATAAATTTGTGGATATCAACGCCATCAGAATTTTCCTGATTGGAAATCCGGTCCCTACGCTGCTAGGGGATACGTATTACTCCATCCATCTTTGAAACTCTTATCAAGGAGGGATGATTATTTGTTGTGTACCGTTGCTGTATCAGTGGTACGTCTCGCATTTACCTGGGTCCGATGCTTTCTGGGATCTCGAGAAGGAACCGCGTTGGGCGCCAAAGATTATGGCTCTCACTCATTTCGACATTGACTGGTATAATCGAGTTTACCACGACGTGGAGATCATTGATAGCTGTGGTGCTTTTCCTAACGTACCTCTTCTCGGTACGAGGGGTGGAATCAACTACAACCCTGTTCTAGCGCGCCGTCAGTTCGGGTACTCGATGAGAGATAAGCCGAACCACATCCATGTGAGTGGTTTCTTTCTTTAGGAAGGACAAGATCATCAGGCTGCTAAGAGGGAGATTGAAGGAGCTTGGCGCCATATCCACAGGAAAGGGAGAGATATGCTGGGACATAGAGGTGCCGTTTCTTTGGAGCCTTACCTACAGTGGGTCCGTGCTAGGGCTTGTGCTCTCAAGATGCCATATAAACTTGAGAAACCTTTATTCCCTGCCATCGCACCATCATCTGTTGTTATCCCTATCGCGGATGTAGGAGAATATCAAGGAAATCTGGCTAGGATGAAGTCCGAGAGGGATGCTTGGAAGGAAAAGTACCATATGTCTGAATATGAGAATCGAGTCCTGACTCGACAGCTAAAGGAAAAGGAGGAGTTGCTGCTTATTCAAGACGGCCGGTTCGTTGACCACGATGAGAAACTTCGTCAGAAGGATGCCTTGCTGAAGAAGTATGCGAGTGAAAGGAAGAGAAAGAAGGAGGGTCCGGTAAGCGTTGCTCTTGTTCCTAATCCACAGAAGGAAATCATTGATCGACTAGTAGCTGAGAAGAAGGAGATGGAAGACTTTTACGAAGAAAAGATCAAGAAGCTCCGATTACAGCTGGTGTTTGGTCCGTCATCTGAGGATTCCGAGTGAGCTTTGGCTTTTAGTTTATTTTATTGATGTCATATTGTAAAACTATGTAAAAGGGCTTCATGCTCCGAAGTTATAATTTATTGTTTTATTATGGGCTTCATGCTCCAAAGTTGTAATTTATTGCTTTATCTTAGATTTCATGTTTTAAAACTGTAATTTATCACTTTATTATGGTTTCATGTTTCGAAGTTGTAATTTATTGCTTTCATTATTGGATTTGTTATCCCAAGGTTGTAATTTACTGTTCCAAATTGTAAGTTGTAATTTATCGCTTTCGATTAATGGATTGAGTTTTTGTTGTTCCAAATTCCTTTACCATTGATGTATGCAAAATTATTAAAGTTCCTTGAAAGACTTTTAAAAAGAGTCATCATTTGCATCGCCATCATGCATCATTTCACATTCCACTTCACATGTTTTCTAGAGTCTCATCCTTGTTCTTTTTCCACCAAAGGTTGTCAAGCTGTCTCACCGATACGACACTCGGGCCAATCGTCAAAGGAAAATGGAAGATTTGGAACAGGAAAATCATGAGCTTCGTGGGGAAGTTGCTACACTTCGTGTCGAGATGGAAAAGTTAACCGCGTTGGTGGAAAGTTTGGTGGCTGTTCAGAATCAGCCATCAACTACAGCTGCCGAGATTCAGACTTCAACTCCAGTGGTTTCCGAGATGGTCACCGTTTCTACTTCTGTGACTCAAATCAACTCTCCGCTTCAACATCAGATGCCGAAAGGTTTTCCATGGGGAATGCCTTATAACTTTGTGCCAGAGGGGTATCAACCTGCCGCACAACCTTTATTTCAACCTGCTTTGTCTCTCCCTCAGTCAGAGACAACGGCCTTGCCGCCAGTAATTCCGTCTGTAACACCTTTTCCGCAACCAATTATGACGACCGTTGCTCATGTGGTTCACTCCGTACCTTACTTGAATGAACCTACCTATCCTGCCGAGCCAGCTGAAAGTTTGGGTCTTTTTGATAGAATGGAAGAATTTTAGGATCAGTTCCAGGAAATGCAGAAGGAGCTTAGAGCATTGAAAGGGAAGGATTTGTTTGGGAGGAGTACGCATGACCTTTGTTTAGTTCCGAATGTCAAGATTCCAGCAAAATTCAAAGTGCCAGACTTTGAGAGATATAAGGGTGATTCGTGTCCTAGAAGTCATTTGACAATGTACGTGAGAAAGATGTCTACGTATTCCGATGATCATGACTTGTTGATTCATTATTTTCAAGACAGTTTAACGGGTGCTGCTCTAAAGTGGTATATGGGTTTAGACAGCATTCGAATCCGCAACTTCAACGATCTTAGCGAAGCCTTTGTCCATCAGTACAAGTATAACGTTGACATGGCGCCGGACAGGGATCAACTCCGGGCGATGTCGCAAAGAGACCGAGAATCTTTTAAGGAATACGCCCAGAGGTGGCGTGAAATTGCTGCTCAAATCTATCCACCTCTTGAGGAGAAAGAGATGACTAAGATATTTTTGAAGACTTTAGGATCCTTTTACTATGAAAGAATGATAGCCAGCGCACCCAGTGACTTCACTGAAATGGTAAGCATGGGCATGCGATTAGAGGAAGGGATTCGTGAAGGGCGTTTGGTTAAAGAAGGGAGTCCGTCTAGCAGTGCGAAGAAGTTTGGAAGTGTTTTCCCGAAAAGAAAAGAGCAGGATGTCAGTGCTTTGTTTCCAGGTAGGCCTAGGAGAGGTTACTCTCACGTTGCGGCAGTCACTCCGGCTGTCCGCCCAACTTTGATGACCCCAGCTCATCAAACTCCACCAACTCAACAACGGCCTTTTCAGCAGCAGCCTCGACAACAGGCTTATCCGTTCAACAATCAGAACCGTTCACCCAGAAAACCGCAGTTCGATGCCATTCCTATGACTTATACTGAATTGTTCTCTGCTCTCATCAGAAAGAATCTCATCACGACAAAGCCTCCTCCTGTCGCGCCGAATAGTGCTTCTCCGTGGTACAAGGCGGATCAATTTTGTGAATATCATCAAGGGTCGCCGGGGCACAACCTTGAGAATTGCTTTGCTCTTAAGGCAGACGTACAGAGATTAATTAAGAATGGTATCTTGTCTTTTAAGAATGTTAATCCAAATGTCAGAGATAATCCTTTGCCTCGACATGGGGCAGCTTCAGTGAATATGGTGGAAGGTTGTCCGGGGAAGTTTCGGGTTTTTCAGGTCGAACACATAAGAGAGTCGTTGGTCAGGCTACATCAGAGTTTGAGAAGACTTGCCTTTGTTAGGCACCAGCATGATTATGACGTTTGTGAGTTTTGTTCAAGAGAGGATGACTGTCCTATCATGAAGGAGGATATTCAGAAGTTGCTAGATCAGAGAGTTATCACTATTACCTATGACCGAAATCCGGAGGATGAAGTGAATGTTATCGCACCACAATTCAATTTGCCAGAATCAGTAGAGATTGCTTACAACAGTCAGACTGCGCCTGTTGATCCTTTGATTATTTACCCACCTGGCCCTGCGCCTTACAGCTCAGACCAAGCTGTGCCGTACAAGTATAACGCCACAATGATTGAGAATGGGGTAGAAGTCCCTATACCAACGAGACTGTCTTTTGTTAACATTGCTGATGTGAGTAGAGTTACGAGAAGTGGGCGTGTTTTTGCAGCAGTACCTTCGAAGAGACCAGAAGTTCAAGTTAGGAGGCCCATACCGGCGGAGATTCCAGTAAGAAATGTTGAACCAAGGGTTGAGATAAACCGATCCCGTGAACCTATCCCTCACCCTGAGGATGACGAGATTTTGAAACTTATCAAGAGAAGTGAATATAAGATTATGGACCAACTTTTGCAAACACCTTCCAAGATTTCCTTGCTTGCCTTATTGAGAGATTCTGGTGCACATAGAGAAGCCTTGATGAAGGTCTTGGACCAGGCATTCGTGGACCATGATGTGACGGTTGATCAGTTTGATGGGATTGTGGGAAATATAACTTCGTGTAACAATCTTGGTTTCAGTGATGAAGAACTCCCGGAGGAGGGGAGAAACCATAATATGGCTTTGCACATCTCAGTAAGTTGTGGAAACGATACCTTATCAAGCGTGTTGGTGGATACAGGTTCGTCGTTGAATGTGATGCCCAAGACTACGTTATCTCGGCTTTCATATCCAGGTGCTCCTATGAGGCCTAGTGGAGTAATTGTCAAAGCATTTGATGGTTCTAGGAAGACAGTCATCGGTGAAGTGGATCTTCCTATAGTGATTGGTCCCCATACTTTTCAAATCACTTTCCAAGTGATGGATATCCGTGCTGCCTACAGCTGTTTATTGGGTCGTCCCTGGATCCATGATGCCGGGGCAGTCACCTCTACGCTCCATCAGAGACTAAAGTTTGTAAGACACGGGAAGCTAGTGATGATTGGGGGAGAGCAGGCTATGGTGGTAAGCCATTTATCATCATTTTCTTTTATTGATGCTGACGAGGATGTGGGGACCCAGTTCCAGGGTCTATCTGTTGCTAAGAATACAGTGAAGAAGCAAGGGGAATCCATCTCTTCTTTTGAGGATGCGCGGCGAGTGGTGGAAAGTGGTTCGGCCGAAGGATGGGGCCAGGTGTTGACGTTACCCGAGAACAAGTCTGGGGAAGGTCTGGGTTTTCATCCAATATCTGCAAGGGTCGAGAAAGAGGTGGTTGTTCGTCCGATTCAAGAGGTTTTCCGAAGTGCAGGGTTTGTACATCCTGAGGTTGATGCTATCATAGATGATGTTTCCGAGGAGGATTTGCCCGTGTTTGTGACGCCTGGATTGGTTTGCCAAAACTGGATAGCTGTTGATGTTCCTGTGGTTATGCACATTTCCGAGTAATGTTTTGTTTATTTTCCTTTGAAAAATTCGCTCTGCCCAAGGCGAAACGTATTTTGTGTCGGGCTATGAAAAATAATTCCTTTTGCTCTGCCCAAGGCAAAAGAGAGATGTCTGGGCTCTTTGTTTCAAGTATTTCCCTTTAATGAATAAAAATGTTATTTTGTCCACTGCTGTTTTTATTTTTCACTTTTTTCTGGGAAATAGCAATGGAAATTAATTAATAACCTTTTGTTTTATTTGCACAAATCGATTTCTAAAATAAAGCATAATCACATGTGCAGATTAATCCATGACTTAACCATCGAAAACAGTGATCCTATGCCCTCTCCCAACTTTAAATTCCCTGTGTTCAGAGCCGAAGAAGAGGATGATGAAGAGGTTCCTGTTGAGATTTCCCGTTTGCTTGAGCATGATGAGAATATTATTCAACCATTTGAAGAACCTGTAGAGTTGGTCAACTTGGGTGATGAAGAAGATAGAAAGGAAGTCAAAGTCGGAGCATTGCTTATCCCGGAAATTAAGGAGAAAATGTTGGAGCTTCTTAAAGAGTATGTTGACGTGTTTGCTTGGTCCTACCAAGATATGCCAGGGTTGGACAATGACATCGTGGAGCATCGTTTACCGTTGAGACCTGAGTGTCCGCCGATCAAGCAGAAGTTGAGAAGGACTCGTCCTGATATGGCTGACAAGATCAAAGAGGAGGTTCAGAAGCAGATCAATGCAGGTTTCCTTGTTACGTCGGTTTATCCTCAGTGGTTAGCCAACATAGTGCCTGTTGCTAAGAAGGATGGCAAAGTTCGGATGTGTGTAGACTACAGAGATCTGAATAGAGCTAGTCCGAAGGATGACTTCCCATTACCTCATATTGACGTATTGGTCGACAGTACCGCCAAGTTCAAAGTCTTTTCTTTCATGGATGGTTTCTCTAGTTACAATCAAATCAAGATGGCGCCGGAAGATATGGAGAAGACCGCTTTCATTACACCGTGGGGAACATTTTGTTATCGGGTTATGCCGTTTGGTTTGAGGAATGCTGGCGCAACATACCAAAGAGCCATGACTGCATTGTTCCACGACATGATGCATAAAGAGATCGAAGTGTATGTGGATGACATGATCGCCAAATCACAAACTGAGGAAGATCATTTGGAACATTTGTTGAAGTTATTCCAGCGTTTGAGGAAGTACAAACTCCGCCTGAATCCCAACAAATGCACTTTTGGTGTTCGTTCTGGGAGACTTCTGGGTTTCGTTGTCAGTCAGAAAGGTATTGAAGTGGATCCTGATAAAGTCAAAGCTATTCGGGAAATGCCCGCACCCAAGACAAAAAAAAAAGTAAGAGGATTCCTTGGGAGACTGAACTACATTTCTAGGTTTATATCTCATATGACTGCCACCTGTGGGCCGATTTTCAAGCTTCTCCGAAAGAACCAAGGATGTGTGTGGATAGAAGACTGTCAGAGAGCTTTTGATAGCATCAAAGAATATTTGCTTGAACCTCCCATTTTGATTCCTCCAGTGGAAGGAAGACCTTTGATTATGTACCTGACTATATTGGAAGATTCCATGGGATGTGTGCTTGGTCAACAAGATGAGACTGGAAGAAAGGAACATGCGGTATATTATCTGAGTAAGAAATTCACGGACTGTGAGTCTCGATACTCATTGCTTGAGAAAACCTGTTGTGCTTTAGCCTGGGCTGCTCGCCGTCTGCGCCAGTATATGATTAACCATACTACTTGGTTGATCTCCAAAATGGATCCGATCAAGTATATCTTTGAGAAGCCCGCCTTATCTGGAAGAATAGCCCATTGGCAGATGTTGTTATCTGAATATGACATTGAGTATCACACTCAGAAAGCGATCAAAGGGAGTATTTTAGCCGATTATTTGGCTCACCAACCAATTGACGATTATCAGTCCATCAAGTTTGATTTCCCAGATGAAGATGTTATGTACTTGAAAGCTAAAGATTGTGAAGAGCCATTACCTGAAGAAGGACCTGATCCTGAATCCCGTTGGGGTTTAATATTTGACGGAGCTGTGAATTCTTATGGAAATGGAATTGGGGCAATCATCGTCACTCCCCGAGGTACTCATATCCTGTTCACGGCAAGATTGAAGTTTGACTGCACGAACAACATGGCGGAATATGAGGCATGTATTATGGGTCTCGAAGAAGCAGTGGACCTAAGGTTTAAAATTCTTGATATTTACGGAGATTCGGCATTGGTGATTAATCAAATCAAAGGAGAATGGGAGACTCGTCATCCTGGTTTGATCCCTTACAGAGACTATGCTAGAAGGTTGTTAACTTTCTTCAACGAGGTGGAATTACATCATATCCCTAGAGATGAAAACCAAATGGCTGATGCTTTAGCTACTTTGTCTTCAATGTTTCAAGTGAATGATTGGAACGACGTGCCTACAATCCAAGTTATGCGCCTCGACAGACCTGCTCATGTGTTCTCAGTGGAAGAGGTCACCGACGACAAACCGTGGTTCTATGACATTAAACGTGTTCTTCAAACTCAAGAGTACCCGCCTGGGGCATCCAATAAAGATAGGAAGACGTTGAGAAGATTAGCAAGCAGTTTCTTTCTCAATGAAGAAGTTTTGTATAAGAGGAATTACGACATGGTCTTGCTCAGATGTGTAGACAGACGTGAAGCAGACATGCTGATGCAAGAAGTACATGAAGGGTCCTTTGGCACTCATGCCAATGGACATGCAATGGCTAGAAAGATGTTGAGAGCTGGTTACTATTGGATGACAATAGAATCTGATTGCTGCAAGTATGTGAAGAAGTGTCATAAATGCCAGATTTATGCGGACAAGATGCACGTGCCGCCGACCCTCCTCAATGTTATATCTTCACCTTGGCCTTTCTCTATGTGGGGCATTGATATGATTGGGATGATTGAACCCAAAGCTTCAAATGGTCATCGTTTCATCTTGGTAGCGATTGATTATTTTACTAAGTGGGTGGAAGCAGCATCTTATGCTAATGTAACCAGACAGGTGGTAGTCAGATTTATCAAGAATCAGATCATTTGTCGATACGGTATCCCGAGCAAGATCATCACTGATAATGGTTCGAATTTGAATAACAAGATGATGAAGGAGCTTTGTGAAGAGTTCAAGATCGAACATCATAATTCTTCTCCTTACAGACCGAAGATGAATGGGGCTGTTGAAGCTGCTAACAAGAATATCAAGAAGATTATCCAGAAGATGGTGGTAACTTATAAGGATTGGCATGAAATGCTTCCATTTTCCCTGCACGGATACCGTACTTCAGTTCGAACTTCAACGGGCGCGACCCCTTTTTCCCTAGTTTATGGTATGGAAGCAGTACTCCCCATGGAGGTTGAGATTCCGTCTCTGAGAGTGTTGATGGAAGCTAAACTTTCTGAGGCTGAATGGTGTCAAAGTAGATATGATCAGTTGAATTTAATCGAAGAAAAGAGATTGACAGCCTTGTGTCACGGTCAATTATATCAGCAGAGAATGAAGAAGGCTTTTGATAAGAAGGTTCGACCGCGCGAGTTCAGAGAAGGTGACCTTGTACTCAAGAAAATATTATCTTTCCAACCTGATTCTAGGGGCAAGTGGGCTCCGAATTATGAAGGACCGTATGTTGTTAAGAAAGTCTTCTCTGGAGGTGCCATGATTCTCACCAATATGGATGGTGAAGATCTTCTGCGTCCCTTGAACGCCGATGCAGTCAAGAAGTATTTCGCTTAGGCAAACTTCTGGTCAAATCAGTCTTGGCATCTGAGCACATTCTGGAATTCAAAGTTGTTAGGGAGAATAGTGATCATTGTTTTTGTATAACCTTTTATTTCATGTACTATTTCCCACATTTTTGTAAATCGTTGGAGTCGCGTTGTTAGCGAACTACCATCTTATTAATGAATTTGAGCTTTCACCTTTTGTGGACAAAATTTTAATTTTTACGACAATATTTGAAACAAAGTTATTTAAAGTATTTTATTTTTAAAATGCGTCATAAATAATGAAAGGAATATTAACAGTTGTTCCAAGGATGGTCGAGCCATGAAATTAGAAATAGTGCAGTAACTTATACTTGCATGATGAACTCGTTTTCTTTTAAAATCGTCATGAGGTGTTGGTTGTGTAAACTTGTGTTTCTCGGGGTACTAAGTTTGGTGACTCCCCAGCTGTTCCAGTTAAGCATTGTTTTGGCTATCTTTATTTGGGTGATTTCTGAAGTGTGGTACGCTTTGTCTCATACCATGGTCTATTGGTGTTAGAAGATTGGATTTGGATGCTTTTCTCCTCAGAAGACTTGAGCCTTGTAGCGTGATACGCTATGACGTTGCTTTGTGTTTCCAGTTCCAGTTATTTTCCGTCTTTTTTAAGATTGGCCAAGTATCTATTATGCTGTGACATCTTATTATCTTCAAGTTATTCCGTCTGTTTGTTTTGTCAGCATAACATTCATGTATTCATTTACACTTATATCGCGCATGCATATTCACATTTGCCATTGATTTTGGGTTGTACTTTGTTTATTCAAACAGCGTACATGTTTCTTTCCAAGTAGAAGGTTAGCTTAGGCAGAAAATGTACTTCCTTTCTAAATTCCCCAACTGAGCTAATCCTCGTGGATGATTTTTGATTCAGCTTACCTTGTCCATTTCTGGATAGGATGAATTCCCCAATCGAGTTACTTTCTCATTGGGTGGAGTCTTGTTTGACTGTTTTCTCTCTAGGTTATTCCTGGATGAAGTTGTTGCCTCTTGCATAGGCTATTTCTTTGATTCTCCCCAGTAAGTTCGCGACCTAGACGGCTGGTGCATTTATGTTGCACCTTTAAGTAGGTGATCTCCTCGGGAAGGATTGATTCATGGTTCTCTTTGACGAGGATTTTATTCTATGCCAATATCATCACAATTTCCTTCTGTTTGGTTTTTGGAAAAACGACAAGCGGCAGCTCTTCATGAGCAACTTGTACGTTATTATTTTATGGAAAAACGACAAGCGGCAGCTCTTCATGAGCAACTTGTACGTTATTTTTTTTATGGAAAACGGCAAGCGGCAGCTCTTCATGAGCAACTTGTACGTTATTATTTTATGGAAGACGACAAGCGGCAGCTCTTCACGAGCAACTTGTACATATTATTACATCGGAAAGCACCGAGCAGCAGTTCTTCACGAGCTACTAGTGCGTCATTTACTCTTTTGAAAGCGCCGAGCAGCAGTTCTTCACGAGCTGCTAGTGCGTCATTTATTTTTTCTGAAAGTAACAAGCAGCAGCTCTTCACGAGTTACTAGTACGTTATTACTTTTCTGGAATACAGCAAGCGGCAGCTTCTTTATTTGAGCAGCTTGTATGTCATTGGTATTTTCTTTGGACAACAGCAAGCGGCAGCTTCTTTATTTGAGCAGCTTGTATGTCATTGGTATTTTCTTTGGACAACAACAAGTGGCAGCTTCTTTATTTGAGCAACTTGTATGTTATTGACATCCCTGGACGACGGCAAGTGATAGCCTCTTTATTTGAGCAACTTGTATGTTATCGGTATTTTCTTCGGGCGACAGCAAGTGGCAGTTTTCTTTATTTGAACAACTTGCGTATCTACAATCTTATTACTTCAGCATTAATTGGTATCTCTCCGAAAATCTCGCAGAGAAATTTGTTATGAATTTTACCTTCAGAAGTCGGTAACCCGTCATCAGCAAATTTGATACTTTTTATCTATCTTCGACCTTGGGTTGTGAACTCACTGTTTTGGGTCAATAATCTTTTACGGCCTATGCAAGACGCCCTCTTTGTTAGGGACATAAGTCGTATCCCCTAAATTTTATTCGCTGTTAGGAGTCTGTCGTCTGAAGTCGATAGCTTGTTTCCCCAGTAATGTATAATCCATGTCTCTGTGTTTTGTTGGTGTTTGATTCCCCCAACATTGTCTTGTTTCATACAATATCTTTCTCTGTGAGTTCAATCACTGCATTCATATCAAACACGACGACGACATCTTAGGACAAAATTTGCGTAATTATGTATTTAAGTACCTTCAATCTCGTCGAAACGAAGATTTCAATCTTCATATCTCCGGATAGAAGAAACTTAAATAGGGGCAGCTGTTGTACCCCAAATTTTGACCTAAGATATCATCTCCTACTTGCATCATTACATTACAAGTGTTTTGATCCATTGATTTTAAAATTCATAACTTGTTTCAGGCCGAGAGCTATTTATTTTGAACACTAAATTATTTAATCGATTCGTGCTAAAATAATGTTTGTTAATTATTTATTATCTTAAATTTAAATAATTGGAATTTGTTTTTGATTATTATGTAATTTAAAGATGTATAGATAATAAAATAAACATTAGGGAAGAGGTGTATTAATCGTGCAGACAGCATTTATTTATTATGCACTATCTTAAATTTAAATAACTGGAATTTACTTTCAGTTATTACATAATTTAAAGATTTATGAATAATATAATAAATATTCAGAAAAAGTTCATTAATTGGTCGATAGTAATTATTTAATTATTTATCATTCTAAGTTAAAATAATTGAAATTCTATTTTAATTATTATAGCTTGGAAAGTCATGAATAATGAATTAAATAATTGAAACTATAATTGATCAATGATGTTATTTATTTATTTGTTTACTATTCTGAATTTAGGTAATTGAGATTTATTTTCGATTATCATATAATTTAAAAATTGTAAACAATAAAGTAAATAATTAGAGAGAAAGAAGAAATTAATTGGCGAATATTGGGTTTTTATTCATTTTTTCTAATTGTACAATTATTGTGTAAATATTGTATTTATTACAACAAAATTACAATAATAATTTTACAAAGTTAAAATGAAATAAAAAAATTAATCTAATATTCCTAATTCTAAATCTTCTGATCCAATGCATTTTTTTGTCTGCTCACTTGATGTTACCTGCAAAATTAAAAGAAATTAGAATTTGAACAAATAATTAAAAGCAAATTTATTTAATGTTCATCATTAAAAGCAATGGCCGGAATCAGTTTACCCTTTTTTGCAAATCACGGGATTTCTCCCGGTTCACAAAAAAGAGAGGAATTTTTAAATGAATGCACAAATTCATTTTTTGTCAAAAATTGCATGTTTCAAATTAATTGCATTTTTCAAAATTCAATGCATTTGTCAGCATATGCAAGCAGCAAACAAAGCAAATGCCAACGTAAACCTATGCCCACATAGTAGAAAACAAAACATAAGCTATACTGTTGCATTGGAAGTCAAAAGAGATGCAGTTTAAACAATTTTGCAAGCAATGTAACATTCCTTTTTTTCATCATATTCCAGCCTTTTGCAATTTCAGAAAATAGTACAAGATATCATTTTATTGTCAAAACTGTACTGAGAGAGAAAAAGAGAGGAGGAAGTGTGGTTTTACAGGTTTGGCTTAGGCAGAAAAGGGATACAAGACAAACTGCAGTAACACAACCAGTAGGAAGTAAAAACATGAAATAGAGACAAACTAGATGTAACAGTATGATGCAGAAGGCCAAGAATATTGTAAAAAATATTCAAATCTCCAGCCTGTAACGTAAACAAAGGAGGCAGTGGTTATAAGATAACAAAAATCACTTCAAAGCAAAAAAAAAGGAATCGAGCTCCAAGCCTTGAAAAAAAACTTAGAAAAATTGTTGTCAACAAGAAAATATACAAAAACCAGCAGAACCTGCATAACCATTCCCACTGTTAACACCATAAAAACCAATATGGCCTAAACGTCACCAAAAAAACTGATTGAGCCCTCAAGCCAACATCACCATAAGCCTGTCAAAACCATATATCACAAAACAATTTCACAACCTTAACCATTTTCAAACCATTTCACAACATGGCCTAAACAAAGAACCATCATCTCTACTGTCCAACCAACACAAAACCAGTCTAAACCATACAAACCAATATGGCCTAACAACAAAAAACCTATTCCCCTGTTTCCATCAACCTGCGTAAAACCAACATAACCAGTATACCCAAAACTTATCAAACTTATTGCCCAAGCCATGAACATCATCAATCTAAAACCTGCTGAAGCCAAGCTAGGCCAAACCTGAAACGATCCAGCCAAAACCAACTTCGAAGGCAACATAAGCAAGGCCTCAGAGTTACCATCATTGGCCATTTAAATCATACAGCACCAAGGTGAGAAAGAGGAAGAGAGAAGCTGGTTAAAACAACATTTCAACGGCAGCATTCAAGCATTCAAAAGCATACAACACAAAGCCTCAGACGTAAGTCATCATAGGCATCACAGGCTAGCAATAAGCGACAGTAGCGAGAAGAAGAAAGAGCAGTCCAATATCATCACAGTGAAGGAGAAGATAAGAAAACGTTCAAGGCAACATTAAAAATACAGTACCAAGGCAAGAAGAAGAAAGACACGAATACAAATACCGGCCACCGAAGCAAGCTCGCGACGCGCCTCCCTTCCTCGCCTCGGCCTCCTACGCTCACCCGACCTCCTCCTCCGTCTCCGAAGGTAACCCTTTTCTTTCCCTTTCTTTCATGCATCAAATAACATTAAAAGTTCGAAGTAAGAATCAATGTAATCAGAATCAACGCATGCAAAAAATGTAACCAAGTCTTAACAAATCAGAAAGCATTTTCGTACCGTGAACCCATCGTGCCTTGGCTTGCGTCGGAGGGAAGAGGAGTTTGGAATGCTGGTGGACTTTGGGAAAGGAAGCTTAGGCAAGTTCAGAGGCAGGAGGCAGAAGAATGCGAAGAAGATGACGAATGAACGAGATGAGCGCCGTTCTGCACCACACAGAACCCTAATCCCAATTATGCTAAAACAACAATTAACCCTAAAACGAATTGTAAAACCTGATGGAACTTGCCACCCCTAAGCCCAACATTTTTGTATGCAGCACCCCCCCATTTTAGTTCTGTGTGGGCCACTGAATCTATAGCCCATATATATTTTACTTGTCCTTTTTTATTTGATACACTTTTTCTTTTTTTATTTTACTTTCTCTAATCTTTTAGAATTATTATGATGTTAGTTAATTAGTAAGTATAATAAAAAACAAGAGATATATCTAACTAGGTAATCTTTAATTAGTTTGACCTTTTTAGTTTAAACTTGGGATTTAATTTAGGAGTTTTAATTTTATTTCATTAGGGTAAATTAATAACTTTAAATTTAATTTAGAACCTCTTAATCTTTTAAATAAGTACTTTATTTTCATATACATATAAAAATAGAAAACTTAAAAAATATTTTATTAATTCATTTTCTTGTTTTATTAATATTAATATCAAAATATATAAAATAAAACTTAAAACTTAAAAAAACATTATGTCTTCGTTAAATAATTCTCTTGCTTTTTATCTATATCAAAAAATGCGTAAAAATTAAAAATACTTTCTTTTCGTTAATATTAAACAAAAAATCATAAAAATGCATTATTCGCATCATTTAGTCTATCATTTAAATTATCGTTATTTAATCATTATCCGCTTATTTTGTCTGTTTATTTATTCCATATTTATTTGTTTATTCTGTTTATGTTCAAATCCAAAGGAAAAACAGTAAATTTGTTGACTTCATGTCCTCAAGTCTAACTGCGCGAACTTTCGCATTTCATTAAAACTTAGGATAATTTTTCCTCAAGTATTCAACCTCTTCAAAATTTATGCCCTTTAAGCAAAAACTTCGATGTTAGGTCGTCGCATTCAAAAAACCCGTCTGCATCCCTTTTCGGCCAAAATAATTTATTTTTTTAATCAAGCAATCAATTTTTAAATAAACAGATATTTCAAAAGGTTCCTATAGAGTACTATAGATGCATTGGGTGCTAATACCTTCCCATTGTATAACCAACCCCCGAACCATAAGATCTCTTTTCGAAAACGCTTTGTATTTTTATTATCATTTACATTGCATATTTAGGGTTTTATTTCGCTCTTTTTCCTTTTCCTTTGGAAACAATAAAGCGCGGTGGCGACTCTTGCTTTTGTGAGACGAATTAATTTATAATTCGATCTCCGATTTACCCCGCTACATTTTTTATCGCTACAGCTAGAACTCAGAAACCTTGAGTGCAATTGATCTCTAACTTTTTCCATACATATGCACAAGTCTATTGCAGAATAACACGCGAGTTCAAGCACCCCAAAACACTCCCAAGCACTCTGCAATTCAAAATTTGCCATAACTTGACCGTTTGAAGCTCAAATAGCCATCTCCAAATCCAATCGTGCGTATTGAGTTTTAACCATCCAAACACTTAATATACATCATATCAAAGTGATCCAGGCCCCTGTTTCCTGACTGTAACCCCTCCATCACCATCCACCATTTTCAAAATTGAAGCTTACAACTTGACTTGAGTTGAGAATTTCAGCCATCCTCAAAGCAAAGTAGGAGTTGGAACACACTCAAGGAGGTCCATGAAAGCTAAAGAAATCATCAGGCCATCTCAAATTTTGCTCAAACTCCATACACGAACTCAACTGCAAGAGGTAAGTTTTCAAACTTCAATATCTCGACACAAGCATTTTTTGTGCATACATTCTGAAGTAAAAAATGTAGATATCATTGCCCTGAAGCTGTACATATGCATAGTTTTCATTTATATGGTCTGTGCTTAGAGAATTTTAAGTTTAAATCTCTAAAAAAAGTTAGGTCAGAATTTGGTACTTTTAGAAATACATGCTTATATTTGATTGTTAGTCAAAATTGTTTACATTTCTGGAATCCTGGTAAAATTTCTAACAAGTTTGATGTTGGAAGTTTTGAGAATGGATTAGAAATGAATGAGATACATGGACTCTGGCTGGAGGTTGAAGATGAAGTTCAGGCCATGGAAGTGTTTCGTATTATATATTTATGGTTTTGTTTAAGTTAACAGATGTATAGCCACCCTAGTGGTAAGGCAGCGCGTGCATCATGTCAAGGGCGTGGGATCAAGCCCCAACGCTGCCACTTTTTGTTATTTTTCAGCATTTCTTTTCTCCTTGTTTCAAACACCATGCGCGCCTGGGCCTCCTGGATGGGCTTTACCCTTTTTTACTGCACAACACCGCCCCTCTTGCTTGTTCCAGCACAGACCCACTGTTCTTTTTTTATATTTTACTTTTCTTTTGCTAACTAACAAAAATGCTAATGGGCCAAGCTTTTAACAAAAAACTGTTTTTTCTAACAAAAACCCTAAACTCTATTTTCACCTCCTGACTTTATTTTTCACATTTTATTTTAATTTCTTTAATTTATTATCTTTCATTATTATTATTATCATTATTTATTAAATAAAAAATTCTTAAAAAATATTTTTATTTATTATTTGCATTATATATATTTTATTCCTTTAAAAACAAAAGACAAAAAAATATTTTTCTTATAAAAAACTTATTTTCTCTTTCTTATTAAATTAATAATTAGATTTAGGTTTAGTTATTTTCTTTTTTAATTAAAATTAACTTAGAATTTAGGTTTTTTTTTAATTAATTAATTTCCATACTATTTTTATTAAACTTAAAACCTTTTTTCTAAAAAACCTTCAAAATGCTTTCTAATTTAATTTCTTTTCTTAATTAATTTAGGTTTAACTTTCTTAATTTAATTATTTATTTATTTTTAGATAATTAGGTTAAAACCCTTTCCTCAAAACCAAACAAAATCTATTTTCTTTTCGATTTATATCCTTGTACATTATATTCCTTTCAATTCTTGTACATTATTTTAATATGGTTGTAATAGATAATTAGGTTTAATTTCTTGCAATCCCCATTTGTAAATTTGTATACCCCATCCCCAAATGATGTAATAGCATAGTAAATTTACTTTCCGCATTTTACCGCTTTCATATAAATGCTAGTAATTAGGGTTTCTATGGGAAGATAAAAATCAATGATTAGAGAACCCTAATTCAAGATAAGCAATGCATGAAAATCAAACACAATATTCACACATGCACACTAAGGTTAACTCCACTTGTTTCCTAAAAAGTGGTCATGTTAAGCATGTGGGATATCTTAGCAAAAACAAATAAAAAATACAAGATCATAGTCCCTCGATGATGCTTCAAATGTTGCCTTTCAAATGATCTTAGTCCCTCAAAAAGAAATGCTAAGATATCTCACAATATTGCTATCATGACTATACGATGACCCACGCCCATCCCTTTACATCCAAAGATAAGGCTTCTTACCAATAAATGGTAAGATAGAAATATAAAAGGAAAAGAGGAAATGAACAAAAGACTTTTCGAGTAGGTAGAAACGTTCGTAGTTTCTTGCTCACTTTCAAAACAAACATCCTTGCAAACACACACAAACACTTTCAAAATAAACACACTTTCAATACATGAAATATTTTCAAAAGTCCAACACTTTGTATACATTCTCTCCGAAACGAGAATCATTGCAAAGTTCTCTTAAACGAAGGTGCCTTTTCAAAAATACTTTAAAAAACCACCATAAAGCATATTTTCAAACAAAAGCAATTGATCTAGCAAGCAACTAAAAGCCCATAGATAGCTATGGATGAAAAGGGTGCTAACACCTTCCCTTTTGATAATCTACCCCCCGAACTCAAGAAAAATAATCTCAAATGTCTTTCGTGTTCTTTTCCACCTTTCCTTTTGGATAAAAGAAAAGTCGGTGACGACTCTTGCTAACCGCAATAATTACGATAAAACGTAAAATATCCCAAGTCAGTTCTCTCACCATATTACACCCACACTTGTTGCCTCGGATAAAAACAGTTATGTCTCTCGAATATGAGATGTTTTAGAAAAAGACCTCCGATTGAAATATCATAGTCCCTCGACGACCCTTCAAATGTTGCCTTTGGTAAATGATCTTAGTCCCTTACGAAAATTGATAAAACATCTTAAAGGTTATCTTTTATGACTATACGACGACCCACGCATGTCGCTCACTTCCAATGATATGGCTCCCTACCAATCAATGGTAAAGTAGAACTATCTAAAGGAGGAGGAAAAGAACAAAGACTTTCTGAGTAGGTAGATTGCTCGTAATTTCTTGCTTACAAACAAAACCATTTACACCTCACACTTTCAAAACACTTTTCAAAAGAAACATTTTGTATACATTCTCAAAAATGCGAGAATCATTACAAAATTGCCTTACATTGGCACTTTCAAAACATCTTTCAAAACATCTTTCAAAACATTCCCTTTTCAACAAATATTTTCAAAACCAACACTTTATATACATTCTCAATGATATGAGAATCATTGCAAAGTTTTCCGAACTAAGGTGTTTTCAAAATATTTTCAAACTTACACAAACACAAAGCATTTCAAAGTGATCAAGCAATTAAGAGCTCGTATATAACTACATATGAAAAGGGTTCTAACACTTTCCCTTTTAATAACCTACCCCCAAAATTCAAGAAAATTCTCAAAAGGTCTTTCCTGTTCTTTTCACCCTTTCCTTTATTGGATAAAAGAAAAGTCGGTGGCGACTCTTGCTATCTGCAACAATTGAGATAAAACGTAAAACACCCAAGGGAGTTATCCTACCGTATTACACCTTGGTATTATAAGGCAGACCAAACGTGCACTTTTCATCAGGGAGCACCAAGGCACAATGTTGAGAACTGTTATCCTTTGAAATCTGAAGTACAAAAGATGGTGAGATCTGGCCTTTTATCCTTCAAAGATTTTGGCCCTAACGTGAAAGATAATCCTTTGCCAAAGCATGAAGGGGCAAATATGGTAAACATGGTTGCTGGTAGTCCAGGGGACTTTTGGGTTTTTGACATCAACTTGGCTAGAGGATATTTGGTAAAGATGCATGATGACATCTGCGAGTTTAGTTACTATACGTATGACCATGTTGGTTGTGGTATTTGGAGTATAAATATACAGGGGTGTGATAAGATAAAAGCTGATCTTTAGGAAATGATGGACGAATGCCTCATTCATTTAAATCAGGCCAAGGGTAGAGTACGAAGAAGATGTGAATATGGTCTTTAGATGTCCTGGAGAATTCCGGATTTTTGACATGGATCATATGAATGATGATTTGGTGCAATTGCATGCTACCTTTTGTTATATGGATGGTCAAGAACACCATTATGGGTCTTGCCAGATCTGCTGCAGAGATTCTAGTGGTTGTTCCATTGTGAGAAGGGGTATTAAGTTGTTATTAGATAATAGTACTATCAAAGTTTCAGGAAATAGAGATGATTACAATTGGATTAATGTGATTGAAGATTGCTTGGTTGAAACTATGTTAGATGTTGAGTATGCTTTAGCAGATGAATTATTTTCCTCATATGAAGATATGTTCTCCAACATTGATTATGTGATGTCCAAGTATTCTGAAGAGGGGGTGAATGTTATTGTGCCTTGTTTTGGTGTTCCCTCCTCTATAGAGATTGAGTCATGTCCGTTACGAATCAGACAAAGCCATGCCATACAAATGCATTGCTACAATCTTGGAGGATGGTATGGAAGTTCCCATCCAACCTTTATCTGATGCAAAATATTGCTGAAGCCATCCGAGTGACCCGCAGTGGCCATGTTTTCGCACCTGTCATTCGAGGGAATGTTAATGCTGATAAAAAGGTTGTTGAAAGTACTGAACCTAAGAAAGCAGTGGGGGAATCTAGTGGTACTACTCTAAAAAAGTTGTGTATGACATATTGAAGATTATCAAAATGAGCGACTACAGGATTGTAGATCAATTGTTGTAGACTCTATCAAAGATATCTATTCTAGCCTTACTAATGAACTCTCCCGCCCATAGGGAATATATGATGAAATTATTGGATCAAACTTCCGTGGAAAGTGATATGCCTTTGGACCAACTCAACAGTGTGGTAGGGAATATTACATCCTGTAATAACCTGAGTTTCTATGATGACGAATTTCCCGTTGAAGAAAGCAATCATAACTTGGATCTCCATATCTCCATGAACTGCAAGAATGATTCGTTGTCAAATGCGCTAATTGACAGTGGGTCCGCTTTAAATGTCATACTGAGGAGAAAACTTATGAAGTTGAAGTACCAAGGAAATCCCATGCGCCCAAGTGGCATAATTTGGAAAGCTTTCGGTGGATCAAGGAAGTCTGTCATCGGGGAAGTAGATTTGCTTATTCATCTAGGCTCGCACTTATTTTAGATTACTTTCCAGGTTATGATATTATGCCCGCTTACAATTGTTTATTAGGAGGGCCATGGATCCACGAGGCAAGGGATGTTACTTCAACTTTGCACCAGAATCTGAAGTTTGTGCGTGAAGGAAAGGTGGTCATCATAAATGGAGAACATGCTTTGTTAATATCTCATTTGTCCTATTTCAGTGTTGTGGAAGCAGATGAAGCTGCTGTTGGAACTCAGTTCCAAGCTTTATCCATTAATAATATAAGGGAAAATGAGAATTCTATAGCTTCGTTTAAGGATGCTCAGTAGGTAGTACGTTATGGCCCTAGTAAAGTATGAGGGAAGATTATGGATCCTCCTGTGAATAAGAATAGAGCTGGTTTGGGATTCTCTGTGAAGAATGATAAAGGTAAGAACATGAAGCCGAAGTTTTCTTCGGGAAAACATCAAGATATCTTTCATAGTGGAGGTTATCTTCATCCAACTGTTCCTAGGATCAATGCTATTATGGAAGATAAAGTAGAGCGGAAGATGCCAAACTACGTGACACATGGAGTTAGAGTCCGAAATTGGATCACCATTAATGTTCCCTCTTGCATTCATGTCTCAAAGTAATTTGTTTTTTTGTTAATCTTTTCAAAAATCTTTCACTCTGCCCAAGGTGAAAGTTGATATTGTATGGACATATTTGTTGCTTTGATCTTTAAAATCAATAATAGAAGTTGTATTTGATTCCCAAATTATGGCTTTATTTTTTGCTTTTTCTTGGAAAATGGTAATAAAAAAAAACCTTTCAAAACAAATAATAACTATAATTGAATCTGCATAATCACTTTCTATATGTGTCAGTTTCTAAAAGCAATCATAAATCATATGTGCAGATTAATTAAAAAACCTGTTGAATACAATGACCCTGCACCCTCTACTAACTTTGAATATCCTACATATGTGGTCAAAGAAGAAGAATATGATGAAATTCCAGAAGAGGTTTCACGGTTTCTTGAGTGCGAGGAAAGTGCCATTCAACCGTATAAAGAGCCATTGGAGACAATCAATTTGGGTTCAGAGGAAGATCCAAAAGAAGTAAAGATTGGAGTATTGCTGTATTCTGACATGAAGAGCAAGTTGATTGAATTGTTGAAAGAGTATGTGGATATACTTTCTTGGTCATACCAAGACCTTCCAGGTTTGGATATTGATATTGTGGAACATCATTTGCTTCTAAAGCCAGAATGCCCGCCAATCAAGTAGAAATTACCAAGAACTCACCCTTATATGGCAGTGAAAATCAAAGAAGAAGTTTTAAAGTAGATTAATGCCGGTTTTCTTGTGACATCAGTGTACCCTCAGTTGATTGCCAATATTGTCCCAGTGCCAAATAAAGACGGAAAAGTTCGCATGTGCGTTTATTATAGAGATTTAAATAAAGCTAGTCCAAAAGATGACTTTCCATTGCCACATATTGATATGTTGGTTGATATTACAGCAAAATTCAAAGTATTCTCATTCATGGACAGATTTTATGGATATAATCAAATTAGAATGGAACCTGAGGACATGAAGAAAACAACGTTTATCATACCCCGAGGAACATTTTGTTAGAGTGATGCCATTCAGGTTGAATAACACTGGTGTAACGTACTAGAGGGATATGACAACTCTATTCCATGATCTGATGCACAGGGAAATTGAGGTATACATTGATGATATGATTGCTAAGTCCCAGAATAAAGAAGGGCATATAGAATATTTGTTTAAATTGTTTCAGCGTTTGAGGAAGTATCGTCTCTGCTTGAATCCAAATAAATGCACCTTTGGTGTTAGATCAGGGAAATTGTTAGGTTTCATTGTCAGCCAAAAATGGATTGAAGTTGACCCTGATAAAGTAAAAGAAATTCAAGAAATGCCACTCCTAGAACTGAAAAGCAATTCAGAGGCTTCCTCGGGCGTTTAAATTACATTTCCAGATTTATTTCCCATATGACTGCAACGTGTAAGCGGATCTTTAAGTTGATAAAGAAATATAAAGGTTGTGTTCCACAAATGATTTCCAAAGGGCATTTGAAATTATTAAAGAGTATTTGCTTGAACCTCCTATCTTTGTCCCTCCCGTTGAAGGAAGACCATTGATTATGTATCTGGCATTGTTAGATAATTCTATGGGCTGTATTTTGGGACAATAAGATGAAACAGGGAAGAAGGAATATGCCATTTATTATCTCAACAAAAAGTTTACTGACTATGATTCGCGATACTCTATGCTGGAAAAGACATGTTGTGCTTTGGCCTAGGTGGCAAAGCAGTTGTGGCAATATATGTTGAATCATACTACTTGGTTGATTTCCAAAATGGATCCAATTAAGTATATTTTTGAAAAGCCTGCTCTTACTGGGAGAATTTCCCGTTGGAAGATGCTGTTGTCCAAATATGATATTAAATACCATACTCAGAAGGCTATAAAAAGCAGTGTGTTGGCAGATTATCTTACTCACCAACCGGTTGATGATTATCTGTATGTTAAATATGATTTCCCTGACAAGGATGTTATGTTTTTGAAAGTGAAAGATTGTGATGAACCGTTGCCTGAGGAAGGTCCTGATCCTGAATCTCGTGGGGCATGGTGTTTGATGGAGCTGTGAATGCTTATGGGAAAGTAATTGGTGTTGTGATTATCACTCCCCGTGGATCGCATATCCCATTTACTGCAAGGTTGGTATTTTATCGCACCAATAACATGGCAGAGTATGAAGCTTGTATCATGGGTCTCGAGGAGGCTATTGATCTCAGAATAAAAATCCTATATGTGTATGGTGATTCAACTTTGGTAATAAATCAGATTAAAGGAGAATGGGATACTCGTCACCCTGTCTTGATTCCTTACAAAGATTATGCTATAAGATTATTACCTTTTTTAATAAAGTTAAATTCCATAATATTCCCAGAGATGAAAATCAGATGGCATATGCTTTGGCCACTCTGGCTTCTATGTATCAAGTGAATACCTGGAATGATGTGCCTCGTATCACAATATGTCGTCTAGATAGGCCAGCTCATGTGTTTTCAATAGAAGAGATGTCAGATGAAAAACCTTGGTATTATGATATCAAGCATTTCTCCAGACTCGAGAATACCCGACTGGTGCGTCAAATAAAGAAAGAAAGACATTGAGAAGGTTGGCAGGCAGATTTTTCCTTAATGAAGATGTGCTATACAAAAGAAATCATGACATGGTCTTGCTCATATGCGTGGATAGACATGAAGAAGACATGTTGATGCATTAAATCCATGAAGGTTCCTTTGGTACTCATGCCAACTGACATTCGATGGTAAAGAAGATGCTTAGGGCAAGTTACTATTGGCTGGCAATGGAATCTGACTGTTACAAATTTGCAAAGAAGTGCCATAAATTCAAGATTTATGCTGACAAAATTCATGTGCCTCAGACTCTTCTCAATTTTATTTCTTCCCCGTGGCCTTTCTCTATGTGGGGTATTGACATGATTGGAATGATTGAACCCAAGGCGTTGAATGGACATCATTTTATCTTGTAGCAATTGACTAATTTACCAAATGGGTGGAAGCAGCTTCATATGCTAATGTTACTAAGAAGATGTGTTGCACCCCAAAATTTTCCCTCGCTTTTCTCAAGACATTTCTCACAAGATCTTCAATGGCTCAAGCTTGCACAACTGTTAACTAGGACAAACCACCTCCTAAGCACTGAGACTCCAAATTATGATTTTTATTTTCACAAGGACAATTGGAATTCTAATGCCTCAAATGACTTTCATGGTTCACCATAGGTCCCCAATAATACTCATTCCAATTTTCAAGTCTTGGATCACAATTTTGCTCAATCAATTGATCAGATGATTGAAAATCAGTTGTATTGGGTAAAAAAGTTAGTTGTGGTCAACCTACAGTAAAACTTCAATATTTTTAGCCCATATCAACATTTTAAAGTCATATTCATCAATTGATCAAGTTTGGATCATAATTCCTCAAGAAAAGTGTTCAAATCATCAAAGGGGAAAAATAGTCAAAATTAGGGTTTTGATTGAGAATGACTGATCAATGACTTTTAACCTAGTACATGAACTAGTGAATTGAAGCATGATCTCAAGGGTTCAAACACAACATGTTGACCTAATTTCATGGCTCAAATCCTTTCTCAAGATCAAACAATTGATAGTTAAAATTTGATCAATTGATGAAAAGTCAATTGATACACCAAGAGTCAAACTTTGACTTTTTGGTCAAAATTATGTTTCAAAAGTCAAGATTCATCAAGACATTCAAAAATATGAATATTTATCATCAAGGAATCAAGAAAATCAAAATTCAATATAAAAACTCAAACTTTTTAAAACTTATAAATATTTCTATGTGTTTTAAACCTTGATAATTTCACTACTTCATGACCTTTTTTCACCAAGATGCAAGATGATTCAAAGAAAACTTTCAACATGAAAGTTGTAGATATTAATGAATTCTAAAACATTGTATTAGAGGGTTTATGTCTAAAAAATTATTAGATTTGAAGATATAAGCCCGTGAAGTCATGACATTTTCATAAAACACTTAGTGAAAATTTTGACAAGTTTAGGCAGATTTTTGACCTAACTTTTTGGCCAATTTTCACCTAGTTCCAATTTGATTTTGTCAAAATGGGAAACATGAAGGTTATATAAAATGTTTCAAGCTTTCAAAAATGTCCATGAACTTTAAGATATCATGCTTGAGCTAAGAGAATCAAAGACAAGAAGTTAAGCATCCATTCTTGAATTACAAGTCATTTTTGTGATGAACACTTGACCACAACCCTAGCCTATACTGCATAATATTACTTTTCAGGTTTCTAACTTGTGTTTCACTCCATAATTAATTGATTACACAACTGTTAGATCTTTGATCCAAGCATTTGAGCCATTATCCAAGTTGCATTTCCATTTATGGCACAAAGTTAACACTTCCATTTTGGAAAAGCAAGCTTTATTGCAAAAGTCAATGCATTGAGCCTCTAACTTGTTTCTTCTGCACACACTAAACCTACAAGATCAGAAGGAGCATGTTTAAAGTGATCAACCACTCTACAAGTCCTTGTACCATGCCTTGGAACTATGTTTATCAAGTTGCCTTAAAAACAAGGAAAAAGTCTATAACATGGGATCTTTGTTTTCTGATCATTTCAAACCTCCAAACCTCTTGCCAATAAGTAGAGGTCATCTTTGCAAGCTAACACACAAATTTACAAGCCCTCAAGTACCCTCAAACTCCCTCAAACTCAAGATTGCACCAAAACACCATTTTTGTGGCATTTCTGACTTTGCACCTCAAACTCATTTTCCACTCGTGCGTTCTTCCTCCAAATCAACCACAAAGCATCCATACATCATCTAGAAGTGATCCAGGACCCTGTTACACCGCTGTAACACCTCATTCACAATCCTTCATTTTCAAAAACAACAACTTGCATATTGACTTCTCCAGCACAATTCAACCATCCTTAATCCAAAGTAAGCATTGCAATAAGCTTCCTGGAGGTTCAAGGAAGCTAACCAGTTCATTACAACACCTTAAAGGTTTCTCAAACTCAAAACACAATCTCCATGTGCAAGGTGAGTTTTCTGAAGTTCTATCTCTTTATACAAGCATCATGTGGCTTCCATTTTCAAAGATAAAATGTAGATACCATAGCCCTGAAACTAACCATGTCCTTAGAATTCATTTATGTTGCCTGAGTAGTGTGAATTTTGAGTTTGAACTTCCTGAAAAATTCGGTTAGAATTTGGTACCATTTAAAATTCACGCACATCTTTGATCCATTACTTAAGTTAGTTAAATATTTGAAATCGTGGTGAAATTTCTAACAAGTTTGATGTTTATAATTTCTGAAATGGTTGAGAGATGAGAAAGTTACAGAGCTCTGGTTATGGTGCGAGGAAGAAGATGAAGTACAATCACGAACTTAGTTTATTTTAAGTTTATTACGACTTATTATAATGCCGGATGAAACAGCCACCCCAGTGGCAGGAAGCGCGCGCTAAAGGCATTACTATAGAAGGTCCTGGGTTCGAGCCTCAGCGAGACATTTTATTATTTTTCTAACATTTTTACTTGTTCCTTTTTTGTTTGGACATGCGCCTGGGCCTTCCAGCTTTGGGCGCTGCTTTATTTACTCACCATCACCCCCTGCATCCTAAACAGCACCACTGGCCCATTACTTTTTTTATTATTTTATTTCTGATTCAAACAAAAACAATTTTGGGCCTAAGTCAAAATCATTTTCTTCAAACCTCTTTGTTTTCTTTTCAAACTCCCTTACTCAATCTTTTTTATTTTGTTTTATTTTATTTTCCTTTTACTTATTTATTTTAAACCAAAATCCCAAAAATATATTTTTTCTTAATTAAATATATTTTCACATTTTATTTTATTGTTATCTTATAGGAACAATAATAATATTTTCTTAACAAATTAATTACTTTTCTTATTAAACTAATTTAGACTAGGGTTTTATTTTAATTTTATCTTTTAATTAAATTAACTTAGACTTTAGGTTTCTAATTAATCAACTTCTTTTCAAATTAATTAGGGTAATTAACACTCTTTTCATTGAAAACCAACCATAAAAACAATTTTCTTTTCTCTTACATTATATTTATATTCTTGTATATTTTATTTTTACATTATTCAATGTGATTGTAATAGTAATTAGATTTTAGTTGCTTTCATCCGCATTTGTAATTTGTACTCCCATCCCCTAAAATGGTGTAATAGCATAGGACTTTTAATTTCTGCAATTTATCGCTTTCCATATTATTGCTAGTAATTAGGGTTTGTATGGAAAGACTTAAAATCAAGATAGATAACCCTAATTCAAGGAAAAAATGCATGAAAACCAATGCACTTCACACACTTGCACCTCTAAGATTAACTCACACTTGATGCCTTAGATAAAAACAGTCATGTCCCTCGAACGTGGGATACTTTAGCAAAGACCCTCAATTACAAGATCGTAGTCCCTCGATGACCCTTCGATGTTGCCTTCGATAAACTATCTTAGTCCCTTACGACAAATTGCTAAGGTATCCTATAATGTTGCCTTCTATGATTGTACGATGACCCACGCCTGGCCCTTCACATCCAATGATATGGTTTCTTACTAACTAATGGTAAGATAAGACTATCTAAAGGAGGAGTAAAAGAACAAAAGAATTTATTTTGAGTAGGTAGAATGCTCATAGTTTCTTGCTCACAAACATTTTAAAATAAAATATCTTTCAAACATACCAACACTTTCATGAAATATTTTCAAAAGTCAACACTTTATATACATTCTTATAGAGACGAGAATCATTACAAAGTTTGCCTAAACGAAGGCACTTTTCAAAAATAATTTCAAACAATCACAAGCACATTTACAAAGCATTTCAAAGTGAGCTAGCTACTAAGAGCCCGTAGATAACTGCAGATGAAAAGGGTGCTAACACCTTCCCTTTTTACAACCTACCCCCCGAACTCAAGAAAAATTCTCAAAAGGTCTTTCCTGTTTTTTTCACCCTTTCCTATATTGGATAAAAGAAAAGTCGGTGGCGACTCTTGCTATCCGCAACAATTGCGGTAAAACGCAAAACACCCAAGTCAGTTCTCCCTCTGTATTACAGAACTGGCGACTCTGCTGGGAGTTTACTTAAAAAGTGGGGTTACCTTAGGGATTAGTTCACATTTAAAATGCTTTCATTATTTGACTTGATTGATTTACTCTTAAAAGGGTTGTTTAAGTTTTGAATAGATCCTCTACCCGAATCTGGGAGCATTATTAGGTAAGTAGCAATAGATCATGGAGACTGTACGACATTGACCAATATGGTTAAAGTGATGGCTACGTTAGTGTGACACATTTGTTGGTACCGATATCCTTTGTGTTGAATCAAAGGGAATACATGGCCGCTGTGTGGTGTCATGAAGTACTAACTGACTGTAGAACCTTTAGTTGAACACTTTGCCATTAGGAAGTAGTGAGATAGTCGGCTTTGATGGAAAATTGAAGATTTGTTGATACTCGATACTACACTCATTGAGATCGGACTCTCGGGATACTTTGGCTGCAAGAAAAGATTGATTGTGCTGAGACAGTTCCCGATGAAGAAAGATCAATGATATTGAGATTCCCTAGAACCCGATCACTTCTTAGGACATGTTAAACCAACTTAAACTTCAAGAGGGTACTTACCTATAAACCCCATGCAAGCCTAAACCTAAGGAATTGTTTTCTTTTCTTGTATATGATTATTTGTACATAACATCATGACATCATGCCATAGCATTTTCACTAACCATTTCAAGGACCTAGGGATTTATCTTTGTTCTGTTTTGTAGGATATGGCTTCCACTCGCAGAAATACCATCTGAATCGGCTTTGTAAAGGTGCCTCCTCAACTCAAAGAGTTAACATCAAGAGTTCCTGAGAATTCTCCGTTCACCAAGAGATATGGTCGACTTCTCAACTTGGCTACCTCAAGCTTTGAATAGAAAATGATGGGTGTTTTCTTTTAATTATTTGACCCTAAACATCATTGTTTCAGAATTTCTGATTACCAATTGGTGCCTACAATGGAAGAGTTCTCTCAACTATTGGGAGTGCCTATTCTTCATCAAATGCCTTTCACTGGTTTAGAGAAACAACCACGACCTGAGGAGATTGCATCAGCCTTACATTTGCAACGGTCTGACATTGTAGCCAGTTGAGAAACAAGGAGCAGAGTCAAGGGTTTCCTAGCTAAGTTTCTAATAGAAAAGGCTCAACTATTTTGGGATGCTACATATTTACAAGCTTTTGAAGAAATCCTGGCTCTTATAATATATGGGTTGGTACTGTTCCCTAATCCAGACCAACCTGTAGATGTGAATACGGTCAAAATTCCCTCTCTTATAATCCTGTGCCCACTTTGCTCGGAGACACTTTGCATTCTCTTCACACTCGTACCACGAAAAGAAGAGGGATTCTTACATGTTGCATACCATTGATATCTAGTTGGTTTATTTTTCAACTTCCTCGATCTATTTTGAAGAATGAGCAAGGCTTAGGTTGGTCTCAAAGGATGATGTCACTCTCATATTTGGATATTCATTGGTATTCTCGATCTTTGGAGGATATTACCATCATTAACCGCTGTGGGGAAATTCCCTAATGTCCCACTCCTTGGAATTAGGGGAGGCATTAATTATAATCCTTCTCTTGCATTACGACAGTATGGGTATGCTCGAAGAGATGGTCCCCATGATGCATTTATCCAGGGTTTTATATTCAACTACGAAAGCAATGTCCAAGGTTATCGTCAAAGATTTGTACGAGCTTGAGGCATGATAAACAAGGTTGATAGCAAGACTTTGGGGCATAAAAATTCCATCCCTCTTGAGCCTTACCTCAAATGGGTACGAACTCGTTCTCAAAGTCTCATGATGCCGTATCCAGCCATCCTACCTGTGATTATGGAACCTGTTGTACCCCAAAATTTGCCCTCTCATTTTATTCAACAAATGGCAAGTGAGGTCCCCAAATTGCTCAAGGAAGTTCAAGAGTTGACCAGACAAACTCTCTCCTAAGGCAGTATACCTCAAATTAGGGTTTCCATCTTCATCAAGATGTGTGAACCACAAAGGACTCAAATGCTCACCATTGTCCTAATATGTTCTCAAGATCATCCATGTCAAGTTTCAAGCCTTGCAGAAGAAGTTTGCTCAGTCAATTGCTCAAATGCTTGAAAATCAACTATACTAGGTCAAAAGTCAACTGTGGCCCACATACAGTCAAACTTCAAGATTTTTAGTCAACATCCTGATTTTGAAGTATTATCCATCATTTGATCAAGGGTTGGTCATGATTCCTCAAGGATTGCTCACAATTCATCAAAACCCAAAAGTTGCTAAATTAGGGTTTTACAGGAAAAGTCAACTCAACTTTGACCAAACATAACTTTCTCATACTTTATAAAAAGTACAAGAATACCTCTATATGGTCAAAATTGAGAGAGTTACGCATTGGCCAAGTTGACCATTTTTGCAAAATTGCCAAAAGTCAAATGTGCTCAAATTTGCATTTTTTTGCTAAATGGGCCCAACTTTTTATGCTTGCACCTCAATTATAATGTGGTCCAAGACTTAAATGTTCACTCACCCATTATGTGCTTCATTTTTCAATTTATTTTAATTTTTTATTAATTAAAAAGTGAATTAAATAAAATAAATGATGAAAATTAACAAAGATATGATTTGATTTATTTTTTTGACAGATTAGCAATCATGATATGCTGAGTTTACAAGATCAAATCGAGTTAAGGCCAATTGGTACAAGAAAGGCATGATTTGGTTCAAAATAGAAACATATCATATAGCTTGCAAATCAAATCAAATCTTGGATAAATGCAAAGATTCATTCCAAGTTTATTAACCTAATTCACTCTAGGTTATATAATGAAGCTTTCCAGATCAAAAAACAGGGGTTAGAGTCGTGAAAAGAGGCAGAGCAAAGTCACAAAATTCAAAGAAAAGTGTGAGTTGGTTTTCGTTCCACAGGCCATCTCAAGCCATCCTAGCTATCCCAATCGCTTGATAGACATCTCAAGAAGCTAACAGCATCCTTTGCAAGTTTCAAAATGCCCAGAAATGCATGCTACACTTCACACGGTTTAACACATTTTTGCAATTCGATTATCATAATTCTTGCATCATTAGCACTTTTGATTGTTATATTCGTGTTTGTCATCATGTTTGCAAGCTAACCATGCCATTTAATTGTGTTTTTGATGCCTGTACATGATGTTGCCATGGCTAGGGTTTCTGTGTTCGTTTTAGGGGTTTTCAGTACAAGCAAAATTAGGCCTTGAATCAGGTACCATGATGCTCGTGAGGACGAGACGAGTTGATTGGTACCCTTACCTTTCATTTATATTGCTTGTACAGGATTTTTGAATGTTACAGGTTTGTAGTTACAACAAGACGTCCGTAGGTAAAAGTGCCAGAGTCTAAAACGACGGAGAAAGGAGGAAGACGCTGGCGTGTCAAGCAACCATCGGGACATTTTAAATTTCGCGTCTTGGAACCAGATCTTTTCTTATATTATATTGTATTATTATTATAATTACAACTAACCATCATAGCTCAGCTGGCAGCGTGGCATTGGATTTAAGCATAAGGACCTGGGTTCGATCCCCAGGTCCCAACGTTTTCATTTATATTATTTCCAGTCAGTTGATCCAACGCATTTCTCCTCTTGGTGACCACCATACGCCATCAACATCTGTCCATGTGATCCAGCATGTCATCAGATCCCACGCCTCTCCAATGAAGGTCTACCATACACTTAAGTCAACATCATACTAGATCAGGCGTGGTCAACCAGGCTTAGGAGTATTTGGGCCAAAGAATTCAACTTCAAACCCCCAGATTTGCTAACACTATCAAGAACAATTCTCAATTTCTCTTGATTTTTATTTTCTATTTTAATTTGTTTAATCATTTTATATTTTAAAATCAGTTTTAATTAAATCATAAAAAATCAAGAAAAGACATAAAAAAATAGATTTAGTTGTTTTCTCATTAAATTAAATTTTTGTTAATTAATTAGATTAATATTTAAATTAGGGTAACTTTAATTTGTTCTTTTTACAATTAAAATAAATTAGAAAATTAGGTTAACTTTTGATTTAATTTTTCTCTTTTTTCTCAAATAAAACAAAAAAACAAAAATAGGTTGTTTAGAATTAATTAATTTATTTTCAATAATTAACATTAATTAGAACTTAGGATTTTCTTCTAATTTAATTATTCATTATTTTCTCAAATAACAAAAATGACAAAAGTGATTTTTCTTTAATCAATTACAATTAGGTTTAGTCAAGGGTCAAAACCCTAATCGCCTCACATTTAATTTACCGCGTGCATTTAATTATTTTTATTATTTTTGTAACTTTTTTGAGGATGTAATAGTTAACTTAGGGTTTTTGCTTATCGCTTTTCCCCTATTTTTGGTTATGTAATTAATCCCCCTTCCCGAAACCTTGTAATAGCTAGGTTTACTTTCTCGTATTTTTAATTCCAGCAAATATTTAACTGTCTAGATGTATGCTAATAGGATTGTATGGCAAGAATGCATGACAAAATTAAAATGGTTAGAAAACCCTAATGTGCAAAGAAAATAAACTGAAAATAAAGCACTCGCACATATTCACTCTTAGGGTATACTCTCACTTAGGTTGCCTTCGGTAAATGATCATTAAGCATAGGGTGACTTAGTGGTTGCCCTCCAGTCTAAAAAGATCAAAATGTCCCATTCGAATGTTGCCTCAAAAATGTTGCCTCGAAAAGATCTTAAGACTCTAGGGTTGCTACTAAGGCGTCCTAATATTGCTTTAGTGATCGTACGTCCCTTTCGAATTGACCCTTACAAATTCCAACAACGGTGCTTCCTATTTCTCAATAGTAGGATAGCGTTGTCTAAAGGAAACAAGAATAGAAATGATCTTTTTTCGAGTAGGTAGATGCTAGTAGGTACTTGATCAAATTAAAACTTTTCACACTTACACTTTTCAAACAAATTTTCATAACAACTTCGTCACACCCTTGAGGACTGATACAAGGGTTATCACGAAGTAAAACATTTTTTAAAACAAAGCACACACAAGCAATTTAAAAATGAGCAAGTACCTAAGAGCCCATGGAAAACCATGGATAGAAAGGGTGCTAACACCTTCCCTTTCTATAATCTACCCCCCGTACTCAGAATATCTCGAAAAAGGATTTTTTCTGTTCTTTTTTCCTTTCCGGTTGGATGAAATAAAAGTCGGTGGCGACTCTTACTTACCGCGACATTTTGCGAATAAAAAATGCAAAATGCAAACCAGTATTAAACAGTCAGTTCTGCCACCGTATCACAGAACCAGTTGCCGAAGGGGATGTTCCTTATACCATTCTCCATCCTGATATGCCTACTTACTTCAAGGAATTGCAGAGATCATGGATTTAACTCAAGGGGGAGGGGGGGGGGGCGAGAAACCTATGAAGCTCAATTTTATGAAAGAGAAAAGAAAGTGTTGGAGCTCACAAGGAAACTTCACGAGGAGCGAGCATGAATGCCTACATTGCACCAAAAAGGATGCGTTCGTAGGAAACTTGAGTCTTTTTGTTTTAAGGAGTTTATTTTGTCATTTTTGCTTTTTCCCATTGTAATCCTAAGAGGCATTTGTAATTCTGGAAATTATTAGTGCAATTGATGTTTTGTCTTCTCTTTGTCTAACAAATTTAAATTCCTTAAAGTCCTTGAAAACATTGCATTCACATAACATGCGTCGTATCATAATTAGGTTTTTCAACACACGTTTCCTCATCTTTCTAGTGTTTATTTTAGTATAAGATAGATCTCGAGAAAACCGTCAAGGACTTGAAAACTCAACACTCTCAGTTTCAAGAGACTCTGCTCAACTTAGCAAAGGGTTAACAAGAAATTATGGCACTTCTTATGACGAAGAAGAAGACCAAGAAGAAAGCTGTTATCAACATGGGGAAGAGGTTCAAAGGCCACTCCTGACAAGTTCAAATTGAAGAGGTTTCCTCCTCCGAGGATGATAATCAAGATGAAGATGCTAGAAGCACCCATGTTGGGGGTGGAAACAATCAAAACTCTGAGGACGAGGATTATTCTGATGAGCAATACCCACCAGCCGACGACAAATATAAGCAACGAGAAGACAAACTAAAAGCTGCAGAGATCTAAGTTGTGTCTGGTCTGGACTTTGGAGACTTGGGTTTAGTTCCTGGGGTAGTCATTCCCCATAAATTCAATATCCTAGTTTTTTCTAAGTATGATGGTGTATCATGTCCGAAGCTTCATCTAAGATCTTATGTTCATAAGATTCAGTCACATAGCGCCGATAGGAAACTATGGGTGCACTTTTTTCAAGAAAGTATGTCTAGAATGTAGTTGGAGTGGTTTTACCAATTGGAAAGGACCAATATCCATACTTGGGAGGATTTGACTGCTGCCTTTTAACGCCAATATCAAAATAACGCTGGTCTTGCGCCAACTTGGGTGCAACTACAAGGCATGGCTATGGGTTCAAATGAGGGCTTCAAGGAATATGCCCAAAAATGGAGAGATCTGGAAGACTAGGTGCAACCACCTCTAACTGATAGAGAGTTGGTAGACATGTTTATGGGAACATTGACTGGTCCATTTTTCAACTTGCTGATTGGAAGTTCATCATCCGGATTTACTGAATTGATCTTGACTGGTGAGAGGGATGAAAGTGGGATTAAAAGCGGGAAGATATCCATGGCCTCCACCTCAAATGTTGTGAAAAAACCATTTATTGGTAAAAATGAGACTAATGCTATATATGGATCAAGAAGTCGTACTAAGAATGACCGTCATCATTAGGTAGGGGAAGTATTAATTTCCAATCCTACACCTACTCAACAACAACAAGGGAATAGGCGTAGGATGAAGTTTCAAGAAAGGCAGTATACTAAGATCAATATGTCACTGTCTCAAGCATTGTAGCACTTACTAAAAGCGGAGCTGGTTACATTAAGGGATCCTCCCCAAAATCCTGATACCTCCTCTCCTAAATACAATCCCAATGCAAAAGGTGCTTACCATTCAAACAGTCCTAGACATGATACCAATGACTATTGGTCTCTGAAGAATAAAATCCAAGACTTGATTGATAACAAGACTATTGAATTAGATCCTTCACCAACTCGCAATGTGATCACTGCACCCATGCCTAATCATGGTAAGGGTGTCAATGCTATTGAAGATGCTTCTTTTGTTTCCTCCGTCAAAGATTTGACCACTCCTTTGAAGACTGTTAAAAAGAATTTGCTGAAAGACGGTGTATTTCCAGGATGTTTTGAAGACTATTATCATTGTGTTGTACAATTAATGGTTGTGAATGGCTGAAGAAAGGTGTCCAACACCTGATGGACAACCATGAGATTCTATTTGAAAAAACTCCATCTGTGAAAAGATTGACCCAAAATGTATCTCTAGAGTTTGAAGACGTGTCCATCATTACTATCTCAAACAATCCTATTAAGATCACCTCCAAAGGTCCTATTAGGATTCCCGCTCAACCAAAAATAACTTCATTAATTATCACCACACCGGGGACAGTCTCATACTCTTCTGATAAGGTTGTGCCCTGAAATTATGGGGCAAAAGTGTATTACCAGAGTATCAAACTAGATTCATGGATTGTCAAAGATGAAACTGCTGTCATTACAAACATTGCTGGATCAAGTAAAGTTACTAGGACGGGGAGGATCTTCTCTCCATAGATTTCACCTCCGACAACCACTACTATACCCATTTATATTACCGATGTTAAACTTGTTGCTGATACTCGAGGAAAGGGAAAAATGACTGAGCCTGCCAGGACGGAGGCGCCCACAAAAGATATTACCATTGAGGACCCATCTACTTAAGAGATGGAGGAGATTCTAAAAATTATCAAAATAAGTGATTACAAGATAGTGGAACAGTTGGGAAAACACCCTCGAATATTTCCATGCTGTCATTGTTGCTATGCTCTGAGGAGCATGTCCAAGCGCTATTAAAATTCCTGAAAAATGCACATATCCCACAAGAAACTACAATCGACCAATTTGAAAATTGTGTAGCAAGCCTGACTGTTGACAACGGTTTAGGATTTTCGGATGCAGATTTGACCCCCGCTGGGAAGAATCATAACAAAGCCCTGCATGTTTCCATTGAGTGTAAAGGAACCACTTTAGCACATGTGTTAGTGGATATTGGGTCTTACCTGAATGTCTTACCAAAAGGTGCTCTGAATAGTTTGGATTGTGAAGGTTTATGCTGTAACCTAGTGACATTGTGGTGAGAGCTTTTGACAGATCAAAAAGAATGGTCCATGGAGAGGTTTATATCCCTATCAAGGTTGATTCTCAGGTCTTCAAATCAACATTCTATGTGATGGATATCCGCTCGCTTATTCTTACCTTATTGGACGCCCATGGATACATGGGGCAGGTGCAATTACCTCCATATTACACCAAAAGTTGAAGTACCCGATCAAAGGGAAAATTGTCACCGTCTATGGGGAAGAAGAGTTTATGATCAGTCATCTGAATTCATTCAAGTACATTGAAATGGATGGCGAGTTCATCGAGACCCCTTGTCAAGCATTCGAAGTGGTCTCTCCAATGGTTGTTGTTGCCAAAGCCACTCCTGACACTCCAAAAGCTGCTAAAGATACACCAAGAATGGCTTTTCTCAAAGATACTCGTGTTGTTGTTGAAGACAGAAGTTGCGCCATTTAGGGACAACTTCCTGATATCCCATACAAGTCAAAAAAATTTGAGTTGAGCTTCACTTCCAAAGTTCAAAAAGAGGTTCGACGTGCTCGTGCAGGGAAACCACCTCTCTGCATTAGTAACTATGAAGTTAATGCTCTTGAAGACTCTGACAATAATGGTGACTGGGACGACTGGATCTACCCAACTGCTAATGGAGGACTCAATAACTGGCAGACCAAAGAATTCATCCCAATCTTCTTCAACCAGGAGTAAATTCCATTTGCTCTTTTTTTTTTACTATTTTGAGAAATTTGTCTGTAATTTCCATTAAAACAATGACTTTAAACAATGTGCCTTTCCCGAGGCATAATGGTCCATTTGTTAAGGGTTTGTCATTTTCATATACCATATGTTCATTTTAATGAAAAACATTGGACTATTTTGCATTCAAATTTTGCTCTCTTTGTCTTTCTTTTACTTTACAGACACATATTTGCAGTCGAAGTATCACTTTGTTCATTTTGAAAATCCAATCTATCAAGCTGAAGACGAAGGTGAACAAAGTGATACTTCGACTGGTCGAATTGAAGAACCATGTGTGCAGAAAGAAAGAAGATCAAAAGGAACAAGAATGGAGTTTGACTAGGCTGATTGGATATGAGGGGTTCCTAGATTACACAATTGAAACAGATGGTAACTTAATCGAAGAAGCCATTATGATGAAGCTTTGAGAAATTCGAATTGGAACTCAGGGCCATCAAAAAGAATAATGCTTGGGAGCTGGTCAAAAGAACCAATTAATGTGAAATAGAGATGCAAGTCGAAACACCAACTCTAACATATCTAGGTTCATTATGCTTCAAAAATGGCAAGAAAAATCTCAAAATGGAAACTTTCCAAATCTTTTGATTCTGCTTTCAAAGCCATGATTAATGGCTGATTTATGCAATATTTGTTCACCACCACACCCCTCTATATATACAGAGCCAAAGTGAAAGCATAAGGAAAAATATTTCCTATACACACAAGAAATTGCCTCAAAGATCCACACACACACACTCCCTCAGAAAACCATCTCAAAACTCTCAAAAATCTCATAAGTTGTCTAAATACAAAACCAACTTTGTAAGCTCCCCCAGTCCAAACAAATACCAGATTCGTTCTCCTGAGACTTCCAGGAAGCCATACCCAATCCTTGCACAAGCCATCCCACGCTCAGAACTATAGATCGAAGCATCTCCATTTGGTAAAAAAATGTTTATAATCTCAAACTCATTCGATCTATGTTTTAAACTTATTTTGATTGCATATTCATGTTATTATTTTTGATTGTGAATGATTTAATGTAATACATGTAAGTTTTAGTGTCCAAATGACAGGATACCATTGTTAGGGACTTCGAAGCTGATTGCTTTCAAAACTCATGATATAGGCCGTTTCAGGCCAAAACAACCCAAATCCGGACTCAGGGAGTTCGAATTGGGGGGGGGGGGGGGTTCGAATCAAAGGGAAGAGACCTGGGTCGATACCCATATCATGTGTTTCATTTTTCTAACAATTGTCTTACAGATCCAATGCTTGCAGATTCCACGCAAACACCATACACCACATGATCATAACCAATGGATCCCCATCTGATCCATACCTGAAGGCTTCAGACGTATGCCTCACCATGAACCTTCGAAGGGCTCCTTCATTGGATCGAAAGGCAACCTGATCCTCTTTTTGATCCAGGCATGCGCTCCACCCCCTGTTTACTTTTGCTGCCTGACCCATTTGTACTTGTTTACTTTGTTTTTTTTTTATTTCTTTTAGTTTGTTTTTTTTAATCAACATAAAAATCAGAAAAAAATATAAGTAACTTAGAATTAAGTTTTACTTTTTAATGATTTAATTTAGTGAAATATTTTAACTTATTTTCCTAAATTTTAAAATCAGTAGACTTAGGATTTATTTGAATTCAATCCTTTTCATAAACTAAAAAAATGCAAAAAATATTAGGTCAGTTTTAGAGTTAATTTTAATCAATAATTTTAATTAATTAAATTTGACTTAATTGAACATTTAGCATTTTTCAAACAAATTAAAACACAAAAAAGATTTCCTTACACTTAGGATTTAGACATTATTTTCAATTCGCGCGCGTTTTATTGCTTTCGTTATCATTTTCATATTAATGTATCTGCTTATGGGATGTAATAGACAATAACTAGGACTTTTACATTTACTCCTTTATTTCCCCCCAAAGTTTTGGATATGTAATTAATCCCCCTCCCCGAAGCCTTGTAATAGTTTAGAATTTATCTTTCCGTATTTTAAATTCTTGCAAATTTTTAACGGCTTAGATGCATGACTAATAGGATTGTATGGCAAGAGTTTAATAACCAAATGCTAGCAAACCTAATGCAAAGACAAAAATAACTGAATACAACACAGTTGCATATGCGCAACTCTAGGGTACCCCCACTTTGGCTTCCTTCGGAAAAAGCAGTCACAACTCTCAAAATGTGAGAGATTTTAGTGGTTACTCTCCGGTTTAAAGATCACAAGTCCCTCGATGACCCTCTCGACATTGCCTCGATAAAGTGATCTTAAAACCCTAGGGTAGTTACTAAGATTTCGTGCTCAGTTTCCTTTGTGATTGTACAACGTCCCGTCGAATGCCCCTCAAACATCTAACGACTAGGGCCACCTACTCACTAATAGTAGGATAACACTGTCTAAAGGAAAAGAAGAAAAGAACAATCCTTTCGAGTATAGTAGATAGTTGTTAGATGCTTGCTCAAAAACAAACTTTTACACATATAAAAAACACTTTCAAAAACATTTTCAAAATACGTTGTCAACACTCTTGAGGACTGATACAAGAGTTATCATAAAGCAAGCTTCATTACTATTGGAATTTCAAAAATACTTTTTTTTCAAAAAAACACAGAAAGCACAAGGTATTTCAAAATGAGCTAAGCATCTAAGAGCTCGTAGATAACTACTGATGAAAATGGTGCTAACACCTTCCCTTTCCATAATCTACCCCCTTACTCAGAAAATTCACGAAAATGTATTTTTCTGTTCTTTTCACCCTTTCCTTTGTTGGATAAAAGAAAAGTCTGTGGTGACTCTTGCTTACCACAACATTTGCAAACACAAACGCAAAACGAGTATAAATAGTCGGTTCTGCCACCGTATTATAGAACTGGAGACTCTGCTGGGGATATATTAAAAAGTGGGGTTACCTTAGAGCTTATTTCATTTTTAAATTGCTTTATATTATGTGTTTGTATGCTCTATCTTTGAGGGTTTGTTTGGGTTTTTACTAAAAGATCCTACACCCGGATCTGAAGCACCTTTTAGGTAAGTAGCAATAGATTGTGGAGACTGTACGACATAGACCGATATGGTTGAAGCGATAGCTATGTTAGTGTGCACATTTGTTGGTACCGGTATCCCTTTTGTTAAATCAAGGAGAATACGGGGCCGTTGTGTAGTGTCATAAAGCACTAACAGACCTTAGAACCTTAGTTGAACAAACTTGGCCATTAGAAAGTAGTGAGATAGTCGGCCTTGGTATAAAGCTGAGGATTGGTTGATACTCGATGCTACACTCATTGAGATCGGACTTTCAAGATATTTCGGCCACGAGAAAAGATCGCTTGAGCTGAAACAATGCCTGATAAAGAAAGACAGTGATATTGAGACTCCTTAGAACCCGATTACTTTTCTAAGACAGGTTGAACCAACTAAACTTCAAGAGGGTACTTACTTTAAATCCTCATGCAATCCTTTGAACCTAAGGCTACTTGTGTGACTTGTTTGCTTTCATTATCTAACAACTTGAACTCCTTGCAGGGTTTTGTTTATATTCATTATCTAACAAATTCCCTGCAGGACATGTTTATAGTCATTATCCAATAATCTGAACTTCTTGAAAGACTCACTTGTCTTCATCACCTTACACTTTTGCTTGGTGCATAGCATACACATCATGACATCAAGCCATAACATTTCCTTAACCATTTCAAGGATCTTAAGGGTCTATGATGCAGGCTATGATGAACCAAGTGTCTAACAAGGGGCAAGGGGATTTATTTTCCTCTAGCCAATGCTGTCAAAAGACCAAAGCATGATAACTTGAGTCAGAGGCTATGACCTACTCGACATGGTGAGCTTGATTCAACAATACGAAGTTCTTCAATCAAAGTTGCAGTTAGATTCTAACAGCTTCTTGTGTTTACCCCACGAGATCCTTGAAAACTTTGCATGCATGTCATTACATAACATGTCTTCCAGTACATGTTTCTGATTTTCTCGCTGTTTATTTCAGCAAGGAAAATGGCTCTCAAACAGAACGACAGAGATCTCCAAACTCAAGATGCTCAGTTCAAGGAAATATTCCTAAATCTATTCAAGGGTTAAGAAGAATTGAAAGCACTCCTCGCTAGGAACTTGACCAAGAAAAATCCCGACAACATTAAGGATAACCAATTGAAACAACTGCAAGCTGAGATGGAAAGGATGAGAATCCAAATGAGTAATCAGATGGATCTTATCTAAAGTTTAGTTCAGGAACAAGAAGAGTTGAGGATTCTCATCAAAAAGCTTCATCAAGACAGATACGACCGTCTGGGGAAAACTGCTAGAGCAGGGGGCCTAATCAATGATCAACCTCTCTTGGCAGATAAGGAATTGGGTGACATGTTCATGCGGGAGAATTTTGAAAATAAACTCAAGAGTAGTGAAATTCAGGGGACTGCATCTTCAAGTACTCAGAAGAGACCATACCATGGAAAGAAGGAGTCCAGTACTATGTATGACCAGAAGAGTTGCAATAAGGGTAATCTCAACCAATCTGTGGGGGCAGTACAAATCTCTAATCTAGCACCAATACAACAACCACGACAGGATGGTCCGTATAAGCAAGATACATCCAAAAGGCACTTCACCAAAATTAACATGTCCTTGGCTCAAGTATTGAAACACATGTTGAAGATGTAATTGATTACGTTAAGGGATCCTCCTCGGAATCACAATACCTCCACTCCTAGCTATCATCCTGATGCTATGTGTGCTTACCATTCCAATAGTCTTGGACATGATACGAATAGCTGTTGGGCACTGAAAAATAAGATTCAGGATTTGATCGATAAAGGGGTGCTAGAGCTCACACAAGATGGTCAGACTGAATTCTTCTGCTATCTCTCAAAGGCACACCATCTGAAGTGACAAGTTCAGACAAAGAGGCATTTTGTTCATTAGAATTTTCAAGTTTTAATTTTCTTTTGATTGTTCGAACACTTATTTCATGTCAAACTTTGTTATTCCATTAATGCATTGCATATGTTTATCTTGAATTAATCCATTCATTTTCACTATACTGAAACTATGATTTTACTTCTTTTTTTGAGATATTCAACTCTCGTTAAAAGCTGTAAGCCTTTAGAGGGAGGATGACAAAAACGATACCATAATCTCATACAGTATGCTTTTGAACAGACCTTGCTGATGATGTACATGCGTTGTTTCAAATCCTAAATAGTGGAGTTATAAGGAAGATAATCCCTAGTCAACCCCTTTGAGCCTAACATGTAGGACTTTTCTTTTTACGCAAATTGAAACCCTTAATCATAACCTGGGGCAGGGTAGTTTCTCAGTTAATTTAATGGTGCATCCAATCTCAAGCTTTCCCCTCATACACGACAAGTAGTGTCAGAGGTATCATTCCAAAACAAAAGATGGTGATGGTTCCACATAATCATTAAAACAGGAAATCATTATCTCTCAAAAGAAAAGCCCACTAAGTAAAAACCTATGAAGGAGACTTAAGAAAAAACGGGGGCATCCTGCTGACTGTAATCACAAATGAAAAAGTTCAGGCAAAAGGTAGGGATAATAAAAAAAAGAGGTCGCTACAAATCCTCAACAAAAATAAAAGGTTACAAAAATGACTTCCCTCTCAAATACACTTTCAATATCCGAACCAACACCGAAATATCAAGACTAAAACCCCAGACTTAATTGGAATTTAGATGCACAGTTAACTGAGTATAGGACTGAAGAACATCATGAAGAACGAGTTGGGTACAAATAAATTTCAAGCCTTTATCTTTTGTTTCTTAAACCGTGAACCGAGCCACGTTACAACCCCTAAAAGTCCTAGCTGAAGCATGGGTTAGTTCGAAAGCATATTGTTACAAAAATGTATCATGACTCCTATAAGGTTTACTATAAATCCTGAGTTGAATTCACATTCTTGCAATTTTTTTTTTACTACAAATGCATTTTTAAAACTTCAAGACAGACATAAGCTTTGCATTTCTAATACCACTATTTGCATATAACTAATTGTTCAACAACAGAGAAATTCGCATGATGAATATTCAATGAACAAAAATCCTCTCAATGAACAGAATCAGCTCAGATAAAAAGACATTTCCAGTAACAAGCCTTTCATAATCAAGGGGCATGACATGGTGTTTATTTGATCTGGGGCAGTCAAGTCAAGATTCAAGGAATCTCTCAAAAGTGCCAAATAGCCAGGGGAAAATCTCCATCTGAATCACTTGAGGCATTAAACTTGAATTCTAGCAAAGGATCACGTACGATCGAGCAAACATTTTTTCTAGCAGGGCTATAACACTTACTACTATGGACAATGATAATTCTCCGCACCCTGTGAACACAGACATAGTCGAAAAATACTATGCGTGAAAAGACCCGCTAGGTTGATTGGCCTAGGCAAAAATAAGGGCATCCCGACGAACCAAAATAGTTCGGGCAAAAATTAGGGACATATAAATAAAATTGTACACCCGGTAAGTCGAAAACCTGAAAAGGTGGCTTGGGCAAAAAAGGGAATCCCGGTGGACTGAAAATATGAAAGGATAGTCCAGGCAAAAATTAGGGATTAAAGTGTACGACTATGTCTCGTCATTTCGTCACTTGTCTATCAATAGAAGGCTTATCACCCTAATCAACATTTACTCAAGACTCTAAGAGTTGGGATAACATTCAAGCTATCCACAAAAGCCCCACAGAGTAACCGCCCCTAGGGGACTATCTTCCAGAGTTCATCATTAGTAAGGATACGTTCCCTAGTAGGTACAGAGACCAAGACGTCCTCCTACAAAGTCATTGCTACATTTTCAGCATACAGCCTAATGATGTCAAGTGTTCCAATATCCCCGACAGAGCAAGAATCTCCATTTATTTCCATGGCATCTTGAAAAATCCCCAAGCGGTTTACAGAGCTTCCCTTCCCCAACAGAGTTTATTTCTCTAACAACGGAAATCCATCTCCCAGCATTTAAGTTCAACAAAATTTGAAGACTTACATTCTTCATCCCCAACAACAATCATGGATTTATTTTCCTTAGTTCAACAACACTGCAATAGAACAGCTGATACATTCATACATTGCATTCATACATCATTTTACAAACGTCATAGCATATGCAATATAAATGCATATATCGTAGTCACATTTATTTTGAGAACATCATTGCCCAATGCATTTCATGCATCATGACATTGCATACAGATAATTCTTTACCTTTTTAGGAAAGTTCACAAGCAAGCAAATATTATTATCAATTTTCAACAGTTCCAGATTAATTTCTAAAACTAGACAGGGCAACTATCTATGAACAGCTGATTATGGATCAATTCCTGAAACAAGACAGGGCGACTATCTACAAGATCGGGTTAGAGATTAATTCCTGAAACCAGACAGGGAAACTATCTCAACGACCAACAAAAGCAAGTTCCAGATTAATTCCTGAAACAAGACATGGCAACTATCTATGAACGACTGATTATGGATCAATTCCCGAAACAAGACGGGGCGACTATCTACAAGACCAGGTTAGAGATTAATTCCTGAAACCAGACAGGGCAACTATCTCAATAACCAACAAGAGCAGTTCCAGATTAATTCCTGAAACCAGACAAGGCAACTATCTTTGAACAACTGACTATGGATCAATTCCCGAAACAAGACGGGGCAACTATCTACAAGACCAGGTTAGAGATTAATTCCTGAAACCAGACATGGCAACTATCTCAATAACCAACAAGAGCAGTTCCAGATTAATTCCTAAAACCAGACAGGGCAACTATCTGTGAACATCTGACTATGGATCAATTCCCGCAACAAGACGGAGCGACTATCTACAAGACCAAGTTAGAGATTAATTCCTGAAACCAAATAGGGAAAATATCTCAATGACCAACAAGAGCAGTTCCATATTAATTCCTGAAACCAGACAGGGCAACTATCTGTGAATGACTGTTTGTAGATCAATTCCCGAAACAAGACGGGGCGACTATCTACAAGACCAGGTTAGAGATTAATTCCTGAAACTAGATAGGGAAACTATCTCAACAACCAACAAAGACAGTTCCATATTAAACCCTGAAACTAGATAGGGAAACTATCTGTGAACGACTGATTGTAGATCAATTCCCGAAACAAGACGGGGCGACTATCTACAAGACTAGGTTAGAGATTAATTCCTGAAACCAGACAGGGAAACTATCTCAATAACTAACAAGATCAGTTAGAGATTAATTCCTGAAACCAGACAGGGAAAATATCTCAATAACCAACAAGAGAAGTTCCAGATTAATTCCTAAAACCAGATAGGGCAACTATCTGCAAACAATTGATTATGGATCAATTCCCGAAACAAGACGGGGAAACTATCTACACGACCGGATGAAGCAGCCCTACATAGGCTCCTTCCAAATATTTCCAAATGTAGCTTTACACGGGCTCATCCTGATACAACCTCACACGAGTTCCTTCTAAAATTTCCAGATGAAGCTTTACGCGGGCTCATCCTGAAGCAACCTTACACGGATTCCTTCTCGCAGTCTCCAAATTCATCTTTACATGGGCTCATCCTGAAACAATCTTACATGGGTTCCTTCTCATAATCTCCAGATGCAGCTTTACACGAGCTCATCATGAAGTAGCCCTACACAGGATCATTCTCATATATCTCCAGATAGTAGTTTACAACACTGCAAAGCTTGGACCTGACCAGATGATATCATACCTCAAGTTCAAGTTAAAGCCTGGACCTGACCAGATAACAACTTAATTTCTGAAGCCTGGACCCGACCAGATAACAACCAACCTCTTCAATTACTACAAAGCCTGGAGGTCGACCAGATAACAATTAATTTCATATTCCCTAGAAAATTACTGTGAAACCTGGAATATGACCAGATAATAGTAAATGTTATTATCTTGAGCAAGTTACTGTGAAACCTGGATTTCAACCGAATACACAACTAACTTTTATCTCTCCAATCCAGAGATAACTCCTCAGTAGAGCCATGGACAACTAAAGCTCCTAGACTCTATTCCCCATATAGTTTTCCTCTATTAAAAGAACAGAAATAGACATTCCTCAACAGAGTCCTTCTCAAACAACAGGAACAGGAATCCCCACAAAGAAACCTCTTATGAAGTCAGCATCTACTTTAGATGGAATCTTTAAGCCCATCTCCAACAAATCTCATTCATCTTCTCCAAATGGAATTTGTAAGCCCATTCCTGATATCATCAACCAAAAACGTTACTTCACACGAGTGCAAATTTTTGGGCACTCTAGTGTTCAATCATCTTCCACCTTCAGATCACGAAAGGCAGACAAGCCAATCTAAATCTTCAGGTTTAAGAAGATTGAATAGGGGCATCTCTTGTACCCTAAAATTTTCCCTCCCATTCTACTCAAGACATGCTCATTGAGGTCCCCAATTGCTCAAGTTTGACCAAGAATTGACCACACAAATGCTCCTCCTAAGCAATGGATTTCCATCTAGGGTTTCATTTATCATAAAGAATTTTGGTTTGCAAAAAATTCAAATGATTTTCATGGCACCCTATACGCCTCAGCATAATGGCATAGCTGAAAGACAGAAAAAAAAGTGTAAGTTGGAAGCTGAAAATATGCCTAAAAGCCTTTGGGTCGAAGCAGCTTTGACAACAATATGCAGTCTAATTTGATGCCCAACGAAGCTATGATCGAAGAAAGAATAGTTCGAAAAAAATGTGAGGAGGATTTTATGAAGTCTTAGATTTATGAAGAGCTAGTAAAGAGCTTCACTATGTTGAACCGTGACCGAAGGGTTTCTTTTCGAACTATTGAAATATAGGCTATTTGAAGCACTACAAGGAAAGACACTTCGAATGCCATGTTGATCGAATTGGCGCTTCGAAAAGAAGAAGATTGTGAATTCAAAAGCTTTGATCTTATCCAAAGAAACACGTAGAAGTCTAATGGTTCGTTTTGTACCCGAAAATTTTCCCTCCTATTTTCACTCAAGACATGCTTCTAGAGGTCCTCAATTGCTCAAGGATGACTAAGAATTGACTAGGCAAATTCTCCTCCTAAGGAAACAAACCTCAACTAGGGTTTCAATTTTCATCAATATGTTTAAGCTCCAAAGGTCTAAAATGCTTTCCATGGTCCTAATATGTCCTCAAGATCATCCATGCCAAATTCCATGACTTGAACAATAAGTTTGCTCAGTCAACTGCTCAAATGCCTGGAAATCAACTATACTAGGTCAAAAGTCAACTGTGGCCCATGTACAGTCAAACTTCAATATTTTTGGTCAAAATCAACATTTTAAAGTAATATACATCATTTTATCAAGGTTTGATCATGATTCCTCAACAAATACTCCTAACTCATCAAAATTCAAAAATGGCAAATTAGGGTTTCTATCGGAAAAGTCAACCAAACTTTGACCACGCATATCTTGCTCATACTTTATCAGAAATTTTTAATCAAAGGCTCATTTTGAAGAGAATCCAATTCCCTACAACTTCTTTTCAGCCCTCAAGTTCAAGAAATTCCTCAATCAAAAGATACAAGTTCATACATTATGGGTCCTTTCAAAAAGTCAACAAAAACACCTTTTGTGCCAAAGCTCCTTACATGAACATGTAAGATCTAATTGAGATGAAACCAAAACGGTTGTTTATAGGACATCCTAAGCTCTCTAAAAAGTAAAAGAACACAATCATAGGGTTAAAATTGAGAAAGATATGAATTTCTAAAGTTGACCAATTTTAGGAAAATGCACAAAAGTCAATGTGAGCAAACTGGATCTCTTGGAATAATGGGCGTGGGTTTTGGATATCAAACATATCCATGGACTTATTTAAGATATTTAAATCCATTATTTTATTTTTATGAGATTTATTTTTATTTATTTGAATTTTTATTCATTTAAATCATAATAAATTAAATAAAATAGTGAAATAATGAAATAAAATCCAAAGATTTGTTTTATGATCATATAGTGAGTCTATAATCTGATGAGCAAATCATGATTTCATGCAAGGGTTGATTGGAAAGAAAAGAGCATGTTTTGGCCAAGTTTATAAACTTAAAATTCCATAGGCAAATCAAATCTTTTCTACATAAATCTCCAAGATTCAGTCCACTTTTGTTACCCTAATGCATCCTAGTATATGCATAACATTTCCAAGCCAGAAAAAGGAGGATTGGCCGCATAGAACACACACAAAAAGTTCCAATTTTTTCACAAAAAAGTGGAAATCAGGTTGATAGTTGCAGAGGGATTCAAGGAGTTTTGACATTTACAATCCATTCCGGGGGACCTTCTGAAGCTAACATCATCGTTCCCAAGCATCAAAGCATCCAAAATCATCATGTACATCATTATGGTTTGCACCTTATTTTTTGAAATTGATTTTGATCATACATGCGTTAGAAATAGATTTTAAGTATGCATTCTTGTTTGTATGAGCATTTAGAACGTGCTTGAATGGTTAATTTCCAGTTTTGATGCATATATGATAGCCTGCCATTATTAGGGTTTAAGCGTTCGTTTTAGGGTTTTAAGATACATGTAAAATTAAGCCATAAGAGGAGTACCATCATGCTCAAAGGATCAAACCTAGTTGATCCATGACCTTGAATTGAATTTATATTGCTTGTGTGAGATATTTGAAATTTGCAGGTGATTTAGTGACGGACACTGTCGTGGGTAAAAGTCCATAAGCTAAGACGGCAGAGGGGTGGGGAAGATGAAGGCGTGGCACAACCTGGTTGGAACATTTGAAAACATCGCGCGTTTTTTCTTAAATAAAATTCTGGGCATTTTGTTTTGATTATATTATTTTGTGTTTGTTTGTATAAACAAATGACCACTTGGCTCAGATGGTAAAAGAAGCGCGCTGGAAGGGAGAGGACCTGGGTTCGAGTCCCAGGTCCAACATTTTATGTTTTCTAATTTATTTCTTGCAGATCCAGTACATTACACTCCCAGGCGCGCATCATGGGCCAACCACATCATCACCATCAGATCTATCATCCCCAGATCCAGCGCCCCTGGAAATGCTTCCCCATGATGGACCTTCCTGCCACAACAACACTGAATCAGGCGCAAGGTTGTGGGCCAAGCAGACTTGGGCTTAGACAAATTCAACAACACCACCCCTCAATTGGGTTTCACACCCACCGTTTCAGGCCCATCTCTCAATTTAATTTTTTATTCCTTTTTTATTTAGTTTTATATTATTTTGTTTATTCATTCTTTTTTTTAATCAGAAAATCATCACAAAAACTAGGACTTAGTTTTTTCTTAATAAATTATTTTTTTGCAAATTAAGTAATTTAATTAAATTTTAACCTTTTTTCCTTAATTTAAAATTAGTTAGAGAATTAGGTTAAAATTCAATTATTTTTTCATAAAATACAAAAAAAATATTTTTAATGAGCAATTTGGTTTTTTTTAGGGTTTAGAACATTTTCCCGTCTTAATTTTGCGCGCTATTATTTTTTCCATACGATTTATTTTTTACCATTTATGTAACTGCGCCCGGTTTGTAATAGCTAAATTAGGGTTTTTATCTTCCTATTTTTACTTTTCAGTCCATTACTTATGTATCTACACCAAAGCCCTGTAATAGTGTAGGACTTTATTTCTCGCTTTTTCTTTACTTGCTTGTATATAATTGTTAGTAACTCAGGCGTGCATGACAAGAATCAATTAATCAGTAGATCACCAATTGCAAGATAAACATAACTGAAAAAACACACTGTTGCACACTTGCACCCTTAGGGTGTACCTCACTTGGTTGCCTCGTAAAATAATGGTCATGTCCCTAGAACATTGGGATATCTTAGCAATGACCCTCAGTTTAAAACTCATCATACAGATCAGAGTCTCTTACAATCCCTCGAGTTTCCTACAAGAAATGATCTTGTCCCTCGATGTTGCCTATATGATGACAATACCTTTGAAATGCTAAGATATCCTTACATTGTTGCCTTCAATGACCATAATATCCCTTTCGATAGTCCCTCAACATCCAACGATAGGGCTACCTACTCACTAATAGTAGGATAGAACTATCTAAAGGAAAGGAGGAAAAGAACGTCCTTTTTCGAGTAGGTAGATGACTCTTAAGTACTTACTCAAACCTGAAATTTTCACACTTACACACTTTCAAACAAAGTTTTCAAAAATGCTTTATCACACTCTTGAGGACTGATACAAGAGTTACCATAAAGCGAACAAAAACTTTCAAAATACACAAACACAAACAATTTTAAAAAATGAGCAAGTACCTAAGAGCCCGTGGAAAACCGCAGATGGAAAGGGTGCTAACACCTTCCATTTCCATAATCTACCCCCTTACTCAGAACATCTTGAAAAATGTCTTTTTTTGTTCTTTTCACCCTTTCCTTTGTTGGATAAAAGAAAAGTTGGTGGAGACTTTGCTTACCGCGACATTTGCAAACAAAAAACACAAACCAGTATAACAGTCGGTTCCACCACCGTATCACAGAACTGGAAACTCTATTGTGGAAGAAATAATAAAAGTGGGGTTTACCTTAGGGTCTAGTTCATATATAATATGCTTTCTTTGTCTATTTGATTGCTTTACTTTTAAGGGTACTGTTTAGGTAACTATAGATCCTACACCCGGATCTGAGGAAACCTTTTAGGTAAGTAGAATTAGATCATGGAAACTATGCGGGGTATACCGATATGGTTGAAGTGATGGCTACATTGATGCGACACTTTGGTTGGTACCAGTAGCCCTTGAGTTAATCAAGGAGAATACGGGACCACTGTATGGTGTCATGAAGCGTCACCTTAGAACCTTTAATTGAACAACTTGGCCATTAGAACGTAGTGAGATGGCCGTCTTTGGTGTATTCCCAAAGCCGGAAGATACTCGATGCTACACTCATTGAGACTTGACTCCTGAGTTTTGTTTGGTTGTGAATCAGTCGCCTATCGAACGAAGGTTATGGGAAAGGTCAGTGATATTGAGATCCCTTAGAACCTGGTTACTATTTATAGGATAGGTTGACCTAATCCAACTTCAAGAGGGTATGACCTTAAAACCCATGCAAGCCTTAAACCTAAGGTTTTGGTGTAATTTTCTTGTGCTTGCTGTATATGTGATTTCTTAGCATAATCATACACATCATAACATCATGCCACAACATTTCCTAAACCATTTCAAGTATCTCAAGGGTTTGTGATGTAGGTTATGGTAAATTAGACGTCTAGAAAGTGGAAAAGGGGATTTATTTTCCTCTAGCCAATGTCGTCAGAAGATCAAAACTCAACAACTTGAGTCAGGGGCTATGACCCACTCGATATGGTGAGCTTGACTCTCGTAGAAGGACGCTCAACGATGCAAAGTTCTTCAATCAAGGTTGCAATCAACTCCTAACATCTCTTTGTGTTTACCCCGTGAGATCCTTGAAAAAATTGCATACATATATCATACATATCATTGCATAAGAAGGTTTCATAGCAGGTTTCTCACCCTCTTTGCTGTTTATTTCAGCAATGGCACTAGAACAAACAGTGAAGGATTTACAGACTCAAAATGCGCAGTTTCAAAATATGATTATGGATCTGGCCAATCGGAAAGAGAAAGTGAAATCCCTGATTGTGATAGAAAAGACTAAGAAGCCAAGGAAGATAGTTGGTGTGGTAAATCTGGGAAGGAGGTTCAAAGGACCGCTAAGGCAAGTGGTTGAGCTGACATATTCATCAAAAGAAGGAGATAATCAAGAGGGGGAGACAAGAGAGGAAGACCCTAGTCCAAGGGAATCTGATAATGAGACTGACTACAATAAATAGCAGTATCCTCCGGCCGACGAAAGGTACAAACAGCTGGAAGAGCGTCTAAGTGCTATGGAAATCCAGAAGGTTCCAGGGCTAAATTTTGAAGAGCTGGGTTTGGTTTCTGGGGTTGTCATCCCGTAAAAGTGCAAGGTTCCAATGTTCACCAAATATGATGGGGTTTCATGTCCCAAGATGCATCTCTGATCATATGTGAGGAAGATCCAGCCTCACACTGCTGACAAGGACTTATGGGTCCACTTCTTTCAGGATAGTCTATCAGAAACTCAACTAGAATGGTTCTAACAGCTGTACAGGACCAACATCTGTAATTGGGAAGACCTGTTCGATGCTTTCTACAAGCAGTATCAGTACAACACAAACCTTTCTCCCACCCGTACTCAACTCTAAAGTATGTCTATGGGTTCGAGCGAGGGCTTTAAAGACTATGCTCAAAAGTGGAGGGACTTAGAAGGAAGAGTCCAACCTCCCCTGTCTGATAGGGAACTAGTGGATATGTTTTTGGGTACCCTGTCTGGTCCATTTTTCAATCATCTGATTGGAAGCTCCTCATTCAGCTTCACTGAATTAATTTTGACAGGAGAAAGAGTGGAAGCTGGAATTAGAAGTGGGAAAATTCAAAAGGATGCATCCTCCAATGTAGTAAGGAAGCCATTTGTTGGGAAGAAAGAGGTTAGTGCTATATACAATCAAATAAATCAGGACAGAACTGAATGCCGTCCAGCGGTGGGGGCTGCTATGATCTCTAAACCTACACCTATTCAGCAAAGGAACAATTAGCCTAAAACAGAAAGGCCAGCAAGACAGTTTACCCAGATAAATATGACTTTGTCTCAAGTTTTACCATAATTATTGAAGTCCAATATGGTAACTTTGAAGGAAGCCCCGGAGAATCCTAATACTGCCTCTCCCCTCTACAATCCAAATGTGCGATGCGCCTACCATTATGAGACTCCAGGGCATGACATGAATGACTGCTGGGCTTTGAAGTATAAGGTGCAGGATCTTATCTTGGCCAAGGATATTGAATTCGATCCCCCCGAGACTCCCAACGTCATAACTGTACCTATGCCCAAGCACGGCTCGGGAATCAATGATATTGTTGTTATCTCTGCCACAGAAGATGCTGACAATCAATATGGCGTGGATAGTTGGATCTTCCCTACTACCAACGGTGGACCCAGTAACTGGACGAAAAGAGACTTTGTACCGATTACTTTTGTTCAGAAGTATTTGTCTTTCTTGTTTTTTGGACATGTAATAAACAATATAACTTTATGGCCATGTGTTTTACCCGGGGCACATTGGTTTATTTGTGAGGGTTATCATGTTTCATTTTCATATTGCATTAATAAAGCATTGGACGTTTACGCATACAAATTTTGCGCTCTCTGTTTTTTTCCCTACTTTTTACTTCGTCTATACAGTTGTTATCTTACACACACTCACGTATCAACTGCAAATCCATATCCATTCTGGATCCCATTGATAACAGTTCTGCTATTGCCAGTTATGACTTCAAAAATCTGATCAACCAAGTCGAGGACGAAGGTGAGAAAGTTTGTGAGGTACCTGGAGAACTTGCTAGGCTATTACAACAGGAAGAGAGGGCTATACAGCCTCATGAAGAGCCAGTTGAGACAATAAACTTAGGCACAAAGGAAGACAGAAAAGAAGTCAAGATTGGTGCAAATCTGGGATTTAATGTCAAACAGCGGTTGATACAGATGTTGCATGATTATGTCGAGATCTTTGCCTGGTCATATGAAGACATGCTAGGATTGGATACGAATATTGTGGTTCACCATCTGCCAACTAAAGAAGATTGCCCTCTGGTAAAGCAGAAGGTCCATCGTATGCGCCCTGAAATGTCAGATAAGATCAAAGTATAGGTTATGAAACAGTTCAACGCTGGGTTCTTAACTGTCACCTCTTATACCCAATGGGTTTCTAAGGTATTCCCGGTGCCTAAAATGGATGACAAGGTTTGGATGTGTGTGGAATACAGAGGTTTGAATAGGGCAAGCCCCAAGGATGACTTTGCGCTTCCCCACATCGACGTTCTGGTTGACAACACTGTGCAACACAAGATTTTTTCCTTCATGGACAGTTTCTCTGGTTACAATCAGATCTAGATGGCACCCGAAGACATGGAGAAGACAACCTTCTTTACGCAATGGGGAACTTTCTATTACAAAGTGATGTCGTTTGGATTAAAGAACGCTGGGGAAACCTATCAGTGAGCCATGGTAGCTCTGTTTCATGACATGATTCACCATGAGATAAAAGTTTACGTTGATAACATGATAGCTAGGTCTCAAACCGAGGAAGAGAACCTTGATCATCTACAAAATCTATTTGATAGGTTGAAGATGTACAAGATGAGGTTGAATCCGAACAAGTGCACCTTCGGGGTAAGGTCTAGTAAACTCCTAGGTTTCATTGTCAGTGACAAGGGTATTCAGGTAAACCCTGCAAAGGTGAAGGCCATACAAGAGATGCCGGCTCCTCGCACTAAGAAGGAAGTTAGAGGTTTCTTAGGATGCCTGAATTACATTGTCAAGTTCATTTCCTATTTAACTGCTACTTGTGAGCCAATCTTTAAACTCCTAAAGAAAGATCAAGTGGTAAAGTGGAATGACGAATGCCAGACTACCTTCGAGAGAATCAAGGAATACCTTCAAGAGCCTCCAATTCTGATGCCTCCAATTGAAGGAAAACCTTTGATAATGTACTTAACAGTGCTAGATAATTCAATGGGGTGTGTGATGGGGAAACATGACGATTCTGGTCGAAAAGAGCATGCAATATACTACCTTAGCAAAAAGTTTACCGATTGTGAAACAAGATACTCACTGCTCGAGAAAACTTGCCGCGCTTTGGCATGGGCTGCTCACCGATTGAGACAGTATATGTTGACCCATACTACTTTATTTATATCTAATATGGATCCTATCAAGTACATCTTCGAGAAGCCCGCTCTCTCCGGAAGAATAGCAAGATGGCAAATGATGTTGACCAAATACGATATCCAATACACGACCCAGAAAGCAATCAAGGGAAGTGTACTAGCTGATCATTTGGCTTATCAGGCCATGGATGACTACCAATCCATGAATTTTGAGTTCCTGGATGAGAATATAATTTTAGTGATTGACTGTGAAGAACCTGGACCGGATGAAGAACCTGAGGAAGGATCTCAATGGACTATGGTTTTTGATGGGGCCTCCAATGCACTTGGCAATAGCATTGGTGTTGTAATCATATCTCCTGAGGGATGTCATACTCCATTCACCGCCATATTATTTTTCAACTGTACCAACAATATGGCGGAGTATGAAGCATGTATCATGGGTCTCAAAGCTGCTATTAACCCGAGGATCAAGTTCTTGAGCATTTTCAGAGATTCAGCTTTGGTAATCAGCCAAATCAAAGGAGAGTGGGGCACGAAGCACCCGAATCTCATCCCGTACAAAGAACATGTGTTGGCACTGCTCCCATAATTTAAAGAGGTCACCTTTGAACATTTTACACGAGAAGAGAATCAGTTAGTGGACGCGCTAGCTGCCATTTCATTTATGTTCAAGGTCAAGTGGGACAACGAGGCTCCTCGAATCACCATTGAGAGGTTGAATGAACCAATATACTGCTATGAGATTGACACTGAGGAAGTAGCAGACAAACCTTGGTTTCATGAAGTGAAGAGGTATCTCGAGGATCAAGAATATCCTGAGGGGGCATCTGTCAATGATAAGAAGTTTCTGAGAAGGTTCTCCGTAAAGTTCTTCCTCAGTAATGGAATCCTCTACAAGCGCAACCATGACTCTACTTTACTTTGGTGCGTAGATAAGAAAGAAGCATAGAGGATTATGGCAAATTTACACGAAGGTACCTTTGGCACCCACTCTAGTGGACACACCATGGCTAAAAAGATCCTATGGGCGGGATACTATTGGTCAACTATGGAAGTAGACTGTTATCAGCATTCCCGAACTTGTCACAAATTCCAGATCTACGCTGATAAAGTACATGTACCTACAGTTCTCTTGAATGTATTGACGGCTCCCTGGCCCTTTGCAATGCGGGGCATTGGCATGATCATAGAAATTAGACCTACCGTATCCAATGGGAATCGCTTCATCCTAGTGGCCATTGATTACTTCACGAAGTGGGTTAAGGCTACCTCTTTTGCTACTGTTACCAAGAATGTCGTGGCGCGGTTTATCAAGCATAACCCGATTTGTCGGTATGGTATGCCAGAGAGAATCATCACGGATAATGGTACAAATCTCAACAATACAAGGATCAGCGAAATCTGTAAACAATTCAAGATCCAGCATCATAATTCTTCCCCTTACCGGTCGAAGATGAATGGAACTGTGGAGGCTGCTAACAAGAATATTAACAAAATCATACAGAAGATGACGGTGACATATAAAGACTGGCATGAGATGTTACCATTTGCTCTTCATGGTTATCGCACCTTGGCATGAACGTTGACAAGGGAAACACCTTATTCTCTGGTATATGGTATGGAGGTTGTCCTACCTATTGAGGTCCAGATCCCTTCTTTGAGGATCATGAAGGATGCAGGCTTGAACGAAGACGATTGGATCTAGACTCGACTTGATCAACTGAATCTGATTATTGAGAAAAGACTTACTGCTGTCTGTCATGGTAAAATGTATCAAAAATGGATGATCAAGGCTTTCAACAAAAAGGTCAGACGTCAAGTTTATTAAGTGGGTGATCTAGTAATCAAGCGCATCATACTGCCACAAGGTGATCCCAGGGGTAAGTGGACTCCCACGTACGAATGGCCATTTGTGATCAAAAGCATATTTTCCGGTGGAGCCATGATTCTAACCACCATGGATGGTGACGACCTTCCTCACCCTGTTAATGCAGACACAGTGAAAAGATACTACGAGTAAATAAAGACCCGCTAGGTCGACTGGCCTAGGAAAAAATAAGGGCATCCTGGAGAACTAAAAGGGTTCGAGCAAAATTTAGGGATAAAAACAAAAAAAAATTTGTACACCCGGCAAGTCGAAAACCTGCAAAGGCGGCTTGGGCAAAAAAGGGTATCCCGATGGACTGAAAACCCGAAAGGGCGGTCCAGGAAAAAGTTAGGGATCTGAAGCGTATCACTATGTCCCATTAGATCACCTTGCGATCAGACTTCAGTATCAACTATCAAGCTCAAACCGTACCGATCAATCCAGTCAGCTTCGGACAAGTAGCAAAGTGATGAGACGCTCGAAGACATAAGGGCAATAGCAGAATTGAAACCCAATGGGATTATTACACGTAGCTGTTTCCTTCTCTTTGTATACTATTTTGTATAGTTTTCACTGTCACGACGACGTTCTCCTACTAGAACATCAGCCTCTTTGTAAGAAATTCCTGTTATAGGCAAACTTCAGAAATCAATACAAATCATTGCTTTAAAAGTACAAAACTGTTTGTTTTTCTTTTTCTGTTTTGTTTTGCAAAAATGTCCATTGACTTGTTCTTTACATATGCATTTGAATATGATTGCTATTCACAAATATTTGCATAAGAAACAGAAAGACAGTTGCTCGTGACTTTAAGGAACAAGGCAAAGTCTAAAAAACCAATTTAGTCCTGACAGTGACTCCTTCCAGCAGGTACAGGGGCAGAGACAGTTTGAGACGAAGTCACTGCTACATACGACCCCATGATGTTTATGTTCCCCACAGAGCAGAAACAACCAGAGTTTCGAACTCTCCTTCCCCAAGCAGAAATTATCTCCTCCAGCAAAATTCCTTCTCAAGCTGCAATCTGTATTCCCCAGCCGAGTTTTATAATTTCAAACAGTTATAAAACCTCCTCCCGAGTAGAGTTTATTTCTGTAACTACGAAAGTTCATTCCCTAACATAGTTTATTTCTCTACGACGACAAAATCTTCCAACAAAGCATCTCCCTCCACAAAGTTATTCTCAAGCAGAGTCAATCCCCGACAAGTCATATCCATTCATCATCCCCAGCAGAAACCAAGGATTTAGCCTCCTTATACTCTTCAGCAGCAGACTAAGAAACATCACAATAGCATTCCATATTCATACATCATGGCATACGCGTGCACATCTCATACAGCATAATCTCATTTATTTTGAGAATATAATCACAATGCATTTCATACATCATGACATTACATACGACTAACTCTTTACCATTTTCAGGAAAAAAATCAAATCAATAAACACCGTTGGCTACCTACGAGACCTGGTAGTCTTCTCCAAAGCTACGTCTAATGAAAGGATATTTCAACATCTTCCTCAGAACGAAGTTCTCAGAAGACCTTCTCTGGTTCAGTCGGATCGCCACTAATATATCTCTGATTCCTATTCCAGTTGAAGATGACCCAAGACTTTTATTTGGTTCAGTTGAATCGACCCTAAGATTCTTCTGATTTCCATTTCAGTCAAAATTAATTAAAGATCTTCTCTGGTTCAGTCAGATCGCCACTAAGATCTCTCTGATTCCTATTCCAGTTGAAGATGACCCAAGAATTTTATCTGGTTCAGTTGAATTGATCCTAAGATTCTTCTGATTTCCATTCCTGTCAAAGTTAATTAAAGACCATCTTTGGTTCACTCAGATCGCTACTAAGATCTCTCTAATTCCTATTCCAGTTGAAGATGACTCAAGACTTTTGTCTGGTTCAGTTGAATCGATCCTAAGATTCTTCCAATTTCTATTCTAGTCAAAGTTAATTAAAGACCTTCTCTGGTTCAATCAGATCGCCACTAAGATCTCTCTGATTCCTATTCTAGTTGAAGATGACCCAAGACTTTTGTCTGGTTCAGTTGAATCGATCCTAAGATTCTTATGATTTCCATTCCAGTCAAAGTTAATTAAAGACCTTCTCTGTTTCAGTCAGATCGCCACTAAAATCTCTCTGATTCCTATTCCAGTTAAAGATGACCCAAGATTTTTGTCTGGTTCAGTTGAATCGATCCTAAGATTCTTCCGATTTCCATTCTAGTAAAAGTTAATTAAAGACCTTCTCTGGTTCATTCAGATCGACACTAAGATCTCTCTGATTTCTATTCCAGTTGAAGATACTCCAAGACTTTTGTCTGGTTCATTCGAATCGACCTTAAGATTTTTCTGATTTCCATTCTAGTCAAAGTTAATTAAAAACCTTTCTCTGGTTCGTTAAATCGACACTAATATTTTTCTGATTTCTATTCTAGTTAAAGAAACTGCAAAGCTTGGAGTTTGACCAAATAACCATTTAATCTCATTTCCCCAGTAAAGCCTGGAACACGACCAGATAACAGTCATCCTTATTATCCTCAGCAAGCCACTGTAAAGCCTGGATCCTGACCAGATAGTAGTTCACTTCCATCTCTTCAATCAAGAGATGACTCCTCAGTAGAATAATGGACAACTGAAGCTCCTAAACTCTATTTCCGAAGCATAGACCAACATTCCTCAGCAGAGTCCTTCTCAATAACAGGAATAAGGATTCCCACAAAAGAGTATCTCATCAACATTGTTCTGGATGGCATCTTTAAGCCCATCTCCGACGATCTTCTGTCATCTTCTCCAAATGGCATCTATAAGCCCATTCCCGATATTACCTACACAATCAGGTATCGTTTCAGACGAGCACACATTTCTGGGCACTCTAGTGTTCAATCATCTTCCACCTTCAGATCACGAAAGACAAGCCAACCAATCTACATCCTCAGGTTTAAGAAGATTGAACAGGGGCAGCTGTTGTACCCCAAAATTTTCCCTCCCATTTTCACTCAAGACATGCTTCTAAAGGTCCTCAATTGCTCAAGGATGACTAAGAATTGACTAGGAAAATTCTCCTCCTAAGGCAACAAACCTCAACTAGGGTTTTAATTTTCATCAATATAATTGAGCTCCAAAGGTCTCAAATACTTTCCATGGTCCTAATATGTCCTCAATATCATCCATGCCAAATTTCATGCCTTGAACAATAAGTTTGCTCAGTCAACTGCTCAAATGCCTAGAAATCAACTATACTAGGTCAAAAGTCAACTATGGCCCATGTATAGTCAAACTTCAAGACTTTTGGTCAACATCAAAATTTTTAATTAATATCCATCATTTTATCAATGGTTGATCATGATTCCTCAAGAAATTATCCTAACTCATCAAAAGTCAAAAATGGCAAATTAGGGTTTCTATAGGAAAAGTGTACCAAACTTTGACCAGGCATAACTTTCTCATACTTTATTAGAAATTTTTCCTCAAAGGCTCATTTTGAAGAGAATCCAATTCCCTACAACTTCTTTTCATCCCTCAAGTTCAATAAATGCCTCAATCAAAAGATACAAGTTCATACATTATGGGTCCTTTCAAAAAGTCAACAAAAACACCTTTTGGGTCAAAGCTCCTTACATGAACATGCAAGATCCAATTGAGATGAATCCAAAAGGGTTGTTTATAGGACATCCTAAGCTCTCTAAAAATTCCAAGAACACTCTCATAGGGTTAAAATTGAGAAATATATGCATTGCTAAAGTTGACCAATTTTAGGAAAATGCACAAAAGTCAATGTGAGCAAATTGGATCTCTTGGACTAATGGGCGTGGGTTTTGTATCTCAAACATATCCATGGACTTATATAATATATTTAAATCCATTATTTTATTTTTATGAGATTTGTTTTTATTTATTGGAATTTTTATTCATTTAAATCATAATAAATAAAATAAAATAGTGAAATAATGAAATAATATCCAAAGATTTGTTTTATGATCATATAATGAGTCTAGAATCTGATGAGCAAATCATGATTTTGTGCAAGGGTTGATTGGAAAGAAAAGAGCATGTTTTGGCCAAGTTTAGAAACTTAAAATTCCATAGGCAAATCAAATCTTTTCTACATAAATCTCCAAGATTCAGTCCACTTTTGTTACCCTAATGCATCCTAGTATATATGCATAACATTTCCAGGCCAGAAAAAGGAGGATTGGGTGCATAGAACACACACACACACACACACACACACACACACACACACAAAAAGTTTCAATTTTTTCACAAAAAGTGACAATTGGATTGATAGTTGCAGAGGGATTCAAGGAGTTTTGACGTTTACAATCCATTCCTGGGGACCTTCTGAAGTTAACAACATCATTCCCAAGCATCAAAGCATCCAGAATTATCACGTACATCATCACGGTTTGCACCTTATTTTTTTAAATTGATTTTGATCATACATGCGTTAGAAATAGATTTTGAGTATGCATTCTTGTTTGTATGAGCATTTAGAACGTTTTTAAATGGTTAATTTCCAGTTTTGATGCATATATGATAACCTGCCGTTGTTAGGGTTTAAGCGTTCGTTTTAGGGTTTTCAGATACAGATACAATTAAGCCATAAGAAGAGTGCCATCATGCTCAGAGGATCAAAACTAGTTGATCCATGTCCTTGAATTGAATTTATATTGCTTGTGTGAGATTTTTGAAATTTGTAGGTGATTTAGTGACGGACACTGTTCGTGGGTAAAAGTCCATAAGCTAAGATGGCGGAGGGGTGGGGAAGATGAAGGCGTGACACAGCCTGGTTGGACCATTTGAAAATAGCGCGCATTTTTTCTTAAATAAAATTCTAGGAATTTTGTTTTGATTATATTATTTTGTGTTTGTTTGTATAAACAAATGACCACTTGGCTCAGATGGTAAAATAAGCACGTTGGAAGGGAGAGGACCTGTGTTCGAGTCCCAGGTCCAACGTTTTATGTTTTCTAATTTATTTCTTGCAGATCCAGTACATTACACTCCCAGGCGCGCATCATGGACCAACCACATCATCAGCATCAGATCTATCATCCCCAGATCCAGCGCCCTGGAAATGGTTCCCCATGATGGACCTTCCTACCACAATAACATTGAATCAGGCGCAAGGTTGTTGGCCAACTAGACTTGGGCTTAGACAAATTCAACATCACCACCCCTCAATTGGGTTTCACACCCCCCGTTTCAGGCCCAAATCTCAATTTAATTTTTTATTCCTTTTTTATTTAGTTTTATATTATTTTGTTTATTCATTCTTTTTTTATCATAAAATCAGAAAATCATCACAAAAACTAGGACTTAGTTTTTTCTTAATAAATTAATTTTTTTGCAAATTAAGTAATTTAATTAAATTTTAACCTTTTTTCATAAAATATTTTTAATGAGCAATTAGGTTTTTTTAGGGTTTAGAACATTTTCCCGTCTTAATTTTGCGCGCTATTATTTTTTCCGTACGATTTATTTTTTACCATTTATGTAACTGAGCCCGATTTGTAATAGCTAAATTAGGGTTTTTATCTTCGCATTTTGACTTTTCAGTCCATTACTTATGTATCTACACCAAAGACCTGTAATAGCGTAGGACTTTATATCTCGCTTTTTCTTTACATGCTTGTATATAATTGTTAGTAACTTAGGCGTGCATGACAAGAATAAATTAATTAGTAGATCACTAATTGCAAGATAAACGTAACTGAAAAAACACACTGTTGCACAATTGCACCCTTAGGGTATACCTCACTTGGTTGCCTCGAAAAATAATGGTCATGTCCCTCGAACATAGGAATATCTTAGCAATAACCCTCAGTTTAAAAGTCATCATAAAGATCATAGTCCCATACAATCCCTCGAGTTGCCTACGAGAAATGATCTTGTCCTTCGATGTTGCCTATATGATGACAGTCCATTCGAAATGCTAAGATATCCTTACATTGTTGAACTCAATGACCATAGCGTCCCTTTCGATAGTCCCTCAATATCCATTGATAGGGCTACCTACTCACTAATAGTAGGATAGCACTATCTAAAGGAAAGGAGGAAAAGAACGTCATTTTTCAAGTAGGTAGATGACTCTTAAGTACTTGCTCAAACTTGAAATTTTCACACTTACACACTTTCAAACAAAGTTTTCAAAAACGCTTTATCACACTCTTGAGGAATGATACAAGAGTTACCATAAAGCGAACAAAAACTTTGAAAATACAGAAACACAAACATTTTTAAAAAATGAGCAAGTACCTAAGAGCCCGTGGAAAACCACCGATGGAAAGGGTGCTAACACCTTCCCTTTCCATAATCTACCCCCTTACTCAGAACATCTCAAAAAAGGTCTTTTTCTGTTCTTTTCACCCTTTCCTTTGTTGGATAAAAGAATATTCAATGACAACTCTTCTTACCGCGACATTTGCAAACAAAAAATGCAAACCAGTATATCAGTCGGTTCTGCCACTGTATCACAGTTCGAAGTACATGTAACCTTCAAACATGGCGTGATTTCATAGAAGGACTGTTAGGGTCAAATCATCCAATTATAAATCATCTTAGAGTTTTTGGATCATTGTGTTTTAGGCATGTACCTGAACAGGCGAGGAAGTATTTGGATGATCGAACCGAAGTTTTGGTGCTCATAGGTTATCATCCGATTGGTGCATACAAGCTGTATTCACCAATCAAAGATAAACTAGTGAGCAGTAAAGACGTTCATGTAATTAAAAGAAAAGGGTGAGATTGGAGTCAAAATTCAGCTTCGACAAATCAAGATGAAGAGGTGATACTTCGTATGGTCGAATCGAAGAATCACCTGCGCAGCTGTGTTCGAAGGAGATGAATAGAACGAAGCTTCAACAAGTCAAAATGAACAAAGGGATACTTAGACTGGTCGAATCGAAGAACCACCTATGCAAAAAGATAGAAGTTCGAAAGGAACAAGAATGGAGTTCGACTATGCTGATTAGATCTGAGGGGTTCCCAAATTACACAATCGAAGCAGATGGTGACTTAATCGAAGAAGCCGTGATGATGAAGCATTGAGCAATTTGAATTGGAAATCAGGGCCATCGAGAAGAACAATGCATGTGAGCTGGTCGAAAGAACCAATTGATGTGAAATGGAGATGCAAGTCGAAATGCCAACCATAACATGTCTAGGTTCATTATGCTTCAATAATGGTAACAAAATCTCAAAATGGCAACTTTCCAAATCTTTTGATTCTGCTTTCAAAGCCATGATTAATGGGTGACTTATTCCATATTTGTTCACCACCACACCCCTCTATAAATACAGAGCCAAAGTGCAAGAAAAAGGAAAAAGATTACCTATACACACAAGAAATTGCCTCAAAGAGCCACACGTACACACTGCCTCAGAAAAGCATCTCAAAACTCTCAAAAATCTCATAAGTTGTCTAAATACAAAAATAGCTTTGCAACCTCCCTCAGTCCAAATGAATACCAGATTCGTTCTCCTAAGACTTCCAGGAATCCATACCCAATCCTTGCACAAGCCATCCCACGGTCAGAACTACATATCGAAGCATCTCCGTTTGGTTAAAAAAAATTCTAATCTCAAACTCATTTGATCTAGAATTTAAACTCATTTTGATTGCATATTCATGTTATTATTGTTGTTTGTGAATGATTTAACGTAATACATGTAAGTTACAATGTCCAAATGACAGGATACCATTGTTAGGGACTTCGAAGCTGATTGCTTTCGAAACTCATGATATAGGTCATTTCAGGCCAAAACAACCCAGATCCAGACTCAGGGAGTTCGAATCAAAGGGAAGAGACCTGGGTTCGATACCCAGGTCATGTGTTTCGTTTTTCTAACAATTGTCTTGCAGATCCAATGCTTGTAGATTCCACACGTACACCACACACCACATGATCAGAACCAATGGATCCCCATCTGATCCATATATGAAGGCTTCAGACATATGCCTCACCATGAACCTTCGAAGGGCTCCTTCATTGGATCGAAAGGCAACCTGAGCCTCTTTTTGATCCAGGCCTGCGCTCCACCCCCTGCTTACTTTTGCTGCCTGACCCATTTGTACTTACTTACTTTGTTTTTGTTTATTTCTTTTAGTTTTTTTAATCAACATAAAAATCAGAAGAAAAAAAAATAAGTAACTTAGAATTAGGTTTTACTTTTTAATGATTTAATTTAGTCAATTATTTTAACTTATTTTCCTCAATTTTAAAATCAGTAGACTTAGGATTTATTTGAATTCAATCCTTTTCATAAACTAAAAAAATGCAAAAAATATTAGGTTTGTTTTAGAGTTTATTTTAATCAATAATTTTAATTAATTATACTTGACTTAATTGAACATTTAGCATTTTCCAAACAAAATAAAACACAAAAAAGATTTCCTTACACTTAGGATTTAGACGTTATTTTCAATTTGCGCGCGTTTTAGTGCTTTCGTTATCATTTTCATATTAATGTATCTTCTTATGGGATATAATAGACATTAACTAGGACTTTTACATTTACTGCTTTATTTCCCCCCAAAGTTTTGGATATGTAATTAATCCCCCTCCCCGAAGCCTTGTAATAGTTTAGAATTTATCTTTTCGCATTTTAAATTCTTACAAATTATTAACTGCTTAGATGCATGACTAATAGGATTGTATGGCAACAGTTTAATAACCAAACTCTAGCAAACTTAATGAAAAGACAAAAATAACTGAATACAATACAATTTCACATGCGCACCTCTAGGTTACCCCCACTTTGGTTTCCTTCGGAAAAACAGTCACAACTCTCGGAACGTGAGAGATTTTAGTGGCTACCCTCCAGTTTAAAGATCACAAGTCCCTCGATGACCCTCTCGACGTTGCCTCGATAAAGTGATCTTAAAACCCTAGGGTAGTTACTAAGATTTCTTGCCTAGTTGCCTTTGTGACTGTACAAACGTCCTGTCGAATGTCTCTCAAACATCCAACGACTAGGGCTACCTACTCACTAATATTAGGATACCACAGTCTAAAGAAAAAGAGGAAAAGAAAAATCCTTTCGAGTATAGTAGATAGCTATTATATGCTTGCTCAAAAACAAAATTTTACACATACACAAAACACTTTAAAAAACATTTTCAAAACGCTTTATCAACACTCTTGAGGACTGATACAAGAAATATCATAAATCAAGCTGCCTTACTATTGCCATTTCAAAAATACTTTTTTTCAAAAAAACACACAAAGCACAAGGTATTTCAAAATGATCTAAGCATCTAAGAGCTCGTAGATAACTACAGATGGAAAGGGTGCTAACACCTTCCCTTTCCAAATCTACCCTCTTACTCAGAAACAAATCTCGAAAGGTCTTTTTATGCTCTTTTCACCCTTTCCTTTGCTGGATAAAAGAAAAGTCGGTGGCGAATCTTGCTTACCGCAACATTTGCGAATACAAACAAAAAATTAGTATAACAGTTAGTTCTCCCACCGTATTACACCTGGGGAACTCGTCGGACTTCTGATGCAAGAGGAGAAAGCCATTCAACCGCACGAAGAACAAATTGAAGTGGTAAACCTAGGTACTGAGGCAGACAAGAAAGAAGTCAAGATTGACGCTAACCTGGAAGACAATATCAAGGGAAGATTGGTTCAGATGTTGCACGACAATGTTGAGGTGTTCGCTTGGTCACATGAGGATATTCCAGAGCTTGATACTAATATCGTAGTTCATCGTCTGCCAATGAAAGAGGGTTGTCCTCCAATCAAACAAAAGGTTCATCGTATGCATCCAGATATGTCTGAGAAGATCAAGGCTGAGGTAATGAAACAGTTCAATGCAGGTTTCCTGGAAGTAACATTATATCCCCAATGGGTTCTAAATGTTCCAGTGCCAAAGAAAGATGAAAAGGTTCGTATATGTGTAGACTATAGGGATTTAAATAGGGCAAGCATAAAGTTTAGACTATAGGTTCGATGTCTTAGTTGACAACATTGCTCAACATAAATTGTTCTCCTTCATGGATGGATTCTCGGGTTACAACCAAATCAAAATGGAACTTGAAGACATGGATAAAACCACTTTTGTTACACAGTGGGGCACCTTCTGCTATAAAGTCACGCCGTTTGGGCTAAAGAATGCAGATGCAACTTATCAATGGGCTATGGTAGCCCCATTTCATGATATGATTCATCATGAGATAGAAGTCTATGTCGATGACATGATTGCAAGATCACAGACTAAGGAATAACACCTTGATCATTTGCACAAGCTATTTGAAAGGTTGAAGAAATATAAGCTGAGGCTGAATCCCAACAAATGAACTTTCAGGACGAGTTCTGGAAAACTCCTAGGCTTTATTGTCAGTGGAAAAGGTATTGAAGTCGATCTTGAAAAAGTCAAAGCCATACAAGAGATGCCAGCTCCCTGTACTGAGAAGGAAGTTAGGGGCTTCTTAGGTCGACTCAACTATATTTCCCGATTCATCTACCACTTAACCACTACTTGTGAGCCAATCTTCAAACTGTTGAAGAAAGATCAAGTAGTCAGATGGAGTGACGACTACCAAGCAGCTTTTGACAAGATCAAGGGTTACTTACAACAATCTCCGATCCTGATTCCTCCATTTGAAGGAAGACCTCTGATGATGTACTTGATTGTGTTAGAGAATTCAATGGGGTGTGTGCTGGGCCAACATGACGAGTCTGTTCGAAAAGAGAATGCAATATACTACCTTAGAAAAAAGTTTACCGACTATGAAACTAGATATTCACTGCTCAAGAAAACTTACTACGCTTTGGCATGAGCGGCTCTCCGACTAAGACAGTATATGTTGACTCATACTACTCTATTGATTTCTAAAATGGATTCCATCAAGTATATCTTCGAGAAGCCAACCCTCTCTGGATGAATAACCAGATGGAAAATGATCTTGACTGAATATGACATCTAGTACACTAAACAAAAAGCAATCAAAGGAAGTGTGCTGGAGGATCATTTGGTGCATCAAGATGTTGATGATTACCAATCCATGAACTTTGAATTCCCTAACGAGAATATCATACTGATAACCGACTGTGAAAATTCTGGACCGTATGAAGGACCTGAACAAGGATCCCAGTGGAATATAGTTTTTTATGGAGGCTTTAATGCATTGGGTAACGGAATTGGTGATGTGATCATCTCCTCCGAAGGTTACCATACACCTTTCATTTCCAGACATTGTTTCGACTGTACAAAAAACATGGCCGAGTATGAAGCTTGCATCTTGGGCCTTAAGGATACCATTGACCTAAGAATCAAATTCTTAAGCGTATACGAAGATTCGGCCCTAGTGATCAGTCAACTTAAAGGAGAATGGGATACCAAACATCCAAACTTGATTCCTTACAAAGAGCTTGTTCTAACCTTGATCTCGCACTTTAAAGAGGTCACCTTTGAACATATCCCGAGGGAAGAGAATCAGTTGGCAGATGCCTTAACAACTATGTCATCTACGTTCAAGGTCAATTAGGATATTGAAGCTCCTAGAATTACTATCGAAAGATTTGACGAACCAACACACTGTTATGAGATTGACACTGATGAGAAGAAGCCTTGGTTCCATGAAGTAAAAATGTACCTTGAAGCACAAGTGTATCCTGAGGGAGCTTCAATCAATGACAAAAGATTACTGCGGAGGTTCTTAGCCAAGTTCTTCTTGAGCAATGGGATTTCGTACAAACGCAACGATGATTCAACTCTACTCTGTTGTATGGATAAGAAGGAAGGAGAGAAGATCATGGAGGACATGCATGACAGTATCTTCGAAACTCACCCTAGTGGATATACTATGGCCAAGAAGATTCTGAGGGCTGGTTACTATTGGTCGACTATGGAAACTGATTGTCACCACCACTCAAGGACTTTCCATAAGGGCCAAATCTATGCCAACAAGGTTCATGTGCCTCCAATTCCTTTGAATGTCATGACTGCTCCCTGGACATTTGCAATGTGGGGAATTGACATGATCAGAGAAATCAAGCCCACTGCCTCTAATGGACATCGTTTCATCCTCGTTTCCATTGACCACTTCACCAAATGGGTCGAAGCTGCTTCATTCGCCTCCGTTACCAAGAATGTTGTAGCCCGGTTTATCAAGCATAACCTTATCTGTCGATACGGAATTCCTGAGAGGATTATCACTGACAACGGTACCAACCTCAACAATGCTATGATTACTGAACTCTGTATGCAGTTCAAAATCAAGCATCACAACTCTTCTCCATACAGACCTAAGATGAATGTCGCAGTGGAAGCGGCCAACAAGAACATAAAAAAGATTGTGTAAAAGATGATGGTGACCTATAAATACTTGCATGAGATGCTTCCATTTTATCTTCATGGATATCGTACCTCGGCACGAACATAAACTGGGGTAACCCCATTCTCTTTAGTCTATGTCATGGAAGTCGTCCTTCCTGTTGAAGTTCAGACTCCTTCCTTAAGGATTATGAAAGAAGCCGACTTAGGCGAGGACGAATGGATCCAGGCTAGGTTGGATCATTTGAATTTGATTGATAAAAAAAGACTGGTTGCTATCTGTCATGGTCAAATGTATCAAAAAGGTATGATCAAGGCATTTAACAAGAAGATCAAGCCTCGAGTATACCAGGTTGTCGACTTAGTAATAAAGCACATCATTCTACCACAAGAAGATCCCAGGGGAAAATGGACTCCCACATACGAAGGTCCATTTGTAGTCAAGAAAGTATTCTCTGGCGGTGCTATGATGTTAAACACTATGGACGACGAGGATTTCCCGCACCCGGTGAACATAAACATAGTAAAAAAATACTAAGAATAAGAACGACCCGTTAGGTTGACATACCTAGGAAAAAATAAGGGCATCCCGAAAAACGATAAAGGTTTGGGCAAAAATTAGGGATATATACAAAAGATATTACACACGGCAAGTCGAAAACCTAAAAGGGAGGCTTGTGAAAAAAGGGTATCCTGGTGGACTGAAAACCCGAAAGGGAGGTCCAGGCAAAAGTTAACGATCAAAGCGTACGAATATGTCCCGTTGGATCACTATAGCCAGCTTTATTACCAAGGTCAAAAGTTCAAATGGTACAAGATCATTTCAATCAACTTCTTCTAATAGAAAAGGATGAGATGTTCAAAGACATAAGGGCAATAGCAGAGTTGGAACCCGATGAGATCACTTCCACATGACTATATATATTTATTTTCACTTTGTATTCTTTTCATTTCAAGACGACTTCCTCTTACTAGGATTCCCGTCTCTTTGTACAAAAACGCCTGTTTATAGGCAAATTATCAATACAAATAACTTTGAAGTGCAAACTTTTTTTGTTTTGATTGCAAAAACGTCCAATGACTAAAATTGAACGAACATATGCATAAGAACATGATTAACTGTCAACCAATGTATGCATAAGAACTGGAATAAGTGCTTACTCAAAGTGCCATGAGAACACTCATGCTATCCATAAATATCCACATAGTAAATTCATACAACTTCCTATCTCCTAAAAATTCTTTTCCCCAGCCGAGTTTGGCTTTCCAAAACTGAAAAAAAACCTTGCAAATGATCTTCCACAAAAGAATTCATTTCCCCAATAAGGTCTCTAGAATAATTTCCTAAACAAGGTTTATTTCCCCAATGGATTTCAATCTCCCCAGCCTGAGTCTATTCTTAGACTAAAACAAATCACTGACAAAACTCCTCTTCCCCAATAGATTTGCCATTATCCTCAGAAAGTTACTGCAAAGCCTGGATTTCGACCAGATACAAGTAAACTATCCTCCCCAGACAAATCATAAGTTTAAACATCTCTTTTATCCCCAGTCGGGGCATATAAGAACTAAACTCCCCAGTAGAGCAACGAACGGCCAATGTTCCAAAACTTTACTCCCCAAACAGAAATCAGTACATCCCCATCATATTTTCTTCAAACAAATCAATAAGAATCCCTAGCATAAGCCTTCTAGACAAAATTGAAGATACATTTACTCTTCATCCACAACGATAGTCAGAGATTTGTTTTCCCAGACAAGGATACATTTCAACAACATTCATACATCATATCATATTCGTACGAAACATATAGCATAATCTCATTTATTTTGAGAACATCATTAAGCAATGCATTTCATACATCATAGCATTGTATACAACTAACTCTTTACCTTTTCAGGAAAAGATCAATCAACAGGTGAATATCATCAACTATCTACGAATTTTTCCAAAGACTAAAATCTAACAAATATTTCCATCAAAGATTTGCCCTAGGGAGTCATTCTAAAGAATATATCTCCGAGACGAAATCAAGCTTGGATTCCTCCTGGTGCTTGTTCAAGTGGTAGTCGTAAGAGATTCCTTCATTACATATTGAAGTAGTAGTCTCAGAGATTCCTTCATTACCTGATGAAGTATTAGTCGTCAGAGATTCCTTCATTACCTGTTGAAGTAGTAGTCGCCAGGGATTCCTTCATTAGCTATTAGATTAGTACTCATTAGAGATTCCTTCATTACCTATTGAAACAGTAGTCGTCAGGGATTCCTTCATTAACTATTTAAGTAGTAGTCATCATAGATTCCTTCATTACCTATTGAAGTAGTAGTCACCAGAGATTCCTTCATTACCTGTTGAAGTAGTATTCTTCAGATATTCCTTCATTACCTGTTGAAGTAGTAGTCGTTAGAGATTCCTTCATTACCTGTTGAAGTAGTAGTCGTTAGAGACTCCTTCATTATTTGTTGAAATAGTAGTCGTTAGAGATTCCTTCATTACCTACTGAAGTAGTAGTCGCCACAGATTCCTTCCAGTATCTGTTAAAATAATAGTCGCAGTCAAGCATTCGACTTACCAACAATCAATACGGATGGCATCTATAAGCCCATCTCCAACGATTCTTTGTCACCTTTGGATGGCATCTATAATCCCATCTCTGATAACTCTTTATCACTTCTCCAAATGGAATCTTTAAGCCCATTCCCGATACAATCAACCAATAACATTACTTCGTGCACCAACGAGTGCAAATTTCTAGGCTCTCTAGTGTTCAATCAGCTTCCACCTTCAAGTTATGAATGACAAATATACCAATCTAAATTTTCAGGTTTAAGAAGATTTAACAGGGGAAGTTGTTGCACCCCAAAATTTTCCCTCCCTTTTCTCAAGACATTTCTCACAAGATCTTCAATGGCTCAAGCTTGCACAAGTGTTGACTAGGCCAAACCACTTCCTAAGCATTGGGACTCCAAATTAGGGTTTTGATTTTCACAGGGACAATTGAACTTCTAATTCCTCAAATGACTTTCATGGTTCATCATTGTTCCCCAATAATACTCATGCCAAGTTTCGAGTCTTGGATCACAATTTTGCTTAGTCAATTAATCAGATAATTGAAAATCAACTGTATTGGGTAAAAAAGTCAACCATGGTCAACCTACAGTAAAACTTCAAGATTTTTGGCCCATATAAACATTTTAAAGTCATATTCATCAATTGATCAAGTTTTCATCATAATTCCTCAAGAAAAGTGTTCAAATCATCAAATGGGTAAAATGGTAAAAATTAGGGTTTTGATTGAGAATGACTGATCAGTGACTTTTGACCTAGTACATGACCTAATGACTTGAAGCATGATATAAAGGGTTCAATAACAACTTTTTGAGGTTACTAACTTTTCAGGTTACTAACTTGTGTTTCACTCCATAATTAATTGATTTCACAACTGTTAGAGCTTTGATCCAAGCATTTGAGCCATTATCCATGTTTCATTTCCATTTATGGCACAAAGGTAATACTTCCAATTTGGAAAAACAAGCTTTATTGCAAAGTCAATGCGTTGAGCCTCTAACATGTTTCTTATGTACACACTAAACCTACAAGATCATAAGGAGTATGTTTAAATTGATCAACCACTCTACAATTCCTTGTACCATGCCTTGGAACTATGTTTATCAAGTTGCTTCAAAAACAAGGCAAAAGTCCATAACATGTGATCTTTGTTTTCTGATCATTTCAAACCTCCAAACCTCTTGCCTACAAATAGAGGTCATCTTTGCAAGCTAACACACGAATTTACAAGCCCTAAAGCACCCTCAAACTCCCTCAAACTCATGATTGCACCAAAACACCATTTTGTGGCATTTCTAACCTTGCACCTCAAACTCATTTTCCACTCATGCGTTCTTCCTCCAAATCAACCACAAAACATCCATACATCATTTAGAAGTGATCCAGGATCCTGTTACACCACTGTAACACCTCCTTCACCATCATCCATTTTCAAAAACAATAACTTGCATCTTGAATTCTCCCGCACGATTCAGCCATCCTCAATCCAAAGTAAGCATTGCAATAACTTTCTGGAGGTTCAAGGAAGCTAACCAGATCATTAAAACACCTTGAAGGTTGCTCAAACTCAAAACACGATCTCCATCTGCAAGGTGAGTTTTCTGAACTTCTATCTCTTCATACAAGCATCATTTGGCTTCCATTTTCAAAGATAAAATGTAGACATCATAGCCCTGAAACTAACCATGTCCTTAGAATTCATTTATGTTGCCTGAGTAGTGTGAATTTTAAGTTTGAACTTCCTGAAAAATTATGTTAGAATTTGGTACCATTTAAAATTCATGCTCATCTTTGATCCATTGGTTAAGTTAGTTACATATTTGAAATCATGGTGAAATTTCTAACAATTTCGATGTTTATAATTTCTAAAATGGTTGAGAGATGAGAAAGTTACAGAGCTCTGGTTATGACGTGAGGAAGAAGATGAAGTACAATCATGGACTTAGTTTATTTTAAGTTTATTACAACTTATCATAATACCGGATGAAACAACCACCTCAGTGGCAGGAAGTGCGCGCTAAATGCATTACTATAGAAGGTCATGGGTTTGAGTCCCAGCGAAACCTTTTGTTATTTTTCTAAAAAATTTCCTTGTTTCTTTTTTGTTTAGACACGCGCCCGGGCCTTCCAGATTTGGGCCCTGCTTTATTTACTCACCATCACCCCCTGTCCCATTACTTTTTTTATTATTTTATTTCTGATTCAAACAAAACAGATTTTGGGCCTAAATCAAAATCATTTTTTTTAAACCTCTTTGTTTTCTTTTCAAACCCCCTGACTCAATATTTTTTATTTTATTTTATTTTATTTTATTTTCCTTTTACTTATTTATTTTAAATAGAAATCCCTAAAATATATTTTTTTCTTAATTAAATATATTTTCACATTTTATTTTATTGTCATCTTATAGGCAAAATAATAATATTTTCTTAACAAATTAATTTCTTTTCTTATTCAACTAGTTTAGACTAGGGTTTCATTTTAATTTTCTCTTTTAATTAAATTAACTTAGACTTTAGATTTCTAATTAATCAACTTCTTTTCAAATAAATTAGGGTAATTAACACTGTTTTCATCAAAAACCAACCATAAAAACAATTTTATTTTTTCTTACATTATCTTTATATTCTTGTATATTTTATTTTTGCATTATTCAATTTGGTTGTGATAATAATTATATTTTAATTGCATTCATCCCCATTTTTAATTTGTACCCCGTCCCCTAAAATGGTGTAATAGCGTAGGACTTTTAATTTCTATATTTTATCGCTTTCCATATTATTGCTAGTAATTAGGGTTTGTATGACAAGACTTAAAATCAATAATAGATAACCCTAATTCAAGACAAAAATGCATGAAACCAATGCACTTAGCACACTTTCACCTCTAGGATTAACCCACACTTGTTGCCTTAGATAGAAAATGTCATGTCCCTCGAACATGGGATACTTTAGCAAAGACCCTCGATTACAAGATTGTAGTCCCTCGATGACCCTTCTATGTTGCCTTTGGTAAACGATATTAGTCCCTCACGAAAAATTGCTAAGGTATCCTACAATGTTGCCTTCTATGACTGTACGATGACCCACGCATGTCCCTTCACATCCGATGATATGGTTTCTTACTAACTAATGGTAAGATAACACTATCTAATGAAGGAGGAAAATAACAAAAGACTTTCTTTTGAGTAGGTAGAACGCTCGTAGTTGCTTGCTCACAAACATTTCAAAAAAAAAGTCTTTCAAACACACCAACACTTTCATGAAATATTTTTAAAAGTCAACACTTTGTATACATTCTTATAGAGACGAGAATCATTAAAAAGTTCGCCTAAACGAAGGCACTTTTCAAAAATACTTTCAAACAATCACAAGCACATTTACAAAGCATTTCAAAGTGAGCTAGCAACTAAGAGCCCATAGATAAATACGAATGAAAAGGGTGCTAACACCTTCCCTTCTCCTTACAGGCCAAAGATGAATGGGGCTGTTGAAGCTGCCAATAATAACATCAAGAAGAACATCCAGAAAATGGTTGTTACTTATAAAGATTGGCATGATGCTCCATTTTGCTTTGCATGGATATCGTACATCTGTCCGCACTTCAACAGGGACAACCCTGTTCTCTCTTGTGTATTGTATGGAAGCAGTGCTCCCCGTTGAGGTTGAGATTCCCTCCTTACGTGTGATAATGGAAACCAGGTTGTCAGAGGCTGAATGGGTCCAGTATAGGTTTGACCAATTGAATTTGATTTAAGAAAAGAGAATGACAACCTTATGTCATGGTCATTTATACCATAAGAGAATGGAGAAAGCTTTTGATAAAAAGGTCAAGCCTCGCGAATTCAGAGAAGGAAACTTCATGCTCAGGAAGATAATGTCTTTTAACGCTGATTCCAGGGGCAAGTGGACTCCCAATTTTGAAGGCCCATATGTTGTCAAGAAAGCCTTCTCTGGAGGTGCATTGATTCTTGAAACTATGGATGGCGAGGAGTTCCCACGTCCTATGAATGCTGATGCTGTCAAGAAATACTTCGCCTAAAGAAATAAAAGAATAAATTGCTAAGTCGAAAACCCGAAAGGGTGGCTTAGGCAAGAAGGAGCGTTTCGGTAGGATGAAAGCCCGAAAGGGCGATCTAGGTAAAAATTAGAGACAAAAACAGAATAAATTCTTCCCGCTAGGTTGAAAACCCGCAAGGGCAAACTAGGCAAAATTTAGGGATTTCTTGGCAAGTAACTGCGTCAGACAAGACTTGATCATTGAAGCAACAATCTTCTCGGATTATCACCACACTTCAACAGAAGTCGCTGCTCAGGAATTCAAAGTTGTTAGGGAGAATAGTGGTTGTTGTATTTCAATGTATCTTTTCCAATGTATTACCATTTTCCAAAATTTGTAATCATCTATGGAGTCTCGCCATTCACAGACTACCATTCTATTAATAAAGTTTGAGCTTTTATCCAATTCTTTGCAATTCTTATTTTATTCAGCTTGCAAAAACTCCATTTATTATTGATAGTAATTTTCAAAACAAAAATATTAAATAACAAAATTTTTTTTTTGAAAAGAATTTACAAATTAATTTTTACTTTAGATTTTGTGACTCAAGAAAAACAAAAGTGGTGATCCCAAGGATGGACGAACTCTGAAATTTTGGAAGTATGTATTCCCCAGGAAGGATCTCCCAGGTCTCTTTTGCTGGTATGTGTTTGATCTTCCCGTGTTTCTCAGATAGTCGGAGATGATACCGATTGACGTATGGTGCGGTGTTGGGCTCGTGATCCCATTTTCCCCAGTTAAATCTTGTTTCATTTTGATTTTTATGGTTTGCATGGTCTAAAGCCTCTATCCCAGTAAGGTTTTCGCTCATATGACGAAAATCCCTTCTCCCTTTGCGTGCTGAGGTGGAATTATTTTCAAAACACCGCCCTTTGCTGTGATGGCATTATTGTTGTAGTTTGTTTCCCAGGAAACTAGACAAGGGCAATATCTTTTCTAAGAAGTGTTGAAATAGTTGTCAACTTTATGGGTTTTCTCCCGCCAAGCGCTGGGTTTGATTTAAAATCCCCATAATTTTGATTTCTTGCAATATTGCTTGACTTCTTAGATCCCCAAGTAAAGCTGAGATAATGTTTTTCTCTGAAAGTTGTTATCCTCATGTGGTTTCATATTTTCTCCCCAGGGAAGTTTGTGTAATCATCAATCTTGGAATTAAAGAATATATTTTAGGCTCCCCTCAATGATGTGGTGTTTCCCTCCCCAATGAAGTCAGTACGAGATCCCTAGTTTATATCTCGACGATGTGGTTTTCATTTGCCCTAATGAAGTCAGTATTATAATCTCTAGTAGAAGTTTAAACATTGAGACATTTTTTCCCCATTGAAGTCTGTGTGATGTTCCCCGGTGAAGCCTGGATGAGGATGTTAGATCCCTGTATTTGCACTGATTTTATTATTTTGATTTGATTACTTTCGGATTATGTTTCTTCCTAGTGAAGTTAAGCCGTGGAACAAGAATTTTTTTCCTCAATTGGTGCTTACTTTCTTATAAATTTTCCTCCTGGATGTGATTTAGCCGAGTGTTGACTTTACCCAAGTTCGTTTTGTCTTGTTATTTCCAGTGATATATGTCTATTTTGTCAGCATATACATAATAACATTCATACATACATTATGCACAACTGAATTAAAATTCATTGCTCATTTGCATTTTTTGTTTTCTATTGGCATAATACCCTATTTGCAGAGTTATATTACCCTCTCTATAATAGATTTCAACCTTAAGCAGAAAGTGTATATCCTTTCAATTTCCCTACTGAGTTACCCCTCGTGGAAGAATTTTTCTTCAGCCTTCCTATTTAGCTCATTGTTTGGTTAGATCTGTTATTCCCTTTTGAGTTTATTTCTCATCAGATGCTATCTTGGTTGGCTATTTCATTTCAGTTTATTTCTGGTTTAAATCAGGGGTTCTTGGTAATGCTATTATTCTGATTTTTGCAGACTTTGAACCCTGATTTGAGAATGTGCATTTATTTTGCACGAGAAGACTTTACCTCTTCAGCAAGAATATATTGGTATTTCCCTAGGAAGTCATAATTCTTTTCCCAGGAGAATTATTGCAACTCCTTCTCATAACAGTAGATGGCAGGTCTCTTTATTTGAGCAACTTGTACTTCCCCAGCAAGTTTGTTAGCTCCCAGAGAAGATTCATGATTTGGTACTCCAATGGATGGTAGTCTCGTCATTATGGGAGATAGTTCATTATTGAGATTTGTTACTCCGGTGAATATTAGTCTCGTCATTATGGGAGATAGTTTATTATTGAGATTTGTTACTCCAATGAATGGTAGTCTCGTCATTATGGGAGATAGTGCGTGGTTGATATTTGTTACTCCAATGGATGCTAGTCTCGTCATCATGGGAGATAGTTTGTTATTGAGATTTGTTACTCCAATGGATGGTAGTCTCGTCAATATGGGAGATAGTTCGTTGTTGAGATTTGTTAGACCAATGGATGGTAGTCTCGTTATTATGGGAGATAGTTTGTTGTTGAGATTTGTTACTCCAATGGATGGTAGTCTCGTCATTATGAGAGATAGTTCGTTGTTGAGATTTTTTACTCCAATGGATGGTAGTCTCTTCATTATGAGAGATAGTTTGTTGTTAAGATTTGTTACTCCAATGGATGGTAGTCTACTCATTATGGGAGATAGTTTGTTGTTGAGATTTTTTACTCCAATGGATGGTAGTCTCGTCATTATGGTACATAGTTTGTTGTTGAGATTTGTTACTCAAATGAATGGTAGTCTCGTCATTATGGGAGATAGTTCGTTGTTGATATTTGTTACTCCAATGGATGGTAGTCTCGTCATTATGGGAGATAGTTCGTTGTTGAGATTTGTTACTCCAATGGATGGTAGTCTCCTCATTATAGGAGTTAGTTCGTTGTTGAGATTTGTTATTCCAATAGATGGTAGTCTCGTCATTATGGGAGATAATTCTTTATTGAGATTTGTTACTCCAATGGATGGTAGTCTCGTCATTATGGGAGATAGTTCGTTGTTGAGATTTGTACTCCAATGGATGGTAGTCTCATCATTATGGGAGATAGTTTGTTGTTGAGATTTGTTATTCCAATGGATGTTAGTCTCGTCATTAAGGGAGATAGTTCGTTGTTGAGATTTGTTACTCCAATAGATGGTAGTCTCTTCATTATAGGAGATAGTTCGTTGTTGAGATTGGTTACATCAATAAATGGTAGTCTCGTCATTATAGGAGATATTTCATTGTTGAGATTTGTTACTTCGATGAATGGTAGTCTCGTCATTATGGGAGATAGTTTGTCGTTGAGATTCACTTGGATCTGAAGAAGTTTGTTTGTTTCTAGTCATAAGTATAGATGCTGGCCATTTATGACCTACCCTAATATTGATGTTTGTTGGTTTTATCCTACGCTGCTTTCCCCCCTGTGGTTTGATAGTACCTTTTTTGCTATCTTCTTAGTGAATGAATATTTTGCGGTTATCTGTCGATCACTATTATATTTTATTTTCTCTCCTTAATGTTTGAGTTGATGTTACCTTATTTCCTCCTTGGGCTTTACCCCAATAAAGTCAAGTCTTCTGATCACCAGTGATTTATTTTCCTGGTCTATTTTTCTTTTGATCTTGTATTTTATTTTTCCCCAGTGGTGTCCCGTGTCACCTTTCAGATCTGTTTATTTGCATGCACAATCATAATCATTGCATGGCCTCTTAGGTCCAAAAATAGGGTTTGTTTTGTATTTAAGTATCTTCAATCGCGTCGACATGAAGATTTTTAACCTTCATATCTCTGGATATAAGACACTTAAATAAGGGCAACTTTCCGCTAAGATTCCTCTATCATCTCATATCAACTCAATCACAACAAGATCATACTAGGGTTGGGTTCTTATCCCTATCTTTAGGTTTGCTCATGAGGAATCACCAAGCACTTTGATTTGTATATTATGATCATATATGTTTTGTATTAATTAACTTTTAACTAATAAATACAATGAATGTTTGCTCTAATTGATGATGCTATAGTTGAAAGCACAACACATTTCATCAAGTTGATCTATATGTTCGTGAGTTTATTTCCATGCCTTCTTCAATAAAGTTTCATTGAGATTCAAGCTTCATCATTGAAGATACTTTTAAGTAATATCATGACATGGTCTACTATGATTTATCATTCCTCAATTTGTCAAATAAAATCAAAAGATGCAAGAGTTGATTGAAGAAGTTTGACCTAATTGGACAAGTTCTTTATTTCTTGATCACAAGTGCATAACTCTCTCAATTATTAATATTTGGAGTTGGTTTTTGTTGATATGTATTCTTATTATTATCCACAACAACTTCTATTCACATGACAAAGTATTTGTACAAGAAAGTTTTTCAAAATTGAAAGGGGTTCCCCAGGCATTTTGTTGCTCTAAGAGTTAAGGTTTTGAACTTCTAAGGGATATACCTTGCTCATCTTTTGGTATTTTTTAGTGTTTCAAAATACATGATTCTATTTAATGAGTTATCAACTAATCACTTCAAAAGTTTCAAGAAGATTTTATATGGAAGATGCCTAATGATGAAGAAAGATTACAATTCCTCTAGATAGGCCATCAAATTCCCTTATGTGGCTTCAAAAGATTATAACTTGGTCAATTTTTATCTCCTTGAGCCAATTATTTTTTCACAAATATCTTAAGGATGTGAACTTCAACTTTTCTTTTATGTGCAAAGCTTGAAAATGAATGGAAGATGCCATAAGAATGCAAGAGATTATAGGTCATCTCATGAATTTTCACCAACTTCACAAAGTCATAACTTTCACAATTCTTAGAATTTTTAAGTGGTTAAAATCTCAAAATGTTATTTAAGAGATATACTTCATGCTATATTTTTTGGTCAAAAGTAAATTTTGAGTGGAAGGCCATGTTTGGATGCAAAACATTATAAGACATTTTTTGAGAAAAACTTAGAATTTTTCTAAGTACAAAAAGTCAACATCTTTTTCTCAACTTTGACTCATCACAACTTGTAGCTCAAGTATCCAATTGATCCCATTATTTGCAAATTGTAAAGATTGTAACCTTATCTTTCAAATGCTTCAAGAATCATGCCCTAAGACCCCTTGAGCAATGAATGCCATGGATTCAAAGTTGGTACCTTGGAACTGACTTTTTCCTTCAAGTCAGAATTGGAAATGCACAATTAAGCTTCTAATCACTAAATTTCTGCGTGTTTTTACTTTTAATCATGTTTAACAATATTCCAAAAGTGATTAGCCCCTTGAAACACAAGGTTTTGTTGAGTTTTGAGTAAAATAGAAGTCACACTTTTCATGCTTGCAATTTCACACGATTTTCCTCCAAACTTCATCATACCACACGCTTGAGCATCCCATTTAATTCCCTATAAATAGAGGGTTATATCTCACTCAATCTCTCAATCTTAGACAACCAGAATCACCCTGCCCAACTATTTCCTTAACCCATATTTTTGCAACTTTGAATTTGGTTTTACAGCCTTCTTCAATCCATTTTCTTTGTCAATTCTTCATCCTTGAACTTCAGTGAAGCTAATAGAAGAAGAATCAAGCCCTAAAGCATCCTAAATCGTGCTAGCCAAGTCAAGTTTCAGAGCTCTGAAGTTGAACTTCAATAGGTAGATTCGATCATCAATTCTCTCAAAATTTTCTACCACAATGAAGCTCTCATCATTCTGATACTAGTCGCAACATTTTTTTCAACTGAAATTGAATTTTGATCTTGAATTTTCAAATCCCTATTCAACTTTTTTCTTCTGGTTTTCTTCAAATCGACTGAGCTACAACTTATATAATTTTTTCGCGAGGGTACAATTTTCTTCGCCTTGATGAGACGAAGAGAATGGCATTAGTCTGAACCTCTAATTTTATAGTTTGAGGAACCTGGTTTTGAACGTGGCTGGAGGTTGAAGATGACCAACGTGTCATCTCTAAACCAAATGACAAGGCGCCACTTATTTTTTTTCAAAATATAATTTAATAATTGATCCAGTAGTTTATTCACTAAAGACCATGATATGCACAACGCGCCAGATACCTTGGATCTGATTACTAATGCGTGTTGACATTCATCCAATGGTCTATATCTTTTTTGTTTTATTTTTATTTTCTGATTCAATTCCAACTCAAAAAATCTGAAAAAAATCTTAAAAATATTTTTGATTTTTCTCTTTTTGATTTTTACTTTTTTCACAATTTTATTTAATAATTTGATATTTTTTTATAATTTTTCACTTTAATTGAATTGTTTTAATTGATTAAAAATATTTTTTCTTAATTTTGAAATTCAGAAAAATTATGGAAAGGTCCTTTGGCCTTCTTGGCAATTTTTGATAACCTTATTTTATTTTTATTTCTGATTTTAATATTTTTCATCATTTTTAGTTTGTTTTACCTTTTTATTTTATTTTAAAAAATATTTTCTGACTTTAAAAAATTCTAAAAAAATTTGCCAACCTTTATTAAATCATATTTGATCTCTGAATTTTTTTAAAGATTTTTATTTAGTGTTTTAATATACTTTGTGTATTTGTACCATTTATTTTCCTTTTAATTAACCTTTTAAATATTATTTTATTGAATTTTATTTTTATTATTGTATTTGATTCTGACTTGGACATTATTTGGTGACAAATTCTTCAACCTCATTGGATCTTGGGTGTTGATAGGTTGAGAAACCAAATCCACCAAAATGGATGAATGATGTTGATGATATTTGAAACCCTAATTTCATGCCTTGCATCCCTTCCCTCTTCATCTTATCCCTTTCTTACTTGTTATATATGTTATTAGAGGATGACTTAAATATAATCTCTCTAAACATATTGTACATATATTGCTATTGACCGGCCTTAAAATAGGTGTGACTTATATATAAGTCTACTTACGATTGCTTAACTTAGCGCTAAATTTTGTCTCGATTCGAGAAATGATCATTCGTGGCCCAAACCTATGTTTGCAATCCCAAGCATGTTTAATTTGAAACCTTTGATCCAATAATCTTGAGATCCATTGTTAGAAGGCTTTGGTCTTATCAATCCTCTAATGAATCTTCATAAATTTTGGACCTAAGTGAATCATTTAAACATCATTGATAATTTATTGTTGCCTTGAGATTTTGAAATGAATGATATACTTGATAAAAAGCAAACAAAACTTGTTGTTGAGAGGCTTTGATTTTATCAATCTTCTAATGAGCTTTCAAATGCAAGTTTCAAGATGGTCATTCAACTAACCTCTAATTCCTAACAATTGACTTAATTTTATGCTTTTACTTTATGCTTTTTATTTTGAGCATATTTATTTTAGCATTTTCATTTCATGCTATTTTCATCTTTGCTTATTTAAGCATTTATCTTTATGTCATTTTTATTTTTCTCACTTGAGCTTTTCATTTATTTTTTAAGATTCCTAATAATCAACTTGAACCATAAAAAACTTTAATGTTATTTGAACTATTTGGTTACTATCCTTGGCATTTTGGTGTTATGGACTTCTTGAACTTAGGATTAGAGACCTTAACCTACTTTGAGACCCCGTGACTTCTATTGCAATATTGTCTAGAGTTCTTGGGGTTTATCCCAAGATATTGGGTTATTTGTTTTCTTTGTGTGCAGATTATTCTGATTATATGCTTTGTTTGTGATTGGGAATTCATCTGTATACAGCCGTAACTCTGCCCAATTATTGTGAAGACTTAATGCATTTGAAGCTTTGTTTTCTTAAGAGGTTTATTATCTTTGATTGTTTGGTTTCAATCCAAAGGATGAGAATTCTACATTGACTCATTATGTCAAGTGTTGGCTTCTGGTAGGTTAGACGATTCTTTTCCCTAGCTTTTAACTTATGTTTTAGGATAGTCTCTTCATCTCCTCCCATCTTCTTTAATTTAAAAAAAATTCTCCATCCTTTTCAAAAATATTCTTGTTTTTAAACTTGAACCATTTTCACAATAAACTTGGACTTAGGTCAATGCATTTTCAAAATATTTTCTTAATTAAAATTTAAACAATTTAATCATACTTTGACATTTTTTGTGAGAAGACTAAAAGTAAATCAATCTCATTCAAACCATTTTATCCATTTTGGCCTTTTACTTTAAAATTTTCTCAAAAGATTAGACTCTTGTCAATCCTTGTAGTGATGCGAGCTACTATACTTCTACGATGTGTAGTGAAGTGAGATATTTTCCACTTGGGGGTTGAACGAGGCTTTGTTGACTTTAAAATTCAAGCTATATCTTCCACTTTGAGATACGCAAATTATCCTTTCTCATAATCGTGGATAGTAATTATGTTTTTTCACTCGGATAAGACGATGATGTCTCGTCTCTTAAAATTAATCAACACACATATGTTTTAAATTTTTTAAAGGTGAACTACGAGTACCCTGATCCCCTATTGCACAGAAGGTGGTACGTAGGCATTAAAGGTTCACAACCACGGAGGGTGCAAAAACTATAAAAAAATACTTCTTTTCTCATCCCCACAATCTATTTTTTTATATACAACATTTATAGCCAAAATACACAAATTTACAAAGAGGTTCCTGCTGAGTCCCGTAGATGTTTAGGGTGATAATACATTCCCTTTTCATAACCAACCCCCGAACTTAGATTCTCTCCCCCTTTTTGGGTTATTCGCTCTTTTCTCATTCATTTGGAAAAAATAAAGAGCGGTGTCGATTTTTATTTGATTTGTGCGAGTCAAGTTAATCCAATGGCGTGGTCTCAACATTTCTACCTCTACAATTTTGAGTTCGGGGGTGTAAGATATGAAAAGGGAAGGTGTTAGCATCCTTTTCACCCATAGTTATCTACGTACTCCTAATTACTTAGCTAACTTTTGAAAACTTGCTTTGTGTGTGATTTGTTTGAAAATATTTTGAAATTTCCAATGTAAGGCGAACTTTGAAATGATTCTTGTATCGGTCCTTAAGAATGTATACAAAGTGTTTTTATAAAATATTTTTTTTTTGAAAGTGTGATGTGAGATAATGTTTTGAAAAAGGCTGTGAGCAAGTAATTAAGAATTTCCTACCCACTAATAGTCTTTCATTTTCTTTTCCTTCTCCTTTAGAGATAGTACTATCCATACCATTAGTTGGTAGGTAGTCTTATCTATTAGATGTGAAGGGACATGCGTAGGGTCATCGTATGGTCATTGAAGGTAACATGTAGAGATACTTTAGCAATTGTATCAGAGGGACTAGATCATTTTTCGTAGGCAATATCGAAGAGTCATCGAGGGACTATGATCTTTATTCGAGGGTCTTTTGCTAAAACATCCATACTTTTGAGGAACATGACCATTTATTCAAAGGAAACGAAGAGAGGTTACCCTAGAGGTGCAAGTGTGAAAAGTGTGTTCATTTCAATTATATTTATCTTGAGATTAGGGTTTTCTATCGATTAATTTTAGTCTTATCATACAAATCCTAGTTACTAATTAGTAATAGCAAGTATAAAAAACAGTAAAGTGTAGAAAGTAAAGTTCATACGCTATTACATGGCTTTAGGGCAGTTACATAATAGAGGTGTGGAAAATAAAAACCTATAAATATTACATCCTGGAGACAATTACATAATAAAAAATGCGGGAAAAAAATGAAAGTTGCGCTATTACATTTGCGAAAACATCCTATACAATTTATCTATGAAAATAAAATGCGAAAAAGTGAAAGATGAAAAATAGCAAAAAGAAGGTGGAAAAGATTTTTTTTATGAAAAAAAATAATTTTGGTGATTAATAAAACATAAAAAAATAATTAATATTAAAATTAATCACAAAAAGTTTAATTAATTAGTTGGTAAAAAAATTAATTAAACCTAAACCTAATTAAATTAGGGTTTTAGAAAGAGAGTTTATTTTTAGGTTTAAAAATATTAGGTTAAAAAAAGAAACTAGTTTGCCAAAAAATAAAATAATAGGGAAATAAAAATCAATAGAAAAGTGGGTTAGAAAACCAAAAGAATAAAAATTCAGGGGGTGGGTGTTAAACCCACGCCCTTAGCCTCATGTACTGGAAGGTTAACCACTGCGCCAACCATGCTTTGGTGTTAGTAATACGCGCGCTGCACAAAATATAAGAAAACCGTGAAAATTGAAAAAAACATAAAAAAACACAAAAGGCAAGGATCAAACCCACACTCTGGTATACCAAAGTCTTAACATGCGCACGCTTGCCACTGGGGTGACTGTTTCATCCTGTCATTCAGTGAAAGCAATTAATTATAAAACAACATTGTTGCCTGGACCAGAGAGGTGACAGAACCCTAGCTCTGGTCGTCTTCTCCGACGAACTCATTTTCCATTCCTGCAAAATAACACACTTTAGTGATTCAGTGGTACCTTACCCCCCTAATTTGGGCCTTGCGATTTCAATGGAACCCTTAGTTTTGGATAATTCCTGCTGTATTATGAGATACGACAAAGAGAACATCAAACGGTGCAAACATGGCCAAACGCGATTCGATCGTAATGGGGGCCATGTGATTGGTCTATCTTGCGTTGTTATACCTATAAAACAAGATAATATCGTTAGTATGCATTAAAAAGTAAAGAAAATAAAAATACAAATTCATGCAAGAATGGAAACCCAATGATGTATGTTCATGCGTTTCAGACCCTTTGGAAGGGTTGACTTGCTTGGAAAGAGGTTGTAACTAGGATTTTTCATTTGCCCTAGTTTGAGAGAATTTTTTGAGATTATGGAACGGTTTCTTATGCAAGGTTTTCGTGGCTGGTCTTATCTGAAATATTGAGGATATATAATGATGAATTAGGTCAAACAAGTGTGGGCCTGGACCTTGTATGAAAGTCTCTCATTTTATCTAATTTATTTTGAATTTTAAATAAACAAAAATAAAAAATAAATAGAATAAAAATACAAGGGGTGTATGAATAATTTCAGATGTTTATATTGAGGCCTTATGCACGTTTGGATCTTTAAACATCAGCCCACTAGCCCAAAAATCAAGTTTGCTCACTTTGGGTTTCATGCATTTTCTCACAATTTCCCAACTGGCACCAATCATAACTCTCTCAATTTTTATCATTTAAAAGTGATCTTGGATTTTTTTAGAAAGCTCGAGATTTCCTTTACAATCTCTATGTTGGTTATTTTTCCATTTAAAGATTTATCTTGATGTAAATTGCTTTGAAAAAAAGCGTCTTTTTGTTGACTTTGAAATGACCTATAATGTTTTGGCCCATATCTCTTAAATGAAGCATTTTTTGGACTTGAGCTTAGAGAGACAAAGATGTAGAGAATTGAATTTCCTTCAAAATTATTCTGGTTAAGGAAAATCTGATGAAGCATGTGAAACTTGTGCTTGGTCAAAGTTCAGTTGACTTCTCCTTAAGAAAACCCTAATTTATCAACTTTTGACTTTTGATGAATCTTAAGTTTTCTTGATGAATCATAACCAACCCTTTCTCAAATGATTAATGTGACTTCAAAATCTTAATCTTGTCCAAAAATCTTGAGGTTTGACTATATGTTGACTACAATTGGCTTTTTTTGCCTAATATAATTAATTTTCAGTCATCTGAGCAATTGACTGAGAAAACTTGTGATGCAAGGCTTGAAACTTGGCATGAGCATTCCTTGAGACATATTAGAAACCGTGAAATCCACTTGAGGCTTTAGAAGCCCAATCTTCCTTGAGAAAAGTGAAACCCTATTTGTAGGTCAATTGCTTAGGAGGAGAGTTTGTTGGTCCGACCTTGAGTTACCTTGAGAAATTGAAAACCCTAGGAGCATGAAGATACATCTTGAAGAAAATGGGAAGGAAAATTTTGGGGTACAACAACTGCCCCTGTTCAATCTTCTTAAACCTAAAGAGTTAGATTGGCATGTCCGCCATTCGTGATCTGAAGGTAGAAGAGGATTGAACACTTAAGTGACCAGAAATTTGCACTCGCAGGTGCATGAAATAACACTATTGGTTGATAATATTGCTTTAATGGGCTTAAAGATGCCATTCGAAAAGATGACGGAGTCTTTTCAGATATGGGCTTATAGATGCCATCAAAGTAACTGTTGATAAGAGTATCAGAATGAGTTTACGCTTGACTTTATCTAAAGAAGTATACTAGAATGAGTATGTGTCGACTGTATTTAGCAGACGCGCTGGGGTATGTCAGAATGAATCTTGTGTCGCGGTTGTATTTGAATGATGTCTTAGAATGAGTCTATGTCTTGACTGTATCTATAAGAGGACCAGGATGAGTCTTTGCCTAACTGTATCTCAAATTTGAGTTAGAATGAGCCTACGCCTGGCTGTATCTATGAGTGGATCAAAATGAGTCCTCGCCCAACTTTATACGAGATCTTTGTTTGAATGAACCTACGCCTGGTTCTATCTAAAGATATACCGGAATGAACATCATAATGGATATATGTCTTGATCATATCTGAACGTTATCTGGAAGATATACTTGAATGAGTATCAGAATGGATCCACGGTTTGATTGTATCTGAAGTATACCTGGAATATGTATCAAGATGAGTCTAAGCCTGTATTGTACCCCAAAATTATCCCTCCCTTTTTATTCAAAACATTCTCCTAGGGTTCTCAAATGCTCAAGGTTGCTCAAGAATTGATCAGACAAATTATCCTCCTAAGCAATGAACTTACAACTAGGGTTTCATTTTTCACAAGGAAGTTTGGGTTTCAAAGGATTCAAGTGGATTTCATGGTCTCTTATATGTCTCCAAGAATACTCATACCACATTTCATGCCTTGCATCACAAGTTTGCTAAGTCAATGGCTCAGATGATTGAGAATCAACTATATCGGACAAAAAGTCAATTATGGTCAACATACAGTCAAACCTTAATAGTTTTGGTAAATATCAAGGTTTTGAAGTCATATTCATCATTTGATCAAGGGTTGATCATGATTCATCAAGAAAAATTCTCAAATCATCAAAAGTTGCCAAATTAGGGTTTTCTTTAGGAGAAGTCAATTGAACTTTGACCAAGCACAACTTTCACATGCTTCATCAGATTCCCCTTAACCAAAGCTCATTTTTGAAGGAAATTCAATTCTTTACAACTTTGTCTCTTTAAGCTCAAGTCCAAAAAATGATTCATTTGAGAGTTATGGGCCAATACATTATAGGTCATTTCAAAAGTCAACAAAAAGACACTTTTTGTCAAGGCAACTTACATTAAGATAAATCTCCAAATGCAAAAATGATCAAAATAGAGATTATAGAGGACATCATGAGTTTTCCAAAAAGTTAAATATCACCCTCAAATGACAAAAATTGAGAGAGTTATGACTAGTACAAGTTGGGAATTTTTGAGCAAATACATGAAACCAAAAGTTAACAAACTTGGAATTTTGGGCTATTGGACTATTACTTCAAAGATTAAATGTTTTCTACACTTAACGTACACCTTAAATCTCACTCATGAACCCTCTTAGGTTTTTATTTATTTATTTATTTATTTATATTATTTTAAAAGTCAAAATAAGATAAAATAAGACAAGGCTTATTACAAGAGTCCAAGCCCATCATATGTTAACCTAATTCTCTTCTATATACTCTCTTCATTAATACAAACCCTAACCATGATACCCTTGCAATAACATCACCCTCCAAAATTCACAAAAATCATCTAAATTAGGGCAACTTGCAAACCCTTATTTCATCCACCTTCAACACTTACCAGCCATTACAATCGATTCCAGGAAGATCATAGGATAAGATTGGATCGTTTACAACGATCCAAAAGGCCAGAAACACCACAAGCATGTATCACTGGTTCCAACATTGCATGGTTTTCATATCTTTTATTTCATGTGGTTTTTTCGCATACAAAATGTGCTAACATGTTCATGAGGTTTAATGGTGCAGGAATAACCCAAAGAACGAATCCCATAATGGCCAAATCATGAACCACCATGTTCTTACAGATTTGCGTTATTTTTGTCATTGCTCAAAACCTAGCGCGATTCATTCCAAGATAACCATTCCATTGGATTCGTAGGGGTTGATTTAGAAGGGTAGGGTCCCCAAGGATCTCTAATATATGTTACTTTACAGGAACAAGAAAACTATTCACCGGAGAAGATGAACGGAGCTAGGGATCCAGCGTCCCTCTGGTCCATGCGTATTGGTTTAATATTTGTTTTAATCATTTCAGATTAAACAATAGATGTATCACCACCCTAGTGGTTAAACGCGTGCTAAAGACATTACTATGCCAAGGCCTGGGTTCGATCCGAACCTTTTGGCATTTTGAGTTTTTTCCCCATATTTTTCTTGTTTTGCAGCTTACAAAATGTGCTGATTCTCCTTCCTTATCATTGGCGCACACCTGGCTTAGTGGTGAACATGTTGGATGAAAATGCCAAGGGCGTGGGTTCAACACCCACCCTTGGTAATTTTGGGTTTTCTCTATTATTCTCTATTCTCTTTACTCTTTCCCTTATTTTTCTTTAAGTTCACAAAATTCTTTTACAAACCTAGTGTTTTTTTTTTCAAAACCTTTTTCATAAACCCTAATTAGGTTTTTAGGTTTTTTTTAAAATTTAATTACTTAAATTTTTTAAAATAAATTAAGATTTAGGGTTAATTATCAAAAAACCTTTTTATCAAAAAAATTGCCCAAAAACAATTTTCTTTTCCTTTTTCTTAGTCTTACAATTAGCATAGTTTATTATTCTTGCACTTTTTATGATTATTGTAACTACTCACAGTTTGTAATAGTAATTAAGTTTTTATTTTCCGCATTCCTACTTATGTAACTGCCTCAAAGTATTGTAATAGTATAGGGCTTTACTTTCTGCCTTTTACTTTTCGCACATTTACTGCTTTATTATTTTTACTATTACTGTTAGTAATTAGGTCATGTATGGCAAGATTAAAAGCAAACATTAACAAACCCTAATTTCAAAGATAAGCATAACTGAAAACAATCATTTGCACACTCGCACCTCTAGGGTAACCTCCCTTGTTGCCTCAGAAAAACAGCCATGTCCCTCGAACATGGGGATACTTTGGCAAAGTCCCTCGAAAACAAAAATCACAGTCCCTCAATGAACCTTTTGATGCTGCCTTCGGTAAACGATCTAGTCCCTTAACAAAAAATTGCTAAAGCGTCCCTACCAGTTGCCTTCAATGATTGTGCGATGACCTACGCCTATCCCTTCACATCCAAATATAGAGCTTCCTACTAAAAAATGGTAGGATAGCACTATGTAAATAAGGAGGAAAAGTACAATAAAGACCTTGAGTAGGTAGACCGCTATTAATCGCTTGCTCACAAACATTTCAAAACAAAACATTTTCACACTACACTTTCAATAAATATTTTCAAAAGCACTTTATATACATTCTCGAGGACAAATACGAGAATCATTAAAAAGTTGGCTTACATTGGAATTCAAAATATTTTTCAAACACACAAACACAAAGCATTTTCAAACACCTTCCCTTTTCATAACCTACCCCCCGAACTCAAAATTCTCAAGGTATTTCCTGTTCTTTTCACACTTTCCTTATTGGATAAAAGAAAAGTCGATGGCGACTCTTGCTATCTGCACATTTGCGATCAAATAAAAAACCAAGTCAGTTCTCCCACCGAGTTACAGAAGTGGCGACTCTGCTGGGTAGAACTAAAAAAGAGGGGTTACCTTAGGGTTAGATCATTTTTATCTGATTTGTTTGAATTGTTTGCTTTACATTTCGGGTTTGCTCGGGTTTACTTTTCTTGCAAAGATCCTACGCCCGTATCTAGGGATATTTTAGGTAAGTATCTATAGATCATATAAATTGTACGACATAGACCGATATGGTTGAAGTGATGGCTACGTTAGTGCGATACATTGGTTGGTACTGGTGTTCCTTGAGTCAGTCAAGGATAACACTGGGTTTCCGCGTGGTGTCATAAGAACTAACTGACCTTTATAACCTTAATTGACCCAAATTAGCCATTAGAAGGTAGTGAGATGGCTGACTTTCGTGCAGTCCAAAGTTGGTTGATACTCAATGCTACACTCATTGAGATTCGACTTTTAGGATATTTTAGTGGCAAGTCAGTTGTACTGCTGAAAAAATGCCTGAGAGAAAGATCAGTGATATGAGACTCATAGAACCCGGTTACTATTCCTATGACAGGTTGAGCCAACTAAAATTCAAGAGGGTACTTACCTATGAACCTCATGCAAGCCTTAAACCTAAGTCTCTTGTGTATTTTGTTTGTGTTTGTTCTTTGTTCAAACATGACATCATAACATCATGACATCATACCATAGCATTTTCTTAAACATTTCAAGGATCTCAAGGGCCTGTGATGCTGGTTTATCATGAACCGGGTGTCTAGCAAGGGGCAAGAGGATTTATTTTCCTCTAACCAAATGCCGTCAAAGTATCATGAACCAGACATCTAGCAAGAGGCAATGGAATTTATTTTCCTCTAACCCAATGTTGTCAAAGACCGAAGTACGTTATCTTGAGTCAAAGGCTAAGACCAAATTGACATGGTGAGCTTGATTCTCATAGAAGGAAGTTCAACGAGGCATAGTTCTTCAGTCAAAGCTGTAACCAGACTCAACTTCTAACATTTCCTTTTGTTTATCCTGCGAGATCCTTGAAAACATTGCATCCACATATCATGCACATCATTACATAACACATTTTCCCAAGACATATTTTATCATCTTCTTGCTGTTTATTTTAGTAAAAGATAGCCCTCGAACAGACTGTCAAAGAACTCCAAGCTCAAAACGCCCAATTCCAAGAAACGCTCCTGAACATAGCCAAGGGGAAGAAAGAAATGATGCCACTCATCTCCAAGAAGAAAAAGACTGGGAAATATGTAGGCATCCTCAACATGGGAAGAAGACTCAGAGGTCCTCCAAAACAAGCTCAGGACTGTGACATTCCCTCCTATGAAGACAACAACTAGGATGAAGGCAGTAAGAATATGAAGGCTGAGAGGGGAAACAACCTTGGTTCAGGTCAAGATTCTGATGAAGACTATTCTGCTAAGAAATATCCTCCCGCTGATGACAGACACAAACATCTGGAAGATCGCCTTAATGCAATGGAAATCCAGAAAGTGCCTGGACTAGATTTTGAAGAACTGGGTCTTATCTCGGGGGTTGTTATCCCTAACATGTTCAAGGTCCCTACTTTTTCCAAATATGATGGTGTTTCTTGTCCTAAGCTTCATCTATGATCTTATGTTTGGAAGATCCAACCCTACACCGCTGACATAAAGTTATGGGTTCACTTCTTCCAAGAGAGCTTATCTGGGACACAAATCGAATGGTTCTATAAGCTGGAAGAAACAAACATCCGCACTTGGGAAGACTTGGCTACTACTTTTTACAAGCAGTACCAATATAAAGTATGACTATGGGCTCGAATGAAGGGTTTAAGGAGTAAGCCCAAAAGTGGAGGGATCTAGCTGGAAGAGTACAAAATCTTTATCTGATAGGGAGTTGGTTGATATGTTTATGGGAACTCTGGTAGGTCCTTTCTTTAACCATCTGACTGGAATCCCCTCATCTGGTTTTACTGAGCTGGTTCTAACAGAGGAACATGTCGAAGGCGATATTAGAAGTGGAAAGATTCAAGTGGCTGTGTCTTTGAGTATTATGAAGAAGACATTCTGCGGTAAGAAAGAAGTTAATGATGTATATGGCTAGAAGGGTCGTACTAGAAATGACTGGAATCAGTCTGTAGGAGCGGTGTTAATTTCTAATCCTGCACATGTACAACAACAACAACAGGGCAATCAACATATGTCAAATGCACCTAGAAGGCAGTTTACCAAGAGCAGCATGCCATTATCTCAGGCATTACAACATTTGTTGAAAGAGGAATTGATAACACTAAGGGATCCTCCTCAAAATCCCAACACCTCCTCTCCTTGTTAATCTAAATGTGAAGTGTGCTTACCATTCCAATAGCCCTGGGCACGACACCAATAGTTGTTGGGCGCTGAAAAATTAAATTCAAGATATGATTGATAACAAGAAATTTTTTCCGACCAATTTGAGAATTATGTTGCTAGCTTAACAACTGACAATGGGTTAGGCTTTTATGATGTCGATTTGACTCTTGAAGGAATAAATCACAACAAGGCCCTATATGTCTCTATTGAATGCAGGGGAACTACTTTAGCTCATGTATTGGTTGATATTTGTTCCTCGCTGAATGTCTTACCAAAAGGTGCTCTGGACAAACTTGATTTTGAAGGCGTTACATTGAAACATAGTGATATTATGGTGAGAGACTTTGACGGTTCAAAGAGGATGGTGCACGGAGAAGTGGATCTTCCGATCAAATTAGGTTCATAGGTCTTCGAATCTACCTTCTATGTGATGGATATTCAACCGATTTATTCTTGTTTACTGGGACGCCCCTAGATCCATGGGGCAGGCGCTGTTACCTAAACCCTACACCAGAAGCTGAAATATCCTATGAAAGGAAAGGTTATTACTGTTTTTAGTGAAAAGGAGTATATGGTGAGTCATTTGAACTCATTACGATATGTAGAGATAGATGGTGAATTCATCGAGACTCCCTGTTGGACTTTTGAAGTTATTCCTCCTACCGCTACTAAAGACGTTTTTGTTATTCCCAAGGTAACCAGGGTTCCACCCAGAATGGCTTCTTTGAAGGATGCTAGAGCTGCTATAGAAGAAGTTTGTTGTACTACTTCAGGTCAGCTTCTTGACATTTCGTATAAATCTAACAAATTTGGTGTGGGTTTCACTGTAGAGCCTCAGAGGGTTGTTTGTCACGCTCGGGCTGGAAGACCACCATTCCGCGTCAGCAACAATAGAATCAATGCAATAGAAGATACTGAAATTGACTACAACCTCGACAGCTAGATTTTTCCTACCAACGGCAACGGGCTCATCAACTGGAAGACCGAAGACCTTAGCTTTATCTCCTTTAGTCAGGAGTAATTGCTACTTTTTGTTTTATTTCTTTCAAGTTTGAATTTGTAATTTTAAAAAAAAATAACTTTAAGCCTTGTGCCTTACTCGGGGCATAACGGTTCAATTGCTAAGGGTTGTCATTTCATTCACATATTTTCATTCAATAAAAACATTGTACGTTTTGCATTAAAATTTTGTGTTCTTTGTCTTTCTTTTATTTTTATCACTTTCAAATAGCTATGTGTTCTTACTTACACCCACATAATAAATTACAGATCCACATCCACTCTGGATCCCGTTGATAACAATTCTGCTATTGCCATTTATGACTTTGAAAATCCGATCTACCAAGCCGAGGACAAAGATGAGGAAGATTGTGAAATACCTGGAGAACTTGCCAGACTGTTAGTACAAGAGGAAAAGGCTATACAACCACATGAAGAGCCAATCGAGGTTGTGAACTTAGGTAATGAAGCAGACAGAAAAGAAGTCAAGATAGGTGCCAATCCAGAAAGTCAAGAACAGGTTAATCAATATGTTGCATGACTATGTTGAGATCTTTGCTTGGTCGTACGAAGACATGTTATGGCTCAATATCGATATTGTAGTTCACCATCTACCAATGAAATAGGGTTGTTCTTCGATAAAGCAGAAGGTTTGTCGCATGGGTCCCGAGATGTCAGAAAAGATCAAGGCCGGAGTTATGAAACAATTCAATGCAGGTTTCTTGGTTGTTACATATTATCCTTAGTGGGTTACGAATTTGGTTCTGATACCGAAGAAAGATGACAAAGTGCATATGTGTGTGGACTACAAGAATCTGAACAAGGCAAGCCGCAAAGATGACTTCCCACTACCACATATTGATGTTATGGTAAACAACATCGCTCAACACAAGGTATTCTCCTACATGGACAATTTATTAGGGTATAATCAGATTAAGATGGAACTTGAAGACATGGAGAACACTACCTTCATCACATATTAGGGCACTTTCTGTTACAAAGTCAAGCCCTTTGGGATGAAGAACACCGGTGCAACATATCAACGTGCCATGGTAGATGTGTTCCATGACATGATCCACCACGAGATAGAGTTCTACGTCGAAGACATGATAACCAGGTCTGAGACTGAAGAATAGAACCTTGACCATCTACATAAGCTGTTTGAGAGACTGAAAAAGTACAAGCTGAGGTTGAATCCGAACAAGTGCACTTTTTGGGTGAGGCCCGGTAAACTACTGGGTTTCGTTGTCAGTGGTAAAGGTATTGAAGTTAATCCCGCCAAGGTCAAAGCTATTCAAAAAATTCATGCTCCCCATAATGATAAGGAAGTCATAGGTTTCTTGGGGCGACAAAATTATATTGACAGTTTTATTTCTCATTTAACTACTACTTATGAGCCAATCTTCAAGTTGCTGAATAAAGATCAGGTAGTAAAATGGAATGAAGATTGCCAGGTAGCCTGTGATAGGATCAAGGAGTACCTCTAAGAACCTCTGATTCTAATGCCACCAGTTTAAAGAAGACCTCTAATCATGTACCTCACAGTGTTAGAGAACTCAATGGGGTGTGTACTGGGCCAACATGACGAGTCTGGTCGAAAAGAGCATGCAATATACTACCTTAGCAAAAAGTTTACTGACTGTGAAACAAGATACTCACTGCTTGAGAAAACTTGATGCGCTTTAGCATGGGCTGCTCGCCAACTAAGACAGTATATGTTGACCCATACTACTTTGTTGATCTCTAAAATGGATCCTATCAAATACATATTCGAGAAGCCCGCTCTCTCCGGAAGAATAGCCCGATGGAAAATTGTCTTAATAGAATACGATATTCAGTACACCACTCATAAGGCAATCAAAGGAAGTGTACTGGTAGACCATTTGGCTCATCAAGCCATAAACGACTATCAATCTATGAATTTTGAGTTCTCAGACGAGAACATTATGCTAGTTACAGATTATGAAGAACCTAGGTCGTATGAAGGACTTAAGCTAGGATCCCAATGGACTATGGTTTTCGATGGAGCTTCTAACATACTTGGCAACATAATTGGTGCTGTAATCATCTCTAGAAGGATTGCCATACGCCCTTCACTGCCAAATTATGCTTTTACTATACTAACAACATGGTCGAATACGAAGCGTGCATCATGGGCATCAGAGCTTCTATTGATCTAAGAATCAAGTTCTTGAGTGTATATGGGGACTTAGCCCTAGTGATCAGCTAGGTTATGGGAGAATGGGACACGAAGCACCCGAATATCATTTCTTACAAAGAGCATGTGCTGACCTTAATCCTGTACTTCAAGGAAATCACTTTTGAGCATATTCCATGAGAAGAAAATCAGTTGGAAGATGCATTGGCTACCATGTCATCTATGTTCAAAGTCAGATGGGACAACGAAGCTCCTCAAATTACTATCGAAAAAATAGACGAACCGACACACTGCTACGAAGTTGACACCGACGGAGTAGATGAGAAACCTTGGTTCCACGAAGTGAAGAGATACCTTGAGGCTCAAGATTAACCTGTGGGAGCATCTATCAATGACAAGAAATTCTGACGGAGGTTCTCAGCCAAGTTTTTCCTGAGCAACAAAGTTTTATACAAGCGCAATCACGATTCAACTCTGCTTTTTTGTGTGTATAAGAAGGAAGCAGAGAAGATAATGGTGGATATACATGAAGGTATCTTTGGTGCTCACTCCAGTGGGCATGCGATGACTAAGAAGATTCTGAGAGCAGGTTATTATTGGTTGACTATGGAAACCGATTTCCATAACCACTCAAGAACTTGTCACAAATTCCAAATCGATGTAGACAAAGTACATGTGCCTCTGGTTCCTCGAATGTCTTGACTGCTCCTTGGCCATTTGGAATGTTGGGCATTAACATGATTGGAGAGATTAAACTTACTGCTTCTAACAGACATCATTTAATTCTCGTCGTCATTGACTATTTCACAAAGTGGGTTGAAGTAGCCTTAGTTGCCTCCGTTACCAAGAATGTTGTGGCTCAGTTCATTAAGCATAACCTCATATGTCAGTATGGCATCCCCGAAAGGATTATCACACGCAATGGTACCAATCTCAATAACACCATGATCACGAAACTCTTCACGCAGTTCAAGATCAAACACTGAAACTCTTCTCCATATTGACCGAAGATGAATGGCACCGTGGAAGCCGCCAACAAGAACATCAAGAAAATTATACAGAAGATGACAGTGACATACAAAGATTGGCACGAGATGTTACCATTTTCTCTTCATGGCTATCGCACTTCAGTATGAACATCAACTGGGGAAACCCCATTTTCTCTAGTTTATGAGATGGAAGTTGTCCTACCTGTCGAAGTCCAGATTACTTCTCTAAGGATCATGAAAGATGCTGATTTAGATGAGGACAAGTGGATTCAGACTCGGCATGGACCAGATAAATCTGATTGACGAGAAAATACTTGCGGTTGTTTGTCATGGTCAGATGTATAAGAAACGCATGATCAAAGCCTTTAACAGGAAAGTAAAACATCAGGTATACTAGGATGGTGATTTGGTAATAAATCACATTATCCTACCACAAGGTGATCCCAGGGGCAAATGGAATCCCACATACGAAGGAACATTTGTGATAAAAAATATATTTTCTGGTGGTGTTATGATACTTACCACCATGGACAATGAAGATTTCCCGCATCCCGTAAACACAGACATAGTCAAAAGATACTACGCACGAAAACGACCCACTAGGTTAACTGGCCTAGGAAAAAATAAGGGAATTCCGGCGAACCAAAAGGCTTCGGGCAAAAATTAGGGATATATATATATAAAGATTGTACACCTGGAAAGTCGAAAACTTGAAAAGGCGACTTGGGCAAAAAAGGGTATCCCGATGGACTGAAAATCCAAAAGGGCGGTCCTGGAAAAAGTTAGGAATCAAAGCGTATGACTATGTCCCGTTGGATCGTCTACTTAAAAAAAGATTTATTACCGATGTCAAGTTCAAATGGAACAAGTCAATTCAGTCAACTTCTTCCGACAGCAAGGGATGAGATGCTCGAAGACATAGGGGCAATAGCAAAGTTGAAACTTGATGGGATCGTTTGCATATAACTATATGTTTTTTTACTTTGTACTATTTTCATTTACGACGATTTCCTTTTACTAGGACTTTTGTCTCTTTGTACAAAAACCACCTGTTTATAGGTAAAAAGTTCAATACAAATACAAATTCAAAATTCAAAATTTATTTTACTTTTTCTATTTTGTTCGCAAAAACGTCCAATGACTAAATTGAATGAATATATGCATATGAGTATGATTACTGGTAGTAAATATATGCATAAATAGGAATAAGAATTTACTAAAGACTCTAGGATTTGGGACAACGTTCAAGTCGTCCATAAATCCCCACTGAAAAATCCCCACTGAAAAATCCCCACAGAGCAACCTCCATGAGATTATCCCCAAAGAGTCATCTTCACAAGCTCATCTTCAACAGAGATACATTCCCCCGCAAGTCTAATATGCCTTCAAGACATAAATTGGGGCGTCTTCCAGCTATTAACATGACCATTCTCCCCAGCAGATCCACTTAGCGGATAAAAGGAGTTTGATCATTTCTCCAGCATATAGTGGAAACTTCCTCCGCAAAGACTACATAATTCTAATCCCCATAAGAGTTTGCTTTCTCATCACAGTTCATAGGAATTTATTTCCCCAGCTGAGTTTATTTCTTCAACACTGCAAGATCCCCTTCAAAATTCTCTTCTCCAGCAGGGTATACTTCTCCAACATGGTTTATTTCTCCAGCATGGTTTATTTCCCTAACATGTTTTATTACCCCAATAGAATTTAATTTCCCAAGAAAAGTTCAAATCACCAATAGAATTCCCCTCTCTAGCAAAGTGCAGTCAAGGTTGCTATCCCCAGAGAGTTACTACGGAATCTAAGATCCGACCAAATATCGATTAACTTTATCCTCCCCAGAAGAGTTGGAATCCATATCAGAAACCTGGTCATACAGCACCTCAGAAGGTTACCCATCTCTTTTATCCCCAGTCAGGGTATATAAGAACTAAATTTCTCAGTAGAGCGATGAACAATCAATGTTCCTAAACTCTTTTATTCCCAAGCAGAAGTCAAAACATTCCCAATGGAACATCCTCAAATAGAAAGAAGGAATCCCCAACGTAGACATTCAAAACGAGATTGAAGATTCATATTCCTCATCCCCAACAACAGTCATGGATTTATTTTCCCCAATCAAAGATGTTATACGAAGCTACCAATATTCTTCAACGACATCTCACATTCATACATCAGTTACGAGAATCATAACATATGCATACGAAATGCATATGACACTCTTGTTTACTTTGAGAACATCATTACGTAATGCATTACATACATCATGACATTGCATAAAGACTAACTTTGTATTTTCAGGTAAAAGTCTACAAATAGACGAATATCGTCAATAATTCTCAAATAGGTCAGAGATTAATTCCGGGGCAACTATTTGTATGACCAGGTCGAAGATTAATTCCCGAAATAGGACGGGGCAACTAACTATACGACCAGACAGTATGAATTCCTGAAACAGGACATGTTTACCAAAAAAAATCAGGTCAAAGATTAATTACTGAAATAAGACGGGGCAACTATCTTTATAAGCAGGCAAAGTTTAACTCCTAATTAGGACGGGGAAACTATCGACATGACCAGATGGTATGAATTCCTAAAACAAGATGATTTTACCAACAAGAACAGACTGTAAATCAATTCCTGAAACAGAACGGGGAGACTATATACATGACCAAAGCACTACCCTCATAGACTAAATCTGATAAACATTTTCCTCAGAGACTAAATCTGACAAGCAACTACTAAAGCACCTTCCCTAGAGGTTCATTCTGGAAAGCATTCTTCAGATACCGTCAAGCGTAGACACATACTGATACTCCTATAAACAGTTACTTTGGATGGCATCTATAAGCCCATCTTCGAAGATATTTCTTCATCTTTCTGAATGGCATCTTTAAGCCCATTCAAGCAATATTATCAACCAATAACGCCACCTCCTACACATGCGAGTGCAAATTTCTGGGCACTTAAGTGTTCAATCATCTTCCACCTCCAGATCACGAATGGCAGACATGCCAATCTAACTCCCCAGGTTTAAGAAGATTGAAAAGGGGAATCTGTTGTACCCCAAAATTTTTCCTCCCTTTTTATTCAAAACATTCTCCTATGGTTCTCAAATGCTCAAGGTTGCTCAAGAATTGATCAGACAAATTCTCCTCCTAAGCAATGGACTTATAACTAGGGTTTCACTTTTCTTAAGTAATTTTGGGTTTCAAAGTCCTTGAGTGGATTTAATGGTCTCTTATATGTCTCCAAGAATTCTCATACCAAATTTCATGCATTGCATCACAAGTTTGCTCAGTAAATGGCTCAGATGATTGAAAATCAACCATATTGGACAAAAAGTCAATTATGGTCAACATACAGTAAAACCTCAAAATGTTTGGTCAACATAAAGGTTTTGAAGTCATATTCATTATTTGATTAAGGGTTGATCATGATTCATCAAGAAAAACTCTCAAATCATCAAAAGTCAAAAGTTGTCAAATTGGGTTTTCTTTAGGAGAAATCAATTGAACTTTGACCAATCACAAATTTCACATGCTTCATCATATTTTCCTCAACCAAAGTTTGTTTTGAAGGAAATTCAATTCTTTACATCTTTGTCTCTTTAAGCTCAAGTCCAAAAAATGCTTCATTTGAGAGATATGGGCTAATACATTATAGGTCATTTCAAAAGTAAAAAAAAAAAGACACTTTTTGTCAAGGCAACTTACATCAAGCTAAAATATCAAAATGAAAAAATGATCAAATTATAGATTTTCAGAGGACATCTTGAGCTTTCCAAAAAGTCAAAGATCACCTTTAAATGATAAAAATTGAGAGAGTTATGACCACTAGAATTTAGGAAATTTTGAGCAAATGCATGAAACCAAAAGTGATCAAACTTAGAATTTTAGGCTATTGGGCTATTACTTCAAAGATCAAACGTGTTCTACACTTCACATACACCCCAGATCTCACTAATGCACCCCCTTGGGTTTTTATTGATTTATTTTTTATTTTTATTATTTTAAAAGTCAAAGTAAGATAAAATAAGACAAGGCTTCTTACAAGAGTCCAAGCCCATCATATGTTGACCTAATTCTCTTCTATATATTCTCTTGATTCATACAAACCCTAACCATGAAACCCTTACATCAACATCACCCTCCAAAATTCATAAAAAATATCTAAATTAGGGCAACTTGCAAACCCTTATTTCATCGACCTTCAACACTTACCAGCCATTGCAATCGATTCCAACAAGATCATAGGGTAAGATTGGATTGTTCACAATGATCCAAAAGGCCAGAAACACCACAAGCATGTATCACGGGTTCCAATATTGCATGGTTTTCATAACTTTTTATTTTATGTTGTTTTTTCGCATACTGACTGTGCTAACATGTTCATGAGGTTCAATGGTGCAGGAATAACCCAAAGAACGAGTCCCATAATGGACAAATCATGAACCACCATGTTCATAAATATTTGCATTATTTTTGTCATAGCTCAAAACCTAGCGTGATTCAATCCAAAATAACCATTCCATTGGATTCACAAGGCCTGATTTAGGGGGGTAGGGTCCCCTGGATCTCTAATATGTGTTGTTTTGCAGGAACAAGAAATCTATTCACTGGAGAAGATGACCAAAGCTAGGGATTCGACGTCCCTCTGGTCCATGCCTTTTATTTAATATTTGTTTTAATCATTTCAGTTTAAAAAATGGATGTATCACCACATTAGTGGTTAAATGCGCGCGCTAAAGACACTATAATGTCAAGGCGTGGGTTCGATCCCAATATTTTGGCATTTTGAGTTTTTTTTTCATATTTTCTTTGTTTTGCAGCTTACAAACTTGCACTGATTCTCCTTTTTATCACAGGTGCGCGCCTTGCTTAGTGGTGAACATGTGGGATGAAAATGCCAAGAGCGTGGATTCAACACCCACCCCTGGCAATTTTGGGTTTTCTCTATTATTCTCTATTCTTTTTACTCTTTCCCTTATTTTCCTTTAAGTTCACAAAAATCTTTTACAAACCTAGTGTTTTTTTTAAAACCTTTTTCATAAACCCTAATTAGGTTTTTAGGTTTTCTTATTTAATTAAACAATTTAGGTTTTTAGGTTTTTGTTTAATTTAATTAATTAACTTTTTAAAAATAAATTAGGTTTTAGAGTTAATCATCAAAAAACATTTTTATAAAAAAAATCGCCCAAAAACAATTTCCTTTTCTTTTTTCTTAGTCTTACAATTAGCGTAGTACATTATTCTCGCACATTTTATGATTATTGTAACTGCTCACAGTTTGTATTAGTAATTAAGTTTTTATTTTCCGTATTCCTACTTATGTAACTGCCCCGAAGCATTTTAATAGTCTAGGGCTTTACTTTCCGCCTTTTACTTTCAGCACATTTACTGCTTTATTGTTTTTACTATTACTGCTAGTAATTAGGTCATGTATGGCAAGATTAAAAGCAAACCATAGCAAACCATAATTTCAAAGATAAGCATAACTGAAAACCATCATTTTCACACTCGCACCTCTAGGGTAACCTCCCTTGTTGCCTCAGAAAAACAATCATGTCACTCGAACATGGGGGCGCTTTGGCAAAGTCCCTTGAAAACAAAGATCGTAATCCCTCGATGACCCTTTCCATGCTGCCTTCGGTAAACGATCTAGTCCCTTAATGAAAAATTGCTAAAGGGTCCCTATTAGTTGCCTTCAATGACTCTGCGATGAACCACGCCTTTCCCTTCACATCCAAAAATAGGGCTTCCTACTAACTAATGGTGGTATAACACTATCTAAAGGAGGAGGAAAAGTACAATAAAGACCTTGAGTAGGTAGACCATTGTTAATCGCTTGCTCACAAACATTTCAAAACAAAACATTTTCACACTACACTTTCAATAAATATTTTAAAAAACACTTTGTATATATTCTCGAGGATAGATACGAGAATCATTACAAAGTTTCCTTACATAGGCATTCAAAATATTTTCCAAACACACAAACACAAAGCATTTTCAAAGTGAGCTAGCGATTAAGAGCCCGTAGATAACTACGGATAAAAAGGGTGCTAACACCTTCCCTTTTCATAACCTACCCTATGTACTCAAAATTCTCAAGGTCTTTCTTGTTTTTTTCACCCTTTCTTTATTGGATAAAAGAAAAGTCAGTGGCGACTCTTATTATCCTCACATTTGTGATCAAACGCAAAACCAAGTCAGTTCTCCCACCGAGGTACAGCCTGATTGTATCTATTATACCTAAAAAAATTTCCTCCCATTTTTCTTCAAGATATTACCCTAGGGTTTCTCAAATGCTCAAGGTTGCTCAAGAATTGATCAGACAAATTCTCCTACTAAGCAATGGGTCCACAAATAGGGTTTTGTGTTTCACAAGGAAGATTGGGTTCTCAAGGTCTCAAGTGATTTTCATGGTTCTCCTTAGGTCTCCAAGAATACTCTTGTCAAGTTTCAAGCCTTGCATTATAAGTTTGCTCAACCAATGGCTCAGATGACTGAACATCAACTGTATTGGGTAAAAAGTCAATTGTGGTCAACATATAGTAAAACTTCAAGATTTTTGGTCAAAATAAAGGTTTTAAAGTCATATTCATCATTTGATCAAGGGTGGATCATGATTCTTCAAGGAAAGCCCTCAAATCATCAAAAGTCAAAAGTTTCTAAATTAGGGTTTCCTTAGGAGAAGTCAACTGAACTTTGACAAAGCATAACTTTCACATGTTTCATCAGATTTTTTCCAACCAAAGCTTATTTTAAATGGAATTCAATTCTCTACAACTTTTTCTCTCTAAGCTCAAGTCCAAAAAATGCATCATTTGTGAGATATAAGCCAATACATTACATGTCATTTCAAAAGTCAACAAAAGACACTTTTATTCAAGGCAACTTACATCAAGATAAATCTACAAAAGAAAAAAAGTATCAACATAGAGGGTGTAGAGGACACCGTGAGTTTCCAAAAAGTACATGATCACCTTCAAAAGATAAAAATTGAGTAAGTTATGACTAGTGTAAGTTGGGAAATTTTGAGCAAATGCATGAAGTTCAAATTGAGCAAGTTTGATATTTTGGGCTATTGGGCCATGGTTTAAGAGTCCAAACGTGTATTATACTCTTCATACACCTCAAACTTTATCCTTACACCCCTTGACCAATTTTTATTTTATTATTTTTATTATTTTTTAATTTATTCATTAATAATATAAAATAAATAAGATAAAATCATATATTTTTACACAAGGTCCAAGCCCACATGACTTTGACCTAATTTCTCATATATAATATCCACTCTTCCTACAAGAAAATCATGAAACCCTTATACAAAAAAGCTTGTCCAAAAATCTCAAAATTTTCAAAGAGACCTAGAGCAACTCGAAACCCTGTTCACAGTCCCTTTCACTACAAACTAGTCTTCCCATTCGCTTCCAGGAAGATCATAGGGTAAGGTTGGGTCGTTTGCAACTATCCAGAAGGATGGAAACACACGACCATGCGTCTCCGTATTTCATTTTTTTGCATGAAATTCATATTGTCATTTTTATTGTGTTTTAATGCATACTGACATCACTAACGATCTCCTGGGGCATAACCACGTAGGTTAGACCCATCGTATGACCCACATAACAAGGGTTTGCCATGTTTACACCTTTTTAGGTTATCTTTGTCATATCTCACAATACAACACGATTTGGCCCAAACTAATGTGTCCATTGAATTCGTAGGGCCCGAATTAGAGGGGTAGGGTCCCCTTGGATCTCTAATACTGTTTATTTCGCAGGTTGAAAGAAAAGACTCACCGGAGAAGACGACCGGAGCTAGGGCTCCGGCGTCTCTCTGGTCCATGCATTATTATACCAATGCATTTGGTTTCACAGATAATAATGGATGTATCACCACCCCAGTAGTTAAAACGCGCGCTAAGGCACTATTATACCAATGCATGGGTTCGATCCCTACCTTTTGGTCGTTTTGATGTCTTTTTAAATATTTTTGTAGGTCGTATGCAGCGTGTCCTCGTACATCAACTGTGCACCCTCAAGTGTCGCAGTCGTTCGATCCTTGTCTTTTGGTCGTTTTCATGTTTCTTCAGTTTTGCAGGTCATATGCAGCGCGTCCTCGTACATCAACCGGGCACCCTCAGTCTTGCAGCCCTCGAATCCAGATCTAACACTACCAGATGCGCAGCCCGCAATACACCCCTTTTGTCCGTCACACTAGACCAGGTGCTGGCACTAATAGGTCCTGGACTTTCTTTGCCATCTGCATCCCCCTATTTTCTATTTCAGGCCTAACTCTCTTAATTTTGTTAGTTTATTTATTTTTCTATTTAATCAAAATACAACATAATTAATTTTTTATAATTAAAATTAATTTAGACTCTTAAGTTTTTCTAATAAACTTTTTAGGGTTTAATTAGCTAAAATCTACCTAGGTTTATTTAATCAATTTATTAAAACTAATTAGTTTTTTTTTCCAGATTAATCATCAAATCAATTTTTATCAAAATCATAAAACATTTTTTTCCCTTTATTTTACCGCTTCGCGTATTTTTTCTTATTTTTTCCAATTATGTAACTGCTACAGTATGTAATAGTTTTGATTAAGGTTTACTTTATTTTCCCCAGTTTTATGGTTTTGCACCCCCACTCCCGAAGCCCTGTAATATCTTACGTTTACTTTCCGCACCTTTACTTTCTACATTTACTGCTTTCCTTATAATTGTCTAGTTTAATTAGGGTTTGTATGGCAAGACATAAGTGCAATCATAGAAAACCCTAAATAGAATACAAATGAACTGAATTGAATCATTTGTACACTTGCACCTCTAGAATAACCTCACTTTTTGCCTCGGAAACACAGTCATGTCCCTCGAACGTGGGAATGCTTTAGCAAAGTCCCTCCGATACAAAAGATCGTAGTACCTCGATGAACCTTACGATGATGGCTTTGGTAAACGAACATAGTCCCTTACGATAAATTTCTAAAGCACCCCTATGAGTTGCCTTTACGACTGTACTATGACTCACGCCTATCCCTTCACATCCAACGATAGGGCTTCCTAATAACTAATGGTAGGATAACACCTTCTAAGGAGGAGGAAAATAACACGAAAGACTTTTGAGTAGGTAGGTAGATCGTAATCGCTTGCTCACAAAAAACAAAACATCTTCTACACAAAACATTCTTCTGAAATATTTTCAAAAATAAACACTTTGTATGCGTTCTTAACAGATACAAGAATCATTACAAAGTTTCCGTACTTAGGAATTTTCAAAATATCTTCAAAAAAACATATACACAAAGCATTTTCAAAGTGAGATAGAAATTAAGAGCCCGTAGATAACTATGGATGAAAAGGGTGCTAACACCTCCCCTTTTCATAATCTACCCCCTGAACTCAAAATCTATCAAGGTATTTCCTGTTCTTTTCACCCTTTCCTTATTGGATAAAAGAAAAGTCAGTGGCGACTCTTGCTATCCGCAACATTTGCAATAAAATGAAAAACCAAGTCAGTTCTCCCACCGTATTATAGTATCCAAATGATCATCAAAATGAATCGTTGATTGATTGTTTCTGAAGGATGAAAAATTGTTGACAACATTTATCTATTTTGCGAACTAAACTGAAAGAAATGAAGTTAGTTTTATGCAATATCATGATGTATGTAATGCATTGCGTAATGATGCTTTCAAAATAAATGAGAATGTTATGTCTGTTTCGTATGCACGTGTTATGACATTTTGTAAATGATGTATGGATGTAAGATGTTGGTAATGGTTGCTTTATATAACATCTTTGAATGGGAAAAATAAATTCCTGACTGTTGTTGGGGGTAAAGAATATAAATCTTCAATCTTGTCTAAAATGTCTTTGTTGGGGATTTCTGATTTCTGTTTGAGGATACTCCACTGGGAACGTTCGACTTTAACTTGAGGATAGAAGAATTCCAGGAACATTGGTTCTTTATCCTTGGATTCTTACATACCCTGACTGGGGGACAAAAGAGATGGATAATCCTCTAATGTGTGGATGTCAACTCTTTTGGGGAGGATAAAGTTGAATGACATCTGGCCCGGGAAGAGATAATCAGAGAAATAACCTATGTTTGGGAAATAAGCCCTGTTGGGGAAATAAACCCTGCTGGGGAAATAAACCCTACTGGAGAAGAGAATACTGCAGGGGATTTTGTAGTGTTGGAGAAATAAGCTCCACTGGAGAATTAAATTCCTATAAACTATGCTGAGAGAATAATTTCTGATGGGAATTGGAATTTCATAGGTTGTGCGGAGGAAGTTTCCATCGTATGATGGGGAAATGATCAGACTTCCTTATATGCTAGGGGACCTACTGGGGGAGATGATCATATGAACTACTAGAAGATGCCTCAATTTCTGCCTGAAGGCATGTTAGACTCGTTTGGGAATATATCTCTGTCGAGGATGAGCTTGTAAAGGTAGCTCTGTGGGGATTTCTCTGTGGGGATTTCTCTATGGAGATTTGAACCTTATACAAACTCCTAGAGTATTTAGTAAATGCTAACCCTGTTTTTATGCATATATTTGTTAATAGTAATCATATTCATATGCACATGTTCACTTAATTTAGTCATTGGACATTTTTGCAAACAAAATAGAGAAAGTATATTTGAATTTTGAATCATATTTGTATTGAAAGTTTGCCTATAAACAAGAAGTTTTGTACAAGGAGACAGAGATCCCAGTAAGAGGAAATTGTCTTAAAAATGAAGAAAATAAAAAGAAAAACAAAGAAAAAATAGTTATGTGAAAACACTCCCATCGGGTTTCTACTCTGTTATTTCCCATATGTCTTCAAGCATCTCATCCCTCGTTGTCGGAAGAAGTTGAGTGAATTAATCTGTACCATTTGAACTTGACACTAGTAATGAAGCTAGTTGTAAGTAGATGGGTGATTCAACGGGACATAGTCGTACATTTTAATCCCTAACTTTTGCCTGGACCACCCTTTCAGGTTTTCGATTTGCCGGGTGTACAATCTATATATATATATATATATATATATATATATATATATATATATATATATATATATATATATATATATATATATATATATATATATATATATATATATATATATATATATATATATATATATATATATATATATATATATATATATATATATATATATATATATCCCTAATTTTTCCCTAACGCTTTTGGTTCGCCGGGATGCCCTTATTTTTGCCTAGGCCTGTCAATCTAGCAGCTGTCTTTTATGCGTAGTATTTTTTTAAAATGTCTGCATTCACAGGGTGCAGAAAATCTTCGCTGTCGATGGTGGTAAATATCATAGCACCACCAAAAAATATCTTTTTGATCATAAATGGCCCTTCGTATGTGGGAGTCCATTTGACCCTTGATCACCTTGTGGTAGGATAATGCACTTTATTACCAAGTCACCAGCCTGATATACCCGATGTTTGACTTTCTTGTTAAAGGCTTTGATCATGCGTTTCTGGCACATCTGACCATGACAAACAACCGCAAGTTGTAACACCCCAATTCTACCTCAAGAAAAATTTTCAAAATAAATCAGAGTTATAAAGTTTCAATCATACAGATGAATTGGGACGTCACAAATTCTTCTAACAAATTCATTGCATTCATTATGGATATATAACACTTTTTCAAAACATCGGGTGAACCATCAACATGACATCTTTCATTAAATAATTCAACAACTACGCAACGGAATTCTTCAATAACATCTCTAAATAAAACAACAACTTTAAAACATCTCATAGTTAATAATAATCAATTCAAAATTCAGCAACTGAAAATCAACAATCAAAAATCAGCAAGCGCTCATCCCCCCGAGTGTTACAAATCAGAGCAATGACACCAACTCGAACTATTGAAGGTATACAACCTTCACTCTCGATTACCTGCATGTTACCAACATAAGGGCAACTTTCAAACAGAAGGGTTGAGATTTCTAACAATATAATAAAGCGCATGATAATTAATATATTAAGTTAGATAAAAAAACGTCACCACTTCTCATCTCATAATCAACAATAATTACAGCATATATACTCATTCATCAACATCAAATACACTTCATTATTCAATCATATAATGCGACTCAAAACTATGCAAATGCACGTGGTACCATTGGAGCAGAACTCCCATCTCAAAAATCTGCCAATTAATAGAGGCATCAACAAGGCATAGTGTGATACGGTGGGAGAATTGACTTGAGGGTTTTCCGTTCTATCGCAAATGTTGCGGTTAGCAAGAGTCGCCACCGACTTTTCTTTTATCCAAAAGGAAAGGTGAAAAAGCACAGGAAAGACCTTTGAGATATTTTCTTGAGTTCAGGGGGTAGATTATGAAAAGGGAAGGTATTAGCACCCTTTTCATCCATGGTTTTCCATGGGCTCTTAGTTACTTGCTAGATCACTTGCTTTTGTTGTTTGAAAATGTGTTTGGTGTGGTTTTGAAAGTATTTTGTAAAAAAGGCCATTCGTTTAGGAAATCTTTGTAATGATTCTCGTTCGTAAGAAAGTATACAAAGATGTTTGTCTTTTTGAAAATGTTTTCAATGCTGGTAGGATGTTTTGGAATGTGTGTGTTTGTTTTGGAAAATAGCAAGGATAGTGGTTTGGAAATAGAGCAAGTAACTAGAAGAAATCTACCTACTCAAATGTCTTTCTTATTTATTTTCTATTCCTTTGACATTGTTGTCCTACCATTGATTTGGTAAGAAACCCTATCTTTGGATGTGAACAGGACGGGCGTGGGTCATCGTATAACCATGATTAGCAATGTTGCAAAGTATCTTAGCATTTTTGAGGGACCAAGATCATTTTGTAAGGCAACTTTGAATAGCGTCATCGAGGGACTATGACCTCATATTTGTTTGTTTTGCCAAGATACTTCACATGCGTAATATGGCTATTTTTATATAAGGCAACCAAGGGGAGAAACCCTAAGGATGCTTGTGTGCAAGTGTGTTATTTTCGTGCTTTGATTTTGTCTTGTATTAGGTTTTTCTATTTTTGTTTTGTTTTTATCTTACCATACAAACCCTAATTATTATCATGGCATGTAAAGCGATAAATTGCTTAATGCAAAGATTACTAAGCTATTACAACAATTTATGGGAAGGGGGAATACAAATTTGAATGGGGATTTGCAAGAATGTAAACCTAAATAAATTATTAAAAACAACTCGAATTCGTACAAATACTGGAATAAATAAATACAATATTTAAATATGCAACATTATGTACATGTAAGAAAAAGATTTTGTTTTGTTTTTTGTGTGAAAAGAAATTTTAACCTAGTCCTAAAAATATAAGGAAAAGAAATTAATTCTAAAAAAAAAGGGGTTAACCCTAATTTCTAGTTTGAAAGAAAATAAGGTTTTCATCTATTATTATTTGCATATTCTTTGTATATAAAAAAATAAATAAATAATATTGTAAGGAAGTATTTAATTTTTACATGTAAAAAAAATAAATATTTACAAATATGAAATAAAACAAATTAAACTAAATCTACTTTATTTATTTATAAGTTTATTAAGAAAAATAATTAATATATATTAAAGATAAAATATATTTTTTATGTGAAAAATAAAGTAAAATAAAATAAAATGCAATATTATCATATTTCATATTTTTATGATTTAGGTATTGAAGAAATATTTTTTAAAATAAAAATGAAAATGAAAACAAATAAATAAATATATGAAAAATAGTTTGGGTCAGGGGTGCTGTAAGAAAATGGGGAATAGTATGTTAGCAAAAACACTAAAGCCCAAAGGATGAGCCTAATCCTGCAAAAACAGCCAAAAAATGAAGAAGGAAAAATATGGAAAAAATAAAAGATAGCGCCAAGGTTCGATCCCAGGACATGGGTCTCACCAGCGCGCTACCTTGCCACTGGGTGGCTATACATCCGTTGATTAATGTGAAACAAAAATAACATAACATGAACAAGGTCCTTTCCTTGTACTTCATCTTCTTCCCCAAGCTGGCCAGATGCCCTGTAACTTTCTCATTTCTCCATGAAAATGAAAACTCATAACATGAAAGTTGTAGCATTTTGTCTCACGATTCTAACCATATAAATTATGTAAGCTAACAATCAAAGATTAGAATGAATTTTAAAAGACCTAAATTTAAACCTAATTTTTCCAGAAACTTCAAGTTCAAAATTCTCTCAACTCAGGCCAAATAAATGCAAGATATGTATATGTACAGCTTCGTTGCAATGAGGTCTACATTGTTTATTCACAAATCGTGGCCAATGGATGCCTGTATGAAGAGATAGGAGTTGATATTTTTACCTCTTTCAGTTGAAATCATGGATGGAAATGGAGTGAGTTTTATGACGACCTGATGATTGCTTGAGCTTGCTTGAACCTCCCTGAGTGTGTTCCAGTCCTTGCCTGCTCTGGAAGTGCCTGGAAGTCCCTATTCAAGTCAACTTGCAAGCTTTGAAAACAAAAATGGAAGATGATGGAGAAGGAGTTACAGTACATGGATGAGGGCCTGTATTAGTTAGATATCAAGTAGGTAAGGTGTTTTGATGGTTAGGACTTGAAATGCACGAGCCAAATGAGAGATTGCTATGCTTATGCAAAAAACTGCAAGTTTGGACATTTTTCTGGTGTTTTGGAGTGTTTCAGGCTTCTAGTAATCGTGTGTTATCTTGTATTGTGTTTGTATATTAGTATGGAATTAGTTTTAGGTTAGCTCTCCAACAGATCTGCAAGTTCTAGCCTTTTGGCAACCTTTCTTGCTTTTGAAGCAAAGTGAAGAGACAAGTCTTCACATGCTTGTACTGGCTTGCTTAGGGTTGGTATATGCTCTATACAGTTGCCTTAGGTATGTGGTACTTGTATGTGCAAAGGAGACAGGTTCAATGCTCAAGAATAAGAAAGTGGCAAAAGTTGAGCTTTTTCAAAATGGCAATGGCCATTTTATGCCATTTATGGAATTACAACTTGGGTAATGGCTCTAAGGCTTGGATTAAAGCTTTGTAAACTGATTAAGCATTAAATTATGGAGTAAGAAACAAGTTTGGGACCTGTAAAGCATGTATTAGGCAGCATAGGTACTGATTGGAACTTTGTTCTTCATGAAATGGCTTGAACCAAAAGTGAGAAATTGCCAACTTTATCTCTTCGATTCTTCCTACTCAAAAATGATCTTAAGGAGTTCTTGGACTTTTTGGAAAGCTTGCAATGTGCTCTATAACTTATCTTTGAAATGAATTTCAATACTCCTCTTAGAACTAGGTGATATATTTCCATGAAGTTGGGTCCAAAACCTACCTAAATCAGGGACAAGTTTCACTAAGTTATCTAGTTCATGAGCATGTATTCACAAAATTATATCTTGAGATCCAAGAATATTTAGGGAAAAGTGTGTGAAGAGAAGTTGTATATTTCATGGGGGTCTACAACTTTCATGTTGGGAACTTCCTTTGAAACATCTTGTATCATGGTGAAAAAATGGCTTAAAGTTGAGAAAAAATAAGAAATTTTCTATACTTAGAAAAATTTCCAAGTTAAGAAATTTCCTATTTTAAACCCTAATCTTCAATCCTTGATTTATTGATGAACAAGTTTCACATTTTGACATGTTTTGATGAATTGTGACCCTTGGCACTTGATTTTGACCAAAAAGTCAAAGTTTGACTTTTCAGTGTATAGTTGACTGTAAATTTAATCTGTCTATCAATGAAATTGAAATGTTTTGAACCATGTAATTAGGTCAAGATGATGCAATTTAATCCTTGGAATCATGCTTTAACTCAATTGGTCATTTGCTAGGTAAAAAAAATCTGAAATTGCCCTTCCTCAGTCAAAACCCTAATTTTGACCATTTTGCCCTTTTGATGATTTGATCAAATTTCTTGAGGAATTGTGATCCAAACTTGATCAAATGATACATATGAGTTTAGAATGTTGATATGGATAAAAAATAATGAAATTTGACTGTAAATTGGCCATGGTTGTCTTTTTCCCCAATACAACTGATTTTTAGGTCAACTACCCAATTGACTAATAAAAAATGTGGTTCAAAGCTTGAAACTTGTCATGAGTGATCTTAGGGGTCCATAATGATGTTTGAAAGTCACATGAAGCATTGATAGTCCAAAAATCCTTGTGCAATATCAAACCCTAATTTTGGGTCATCAGTGCATGATGAGATGTCTTGAGCTGACCAAACCCTAATCCAGTCTTGAGTCAAAGAGATCTTGTGAGAATAATATTGATAAATGAGAGGGAAAATTTTGGAGTACAACAGCTTCCCCTGTTCAATCTTCTTAAACCTAAAGAGTTAGATTGGCGAGCTTTGCCATTTGTGACTCGAAGGTGAAAGATGATTGGACACTAGAGTGCCCATAAATTTGCACTCGACGATGTGTAGTTGAGGGAATGGGCTTAAAGATGCCATTTGGCGAAGTGATAGAATCTTGTTGGAGGTGGGCTTGTAGATTCCATCCAAAAAATGTTTGTTGAACTGTAAGTTGTAAGCTGAAAAAATGAGTATCAGAATGGCACCCGCGTCTGGAGTGTATCTGAGCTGTATATGGACTTGGAATCTGAATGAGTAACAGAATGGAATCCGCATCTGGAGTGTATCTGAACTGTATCTGAACTTGAAATATGAATGAGTAATAGAATGGAATCCGTGTTTGGAGCGTATTCGCACTGTATCTGAAAGTTGAATCTGAATGAGTAACAGAATGGCATCCGTGTCTGGAGCGTATCTGCACTGCATCTGAACTTGAAATCTGAATGAGTATCAGAATGGAATCCGTGTCTGGAGTGTATCTGTACTGTATCTGAACTTGAAATCTGAATGAGTATTAGCATGGCATCCGTGTCTGGAGCGTATCTGTATTGTATCCTGATTTGCATATTGTTAATGGTAGATGTTAATCTTATCCTGAAAAGGGTAAAATGTTAGCTGAAACACAAAGTTATGTTACATGAAATGTATGATGCAATGTATTTGCTTTATCAATGTTTATGATATGTGGATGTAATGTATGCGCATGTAAGCTGATTTGCTGTGTTGCTGTTTGATTGAGGAAAATAAATCCTTGAACGCTGCTGAGGATATGTTGAATTTTCATGTCTTGAAGTTAAAGTATTGACAAACTCTTGTTGAGAGAAGTAAATTCTGTTGTGAGGAATCCTGAGAAATTTGACGATTTCTACTGGGGGTTAAAAATTTGAAATTTGTTCCGCTGGGGATTTGAATGACGTATTGTGGGGATTGCTTATGGAATAACCTAAAGACGTTTTTCTATCCTTTCAACCTACCAGTAATTATCTTTCTTATTTTGTTTATTTGTAAACAATAATTATGTTCAAATGCATATGTTCATTAATGAATCATTGGACGTTTTTTCAAATAAAAAGACAAATAGTTTTATCTACTTTCAAAGAGATATCTTTGTATTTAACTTTGAATAAGTATTTTGTACAAATGAGACAAACATCCTAGTAAGTGAATGGTGCCATAAAGAAAAAAGAATTTATACAAAGAAAGATAGCTATGTGTAATAATCCCATGGGGTTCAATTCTACTATAGCCTTCGTATCTTCGAGCATCTTGTTTATTTGTTGCTTCGTCCGAAGATGATTGAATTGATCAGAAATTCTGAGTTTGTCAGTGGAAGTCAAGAGGTTGTCCGCAAAGTGATCCGACGGGACATAGTCATACGCTTTAATTCCCTAACTTTTTCCTGGACCGCCCTTTTGGGTTTTCAGTCCACCGGGAAACCCTTTTTTGCCCAAGTCTCCCTTTTGGGTTTTCTACTTGCCGGGTGTACAGATCTTTTTTATTTTATCCCTAATTTTTCTCCGAACCTTTTGGTTCACCGGGATGCCCTTGTTTTGCCTAGGTGTGTCAACCTAGAGGGTCTCTTATGCGTAGTATCTTTTGACTATGTCCGTGTTCGCAGGGTGTGGCAGGTCATCGCCGTCCATGGTGGTCAAGATCATTGCCCCAACGAAGAATATGTTCTTGATTACAAATGGTTCTTCATAGGTAGGAGTCCATTTTCCCCTGGGATCACTTTGTGGCAAGATGATACGTTTGATCACTAGATCCCCAACTTGATATTCTTGGCGTTTGACTTTCTTGTTGAAAGCCTTGATCATCCGCTTTTGATACATTTGACCATGGAAAATAGCAGTAAGTCTCTTTTCATCAATTAAGTTCAGTTGATCAAGTCGAGTATGAATCCAATCGTCTTCATTCAATCCTGCATCCTTTATAATCCTTAGAGAGGGGATTTGGACTTTAATAGGTAAAACAGCCTCCATGCCGTAAACCAAAGAATAGGGTGTTACCCTGGTTGATGTGCGAGCCGTGGTACGATACCCGTGGAGAGAAAATGGTAGCATCTCATGCCAGTCCTTGTAGGTGACTGTCATTTTCTGTATCATCTTTTTAATGTTTTTATTTGCAGCTTCGACATCACCATTCATCTTTGGCCGATAGGGGGAAAAATTGTGATGCTGAATCTTAAACTGCTCGCACAAGGCGGTGATCATAGTATTGTTAAGATTTGTACCGTTGTTAGTGATGATCCTTTCCGGGATACCGTACCGGAAAATGAGATTCTGCTTGATGAAGCGGGCAACAACATTCTTAGTAACAGAAGCGAATGAAGCCGCTTCGACCCACTTCGTAAAATAGTCAATGGCTACTAGGATGAAGAGGTGTCCATTGGAGGTTGTAGGCTTGATCTCCCCAATCATATCAATTCCCCACATAGCAAAGGGCCAAGGAGCCGTTAAGACATTTAGAGGAACCGGAGGTATGTGCACCTTGTCAGCATAAATTTGACACTTATGACAGGTCCGAGAGTGTTGATAGCAATCTTCTTCCATGGTAGACCAATAATAGCCAGCCCGTAGGATTTTCTTCGCCATTGTATGCCCACTGGAGTTAGTGCCAAAAGTACCTTCATGTAATTCAGCCACGATCCTTTCCGCCTCAATCTTATCCACACATCGAAGCAGAACAGAGTCATGATTGCGTTTGTACATGATGCCATTACTAAGGAAGAACTTAGTAGAGAATCTCCTTAAGAACTTCTTATCATTTATTGAAGCTCCTTCCGGATATTCTTGAGCCTCGAGATACCTCCTGACTTCATGAAACCAAGGTTGGTCTACTACCTCTTCAGTATTAATCTCATGACAATGTGTTGGTTCATCCATTCGTTCAATGGTGATCTGGGGAGCCTCGTTATCCCAATTAAGTTTAAACATAGATGACGTTGTGGCTAGAGCGTCTGCTAGCTGATTCTCTTCTCACGGTAAATGCTCGAAGGTAATATTCTCAAAATGCGGTAGCAATGTTAAAACATGTTCTTTGTAAGGGATAAGATTTGGGTGCTTAGTATCCCATTCCCGTTTAATCTGACTGATGACTAAAGCTGAATCTCCAAACACATCTAAAGACTTGATTCCCAAATCTATGGCAGCCTTGAGACCAAAGATGCATGCTTCGTATTCTGCCATGTTGTTCGTACAGTTGAAGCAAAGTCTAGCAGTAAATGGAGTATGACACCCTTCTGGATATATAAGTACAGCGCGGATACCATTACCAAGTTCATTGGAGGCCCCATCAAAGAACAGGGTCCATTGGGATCCTTGTTCAGGTCCGTAATATGGTCTGATTTCTTCACAATTGTCTAATGTCATGATATCCTCATCCGGAAATTCAAATTTCATGGACTGATAATCTTCTACAGCTTGATGAGCAAGATGATCAGCTAGCACACTGCCCTTTATAGCTTTCTGGGTAGTATATTGTATGTCATATTCTATTAGGATCATTTGCCATCTAGTTATCCTCCCGACAGAGCAGGCTTCTCGAAGATGTATTCTATCGGATCCATCTTAGATATCAACAAAGTAGTATGAGTCAGCATATACTGTCTTAGCTGGCGAGCAGCACATGCCAGAGCGCACCAAGTTTTCTCGAGCAGTGAATATCTGGTTTCATAGTCGGTAAAATTTTTGCTCAGGTAGTAAATAGCATGCTCTTTTCGTCCAGACTCGTCATGCTGCCCCAATACACACCCCCATTGAGTTCTCTAAAACGGTCAGATACATGATCAGTGGTCTTCCTTCGACTGGTGGCATCAAAACAGGAAGCTCTTGTAAATACTCTTTGATCTTGTCAAAAGCAATCTGGCATTCATCATTCCACCTGACTACTTGATCTTTCTTTAATAATTTGAAGATTGGCTCACAAGTAGCTGTCAGGTGAGAAATGAATCTGAAAATATAGTTTAGGCGTCCCAAGAATCCTCTGACTTCCTTCTCAGTACGAGGAGTATGCATTTCTTGTATCGCTTTAACCTTGGCAGGATCAACCTCGATGCCTTTGTTACTGACAACAAAACCTAAAAGTTTACCGGACCGTACTCCAAATGTGCACTTGTTTGGGTTCAACCTTAACTTGTACTCCTTAAATCTCTCAAACAACTTTTGCAAGTGATCAAGGTGCTCCTCTTCAGCTTGTGATTGGGCTATCATATCGTCTACGTAGACCTCTATTTCACGATGTATCATATCATGAAACAAAGCTAACATGGCGCGTTGATAGGTTGCCCCAGCATTCTTCAGTTCGAATGGCATTACTTTGTAGCAGCATGTGCCCCACTGTGTGACAAATGTAGTTTTCTCCATGTCCTCAGGTGCCATTTTGATTTGGTTGTAACCTGAGAATTCGTCCATGAAGGAAAACACTTTGTGTTGGGTCGTATTGTCAACCAGGATATCGATGTGGGGAAGTGGAAAATCATCTTTAGGGATGGCCCTATTTAAATCTCTATAGTCCACGCACACTCATACTTTGCTGTCCTTCTTAGGCACGGGAACAATGTTGGCAACCCATTGGGGATAGCAAGTGACGACCAAAAATCCAGTGTTAAATTGTTTCATGACTTCCGCTTTGATCTTCTCTGACATGCCAGGTCTCATGTGGCGGACTTTTTGTTTTACTGGTGGACAGTCTTCTCTTGTAGGTAGACGATGTACCACGATGTCTGTATCAAGTCCTGGCATGTCTTCGTATGACCATGCAAAGATCTCAACATAATCATGCAATGGCTGAATTAGACGCTCCTTGACACTCGACTCTAGATTGGCACCCACCTTGATTTCCTTTTTATCATCCTCGGTACCCAAGTTGATTGTATCCACCGGTTCCTCATGAGGTTGAATAACTCTTTCCTCTTGTTGTAGTAGTCTGGTCAATTCCCCTGGTACTTCACAATCTTCCTCACCTTCGTCTTCGGCTTGGTAGATCAGATCTTCAGAGTCACTAAAGGCCATAGCAATATCATTACCCATGGGATCCTGAATGGAGGGGTACCTGCATTTGTGAGTGTGGGTGTGTGTAAGGGTATAGCCATCTTTAAAAATAAAATGTAAAAGAAAAACAATGAGAACAAAAAGTTTATATGTGAAAAACGTCCATGATTCATTGAATGTCATATGAAGATGAAATAAAAACCCTTACAAATGAACCATTGCGCCTCGGGTAAGACACAAGGTTTTAAATGTGCGAATTGTTTTTGAACATTACAAGTCCAACAGAAATGTAAAAGATAAATTACTGAGAGATGAAAGTTATTGGGACAAAGTCTCTGGCTTCCCAATTGCAAAGTCCTCCGTTGACAGTAGGAAATATTCAATCCTCCAAGCCGCAATCTTCTTCACCATCTTCCACTGCATTAACCTATCGGTTTCTAATCTTCAAAGGTGGCCCTCCAGCACGGGCACGACGCACAGCCTTCTGAGCTCTGGAAGTAAACCCTTAGCCAAACTTGTTAGATTTATATGGAATGTCCAGAAGTTTCCCCCAGATGGTGCATCCACCCTCCTCTACTACTACTGCCTTGGCGTCCTTCAGAGATGACATCCGAAGCGGAGGTCTTGTGATTTTGGGGGTCTGGGATACCGTCTTGGTTACTGCCACCTCTTGAGAGACTTCTTCGAAATGTTGAAAATGAGTTTCGATGAACTCGCCGTCCAATTCTACATACTGAAAAGAATTGAGGTGGTTAATCATATACTCTTCCTCTTTGTGGATGGTGATAATATTTCCATGGATCGGGTATTTCAGTATTTGGTGTAGTGTAGAGGTGACAGCACCAGCATTATGGATCCAGGGCCGTCCTAGCAGACAGGAGTAAGAGGGGAGAATTTCCATTACATAGAAAGTTATTTGAAAGTCTGAGTCCCCACCTTTATGGGGATGTCCACCTCCCCGTGGACCATCCTCTTTGAGCCATCAAATGCTCTCACGACTATGTTACTGGGTTTCAACGTTAGTCCTTCGCAATCCAATCTGTCGAGAGCTTTCTTTGGTAAAACATTCAAAGATGATCCGGTGTCCACCAAGACATGGGCCAGAGTTGTTCCTCTACATTCCACAGAGACATGCAATGCCTCGTTGTGCTTTCTTCCCCTTGGTGTCAGATCAGCATCTGAGAAGCCTAGGCCGTTATAAGTTGTCAAACTGGCCATGCAATCTTAAAATTGGTCAACATACGTCTCTTGAGGCACATGGGTTGTCTTCAGGAATTTCACCAGAGCTTTCGCATGTGCCTCAGAACGCAGCAACAATGCCAGCATGGAGATCTTGGAGGGAGTTTGCCCCAACTGTTCAACTACGTCGTAGTCACTCTTCTTTATTATTCTCAGGATCTCCTCCATTTCCTTCTTGGTGGTTTAGGGGATAGTTAGTGGTTGAGCCTTCATCTGGATAGGCTCTTCTTGAATACTTTTTCCTTAAATTTCAGCAGTAGGAGTATTGGTAGGGATAACAACAGGGGTTGTGTCATCTTTGTCAGTAGGAGCACTAGTAGATATGATTATTAGTACGGAGGTAACCTTGGGAACAGCCACGGGTCCAAAAACTGCCTTTGGAGGGGCAATTTCTGAAGAGAAGATTCTACCGCTATGGGTAATCTTACTGGTTCCGGCAATATTGCTAATGTTGGAGTCTTCTTCTTCGGAGCTTATTTCTTTGGTGGGCAGCCCATCTTGTTTGATACCATGGTAGTAGATGTCTCCACTGTAATTCCATGACACTGTTTTGTCTGATTCATACGGGACCGGCCCGGGCATTATGATTATAAGAGGAGTAGTTTTGGGAGCCGATGTAATCCTAACAGGTCTTTTGGGGACCCTGGAAGGATTGGCAGAGATGGTTATGATTGAAACGTCTTCAACAGGAACAACTGCAACATGAGCACTTTCAAACAGAATCTCTTGGTTGTCTATCAAGCGTTGAATGCCTATCTTCAACAAAGGGAAAACAGTTGGTGAGGATAAGTAAAAATGGCAGTCTTCATTACAGCCCGGGAATACACCAACTTTCAATAAGTTTATCTTAATGATCGGAAGCGGAGTCAAGAGTTCATCAACTGTGGTAACAAACAAATCTTCTTCGATAACATTGGTGTTGTGACCATGCCTAGGAATAGGAGCGGAAATGACGTTCGGTTTCTCGGGTGCATCAAACTTAATCTCTTTTGCATCTATAAGGTCTTGAATCTTGTTTTTCAGGGCCCAACAGTTGTTAGTGTCATGACCCGGACTTTCGAAATGATATGCGCATCTGGCATTTAGGTGGTAATGAGGGGACACAATGTTGGGGTTCTTTGGAGCTTCCTTTAAAGTTGCCAAATTAGATTTTAGAAGATGTGGTAAAACCTGGGCTAAAGTCATATTAATTCTGGTGAATTACCGGACTGGCCTTTCCACCCTCGGTTGGTTATTTCTTGGTTGATCAGATGTAGGCTTTAGGATCATAACAGCCCCTACCATTGGTCGGCGCTCAACTCTCCCTTGGTTCCTTTGTGGGTAAACAGCAGACACCTCTCTCTTCCCAGTGAAAGGCTTTCTCACAACTGTAGAGGCAGATGAATCCTTCTAAATCTTTCCACTTTTAATGCCAGCTTCCACCCTTTCTCCGGTTAGTATTAACTCAGTAAATCCAGCAGATGAGCTCCCAATCAAATGGTTGAAGTAAGGGCCCAATAGAGTGCCTAAGAACATATGCACCAACTCCCTTTTAGACAGAGGGGGTTTCACTCTCCCAGCTAGATCTCTCCATTTCTGTGTGTAATCCTTGAAACCCTCGTTTGAAGCCATAACCATACTCTGAAGTTGAGTACGGGTAGGTGCAAAATCTGCATTATACTGGTATTGCTTATAGAAAGTTGCGGCAAGATCTTCCCAGTTGTGGACGTCATCCCTTTCCAATTGGTAAAACCAATCGAGTTGTGTTCCAGATAGGCTATCTTGAAAACAATGCACCCAAAGGTCTTTATCAGCGGAGTGTGGCTGGATCTTTCTCACATATGATCGGAGGTGCATCTTAGGACATGACACCCCATCATATTTTGCAAACAACGGAACTTTGAACTTCGGTGGGATCACAATTCCTGACACTAGCCCCAAATCTTAAAAGTCTAGACCTGGCACCCTCTATATTTCCATAGCGTTCAGATGCTCTTCAAGATGTATGTACTTATCATCTGCGGGGGGATACTGTTCCTCGGAGTAGTCTTCCTCCTCCTCCTCAGATTTTGACGGTCTTACGTCAGAAAGATCCAACCCCATTCTTCTGATAAGGATCTGTGGGTCCACTTTTTTCAAGATAGTCTTTCGGGTACACAATTGGATTGGTTCTACCAGCTTGAGAGGGCTGACGTACATAATTGGGAGGATCTGGCTATTGCCTTCTACCGACAATATCAATATAATGCAGACTTAGAACCTATTCGTACTCAACTACAGAGTATGGGTATGGTTGCTAATGAGGGCTTTAAGGAGTATGCCCAGAAGTGGAGGGACCTGGCTGGAAGGGTGCAACCACCATTGTCTGAAAGAGAGCTTATTGATATGTTTTTGGGGACGCTGTCTGGTCCATTCTTTAATCACCTGATAGGGAGTTCATTGGCAGGGTTCACCGAATTAATCTTGAATGGTGAACGAGTTGAAGCTGACATTAAGAGTGGTAAGATTCAAAAAGATACATCTGCTTCTGCCGCTGTCAAAAAACATTTTCCAGCCAAGAAAGAGGTGTCAGCTGTTTATTCCCAAAAAGGTCGAGGAAGAGAAGAGCGCCGGCCAACGGTGGGGGCTGTAATGATCCAAAAGACTGCAGCTGATCAGCCTAGGAGTGATCAACCAAGAACCAACCAACAAAGAGGGGGAAGGCCTGCTAGGCAGTTCACCAAAATAAACATGACGCTTGCCCAGGTTCTCCCCCATCTCTTAAAGCTAAACCTTACAACCTTGAGAGATCCGCCATAAAATCCAAATACAACTTCTCCTTTTTATCATGCCAATGCTAAATGTGCCTATCATTCAGACGACATAGGGCACGACACCAACAACTGTTGGGCCCTCAAAAACAAGATCCAATATTTAATAGATGCCAAGGAGGTAGAATTCGACGCGCCCGAAAAGTCGAACGTGATTTCTGCCCCAATGCCAAAGCATGGTCCAATGTCCATGATATTGAAGAGGATCTGTATGTTGCTGCTATTGATGACTTAATGACCCCTTTGCCAGTGATCAAGATGAATCTGTTGAAAGCCAGGATTTTTCCAGGCTGTGAAAAAGATTTTTACTTTTGTTCGTCTCTATAATCCGACTGTCCGTTATTAAAGTTAGGCGTCCAACGCCTAATGGATAATCAAGAGATCCTCTTTCAGAAAACTCCGTTACTCCTGTTACTCCAATCAACAATATTGCTATAATTACCATTTTCGACAATCTTTCCAAGGTCTCTAAAAGACCTGTTAAGATTACACCTGATCCAAAGTTTATACCGCTGAAGATTACTATGCCGGGGCCTATCCCATATAAGTCCAACAAGACGATATCGTGGAATTATGGAGGAGAGATCTTCTACCACGGTGTTAAGCAGATTGAATCAGTCGAAGAGAATTCCGATGAAGAAACTCCTGACATAGGAAATATTGCGGGGACAAGTAAGATCACTCGTAGCAGAAGAATCTTCTCTCCAGAGATTGCTCCTCCAAGGGCAATCTTAGGACCCTCAAGTTCTCCTGTGCCAGTCAAGATATTTGCACGAAGTCCAGTGATTGAAGAAGTTGTTACTCCTGAATTTGTACCCTCTGCTGTTACTACTGATAAAGGTAAGGGGATCCAAGAAACGCCCGTCAGGACGAGGGCTCAGCCTTTGGTTATCCCCGAGACCACCCAAAAGTAAATGGAGGAGATTTTAAAGATAATTAAGAAGAGTGACTATGATGTCGTAGAACAATTGGGGCAAACCCCTTCAAAAATCTCCATGCTGGCCCTATTGCTCTATTCTGAGGCTCATGCCAAAGCCTTGATCAAATTCCTGAAGACGGCGCGCGTGCCTCAAAAAACTTCTGCAGATCAGTTTCAAGAGTGTGTAGCTATCCTTACCACCGATAATGGTCTTGGCTTCTCTAATGTCGATCTAACATCTAAGGGAAGAAAGCATAATGATGCGCTGCATGTTTCGGTGGAGTGCAGGGGAACCACACATGCCCACGTCCTGGTTGATACCGGGTCATCTTTAAATGTCCTACAAAAGAAAGAATTGGACAAACTAGACTGTGAAGGTTTGACCTTAAAGCCCAGTAATATCATTGTTAGAGCCTTCGAAGGTTCTAAGCGGATGGTTCACGGAGAGGTGGACATCCAAATTAAGGTGGGAACAGAAATTTTCAACTCTACATTTTATGTGATGGACATCCGTCCTTCATACTCTTGTTTGTTGGGAAGACCATGGATCCACAACATTGGGGCAGTCACTTCTTCTCTACACCAAATGCTCAAATACCCAGTTCAGGGTAAAATCATAACAGTCCATGGTGAGGAGGAGTATATGATAAGCCACCTTAACTCTTTCCACTATGTGGAGTTAGATGGGGAATTCATAGAAACACCTTTCCAACACTTTGAAGAGGTTTCTCTTGAAGTTGCGGCAGCTAAGACAATGACTTCTGTTCCTGCAGTTACCAAGCCAGTGTCCCGAATGTCATCCCTTAAAGATGCGAAGGCGGTGATCGAGGAAGGAGGAAGTACAGTGTGGGGTCAGCTACCAGATTTTCCTTTCAAGGCAGATAAGTTCAGTTTGGGTTTCACTGCTGCTAGTCAGAAGGCTATGCGTCGCTCCCGGGAGGGAGGACCACCATTAAAGATCACTCATCACGGAGTTAATTCTTTTGAAGATGTTGAAGAGGAAAGCAATTTTGAAGATTGGATTTTCCCGACCATTGAAGGAGGACTGAACTATTGGGAGGCGAAAGACTTCGTTCCCATTACTTTCATCAATCAATAATTTATCTTTCGAACATTTATGTTGGTCAGTAATAATTATTAAACAATTCGTACACTCTTTTGCCTTGTGCCTTACCCGGGGCATATAGGTCCATTTGTAAGGATTTTGATTCTTCATTTTCATATGCCATTTTTAATGAATCATGGACGTTTTCATCTATAAACTTTTGTGTTCATTTTCTTTCCTTTTACATTTTATTTTGTTTAAGGATGGCTATCCCTTACACACACCCACACTCAGAAAATGCAGGTACCCATCCACTCTGGATTCCATGGGTAACGATTCTGCTATGGCCTTCAGTGACTCTGAAGATCTGGTCAATCATGCCGAATACGAAGGTGATGAAGACTTTGAAGTTCCTGGAGAGTTGGCTAGACTTCTACAATAGGAAGAAAGGGCTATTCTGCCCCATGAAGAGTTGTTAGAGACTATTAACTTAGGTACTGCCGAAGACAGAAGAGAGGTTAAAGTGGGTGCCAACTTGAAGCCAAATGTCAAAGAGCGCTTAGTTCAACTGTTGAATGAATATGTTGAGATCTTCGCCTGGTCCTACGAAGACATTCCGTGACTCGACACAGATATTGTGGTTCACCGTCTCCCTACTAGAGAAGACTGTCCACCAATTAAACAGAAAGTCCGCCAAATGAGGCCCGATATGTCTGAAAAGATCAAAGCTGAAGTGATGAAACAGTTCAATGTCGGGTTTCTTGCTGTTAATTCCTATCCACAATGGGTTTCTAAGATTGTGCCAGTGCCTAAGAAACATGGCAAAGTTAGAATGTGTGTGGACTACAGAGATTTAAACAGGGCTATCCCTAAAGATGACTTTCCACTACCTCACATTGACATTTTGGTTGAGAATACAACTCAACATAAGGTATTTTCTTTCATGGATGGATTTTCGGGATACAACCAGATCAAAATGGCCCCCGAAGACATGGAGAAGACTAATTTTGTTACACACTGGGGTACCTTATTCTATAAAGTGATTCCATTCGGACTGAAGAATTCCGGGGCAACCTATCAGTGAGCCATGGTAGCTTTGTTTCATGACATGATAGCACCTTGGCCGTTTGCAATGTGGGGCATTGATATGATCGGCGAGATCAGACCCACGGCGTCTAACGGACATCGCTTCATCCTGGTAGCAATTGATTACTTTACAAAATGTGTTGAAGCAGCTTCCTACGCTACCGTAACCAAGAACGTCGTGGCACGGTTCATTCGGCACAACCTGATCTGTCGATACGGTATACCTGAGAGGATCATTACGGAGAATGGTACCAATCTCAACAACAAGATGATCACTGAGCTCTGCGAACAGTTCAAGATACAACATCATAACTCTTCTCCCTACCGGCCGAAGATGAATGGGGCTGTAGAAGCAGCGAATAAGAATATCAAAAAGATTGTGTAGAAGATGACAGTGACCTACAAAGATTGGCACGAAATGTTATCGTTCGCTCTTCATGGGTACCGTACCTCAGCAAAGACGTCAACAGGGGCAACTCCCTTTTCCTTGGTCTATGGCATGGAGGCAGTCTTGCCTATTGAAGTCCAGATACCCTCTCTCCGGATAATGAAGGATGCAGGTTTGAGCGAAGATGACTGGATCCAGACTCGACTTGATCAATTAAATCTAATCGATGAAAAGAGACTCACCGCTATTTGTCATGGTCAAACGTACCAAAAACGGATGATCAGGGCATTTAACAAGAAAGTCAGACGACAAGAGTATCAAGTCGGAGACCTGGTAATCAAGCGCATCATTCTTCCTCAAAGTGATCCCAGGGGAAAATGGACTCCTACGTACGAAGGGCCATTTGTAGTTAAACATATCTTCTCAGGAGGGGCTATGATTCTAACTACCATGGATGGTGATGACCTTCCTCACCCCGCCAATGCAGACATAGTAAAAAGATACTACGCATGAATTAAAGACCCGCTAGGTGGACACACCTAGGCAAAAATAAGGGCTTCCCGGCGAACCAAAAGGGTTCGGGAAAAAATAAGGGATGAAATGAAAAAAATCTGTACACCCGGCAAGTCGAAAACCTGAAAAGGCGGCTTGGGCAAAAATGGGTATCCCGGTGGACTGAAAACCCGAAAGGGCGGTCCAGGAAAAAGTTAGGGATTAAAGAGTAATACTATGTCTCATTGGATCACCTTGCATCCAGAATTCGGTATCAACTATCAGGTTCAGACGGCATCGATCAATCAGCTTCATCTTCAACTAAGCAGTCAAGTGATGAGACGCTTGAAGACATAAAGGCGATAGCAGAGTTGAAACCCAGTGGGATTATTTTTCACATAGCTGTTTTGTTTTCTGCTCACAAAATTGTATAAACTCTATGTTGATTCAGCGGCGTTCTCTTACTAGGACGCCAGCCTCTTGTACAAAACGCCTATTTACAGGCAAATTCCAAAAATCAATACAAACTCACTTTTCCAAACAAATTGCCAATTATTTTTCCTTTTTCTGTTTTGTTTTGCGAAGAACGTCCAATGTTCATTTTTGATATATGCATTTGACACTAATTGCTAACTCATAAATATTTGCATATGAAACAAAGGACTAATTACAGGTGACATCAGAAACAGGGGAAATAATGAGTTGTCCAAGCGATCTAGTTGCTCAGTCCACCAAGGTACCAAGGTAAGTTCGACCGAAGAATGTAACCAAGATACCTCCACTCCCCGCAGAGTAAGACAGGGTTCAACAGTACTCTCCTCCGAACAGAGTTGGTCCCCTATAAGCCCTATAAAGGCACAGTATCTCCAGCAAGTCAGCGACGCTCTTCCCCAAGCAGAGTTAGTCTACTGTCATCCTTAAGGAGGTTGGGTATCCCCAGAAGATCTCAACATTCCCCAGCGGAGTATACAGATATTCCTCAACAAGCATCCCCGGCAGTCTTGATCTAAGATTGTTCCCCGACGGAATACAGACACCCCAGTGGAGCCACTTCCCCAGTACAGTCTTTAAAAATTTCCCCAGGAAAGTTGAATCAATCTCCCCAGTAGATTCTGGAAGCTTATCCCTAGTAGATTTTGGAAGCTTATCCCCTGCAGAATACGAAAGCATCTCCCCGACTTTATTCAAAGGTTATTCCCCACCAGAGCTTATAACTGGGTTATCCTCAGCTAATTACCACGGAAAGATCGTCCTCGGCGAAGTTCTTCCTATCCCCTAGCGGAGTTCATCAATTCCCCAACATAACTTATCAATGGTATCCCCAGCGGAGTTATCATCAAACCTCAGCGAAGTATCTCTCCCCACAGAGTATTTCCCTGCAGAGTAATCTCTTCAACAAGTTTATTCCCCAACGGAGTCGTCTTCTCCTACCGGTTTATTCTTGCAACCATCATCCCCAGCGGAAATGAAGAATCCTACTCTTCAAACATCAGCCCAGGATTCAACAAACTTCCCGGCATCCGTCAAGGATTTATTTTCCTAGGCGAAAATACATTCATAAACATCACATCTTCATACATTATAGCATGCATACGCATCATACAACACAAATCTCATTTATTTTTGAGAACATCTTAAAAACATGCAGTTCATGCATCATGACATTACATACAACTGATGTTTTGCCTTTTCAGGAAAAAGGTCAATCTAAAGATGATTACTATCAACTGTCGCAATTCCAGATTCGACTCCTGTATCTAGCCAGGGCATGTCTGTAGACGACCAGTTCCGGATTCGATTCCTGTATCTAGCCATGGCATATCTGTGAGTAATTGATTGTAGATTCGATACCTGTATCTAGCCAGGGCACATCTGCATGAAGAGTTTAGAGATTCAATTCCTGTATCCAGCCAAGGCATATCTGTAGACGACCAATTCCAGATTCGATTCCTGTATCTAGCCAGGGCATATATGTGAATAACTGATTGTGGATTCAACACCTGTATCTAGCCAGGGCACATCTGCATGAAGAGTTTAGAGATTCGACACCTGTATCCAGCCAGGGCATATCTGTAGACGACCAGTTCCGGATTCAATTCCTGTATCTAGTCTGGGCATATCTGTGAGTAATTGATTGTAGATTTGATACCTGTATCTAGCCAGGGCACATCTGCATGAAGAGTTTAGAGATTCGATTCCTGTATCCAGCCAGGGCATATCTGTAGATGACCAATTCCAGATTCGATTCCTGTATCTAGCCAGGGCATATCTGTGAGTAACTGATTGTAGATTCGATACCTGTATCCAGCCAAGGCATGTCTGCATGAAGAGTTTAGAGATTCAATTCCTGTATCCAGCCAGGGCATATCTGTAGACGACCAATTCCAAATTTGATTCCTGTATCTAGCTAAGGCATATCTGTGAGTAACTGATTGTAGATTCGACACCTGTATCTAGCCAGGGCACATCTGCATGAAGAGTTTAGAGATTCGATTCCTATATCCAGCCAGGGCATATCTGTAGACGACCAATTCCAGATTCGATTCTTGTATCTAGCCAGGGCACATCTGCATGAAGAGTTTAGAGATTCGACACCTGTATCCAGCCAGGGCATATCTGTAGACGACCAGTTCCGGATTCGATACCTGTATCTAGCCAGGGCATATCTGTGAGTGATTGATTGTAGATTCGATACCTGTATCCAGCCAGGGCATATCTACATGAAGAGTTTAGAGATTCGATACCTGTATCCAGCCAGGGCATATCTGTAGACGACCAATTCCAGATTCGATTCCTGTATCTAGCCAGGGCATATTTGTGAGCAATTGATTGTGGACTCGATACCTGTATCTAGCCAGGGCATATCTGCATGAAGAGTTTGAAGTTCCAGATTCGATACCTGTATCTAGCCAAGGCATGTCTGTGAGCATTTAATTGTAGATTCGATACCTGTATCTAGCCAGGGCATATCTGCATAAAGAGTTCAAAGATCAACACCTGTAACAGGCCAGGAAATTATCTTTCTTTCTCAAAGTACGCAAGTTCTCGCTAAGGAATCTCTTACGCGATCGACACCCCCGATGGCATCTTTAAGCCCATCTCCACAACTATCCATCACATTTCCAAATGGCATCTATAAGCCCATTCCCGACAAGGGTCTGTCACATCCAGATGGCATCTATAAGCCCATCCACCTACCAATAGTCTCCAAATGGAATCTATAAGCCCATTCCCGACAAGGTTCTGTCACATTTTCAGATGGCATCTATAAGCCCATCCTCCCATCCATCATATCTCCAAATGGCATCTATAAGCCCATTCCCGCCATCACATTGCTGATATTCTACTATGCGAGTGCAAATTTCTGGGCACTTTAGTGTTCAATCATCTTCCACCTTCGGATCACGAAAGACACGCAAGCCAATCTGCATCCTCAGGTCTAAGAAGATTGAACAGGGGCAACTGTTGTACCCCAAAATTTGCCCTCCGATATTCTTCAAAGTTTTTGACAAGCATCATCTCAATTTGCTCAAGTCTACTCAAGGGTTGCATAGTCAGACATCCTCTTAAGCCAGTCAAAATTAGGGTTTTGGTTCTTGCAAGGAAGTTGAGGTTTTCAAGGGCTCAATCAAGTCCCATAGGCCTATATACATTGTCAAGCATCTACATGCCAAGTTTCAAGACTCACAGCATCAAGTTGCACAGTCAAAAGCCCTAATTGCTTCACAATCAACTGTAGGGGTAAAATGGTCATTTTACAGTCAAAAGTCAAGATTTTTGGTCAACATCTTATTTTGAAGGCACAATCATCATTTTATCAAGTTTTGATCATGATTCCCCAAGCATGGCTCAAAAATCATCAAGATGCAAAAGTTTCCATTTTTGGACAGCTGAAAAGTCAACTGTAACTTGACCAACGCATTACTTTTTCATAGTTCATCATAAAAATCCCATCCAATGCTCATTTTGAATGGGATGACATTTCCTACAACTCATCTTCAAATTACAAGTCCAAGAAATGCTCTCACAAAAATTTATCAATTTCTACATTATAGGTCACTTTCAAAAGTCAACAAAAAGGCACTTTAAATCGAAGACCATAACTTGAGATTGGTAAATCAAAATGACATGGGACCAAAGGCATTGGTTAGAGGACTTCAAGACCTTTCCAAAATGTCCAATAACATGTTCATAGGATCAAAATTGAGCAAGATATGCATTGGATAAGTTGGGAAAGTTTTGGGAATTTGCAAAAGTCAATTTTGCCTAAAACACTTTGTTTTTGCTAATGGGCCCCAAAATCCTTCTTGAATCTTTACCCAAGGCTTATGCACGACCCATTGGGATTAATTTGAATTATTTTCTTATTTTTATTAATTATTTGGATTTTTAATTGATTAATAATTCATTTAATTAATTTAATTGTAGGAAAATGCCAAGATATGTTTTTCAAATCTTTTGTGGAGCAAATAAACTCAACACATGCTGGAGATTTCGTTTGCCAATCAAAGAGACAAGAATCACCCAATTTGGCAAGGGTTTTTCAATCAAAGAGATTGAAAAATATTTGATTGAAAATCAAAGATGCAAAACATTATTCCATGGATCTTTGACCTAGTTTGCACCCTAATTCCATTCCAATACAAATACTGAAGCAAACCCTAAAGCCTTGAACGTGCAAGCTGCTGCAAAAAACACCATTACCATATTGAAAAAAGCCAAGAAATTTGTAAACTGAATTCAACCTTCCAGGCCAATTCAAAGCCCTTTCTTGATTCCAATACATTGCTGGGACACTCAGGAACGCATTGCAATCAAAATCAAGTGTTAACACCCAAGGAATCCTAAGAACAGTCGTACGGTTTGCCCATTCTTTTCCATAATCGAAACTCACTTTTTATGCATCCTTAACATGATATAATTGTTGCTTTGCATTGCTATGACCTTTCTGAAGCTGATGGTATAGGTGAATTGAGGTATAGAGCCTTAAATCAAAAGACACCATTGGAGAAATCTAGGGTTTCAAAGCTTTGATTTTAGGGCTTTGCTGCACAAGTAAAATCAGGACCAATGATACCCATGGTTGAACTCAGAAGGACAAGACGAACTTAAACCAACCCTCGCGCCCTATTTATATAGCCTAGGGAGCTAGTTGCTATTTTTGGTCGTTTCACTTTGTGGGGGTTAAAAACCCCCGCTATCTGTTCTGTTTTGTTGCAGGAAAATGAAGAAGACGGTGAGCTGGCAATATGCTAGTGGGTCATTCAAATAAAATGGCGCGCGCGTGCTTTACAGTATAGGCGTTGGTTTTCACATATTATCATTGTCTATTATTATATTAACAAATGCAATGCAGTGGCCTGGTGGTTGGTGAGGTGTTTGTTCATCATTGGGACCTGGGTTCGATTCCCAGGTCCCCCAAACCTTTATTCATATTTTTTCTAACAAGTTCCCATGCAGCTTCCTAAACGCGTTCCACCATGCGCCCTAGGCATCCATGTGCCATGTGTCTTCAAGCAGTGATCCAAAGGCCAAAAGAAGGGGAACACCATGCTATCTGGTCAATGCACACGCAGATGATTGCAAAAGTCAAACATGCTTAATTCTTAATGGGCCTAAATTTCCAGAACAAAACCTCCCATGGGTCCAACACCCCCCCTGGTTTACTATCTTTTATTTATTTATTTATTTTCTTTCTCCTTTTAATTCTTTTAACTAATTATTATTATTATTATTATTATTAACTAACAAATTAATTTTCATGATAAATTCAGACTATTAAAATATTTATATTATTATTATTATTAAATTTCACCTTAATTGTTATTTTTGTAAATAAAATACTAACCAATTAATTAGTTTAATTAGTTAATTTTAATCTTTTTTCATAATAAATAAAATAGGTTAGAATTAGGGTTTTTTTTCTTGACTTTTAACTTCTTTTCTTTTTATTTTCATTAAAAACTTAAAAAACACAAAAAAACATTTTTTCTTTTTAATTAAATAATTATTTAGTTATTAGGTTTAATTTCTTAATTAATTGCAAAAAGGGACAAATTCTATTCTTTTCTCAAAAAGGGTCAAAACCCTAAGGACATTCCAATTTAATTTCTTTCGCGCATTATTCTTATTTTGATTATTTATGTATCTGCTCAGAGGATGTAATAGTTAATTAGGGTTTATCGCTTTCTTTTACTTTTCCGCACTTATTTCAAAAACGGGTTATGTTTTTGGCGATGTATAGACCCGCGCCTTGTAATAGCGTAGATTTACCTTTCCGCACTTTATTTTCCGCACTCTTAACTATTAATTATGCATGACAAGATTGCCTGAAAATTAAAAACAACTCGTAGATCACCAAATAACATGTACAAGACAATTTAACTGAAACAACACACATGCACATGCCACTCCTAGGGTACGCCTCACTCGTTGCCTCGAACGTGGTCGTCAAGTATAGGGTGTTTTAGAGGTCGCCCTCCTGTCTAAAGATCCAGTTGCCTCGAAACGGTTGCCTCGGATGAAAAGGATCTAGGAAATTAGGGTTACTTCTAAGGTGTCCTACTATTGCTTCGGTGACCACATTGTCCCTATAATCGAATTGACCTGAATACCTCTAACGATGGTGCTACCTACCTCTCAATGTTGGGATGGCACTATCTAAAGGACTCTTACACAGCCTAATTCCTTAGAGTAGGTAGATTCTCGTGGGTACTTGCTCTTTCAAACAAACAAAACAATTTTTCACACTGACACTTTCAAAAAGTTTTCAAACAAATTTTTCATACACTCTTGAGGACAGATACAAGAGTTACTTAGAAATTTTTCAAACGAAACTTTTTCAAAACCCACACACACTTGAAAAGAAAACATCTTTTGAAAACATAAGAGCAAGTACCTAAGAGCCCATGGATAACCATGGATAGAAAGGGTGCTAACACCTTCCCTTTCTATAAATCTACCTCCCGAACCGAGAAACATTCTCAAAGAAGGAATTTTGCTGTGCTTTTGTCCTTTCCATGTTGGAGAACATAAAAGACGGTGGCGACTCTTGCTTACCGCGACATTTCGCGAACCAGCATTAAAAACAGTCAATTCTATTTTCCACCGATCACAAATGGAATGATGACTGTCAAGTCGCTTTTGATAAAATCAAGGAGTATTTGCTAGAACCTCCTATCTTAATGCCACCCTTCGAAGGAAGGCCGCTAATCATGTATCTGACTGTTTTGGATAACTCAATGGGGTGCGTATTGGGCCAACATGACGAGTCTGGTCGAAAAGAGCATGCCATTTATTACCTTAGCAAAACGTTTACCGACTGTGAGACTCACTACTCACTGCTCGAGAAAACTTGCTACGCTTTGGTATGGGCTGCTCGCCAGCTAAGGCAGTATACGTTGACACATACCACTTTGCTGATTTCTAAAATGGATCCGACCAAGTACATCTTCGAAAAACCTGCTTTATCTGGAAGAATCGCTAGATGGAAAATGATCCTGACTGAGTATGATATCCAGTACACAACCCAAAAAGCTATAAAGGGGAGTGTACTAGCTGACCATCTAGCTCATCAAGCTGTCGAAGATTACCAATCCATGAAGTTTGACTTCCCCGATGAAGACATTTAGACATTGGACAACATTGAAGGTAACGGACCGTATGACGGACCTGAACAAGGATCCCGATGGACCCTGTACTTTGATGGTGCTTCGAATGCACTTGGCAACGGTATCGGCGCGGTACTTATCTCTCCAGAAGGTTGCCATACACCTTTCACCGCTAGACTCTGCTTCAGCTGCACCAACAATATGGCTGAGTACGAAGCTTGTATCTTTGGGCTCAAGGCTGCGATTGACATAAGAATCAAATCTTTGGTTGTGTTTGGAGACTCAGCTTTGGTTATCAGTCAAATCAAAGGAGAGTGGGACACTAAACATCCTAATCTCATCCCATACAAAGAACATGTCCTGACATTATTACCTCATTTCGAGCAGATTACCTTCGAGCACTTCCCGCGAGAAGAAAATCAGCTAGCGAATGCTCTAGCTACAATGTCTTCCATGTTTAAACTTAACTGGGATAATAAGCCTCCCCAAATCACCATTGAGCGGATGTACGAACCTGCACATTGTCACGAGATTAATACCGAAGAACTAGTGGATCAACCCTGGTTTCACGAAATCAAAAGGTATCTCAAGACTCGAGAATATCCTGAAGGAGCTTCAGTCAACGACAAAAAGTTCCTAAAGAGATTTGCTACCAAGTTCTTCCTGAGCAATGGTATCCTATACAAGCACAACCATGATTGTGTTCTGCTTCGTTGTGTGGACAAGGTTGAAGCTGAGAAGATCATGACTGAACTACATAGTGGCACATTTGGCACCCACTTGAGCGGACATACGATGGCTAAGAAAATCCTAAGGGTAGGCTACTACTGGTCTACCATGGAAGTTGACTATCATGAATACACCTACACTTGTCACAAATGCCAAGTCTATACGGACAAGGTGCATATTCCTTCGGTTCCTCTCAATGTCCTGAAAACTCCTTGGCCATTCGCAATGTGGGGTATTGACATGATTGGAGAGATCAAGCCAACACCATCCAATGGACACCGATTCATCCTGGTGGCCATTGATTACTTTACCAAGTGGGTCGAAGCAACTTCTTTCTCCTCTATTACAAAGAATGTGGTTGCCCGCTTCATCAAGAAGAATCTCATATATCGGTATGGTATCCCCGACTGCATCATTACGGACAACGGTACAAACCTGAACAACACTATGATCACCACTATGTGCGAGCAGTTCAAGATTCAACATCATAATTCATCTCCCTATCTGCCAAAGATGAACAATGTTGTCGAAGCTGCGAACAAAAATATCAAGAAGATCATTCAAAAGATGACAGTCACCTATAAGGACTGGCATGAGATGTTATCGTTTGCTCTGCATGAATACCATACCACGGCGCGTACTTCAACTGGGGCAACCCCCTTTTCCTTGGTATATGGAATGGAAGCTGTTTTGCCTATGGAGGTTCAGATTCCTTCCTTGAGAATCATGAAGGATGTTGGTTTAAGTGAAGACGATTGGATTCAGACTCGGCTTGATCAACTTAACTTGATTGAAGAGAAGCGACTTACTGTTGTTTGTCATGGTCAGACGTATCAAAAACGGATGATCAAGGCTTTCAACAAAAAAGTCAGGCGCCAGATATATCAAGTCGGAGATCTTGTAATCAAGAGGATCATCTTGCCGCAAAGTGATCCCAGGGGCAAGTGGACTCCTACTTACGAAGGGCCATTTATGATCAAAAACATTTTTTCTGGTGGGGCTATGATTCTAACCACCATGGATGGCGACAACCTGCCGCACCCTGCGAACGCAGACATAGTTAAAAAATACTACACATAAAAGACCCAACAAGTTGAAAACCCGAAAGAGCGACTTGGGCAAAAATGGGAATCTCGGTGAATCGAAAACCCGAAAGGTCGGTTCAGGCAAAAATTAGGGATAAACAAAAAAAATCTGTACACCCGGCAAGTTGAAAACCCGAAAGGGCAACTTGGGCAAAAAAGGGTTTCCCGGTGGATCGAAAACCCGAAAGGGCGGTCCAGGCAACAGTTAGGTAATTAAAGCGTATGACTATGTCTCGTCGGATCACTTTAAGGACAATCTCTTCAAGATCAAGCTCTAGGTTTCTAATCAATCCAATCATCTACAGAAGAAGCGACGAATGGACGAGATACTCAAAGTTGGGAAGGCTATAGCAGAATGGGAACCCCATGGAATTGTTACACATAGCCATCTTTCTTTGTATAAATTTTTTCTCAATTTTTATGACAACATTCTCTTGCTAGGATGTCTGTTTCCTTTGTACAAAATACTTACACAAAGTTAATACAAAGATATTTCAAAGTGCAGAAAATTGTTTGCCATTTCTTTCTTTTTACACTTGTGTTTTATTTGAAAACGTCCAATGATTTATTAAATGAACATATGCATTTGAATATAATCACTGCTTACAAATAAAACATAATGAGAAAGAATAATTACTGATAGGATGAGAATATAGGAAAGTGTCTTTAGGCTATTCCAGGAGGAATACCTTGCAATACATCATCTAGATTCTCGGCGGAATTAAAGCCTTGAAATGCATATCCCCAGCGGAGTTAAGTTTCAAGAATCCCCATCGGAGTTGAGTTTTCAAACTCCCAATCCCCAGCGGAGCAAAACTTTGAACTGCAAACCCTCAGTGAAGATGAAACTATCTTCCCCACACGGAGCCAAACCTTCAGCCTTTGAACACTAGTGGAGACCATCCAGTTTCCCCCATTTTCCCTGGAAAGTTGCTTTAAAACCAGATAATTCCACAGAGAGTTATTCTTCCCCAGTGAAGTCGCCGATCAAATCAGCGCGTCATTAAGACCCCTAGCGGAAAGGAAATTTTGATCTACCAATCCCCAGCGGAAACCATTTAGTTTTTCCCCGATGCCCCCAACAGAACGAAGATCCTCACTTTTTGAAGTCCCTAGTAGATTGGCATACAACCCAAACTCCTGATCTCCCCAGCGGTATAGCTTCTCCCTACAGAGGTTGTCAAAGATCTTGAATCTCCAACAGTGGTCATGGATTTATTTTCCCCGACAGCAGTCCGAGATTTTATTATCTCCAGCTATCCAGGATTTATTTTCCTCAGCAAAATAGCTAATCAGCTTACACGCGCATACATTACATTCATAAATCATGAGCATTGACAAAACACATATATTGCATCATAAATTTCATGCAACATAACTTTGTGTTTCAGCTAACATTCTACCCTTTTCAGGATGAAATTAATAGCTACCTAAAACAGGTATTCAAAGCTCGGAAAACGGCTTAGAGATGCTCCAGACACAAATGCTTTTCTATTTGTTTATTCAAATTAAGGGGCAGATTCTTGTTCTAATTATGAAGCCTGGATTCGACCAGATAATACCTTGATTATACTGAAGCCCGGAGATCGACCAGAAAATAGTTGAATCCCCTGCAAATTATTCTGAAGACTGGACGTTGACCAGATAGAAAGAAAAGTATTGTGAAGCCTGGACATTGACCAGATAGCAATACAACACTGTGAAACCTGGATGTTGACCAGATAACAGTAAGGTATACTGTGAAACTTGGACGTTGACCAAATAGCAGTTTACTCGACCAATTACTTTGAAGCCCGGATTGAACCGGATATTAGTAGGCCCCAGAATCAAAAAGGGAAACCCGGATGATTGACCGGATAACCGTTTGATATTCTTCTGAAGACTGGATGTTGACCAGATAGGAAGTAAAGTATCGTGAAGCCTAGACGTTGACCAGATAGCAATACGAGACTGTGAAGACTGGATGTTGACCAGATAGAAGTTCACTGTCACCTCCTCAACTAAGAGATGACTCCCCGGTAGAATAACAGACGACTGAAGTTCTATTTCTACCACGACAGAGACCAGCATTCCCTAGTATAGTCCTCCTCAACAACAGGTGTACGGGCTCTCGCAAAGGAATCTCTTATGCGATCAATTTTCTTGGATAGCATCTTTTAAGCCCATCTCCGACAAGATTCTGTCACACCTTTCCAAATGGCATCTTTAAGCCCATTTCCTTAATTACTCTGACGACTGCAAATTTACGGGCACTCTAGTGTCCAATCCTCTTTTACCTTTGAGTTACGAAAGACAAACTCGCCAATCTAACTCTTCAGGTTCAAGAAGATTGAACAGGGGAAGATTTTGTACCCCAAAATTTTCCCTCTCATTTTATCAATATTTTTCATCACAAGACTCTTTGAACTCAAGATCAAGCTAGGTTTTGCTCTGCTCAAGACATCTTTCTTACACTGTTGACCTAAATTAGGGTTTGAGTTTTCACAAGGATTTTTGGACTTCTAATGCTCAAAGTGACTTTCATGCTTCATATTGGACTTATGAGATCGCTCATACCAAGTTTCAAGCCTTGAATCAAATTTTTGCTCCGTCAATTGGACAGTTGACCTAGAAATCAATTGTATTAGGGAAAAAGTCAATTGTGGCCAATTTACAGTCAAATCTCATAAATTTTGATCCACATCAACATTATAAGCTCATATGAACCATTTGATCCCGTTTGGATCATAACTCCTCAAGAAACTTGATCAGATCACCAAAAGGGCAAAATGGTCATTTTTAGGGTTTTGACTGCAGAAGGGCAATATCTGACTTTTGACCTAGCCAATGGCAAATTGGGTTCAAGCATAGATTCAAGGACTCAAGGGCATAATCTTGACCTATTCACAAGGTTCAAAAGATCTCAATTGCATTGAATTGACAGATGAATTTTTCAGTCAATTGATCAAAATTTGACTATACACTGAAAAGTCAAACTTTGACTTTTTGGTCAAAATCAAGTGCCAAGGGTCATTTTTCATCAAGATGTGTCAAAACATGAAACTTGTTCATCAAGAAACCCAATTTTGCAAATTAGGGTTTAAGATTGAAAATTTTCATAACTTAGAATTTTTCTAAGTTATAAAATTTTCTTAATTTTTCCCAACTTTGCCCAACATTTTCACCTTGATGCAATTGGATTAAAACAAATATTCCAAAATTAGAGTTGTAGTCCCCCACAAAATCTACAACTTTTATTCACAAAGTTTTCCCAAAAGAAGCTTGAATCTCAAGTTATGATTTTTGAAACAAGGGTCCATGAAACTTTTAACTTAGTGAAATTTTGCCCTAGTTTAGGCAGGATTTTGACCTATCTTCATGGCAATTTTTCACCTAGTTCCACTTGGAATCTAAAAATTCATTTCAAATATGGATTGTAGAGCATGTTACAAGCTTTCTAAAATTTCCAATAACTCTCCAAAATCATTTGTGGTTAGCGAGAATCGTAGGCTTGAAGTTGGCAAAAACTCACTTTTGATCCATGGCATTTTCATGTTGATACAAGTTGCAAACTCTAATCAGCCTTGTTTATACTTGATTACAGGTCTCAAAACCCTACCATACTCAATAATTAAATGCAAATCCATTGGTCTAAGGCTTTTTTTTGGTCATGGGAGGATTACACAAAGAATTAATCCTAAAATAACAAAAAGGCAACATTGCCATTTTTGTCAAAATTGCTTTATGTCAACCCACATCTCTTGAGCCTTGAACAAGATCTGGTACAGCATACAATATCCACCAATTGAGGGGGCCAAGATCACAAACTACCAACTGATAGATAGCCTGTACAGGCCTGTCTTGCATCATTGCTTGCTTTTGCTTAAAATACAAGAAACTTGTCAAATACACCACATCTTGAACATCTGAGAGAACCAACTCTTGCAAGCTTTTGAGACAAGTTTCACACATTGCATTGAACCTGAAACACGGGCCTTTGAGTCCTCAAGCCTTCCAAAATACAAAATCACCTTCCTCTTGCAAAACAGGGCAGTTTCTGCACTTGGACTTCCATAGCAAAAACCCCTCGTGCGTTTTGCCTCAAACTTGTTCAAACACCTTCCATATAACCTATCCAAGCTATCCCAACCATTAGGCAGTGACTGTAACTCCATTTTCAAGCTTCACCATTTCTGTTTTCAGCTTGTGCAGGTTGAGTTCTACAAGCTTGTTCAAGCACATTCAAGGCAAACTAGGCATTGGGAAAGGTCAGAGGAAGTTCAAGCAAGCTCCCAAACACCTCAGGCCTCACTAAAAAGCTCCACATTTCCATACATGATTTCAACTGAAACAGGTTTTTATCAACTTCTTATCTCTCTATTTAGGAATCATTAGGCTTAGGTTTGTGAATAAAAAATGTAGTACTCATAGCCATGAAGCTGTACATATGCTCAGTTTTCATTTAAGTTAAACGTGTTAAGAGAATTTGATTCATGAACTTCCTGAAAAAATTAGGTTAGAATTTAGGGCCAAAGAAGTTCTCTCTGGTCTTTGAGAGTTAGAATGAGTTCTTTACATGGTTGGATTCGTCTTAAAAAATGCTACAACTTTGATGTTATGAGTTTTTGCATTATGGCACGTATGCAGGTTCTCCAATTTGAATCAGGCGCATGCGTTTTTGGTTGACAAAGGTTGAAGATGAAGTCAGTGGGTTGGGCTTGGTTCTGGCCTTATTTTTTACACCCCCATCATTGCTGACTGCACCCCCTGGCCAATTTCTTCATATTTTTGTATTTTTCCATTTATTTTTCATTTATGATTTTATTTTATATTTTCTAAACATAAAAAATACCTAAAAATTTTTTCATAAATTTTCACATCTTATTTTATTATTTTATTATTTTTTTAAACATAAAAATAATTATTATTTGGTATACACCTTTATTTTCTTTAATAAAAACTTATAAACATTATAGAAATATTATATATTTTATTTTTATTATTCATACATATAAAATAAAATTTTTTTTCATATGTTTTATTTTTTTAATATTTGTATTTATTTTGTTGTACATAAAATAAATAATATAGTATATATTATCTTAAAACAAAAAACTAGGGTTTCCACCCTTATTAAAAATAATATTTTTCTAATATATTTTCATTTTTTGACATTTGTACATATTTCATTCATTTTTATTTTTGTATATAATTAATATATATATATATATATATATATATATATATATATATATATATATATATATATATATATATATATATATATATATATATATATATATATATATATATATATATATATATATATATATATATATATATATATATATATATATATATATATATATATATATATATATATATATATATATATATATATATATATATATATATATATATATATATATATATATATATATATATATATATATATATATATATATATATATATATATATATATATATATATATATATATATACATACTTTCTTAAAAGAAAATTAGGGTTTTACCCTTAATAAATAAAATATAATAATCTTTTATTTCTTTTTTATATATACATTAAATTTTTTTTTTACATACATAAAAAATAAACAAAAACATTTTGTGCATATTCATAATATTTTGCATACTTATATTTAAATTGTTTAATTATTTCCAATTTATTTATTTGTACCATTTATTCAATTTGGATGTAATAGTAAATATTAGAGTTTTAATTTCTTGCAAAATAATCCTCATTCAAAAATTGTATCCCTCTTCCCATATCAAATGTTGTAATAGTGTAGATTTATTTCGCGCACTTTATGCTTACAAATATGCCATGATAGAGATTAGGGTTTGTATGCAAGAAATTTAAAATCAAACAAATAGCGTGACTAATACAAAGACAAAAAGCATGTAAATTGACAACACAATGCACACATGCATCCCTAGGGTTTCATCCACTTGTTGCCTTTAAAATGGCCATGTTATGCATGTTGAGTATCTTGGTAAAACAAAAACAAAACAAAAGATCATAGTCCCTCAATGACGCTATCTTGGTTGCCTATACAAAATGATCTAGTTCCTCAAAAATTTGCAAAAGATACTTAGCACAATTGCTATCATGGTCCATACGATGACCCGCGCCTGTCCCGTTTAACATCCAAATACAAGGTTGTTTACCAAATACAATGGTAAAACAAAACTATTAACAAAGGGTTAAAAACGTATAGGAAAGATCTTTGAGTAAAATAGGGTAGACAACTCTTAGTTAATTGATCAAAACTTACAAAACATCCTTGCTATTTTCAAACACACCTCACAACATAATTCCAAAAAACAAACTTTCAAACATTGAAATATCTTTTCAAAAGACAAACACCTTTGTATATATTCAAACAAGAATCATTACAAAGGTTTCCTAGACAAAGCCTCTTTTTCAAAGCATTTTCAAAAAAACACACACACAAAGCACCATTTCAAACAATTGAAAAGCAAAAGCAAGTGATCTAAACAAGTAACTAAGAGCCCATGGAAAACCATGGATGAAAATGGTGCTAGCACCTTCCCTTTTCATAATCTACCCTCTGAACCCAAGAAAACATCTCAAAGGTCTTTCCTGTGCTTTTTGACCTTTCCTTTGGATAAAATAAAAAGTCAGTGGCGACTCTTGCTAAACCGAAACATTTGCAAACACAAACGCAAAACCTCAAGTCAGTTCTCCCACCGTATCACACTAATACTTCAAGAGGACATAATTCAATTTGGGTGATTGTTGATAGGTTTATGAAGTTAGCTCATTTTATTCCTATTAACATCAGTTTTCCAATGCCGAAGTTGGCCGAGATTTATGTTAGTGTAATTGTGAAACTGCATGATGTTCCTTTGTGCATTGTGTCAGATAGAGATCCAAGATTTACTTCTAATTTTTGGAAGAGTTTGCAAGAAGCGTTGGGTTCTAAGTTGAGGTTGAGTTCAGCGTGTCATCCTCAGACAGATGGTCAAACTGAACGGACGATTCAATCATTGGAAGACTTGTTGAGGGCATGTGTTCTCGAGCAGGGAGGTTCGTGGGATACTTATCTTCCATTGATAGAGTTCACATATAACAATAGTTACCATTCTAGTATTGGGATGGAACCTTTTGAAGGGTTGTATGGTCTAAGATGTAGAACTCCGTTATGTTGGTATGAATCTGGTGAGAGTGTACTACTTGGACCTGAACTTGTTCGTGAGACTACTGAGAAGGTGAATTTGATTCGAGAAAAGATGAAAGCTTCAGAGTAGACAAAAGAGTTATCATGACAAGCGAAGGAAGGATTTAGAGTTCCAAGCCGGTGATCATGTGTTTTTGAGAGTTACACTTGTGACTGGTGTTGGACGAGCCTTAAAGTCTAAGAAGCTCACTTCTCGTTTTATTGGACCGTATCAGATTTCAGAGAGAGTGGGGAATGTTGCTTATAGAGTGGCTTTACCGCCTAATCTTTCGAATTTGCATGATGTGTTTCATGCGTCGCAACTTCGGAAGTATATTTCAGATCCATCTCATGTGATTCATATGGACGATGTGCAAGTACAGGATAATCTTATGGTGGAGACGATGCCTGTACGGATCGCCGATCGTGAAATGAAGACTCTGAGGGGCAAAGAGATTGCCTTGGTTAAAGTGGTTTGGCTAGGAGCTGCTGGTGAAAGCATGACTTGGGAATTGGAGAGCAAGATGCGAGACTCCTATCCTGAATTGTTTGATTGAGGTAAATTTTCGAGGACGAAAATATTCTAAGTGGGGAGAGTTGTAACGCCCGTAATTTAATTAATTATTTAATTAAATTATTTTTGGAATATTTGTGAAGAAGTGTTATTAAATTGGATTTATTTTATTAAATGGAGAAATAATGATATATTTGAGGTATTATATTATTACGTGAAATAATGTTAGAAGCTAATATTATTTAATGTGGGCCTATATGGTGTGAGTGGAAGTAATAAGGGGGTGTAGGTTTTGGGACCGTTAAGGAATAATATAATAATATTAGGTTATTTTATTATTTGTGAGAAGAATAGAAGGAGGAAGCAGTAAGAAGAGAAAATAAGGATTGCGAAGAACGTGAAGCTGCTGGAAAAAGAAGGAGATGGCAAGAACGAAGGATTCAACCCGGAATTGTAGAGCGACCTTCGATCCAAGGTAAGGGTGGGGTTCTGGCTTTATAATTGGGTTCATGATATTTGATATGTGAGGTTAGATGTAATTGTTGTTTGTTCTTGCATAAATTACATTATGAATGATGTATGATGAAGATTTGATGAATTTTTGGTGAATAAGAATGTTATTATATTGTTTGATCAATGGAGTAATAGAGTGTAACATTAGGTGATGAATTATCATGATCATAATAAGATTTTTAGGGCTGTAGTATGATTCCCGTAGCAAATTACAGTAGAAAACACAGAAAATTATGCAGACTGTCAAAGGATGTGTCGACCCCAAGCTGCACGTATCGATACATGAAGGATATTCAACTCAGGATGAGTCGATGCATGGAGGGTTTGCATCGATACATGATGAGTACAAGACTCAGTATGAGTCGACGCGAAGAGAGTATGTGTCGATACATGAGTGTGTAAGACTCAGGATGAGTCGACCAGTGTGATGCATGTGTCGATACATGCTGTATTGAAAGGCCAGAATAAGTCGATCCATAAGGAGGATGTGTCGACTCAGAGTATACATATGAAGCAGGATGAGTCGATCGAAGGAGTTTTGTGTCGACCCATACTGAATAATTTTGACAGAATCAGTTTTTAAATTGTTGTAACTTGAGTTGTAGGATGTTGTTTGAGATGTCGTTCGAAGCGTTGATTAGCTAACGCGATGAACTCTATTCTAGAAGATTAAATGATGATTAAGAAGTGTAATCCTAGTAACTAATTTAGGATTTAGAATTAATTCTCGTAGATGACAATTATGTTGTTTTTGGGACAGATTGATGAATATGAAATGTTAGAGGCTGTTGTTAGAATTATGACAATAGGATTTAGTGACAGTAATGATGTACTGTAGGAGAATAACAGTATGGATTACTGTATTATTAATACACAACTGAGTTATTAGTAAGATGTGGTCATTAAAGTGGTGTTTGATAATTTATGATGAACAAATGACGTTTGATAAATAAATGATGTTTAATAAATTATTTTGAGATGTTTATGAGATGTTGTAATTGAGATGTTTTGAGATGTTTATGAGATGTTGTTGTTCTGAGATGTTTATGAGATGTTGTTCCGAGATGATTGAGATGTTGTTGTTTGAGATGACTGAAATGTTGTCGTTTTGAGATGATTGAGATGTTGTTGTTTTGAGATGTGTTTTGAGATGTTGTTAACTGAGTGTGTTATTACTTTCATGTTGAGTCGCATACATTGCATTTTTTTGAGATGGAGCTTATGCTCGTTGAGATGGCCTGGATTGGCAAATTTTGAGATGAATGTTATGCCTTGTTAATGCCTCTATTAATTAGCAGATTAGATTTTTGAGATGGGAGTTCTACTCCAATAGTACCACATGCATTTGCATAGTTTTGAGTCGCATTATATGATTGAATCATGAAATGTATTTGTTGTCGATGAATGAATATATATGTTGTAATTATTGTTGATTATGAGATGAGAAGTGGTGATATTATTGATCTAATTTAATATATTAATTATCATGCGCTTTATTATATTGTTAGATATCTCACCCCTTATGTTTGAATGTTGCCCTTATGTTGGTAACATGCAGGTAATCGAGAGTGAAGGCCGTATACCTTCAATAGACCGAGTTAGTGTCATTGCTCTGATATGTAACACTCGGGAGAATGAACGCTTGCTGATTTTTGATTGCTGATTTTTAGTTGTTGAACCTTAAATTGTTTATTTATTAAACACGAGATGTTTCGAAGTTGCTATTTTATTTAAAGATGTTATTGAAGAATTCCGCTGCGTAGTTGTTGAATTATTTTATTAAAGATGCTATGTTGATGGTTCATCCGATGTTTTATTAAAAGTGTTATATATCCATGATGAATGCAATGAATTTGTTAGAAGAATTTGTGACGTCCCAATTCGTTTGTATGAATGAAATTTTACAACTCTGATTTATTTTGCATAAATTGCTTGGGGTAGAATTGGGGTGTTACAATATACATTCAAGAACTTAATTCTCATATCAATGGCAGCCTTGATACCCATGATGCACGCTTCATATTCAACCATGTTGTTGGTACAGTCAAGATTTAATCTGGTGGTGAAGGGCGTATGGCAACCCTTGGGAGAGATAATCATAGCACCGATTATGTTACCAAGTTCGTTAGAAGCTCCATCAAAAACCAAAGTCCATCAGGATCCTGGCTCAGGTCCTTCATACGGTCCAGGTTCTTCGTAATCTGTAACTAGCCTGATATTCTCATCCGAGAACTCGAAATTCATAGATTGATAGTCATATATAGCTTGATGAGCCAAATGATCTACCAATACACTTCCTTTGATTGCCTTCTGAGTGGTGTACTGAATGTCGTATTCTGTTAAGACCATTTTCCATCTGGCTATCCTTTCGGAGAGAGCAGGTTTCTCGAATATGTATTTTATGGGATCCATGTTAGAGATCAACAAGGTAGAATGATTCAACATATAATGTCTTAGTCGACGAGAAGCCCGTGCCAAAGTGCAACATGTTTTCTGGAGCAGTGAGTATCTTATTTCGCAGTCGATAAACTTTTTGCTAAGGTAGTCTATTGCATGCTCTTTTAGACCTGACTCATCATGTTGCCTCAGTACACACCCCATTGAGTTCACTAACACTTTTAGGTACATGATCAGAGGTCTTCCTTCAATTGGTGGCATCAGAATTGGAGGTTCTTGGAGGTACTCCTTGATTTTTTCGAAAGTTATATGACAATCATCGTTCCACTTTTACTACTTGATCTTTCTTCATCAACTTGAAGATCGGCTCACAAATAGAGGTCAAATGAGAAATAAGTCTGGCAATAAAGTTTAATCATCCCAAGAAACCTCTGACTTCCATCTCAATACAGAGAGTTGTATTTTCTTGAATGCTTTGGTCTTGGATGGATCAACTTCAATACCTTTACCACTGACGATGAAAACCATGAGTTTACCAAATCTTACCCCAAAGGCCCACTTGTTTGGATTCAACCTCAGCTTGTACTTCTTCAATCTCTCAAATAGCTTATGCAGGTGTTCGAGATGTTCTTTTTCAGTCCGAGACCTAGATATCATGTCATTAATATAAACCTCTATCTCATGATGGATCATGTCATGGAACAAAGCTACCATAGCACGTTGATATGTTGCGCTGGCGTTCTTTAAACCAAAAGGAATAACCTTGTAATAGAAAGTGGTCCATTGTGTAACAAAAGTATTCTTCTCCATGTCTTCGGGTGCCATCTTGATCTAATTATAACCTGAGAAACCATCCATGAAGGAAAATACTTTATGCTGAGTGGCATTGTCAACCAGAACGTCAATATGCAAAAGCGGAAAGTCATCTTTGGGGCTCACCCTATTCAGATCCCTGTAGTCTACACACATATGCACTTTGTCATCCTTTTTAGGTACTGGAACCATATTCGCAACCCATTGGGGATATGACGTAATCACTAAGAAGCCTGCGTTGAATTGCTTCATAACCTCAGCCTTTATCTTCTGACATATTGGGAGGCATGTGACGAACCTTTTTCTTTATAGGAGGACAACATTATTTCATTGGTAGACGGTGAACCACATCAGTATCAAGTCCTGGAATGTTTTCGTATGACAAAGAAAAGATATCAACATAGTCATGTAACATCTAGATTAATCTGGTTTTGACACCATCTTCTAGGTTGGCGCCTCTTGTACCCCAAAATTTTCCCTCCCATTTTTATTCAAGACATGCTCCTATGGTCTTCATTTGCTCAAGGTTTCCCAAGAATTGATCAGATAAATTCTCCTTCTAAGTAATAGATCTACAACTAGGGTTTCACTTTTATCAAGGAAGATTGGGTTTCTAATGCCTCAAGTGGATTTCATGGTTTCTCATTTGTCCCAAAGAATTCCCGTACCAAGTTTTAAGCCTTGTATCATAAATTTGCTCAATTAATTTCTTAGATGACTGAAAATCAACTACATTAGGGCAAAAAAAGAGTCAATTATGGTCAACATACAGTCAAACTTTAATATTTTTGGTCAACATCAAGATTTTGAAGTCATATTCATCATTTTATCAAGGTTTAATCATGATTCATCAAGAAAACTCTCAGTTCATCAAAAGTCAAAAGTTACCAAATTAGGGTTTTCTTAAGGAGAAGACAACTGAACTTTGACCAAGCATAACTTTCACATGCTTCATCAAATTTTTCTAAACCAAAGATCATTTTAAAGGAAATTTAATTCTCTACATCTTTGTCTCTATAAGCTCAAGTCCAAAAAATTCTTCATTTGAGAGATATGGGCCAATACATTATAGGTCATTTCAAAAGTCAACAAAAAGATACTTTTTATCAACGCAACTTACACCAAGATAAAGTCTTCAAATGCAAAAATGATAAAAATAAAGATTGTAGAGGACATCTTCAAATGATAAAAATTTAAAGAGTTATTACTAGTGCAAGTTGAGAAATTTTGAGCAAATGCATGAAACCTAAAATGACCAAACATGAATTTTTGGGCTTTTGGGCTTGTGTTTTAAGGTTCATGCGTGTTATAGGTCATAATATGAACCTCTGAACTTATTCGTACACCCCTTGGGTTTTTATTTTATTTATTTTTTATTTTATTTATTTAAAATTCAAAATAAATGAAATAAAACAAGGCTTCTTACAAAGGTCCAAGCCCATTCTTTGGTTGACCTAATTTCCTCATTATATAATCTCATCAATTCATACAAGCATGCACACGAACCCTTGCAGCAAGAAACCTCTTCCAAACTCCCAAAAAATCTCAAAAATATCAAAAAGTATGGCTTGTTGAAAACCCTAGTTGCAGCCACCTTCAAAGCATTCCAGCCCTTTCAATCGACCTCTAAAGAGGTATAGGGTAAGAAGGGTTCAAACTTGATGATCCAAAGCACGTAAAACCTGCACGCGTACATATCCGATTACTTGATTTTTTTCAAACTCATATTTTTGTTTTCTCTGTGATTTAACACAAGCTAACCTTATTGATGTTCTTCTGAGGATTGATAATGCAGGAATAACCCAAAAAATGAGCCCATAATGGCTAAATCGAAGCTTGCCATGTTCATACCGATTTGAATTATTTTCGTTATAGCTCATGATCCAGTGCATTTTATCCCAAACCAACATTTCCATTGAACTTGCAGGGATTGATTTAGGGGGGTAGGGTCCATTAGGGGGGGTGGGGGGGTAGACTCACCAGAGAAGACGATCAGAGCTAGGGCTCCGGCGCTTCTCCAGTCCAGTTGGTTGGTTTCATAATATAATTATTTCGTTTCATTTGTAATACCAGATGTATCGCCACCCCAGTGGTAGCAGCGCACATTTCCAAGTCTCTTCTTAGCAATAAGGGCACGAGTTTGATCCCTGCCTTTTGGGGTTTTGATTTGTTTTCATACTTTCCTATTTTTGCAGATGATATAGCGTGTTGTCTTCCAATCCCTAACACAAGCGCACGCTTGGTGCAGTAATGAGCATATTGGGAAGAAGAGCTGAGGACGTGGGTTCAACACCCACCCCTGACATTTTGTGTTTTCTAACCTTTTTTCTCATTTTCCCTTAAAAATCCTAAATTCATAAAACCATAAACCTTTTTAACAAACCTATTTTTTTTCAAAACCCTTTTTTTATAAACCATAATCAAATTAAGTTTTAGGTTTTTTAATTAATTTAATTAATCAACTATTTTTAATTAAAATTAATTAAACTTTTTTAGGTTTATTTAATTAATCGTCAAAGACCTCTTTTTCATCAAAAATTACCAAAAAACATTTTTGTTATCCTTTTTCTTATTCTTACATTTTTGCGTAGCTTATTCTTCTCACGTTTTTCTTGATTATGTAACTGTTTACGGGTTGTAATAACTTAGGTTTTTACTTTCCGCTTTTATATTTTGTATCTGCCCCAAGGCCATTTAATAGCGTAGGAACCTTTATTTCTGCATTTTACTTTTTCTGCTATTATTTTACAATATTGCTGATAGTAACTAGGGTTGTATGGAAATACTAATATTGAATCGATAGCTAACCCTAACACAAAGATTAAAATAACTGAATACAAATCATTTGCACACTGACACCTTTAGGGTAACCTCCCTTGCTGCCTTCGGAAAACAGCCATGTCCTTCGAACGTGGGGACGCTATAGCAAAGTCCCTCGATACAAAGATCATAATCCCTTGATGACCCTTCGACGTTGCCTTTCAATAAATAGTCTAGTCCCTTAACAAAATTACTAAAGCATCATTACCAGTTGCCTTCAATGACTGTACGATGACATACGCATGTCCCTTCACATCCAACGATAGGGCTTCCTACTAACTAATGGTAGGATAACACTATCTAAAGGAGGAGGAAAATACAAGAACGACCTTGAGTAGGGTAGATACTCGTAATCGCTTGCTCATAAAGCTCTTCAAACAAAAAAATTCTCACAAACACTTTTAAAATATTTTCAAAAAAAATGCTTTGTATATACTCTTAAAGATACAATAGTCATTACAAAGTCTCGCCTTACATTGGCAAAATTTTCAAAATATTTTCAAACACATAACACAAAGCAATTTTCAAAAGTAATCTAAGCGATTAAGAGCCTGTAGATAACTATGGATGAAAAGGGTGCTAACACCTTCCCTTTTCATAATCTACCCTAAAACTCAAAATCTATCAAGGTCTTTCCTATTATTTTCACCATTTCCTTATTGGATAAAAGAAAAGTCGGTGGCGATTCTAGCTTTCCGCACATTTGGATTAAACCAAAAAAAGTCAATTCTACCACCATATTATAGAACGGGTGACTATGCTGGAGAAAAATTAAAAGAGGGGTTACCTTAGAGTTTAGATCACCTTTAAATTGTTTTAAATTTCTTGCATTGTCTGCTTTATATTTAATGGGTTGCTCGGGTTTAATTTCTTGAAAAGATCCTAAACCTGGATCTGGGAATACCTTAGTTAAGTAGCTATAGATCATGGAAACTGTACGACATAGACCGATATGGTTGAAGTGATGGCTATATTAGTGTAACACTTTGGTTTGTACTAGTGTTCCTTGAGGCATTCGAGGATAATACTGGGTTGCCGCATGGTGTCATAAGCACTAACTAACTTTTAGAACCTTAATTGAACCAGCTTGGCCATTAGAAGGTAGTGAGATGGCTGACTTTGGTGCAGTCCAAAGTTGGTTGATACTCGATGCTACACTCATTGAGATTCGACTCTCGGGATATTGCGGTGGCAAGTCAGTTGCTCTGCTAAAACAAAGCTTGTGAGAAAGATCGGTGATACGAGACTCCTAGAACTCGATTACTATTCTTAGGACAGGTTGAGCCAACTGAACTTCAAAAGGGTACTTATCTATAGACCTCATGCAAGCCTTAAACCTAAGGCTCTTGTGTGCATTGTTTATGTTTGTTACCTGTTCAAACACGACATCATGACATCATACCATAACATTTTCATTAACCATTTCAAGACATGTTTTCTCATCTCCTTGCTGTTTATTTTAGTAAAAGATGGCTCTTGAACAAACTTTGAAAGATCTTCAAGCTCAAAACGCTCATTTCCAAGAGACACTCCTGAACATAGCCAAGGGGCAGAAAGAGTTGATGGAGCTCATCGCCAAGAAGAAAAAGACTCAGATACCGGTTAGTATCTTTAATATGGGGAGAGGATTTAAAGGTCCTTCCAAACAGGTTCAAGCTTCTGACATCCCGTCAGATGAAGATGACAATCAAGAGTAAGACGGTAGAAGTATCAAAGATGAGGGGGAAGCAACCTTGGTTCTGGTAAAATTCCCGATGAGGAAGACTATTCTGATGAGCAGTATCCTCTCGCTGATGAAAAATACAAACAGCTGGAAGATCGTCTGAATTCCATGGAAATCCAAAAAGTGATTGGGTTGAATTTTGAAGAGTTGGGTCTCATTTCGGGAGTTATTATTCCCCACAAGTTCAAGGTCCTTACTTTTGAAAAATATGACGGTTTTTCTTGTCCTAAGCTGCATCTGAGGTCTTATGTCTAGAAGATTCAACCCCATACTGCTGACATAAAGTTATGGGTTCACCTTTTTCAAGCGAGCTTATCTGGGACACAACTGGAATGGTTCTATCAGCTTGAAGGAACCAATATATGTACTTGGGAAGACCTGGCTGCTGCTTTTTGTAAACAATACCAATATAATGTTGATCTTGTACCAACCTGGGTGCAATCACAAAGTATGACTATGGGCTCTCATGAAGGCTTTAAGGAGTATGCCCAGAACTGGAGAGATTTGGCTTGAAGAGTTCAACCTCCTTTGTCTGATACGGAGCTAGTTGATATGTTCATGGGAACTCTGACATGACCTTTCTTTAATCATTTGATTGGAATATCTTCATCTAGTTTTACCGAGTTGATATTAACCGGGGAACATGTCGAAGGTGGAATTAAAAGTGGGAAGATTCAAGTGACTGCGTGTTCAAGTGTTGTGAAGAAGACGTCTAACGAAAGAAAAAAGATAATGTTGTCTATGGCCAGAAGGGTCGTGCTAGAGGCGACCGTAAAAAGTCTGTAGGGGATATGCTAATTTCTAATCCGGCACCTGTTCAACAACATCAGCAAAATAATCAGTGTAGGTCAGATGTACCAAGAAGACAGTTTACCAAGATTAGCATACCATTGTCTCAAGAATCGCAACATGTTTTGAAGGCGAAGTTAATAACGTTAAGGGATCCTCCTTAGAATCCCAACACCTCATCTTCCTGTTATAATCCTAATATGAAACGTGCCTACCACTCCAATAGGCCCGGGCACGACACTAATAGCTACTGGCGCTGAAAAACAAAATTCAAAATATGATTGACAACAAAGAGATTGAGTTTGATCCTCCCGAGACCCCCAATGTGATTACTGCATCTATGCCTAAGCACGGCAAAGGCGTTAATTCAATTGATGATGTTTTGTATGTTTCTACCGTAAGTGATCTGGCTACTCCCCTCTCGATAATTAAGAAGAATATGTTACAAGTTGGTTTATTTCCTGGTTATATGGAAAGATTATAGTGTTGTGCAACCCAACCCAATGGCTGCAAGTTGTTGAAAGAAGGTATTCAGCGCCTGATCGACAATCACATAATATTAGTTGAGAAGACTCCGTCTATGGAGAATTTGTTTCAAGACTTGGAGCTAGAAGAGGTATCTGTAGTTTCCAGTACTCCTGTCAGAATCACTGCCAAAGGCCCTGTGAGGATTACAGTTGAACCTATAGTCCCTCCTTTAATCATCACTACACCTAGACCAATTCCATATTCCCCGAACAAAGCTATCACATGGAATTATGGAGCCAACATCTACTACTATGGCATCAATCAAGGACCTTTGACTACTGAGAGTGAAGGTATTGAAGTCGCTGATCCCGACATCAACAATATTACTGGGACTAGTAAAGTTACTAGAAGTGGAAGGGTTTTCTCTCGGGAATTCTCTCCAAAGACTGCTGCTACACTAGTTCGAGTTACCACTACCGAGTCAACTACCGAGACTTGGGGCAAAGAAAAAATGACGTAGCCTTCCCAGATGGAGGCACCTAAAGAGGGTACCACTGACGATACTTCCAGGCAAAAGTTGGAGGAGGTATTAAAGATTATCTGCAAAAGTGACTACAAGATTGTTGAACAGCTTGGACAGACTCCCTCCAAGATATCCATGTTATCCCTTTTACTGTGCTCTGAAGCCCATGCACAGACTTTAGTAAAGTTTTTAAATTATGCTCACGTGCCACAAGAAATTTCCGCCAATCAATTGGAAAGTTATGTTGCTAGCCTGACGACTGACAATGGGTTACGCTTTTCTGATGGCGACTTGACTCCTATCATTTCTCAAACCATAACAAGGTGTTGTACCCCAAAATTTACCCTCTCATTTCTCAAAGGATCATCATGGATCCTCAGTTTTGCTTCTATCAAGTTTCAAGTCTTGAATTACGATTTTCCAAGAAAATCATTCACAAGGGCAAAATGGTCAAAAGCACACTGAAAAGTCAAACTTTGACTTTTAGATCAAAAATCAAGTTTCAACAATTATATTTCATCAAGACATGAAATTGGTTCATCAAAAATCAGAAGTCAGAAATTACTTTGAAAAATCAAAATTTCTAAACATTTAGAAATTTTTCTGAGTGTTAAGAGAATATGGTACTTCAGAACTTATGAGCCAGCCTCCATGCAAGTGCAGTCAGAATTTGCAAACATGATTCAGAGCATGATGCTTCAATCAGAACATGTGGAAGCAGTGCTCTTCGGTCAGAACATGATTCTTCAGCATATGAAGGCTATGTTCAACGCTTCAGTAAGAACATCACCCTTCGAGTCTCAATCTGGTCTTCTGCGATCAGAACATCACCAAATCCCAGAACATCGTTTGAACAACCTACTGCAATTCTATAGCCCAGTCCTGCCACTAGCTGCCATAACACTCCAAGGTGCTACTGATCCAGTCCACGCCTGCATTTTTTTGAACCCCATAATTGCATCAAACTAGCATACGAAAACCGTGTTTAAAATAAAATGGAACAGTATACAAAAAAGGTTTAAATCCCATTTGTTTTTCCCCCCAAAACCAGAGCAAACTCACCTATAAATAAGTTTCCCCATCAAACTTTCAAGGGGCTGGATTGTGGAGAAAGAATTGTCAAAAGAGAGAAAAGAAAACTGTGAAACCTTCATAAAAATCTAGAATTCCCAAACAGAAAACCAAACCTTTGTTCTTCCCTTTGAATCAAAGAACTTAGCATTTTCTCTTTCGTTGCTCCTACTGGTTCCAGAACATCTGAAGGCAGTAATTCAAGTTCCAAGCACACGCTCCAGATTCAAGGTAAGTCTTTCTGACTTTGCATCTTTCCATTCAGAACATCATTAAATATGTAAATATCATAGTATTGATGTTGTCCATATCATTGCATAAGTAGAAAAATTGTGGATCAGAACTTCTTGATTAAGGTTAGGCTCAGAATTATGATTAGAACTTCTATAAATTGTTGTGCTTTTATCCTTCTGATTTGTTGTTTATTAAGAACTGAATAAATTGCTGATATGCTGATTAATATGAGGAAAGAGTTGAAATGTAGCACAAAACTTCTGATTTTCACTCACGGTTTTAGCTCAACACAGAACTTCTGAGTTCTCCCCACTTTTCTAACACACAAAACTTCTATAATTTTCTCACTATTTAAACACACTGAACTTCTGATGTTCACTCGCTGTTAACACACACTGAACTTCTTATGCTCACTCACTGTCTTAGCACATACTGAACTTCTGAGTTCTCTTCACTATTTTAATACACAGAACTTCTAAGACTTTCTCACTGTTATAACACTCATAAGTTCAGCACATTGCAACCCAAATCTTTTGTGTTTTCCCTCTAACGTTTCTTGCAGGACCTCAGAGTGTATCAATCCAGAACTTCTGACGCTTCTTTCTGAACCACAGCGCGCCCGACATCAGAACTTCCGATCCCCTTTGTTTTGTTTTCAGCAACATGCTAATTCAATATCTCATTATTTCCCTTTTTATCATTTTCAATATTAATACCCTTTTCATTAATATAAAAAGTCATAAAAATATTTTCTTTTTTTAAATTTATTTCTTTTTTCTTAATTCATTAAAACAAAAAAACCATTTTCTAAACAAGTCCTTTTTCTTTCTTGCGTTGTATATTTCAATATGGTTGTAATAGTTAATTAGGATTTAAATTCTCGCAACCTCCCATTGGTAAATTTGTACCCCCATCCCTAAATCATGTAATAGCGTAGGACTTTACACTTCCGTAATTTATCGCTTCCAAATATAAATGCTAGTAATTAGGGTGTGTATGGAAATATATGAAATCAACAAATAGATAACCTTAATCAAGACTAAAATGCATGTAAATCAAACACGCCATTCAAACTTGCACCCTTAGGGTAATCCCACTTTGTTGCCTTTCGGAAAATAGTCATGTCCCTTGAATATGGGCGTTTAGCAAAGACCCTCGATAAAAGATCGTAGTCCCTCGATGTCCCTCGATGTCACCTTCGATAAACGATCTAGTCCATAAATGACATTGCTAAAACATCTCATAGGTTACCTTCTATGACTATACAAAACATCTTGTACCCGTCCCTTCACATCCGACAATGGGGCTTCTTACCAAATCAATGGTAAGATAGAAACATCTAAAGGAGGAGGAAGAGAACATTAAAGACCCTTTGAGTAGGTAGATTCGCTCTTAGTTGCTCGCTTACTCACAACCAAACATTTTACATCAACACTTTCAAAAACATCTTTCAAACTTGAAATATTTTCAAAAGATCAACACTTTGTATACATTCTTACGAACGGGAATCATTACAAAGTTTGCCTAGACGATGGCGCCTTTTCAAAATACTTTCAAAAACCACACAAAGCACATTTTCAAACAAAAGCAAGTGATCTAGCGAGTAACTAAGAGCCCGTAGATAACTACGGATGAAAAGGGTGCTAATACCTTCCCTTTTCATAATCTACCGCCTGAACTCTAGAAAACATCTCAAAGGTCTTTCATGTTATTTTCAGCCTTTCCTTTTGGATAAAATAAAAGTCGGTGGCGACTCTTGCTAATCACAACATTTGCGATCAAACGCAAAACACCCAAGTCAGTTCTCCCACCGCGTTACAGAACTGGTGACTCTGCTGGGGATATTTCTAAAGTGGGGTTACCTTAGGACTAGATCACATTTACTTGATTTCCTTGTTTGACTTGCATGCTTTACATTATGGTTCCTTGTTTAGGCTCACTAAAGATCCTACACCCGAATTTGGGACACCTTTTTAGGTAAGTAGCAATAAAATGTGAGGGAACTGTGCACGGTATACTGACATTGTTGAAATAGTAGCTACGTTGATGCGATACTTTGGTGTGTACTGGTATCCCTTGAGTAATCAAGGAGAATATGGGGCCGCTGCATGGTATCATAAAGCGTCAACTGGCCTTAGCACCTTAATTGACCAACTTGGCTTTTAGGACGTAGTGAGATGGCCGTCTTTGGTGTAAACCCAAAATCGGTTGATACTCGATGCTACACTCATTGAGATTTGACCCTTGAGTTTGATTTGGTGGCAAGTCAATTATCTATTGGAACGAGATTTGGGGGAGAGACCGGTGATATTGAGATACCTTAGAACCCGGTTACTATATTTAGGACAGGTTGAGCCAACCCAACTTCAAGAGGGTATCACCTTAAAATCCACGCAAGCCTTAAACCTAAAGTCTCTGTGGGATTTGCTTGTGCTTGCTATGTCTTCTATATCTGAGCATAATCATGACATCATAACATAGTGTGATCGGTGGATCTGGAACTGACTGTTTTAAAGCTGGTTCGCGAAATGTCGCGGAAGCAAGAGTCGCCACCGTCTTTTATTTTCTCCAAATGGAAAGGACAAAAGCACAGAAAAATTCCTTAAAAGAGATTGCTCTCGGTTCGGGAGGTGGGTTATAGAAAGGGAAGGTGTTAGCACCCTTTCTATCCATGGTTATCCATGGGCTCTTAGATACTTGCTCAATGTGTTTTCAAAATGTTTGCTTGCTTTTCAATTGTGGGTTTAAAAAAAGTTCCTTTGAAAATTTCAGTTCGACTCGTACGTCAGAGTGTTTGAAAAGTTTGTTTTGAAAGTTTTTGAAAATGTGTCGGTGTGAAAAGTATTTTTTGTTTGAAATTAGAGCAAGTATCCTTGAGAACCTACCTACCCTAAGGAATTCGTCTGTGTAAAAGTCCTTGAAAGTAGTGCTATCCCACCATTGAGAGGTAGGTAGCACCACCGTTGGAGGTGTTCGGGTCAATTCGAGTTTGTGGGGACGCGGTGATCACCGGAGCAATGGGAAGACACCTTAGAAGCTACCCTCATGCCAGGTTCCCGGATCATGAGGACTTACTAAGACGTCCTCTACTCGACGATCACCTTTCGAAAGGCAAGGCAACAGTGAGGCGTACCCTAGGGGGGGTGTGTGCGAATTGTGTGTCGTTTTCATTGATGTTTGTCTTGTCATGTTCATTGGTGTTCTACGCTTGATTTTATTATGGTCATTCATTCTTTCATGCTTGGTTAACAGTTAATATTTGCGGGAAAATAAATCTAAACTATTACAAATGGCGCGGGTCCACATCGCCAAAATTAAACCGGACCCGATTTGACGGAAAGTAAATAAAGCAAAAAAGTAAAAGTGCGAGAAATAAAATTGTTACAAGGCTTTGGGGCAATTACATAATTAGAATAAATGACATAAAATAAATGCGCGAAATTAAATAAATAATGAACACGGGCGTTGGACCCTTTTGCAAAAATATTTAAAGTTAATGCATTAATTAATTAGAACTAATGAAGAATTAAAATTAAAGAAAAAGAATGTTTTTGGTATTTTTGTATTTTTTAAGATTTAAAAGAAAAAAAAGAACTTTTTAGAATGAAATTTGAAATGCAAATCCTAATTCTAATGTTTTTAGTTATTGTGAAAATGTTATATTAATCTAAATTAAACCCTAATTTTACTTATGTACATTTAATTATAAAAATAAAATAAATAAATAAATAATATTGTGATAAAAAAAGGAAAAATTTAAAAGGTATAAAAAGTCATTAAACCTAATGCTATATTTTTGGATTTTTAGTTATTAAGAAAGTATTAAAATCTAACCTAAATGCAACCCTAGTTTAATTATGAAAATTACTAATATTATGGCAAAAAACAAGGAAAGTTAAAAGGAATAAAAAAGTCATTAACCTAATGCTATATTTTTGGATTTTTTTATGGAAGAAAGAATTAAAGTTAAAACCTATTTTACTAAATTTATTTACATGTTAATTTTTTACAAGAAAATAAACAAAATAAATATTTTTTATGTTTTTATCCTTTTTCTGATTTTTTTGTGATGTTTTTATATTTTTGTAAAAAAACAATTAATTAATTAGAACAATGAAAATAAATAACCTAATAAAAAAAAACAATAAAACATGAAAAAAAAAGAAGCAAACCAGGGGGGGGTAGACCCCAATTCAGGAGGTATAGGCCTAGCATTTCTGGCCCAATGGCTTGAAACCCGTTTGACTTTTCCAATTTTGTGTGCCAGCGTTGACCTGGACCTAGCATGCTCCTTGTATCCAAGCCTTTGATTTGAATTGGTGGGACGCGTGGATGGTCTGACTTTGAGGCGTGTGATGCATCCTCCATGTTGGCACTGCACAGGATTTAGTATTGAAAAATAATATGAAACTTACACAGACCTGGGACTCGAACCCAGGTCTTAGACAATGCAAGCTTAACACCTGTGCCACTGAAGCACTTGAGTTTCAATTAATATATAATGGTCAATAATTATTATAAAAGAAAAAGGTTAGTGCTCTTTGAAACGCGCGCGAGATTTTGAATTGACCTATCCCCATGTGACACGGCATCTTCGTCTTCGTTGCTTTGTTTCCCTGAAAAAATAGAAAACGTTTAACGGGGGTTTTGAACCCCCTCAAAACAAGCCTAATCCAATAATAGCGAATAACCCCTCATTGCATATAAATTAGGCGCGAGGGTTGTAGAATGATCGTCCAATCGCGCTGGTTTTGGTCATGGTACTGATGAGTCTCAATTTTACAGTATTACGAAATGCCCAAATCACAGCTCGTGAAAACCCTAGAACACAATAATGGTAAATCTGTATATGGCGCACGAAAACTCAATTAAATATAATGGTTAGCTTAGAAACTTTGTAAGGAACAAGAATTCATCAATAAAAATGCAAAAGGATGCTTAAAAAATGATGCACGATTTCAACAATTTTTCTTTACAGTTTGAGTTGTAGCTACCACTTCTTTGCGTTTTGATTGAGGTTAGGGATTGGCACACGTTCAGAGTTTGTCCAGGAAGCTATTAGAAAAAGAATTAAGGCTTCAAACTAACTCCAACCTTGATTTCAGAATTGTGCTTTTTTGGAAAATTTTCAAAATGTTCACTAAGCTTTTGAGCGCAGCATATGATGTGTTATGGTTAGGGTTTGACTTGGCATCTATGAGGGAAGAGAATTGGCTTGCTAGCTGACCTAGATTCATGCTCATGAGAGAACTAGTCCTAGGGTTTTCACCATTAACCAATTTTCCTTCTTTTAAGCCAAGACCAAGACTTAGTGTGCAATTTAACCCTAGCCTGAGTTTTTGAGTTGGCCCATGATATATGGAAGTTGTCCAAATTCAAATGACACTATTCCATTGGTTTTTGAATTTTATTTGAATTTTTAAAGATTTAAAATGAATTAATTATCAAAAATTAAATAAAATAGAAAAAATCAATGTTTGATCTTGAAATTAATCATGGAACACGTGTGTGGCATGACAAGGATGAATCAAGTGGAAGAAAGTGGGCCCTTTTGTCAAAAATTGGAGTTTCAAGGATAGTTGACTTTTGCCATTTCACAAAAATTTCCCAACTTCTACAAGGCATAACTTGCTCAATTTTTAAGCTTTTCACATGTTCTTGGACATTTTGGAAAGGTCTTTGAGTCCTCTAACCAATGCCTTTGGTCCCATGTCATTTTGATTTACCAATCTCAAGTTATGGTCTTTTACTTAAAGTCCCTTTTTGTTGACTTTTGAAAATGACCTATAATGTTGAAATTGATAACTTTTTGTGAGAGCATTTCTTGGACTTGATGTATGAAGATGAGTTGTAGGAAATGTCTTTCTCTTCAAAATGAGCTTTGGATGGAATTTTTCTGATAATCCATGTGAAAGTTATGCCCTGGTCAATTTCAGTTGACTTTTTCAGCTGTCCAAATATAGCAACTTTTGCATCTTTGATGATTTCTGAGCCAAATTTTGAGAGTCATGATCAAGCATTGATCAAATGATGTTTGTGGCTTCAAAATGATATGTTGACCAAAAATTTGAACTTTTGACTGTCAAATGACCATTTTGCCCCTACAGTTGACTGTAGTGCAATTTAGGGTTTTGACTGTGCAATTTTGAGCTGAATGCCTTGAAACTTGATATGAGGATGCTTGACCATGTTTGTAAGCATATGAGACTTGATTGAACCTTTGAACACTTCATTTTCTTGATCAGAACCCAAACCCTAGTTTTGACTGTATGGGAGACTGTTGCACTGCACAACCCTTGGGGGATTTTGTAGCTTGGCTTGGCAATTTCTCGAGGAATATGGGAGGGCAAATTTTGGGGTATAACAGTTGCCCCTGTTCAATCTTCTTAGACCTGAGGATGCAGATTGGCTGACGTGCCTTTCGTAATCCGAGGGTAAAAGATGATTGGACACTAGAGTGCCCAGAAATTTGCGCTCACATAGTGGCAGTGTGGTGGGAATGGGCTTATAGATGCCATTTAGAGATTGATCGCGTAAGAGATTCCTTAGCGAGAACCTGCATACCTGCAAAAGAAAAAATGAGTACCTGACACGTTGCAGGAGCTGATTTTAGATGCTTGGTATAGATGTGTCCTGACTGGTTACAGGAGCTGAGTCTGGAGCTTCAAACGCTGATGAATGAACCAGGGATGGTTACTGCCTCAGCATGGATGGTAAGAGAACCCTGGGCGATTTTAACTTCAACAACGCTCGTTGAGAAAAATCTTGGGTGTCTTCTACTGGAATAAGAATCAGGGAGATCTTAGGGTCGATCTGACTGAACCAGAGGAGGCCTTTGACTGGATAAGCATCAGGAAAATCTTAGGGTCGATTTAACTGAACCGGTCTAGGTCTTGAAATATCTTCAACTGGATAAGCATCAGGGAGATCTTAGGGTCGATCTGACTGAACCAAGAGAAGGCCTTTGACTGGATAAGCATCAGGAAAATCTTGGGACGATTTAACTGAACCGGTCTAGGTCTTGAAATGTCTTCAACTGGATAAGCATCAGGGAGATCTTAGGGTCGATCTGACTGAACCAGAGAAGGCCTTTGACTGGATAAGCATCAGGAAAATCTTGGGACGATTTAACTGAACCGGTCTAGGTCTTGAAATGTAGCTTGAGAACTTAACTGGATCTTTCCTGAAAGGTAAAAGTCAGTCATATGCAATGCATGATATGGATCAAGCAATGATGTTCTCAACATAAATGAGATTTGTAAGATATGATGTGTACATGCATGCTATAATGATGTATGTGATGTTTCATGTATATTTTTGTCTAGGAAAGTGAATCCTTGACGGGTGCCGGGAAGTCGTATCCTGGGCTGATGTCGAAGAATAGATTTTGCTTCCGCTGGGGATGATAACTGCAAGGATACCGGTAGGAGAAGATGACTCCGTTGCGGAATAAACTTGGCGAATGGAAGATTCTGCGGGGAGAAAAGATATTCTAGCGATCATGCTGGGAAGCAATACTCTGTGGGGATAGAGATGCTTTGCTGAGTGTTGATAGCAGTAATTTGCTGAGGATGTCTTTGTTGTTGGAAGTGTTAATGGACTTCGCTGGGGATAGGAAAGAACTAGGTTGACGACAACCTTTCCGTGGCTTTTGGCTGAGGATAACCCAGTTATATCCTGTTAAGGAAATAACTCTTTGAATAAAGTCGGACGACGCGTTCGTGCTCTGCGAGGGGATAAGCTTCCAAAATCTACTGGGGATAAGCTTACTGCTTGGAGAGATGAATTCCAATTTTCCTGGGGAAACTGGATTGGACTCTTCTGGGGAGTTTTGGAATGTAATTTTATAAGTTGAAAGGGGGAACCTATGTAGGGTTGCATGCTGATGAGTTTGTGTAAAACTGTATCTGAAATGGAGAAGGAACCTGGGTAGGGTTACTTTGATGATGAGTTCGTGTAAAACTTCGTTTTTTTGGAAAGGGAGAACCTGTGTAGGGTTTCTGGGTGACGAGTCCATGTAAAACTGCATCTTGAAGAGAGGGAACCGATGTAGGGTTGCTTGGTGAGGTAAGTTCATGTAAAACTTCTTGATGAACCGGGGTGAGGTTATCTTGAGCTAAATCCATGTAAGACTTCTGGGGGGAACCAGGGTTAGGTTGCCGCAGGATAAGTTCGTGTAAAACTTCTTGACGAACCGAGGTAAGGTCATCTTGAGATAGGTCCATGTGAGACTCTTGGAGGAACCGGGGTTAGGTTACGGCAGGATAAGTTTGTGTAAAACTTCTTGATGAACCGGGGTTAGGTCATCTTGAGATAGGTCCATGTGAGACTCTTGGAGGAACCGGGGTTAGGTTACGGCAGGATAAGTTTGTGTAAAACTTCTTGATGAACCGGGGTTAGGTCATCTTGAGATAGGTCCATGTGAGACTCTTGGAGGAACCGGGGTTAGGTTACGGCAGGATAAGTTTGTGTAAAACTTCTTGATGAACCGGGGTTAGGTCATCTTGAGATAGGTCCATGTAAGACTTCTGGAGGAACCGGGGTTAGGTCACTTCGGGATAAGTTCGTGTAAAACTTCTTGACGAACCGGGGTAAGGTTACTTGTGATAAATCCATGTAAGATTTCTGGAGGAACCGGGGTAAGGTTACTTGGATAAGTTTGTGTAAAAACTTCTGGAGGAACCGGGGTAAGGTTATTTGGTTGAGTTTGTGTAAAAATCTCTGGAGGAACCGGGGTAAGGTTACTTGGATAAGTTTGTGTAAAAACTTCTGGAGGAACCGGGGTAAGGTTGCTTCGGGATAAGTTTGTGTAAAACTTCTTGATGAACCGGGGTTAGGTCATCTTATGGAGGAGGAGTCTGTGTATGACTTTGTCTGAAGGTTGAGCAGAAACCGGTGTTGGGTTGCATGATTTTGATTAAGTGGATAATTGTCCTGTTTGGTCTCGGACGTTAGCCCACGATCTGGAATTTGTAAAGGTAGATGGTAATCATTTTTATGTTGATCTGTCCTTTGTAATTTGGTTGACAGAGCAATTGGATCGCCTGGATAGCTCATTATTGCCCCTGCTTCGGAGGTGAGGGAAGAGGATACCTGTGCGGGTGATCGACAAATCTTCGGGTAGGCAAGTGACGAGATACCGGAACATAGTCGTACGCTTCGATCCCTAACTTTTGCCTGGACCTCCCTTTCGGGTTTTCAGTCCACCGGGATACCCATTTTTGCCCAAGCCGCCTTTTCAGGTTTTCGACTTGCCGGGTGTACATGTTTTTTGTTTCATCCCTTCATTTTGCCCGAACCCTTTTAGTTCGCCGGGAAGCCCTTATTTTTGCCTAGGTATGTCAACCTAGCGGGTCTTTGATTATGCGCAGTATTTTTTTTCGACTATGTCCACGCTCTCAGAATGTAGGGAGTTGCCCCTGTTGGAAGTATTTTGCCATGCCCCAGATAATGAGCAATGTGCCCCTTGATTGGAGGTTCTTCTGTTCACAAGGTGTTCATCGTGCGAATCTCCCTGCTTGTTCAAACAAGTAGTCATATGCAAACAAGGTTATTTTAAGAATGCAAAAGTCTATGTCTGTCTTGAATTTTGAAAATGCATTTTTTGTAATACAGTGCGATGTCAACTCAATATTTTACAGCAAACCTTCAGGAGTCAGGATACCTTTGTAACAGTATGCTTTCGAACTAACCCATGCTTCAGCTAGGACTTTTAAGAGTTATATCATGGCCTGGTTCACGGTTTAAGAAACAAAGGATAAAGGCTCAAATTATTTGTACCCACCCGCTCTTCGTGATGTTCTCCAAACCTAAACTCAGTTGATCGTGCGTTAGACCTTGTTTGAGTCTTTGCTCTGATTTTCCGGTGATGATTCGGATATTGAACGTTTATTTGAATAGGCAATCATCCCCTTTTTTGCTGAGGGTTTGTGAGACCTCTTTTTTTTTTATTTAGTTATCCCTTTCTTTTTTTTGCCTGAACTGTTTCCTTTTTGGGATTACAGTCAGCGGGATGCCCCAGTTTGGTAAGTCTTCTTTATTGGTTTTGACTTTTTGGGCTTTTCATTCATGAATTTTTTTTGATAATGACTGCCTGTCCTTATGATTGTTCGGAACCATCACTGTCTTTTGTTTTTGAAAAACTCATTTAGTGACATTCATTGTGCACTTGGATCGACTGAGAGAACTACCCTGCCCCAGGTTATGATTAAGGGTTTTGATTTTCGAAAATACAAACTCCTACTTCTTTGGCTCTGATGGGTTGACGAGGGATTATCATCCTTATAACTCCAGTGTTTAGGAATTGAAACAATGCCTGTACCTCATCAGCGGGGTTTGTTCAAAAGCATACTGTAAATTGTGGTATTGTTTTCGTCATCCTCCCTCAAGAGGTTTAGAATTTTCAATTAAGAATTGACCATCGCAAAAAATATGAAAGCAGTTTTAAGCATAGTAAACATAATTAATTCAAGACAGACATGTGTAATGCATTCATGAAATAAAAGAGTTTAACACAATAATTGTTTATCTGAACAAGAAAAGGAAAAATACAACTTGAAATCAAATGAACAAAAATTTAGCCATGCTTTGGCAATGGAGCGGTGATCACGTTGGGAGTCTCCGCAGGCTCGAACTCGATCTCTTTGGCATCGATCATGTTCTGAATTTTGTACTTCAGTGCCCAACAGTCCTCAGTATCGTGCCCCGGGCTATCAGAATGATAGGCACACCTTGCTTCTGGATTGTAGCTAGGAGAGGAGGTCTTAGGATTGGCAGGAGGGTTGATTACTGCAATCAGGTTCATCTTCACCATATGCTGCAATGCTTGTGACCAAGGCATGTTAATGTTGGTGAATTGCCTTTTAGGCCCTTCCGGCCTTTGCTGGTTTCCCCTTTGTGGTTGACGGCGTGGTGCAGAACCAGAGATCATGACTGCCCCTGCATGTTGATCACGGCGACTCTTTTGACTGTATACAGCATTGGATTCCTTCTTTCCCGTGTAAGGTTTTTTATGAATATCAGAAGGTGTGGCCTCTTGAATCTTCCCCGACTTGATACCAGCTTCAATTCTTTCGCCAGTCAGGATGAGGTCGGTAAATCCAGCAGATGAGTTACCAATGAGGTGATTGAAGAATGGCCCGGATAGGGTCCCCAAGAACATATCAACGAGTTCCCGGTCAGTTAACGGAGGTTGCACCCTTCCAGCAAGGTCTCTCCATCTTTGTGCGTACTCCTTGAAACCTTCACTTGACCCCAACGACATACCCTAGAGTTGGGTACGTGTGGGAGCAAGGTCGGCATTGTACTGGTACTGCTTATAGAAAGCAGTCGCCAACTCCTCCCAGTTACGAACTTTGGTCCCATCCAGTTGATAGAACCATTCGAGGTGAGTCCCTGAAAGACTTTCCTGGAAGAAGTGGATCCACAAGTTCTTGTCTGCTGAGTATGGTTGGATTTTCCGAACATAAGACCTGAGATGCAACTTGGGACAAGACGCCCCGTCATACTTGGTAAAGGATGGTGCCTTGAACTTCCGAGGAATAATCACACCAGTTGACAAACCCAGATCTCCAAAATCCAGCCCAGGTACCTGTTGGATCTCCATAGCATTCAGCCTATCCTCCAACTGTTTGTACTTGTCCTCAGCCGGAGGGTACTGTTCGTCGTTGAAATCTGTCTCGCTGTCGGAGACCACTGGACTAGGCACCTCTCTCTCATGGTGACTGCTTTCCCTCACATATGGGGTTGTCCCCTCAGTTTCCTCCTGCGGTGTATTCCCAGATCTGCGTCTAGGGCTGAACAGAATTATCCTCTTCTTCTTCTTGTCCTTCTTCAAAAACAAAGCCTTCAGATCTTGTTGACCCTGAGCCAAGCCTTTGATCAGCTCCTGAAATTGGGCGTTCTGCGCCTGAAATTGGGCGTTCTGCGCCTGAAGAGCCTTGATAGATGCCTCGGTTGATGATTCAGGATTCATGACGAGACTGCTGAAATAAACAGTGAAGAAGGTAAGCAACCTGCAGAGGAAGGGTACCTGTTATGTAATGATATGTATGATATGCATGCAATGATTTCAAGGACCTCGTGGGGTAAACAGAGAAACTTGTTAGAGTTGGAAACTGGCAACTTGATTGAAAGTACTTCATGTTGTTGAGAGTCCTTCGTCACGGGTCAAAGGCTCACCATATCCAGTGGGTCATAGCCCCTGACTTTAGTCATCATGTCTGGTTTTGATTTCCAAACAACCTTGATTAGGGAACCTTCTTCAGGAGTCAGAGCTCACCATATCAAGTGGGTCATAGCCTCTGACAACATTGGCTAGAGGAAAATAAATCCTCTTTGCCCCTTGCTAGATGTTTGATTTATATGACCTGTATCACAAGCCCTTGAGATCCTTGAAATGGGTTAGGAGGTATGCAATGGTATGATGTCATGATATGCATGAGGTAATGTGAGTAACCCTGTTATGAGTCCCAATTAAGGACTATAAACAGACCCTGCAAGAAATTCAGTATACTTTGTTATGAGTCCCAATTAAGGACTATAAACAAAACCTGCAAGAGATCTAGTAACCCTGTTATGAGTCCCAGTTAAGGACTATAAACAAAACCTGCAAGAAATTTGGTTAACCTTGTCATGAGTCCTAGTTAAGGACTATAAACAAAACCTGCAAGTAGTTCATGTGTCAGCTAACAAGCATGCAAGTAGGCAAGTACAAAGGCACACAAGTCACACAAGAGAAACCCTTAGGGTTTAAGCCAGCATGGGGTCTAGGTATTACCCTCTTGAAGTTGGTGGGCTCAACCTGTCCTATTAGAAGTAACCGGGTTCTAAGGGTCCCAATATCACGGGATTGCTTTCATTGTTCATCGTTTCGATTTAGCCACTGAACTGGCAACCGAAATATCCCAGGAAAGCAACCCTCAATTGGGTGTAGTATCGAGTATCAACCAACCTCGGACTGCACCAAAGTCAGTTATCTCACTACCCTAAAGAGGCCAAGATGGTTCAATTAAGGTTCCTAAGGTCTGTTGATGCTTCATGACACCACATGGAGGCCCCGTACTCTCCTTGACTGAACTCAAGGGTTACCGGTACACACCAAAGTGCCACATCAACGTAGCAGACTGTTTCAACCATGTCGGTATACCCCGCACAGTTCCCTCACAGCCTTGTTGCTACTTTCTAAGAAGGTATCCCCAGATCCGGGTTTAGGATCTATAGAACTCCCAAGCAACCCACAATAATAAAGCAAGCAAAGAAGACAATTGAAAACATAGTTATGACCTAGCCCTAAGGTACAACTCACTTTAAGTTTATCCCCAGCAGAGTCGCCAGTTCTGTGATCGGTGGATCTGGAACTGACTGTTTTAAAGCTGGTTCGCGAAATGTTGCGGAAGCAAGAGTCGCCACCGTCTTTTATTTTCTCCAAATGGAAAGGACAAAAGCACAGAAAAATTCCTTAAAAGAGATTGCTCTCGGTTCGGGAGGTGGGTTATAGAAAGGGAAGGTGTTAGCACCCTTTCTATCCATGGTTATCCATGGGCTCTTAGATACTTGCTCAATGTGTTTTCAAAATGTTTGCTTGCTTTTCAATTGTGGGTTTAAAAAAAGTTCCTTTGAAAATTTCAGTTCGACTCGTACGTCAGAGTGTTTGAAAAGTTTGTTTTGAAAGTTTTTGAAAATGTGTCGGTGTGAAAAGTATTTTTTGTTTGAAATTAGAGCAAGTATCCTTGAGAACCTACCTACCCTAAGGAATTCGTCTGTGTAAAAGTCCTTGAAAGTAGTGCTATCCCACCATTGAGAGGTAGGTAGCACCACCGTTGGAGGTGTTCGGGTCAATTCGAGTTTGTGGGGACGCGGTGATCACCGGAGCAATGGGAAGACACCTTAGAAGCTACCCTCATGCCAGGTTCCCGGATCATGAGGACTTACTAAGACGTCCTCTACTCGACGATCACCTTTCGAAAGGCAAGGCAACAGTGAGGCGTACCCTAGGGGGGGTGTGTGCGAATTGTGTGTCGTTTTCATTGATGTTTGTCTTGTCATGTTCATTGGTGTTCTACGCTTGATTTTATTATGGTCATTCATTCTTTCATGCTTGGTTAACAGTTAATATTTGCGGGAAAATAAATCTAAACTATTACAAATGGCGCGGGTCCACATTGCCAAAATTAAACCGGACCCGATTTGACGGAAAGTAAATAAAGCAAAAAAGTAAAAGTGCGAGAAATAAAATTGTTACAAGGCTTTGGGGCAATTACATAATTAGAATAAATGACATAAAATAAATGCGCGAAATTAAATAAATAATGAACACGGGCGTTGGACCCTTTTGCAAAAATATTTAAAGTTAATGCATTAATTAATTAGAACTAATGAAGAATTAAAATTAAAGAAAAAGAATGTTTTTGGTATTTTTGTATTTTTTAAGATTTAAAAGAAAAAAAAGAACTTTTTAGAATGAAATTTGAAATGCAAATCCTAATTCTAATGTTTTTAGTTATTGTGAAAATGTTATATTAATCTAAATTAAACCCTAATTTTACTTATGTACATTTAATTATAAAAATAAAATAAATAAATAAATAATATTGTGATAAAAAAAGGAAAAATTTAAAAGGTATAAAAAGTCATTAAACCTAATGCTATATTTTTGGATTTTTAGTTATTAAGAAAGTATTAAAATCTAACCTAAATGCAACCCTAGTTTAATTATGAAAATTACTAATATTATGGCAAAAAACAAGGAAAGTTAAAAGGAATAAAAAAGTCATTAACCTAATGCTATATTTTTGGATTTTTTTATGGAAGAAAGAATTAAAGTTAAAACCTATTTTACTAAATTTATTTACATGTTAATTTTTTACAAGAAAATAAACAAAATAAATATTTTTTATGTTTTTATCCTTTTTCTGATTTTTTTGTGATGTTTTTATATTTTTGTAAAAAAACAATTAATTAATTAGAACAATGAAAATAAATAACCTAATAAAAAAAAACAATAAAACATGAAAAAAAAAGAAGCAAACCAGGGGGGGGTAGACCCCAATTCAGGAGGTATAGGCCTAGCATTTCTGGCCCAATGGCTTGAAACCCGTTTGACTTTTCCAATTTTGTGTGCCAGCGTTGACCTGGACCTAGCATGCTCCTTGTATCCAAGCCTTTGATTTGAATTGGTGGGACGCGTGGATGGTCTGACTTTGAGGCGTGTGATGCATCCTCCATGTTGGCACTGCACAGGATTTAGTATTGAAAAATAATATGAAACTTACACAGACCTGGGACTCGAACCCAGGTCTTAGACAATGCAAGCTTAACACCTGTGCCACTGAAGCACTTGAGTTTCAATTAATATATAATGGTCAATAATTATTATAAAAGAAAAAGGTTAGTGCTCTTTGAAACGCGCGCGAGATTTTGAATTGACCTATCCCCATGTGACACGGCATCTTCGTCTTCGTTGCTTTGTTTCCCTGAAAAAATAGAAAACGTTTAACGGGGGTTTTGAACCCCCTCAAAACAAGCCTAATCCAATAATAGCGAATAGCCCCTCATTGCATATAAATTAGGCGCGAGGGTTGTAGAATGATCGTCCAATCGCGCTGGTTTTGGTCATGGTACTGATGAGTCTCAATTTTACAGTATTACGAAATGCCCAAATCACAGCTCGTGAAAACCCTAGAACACAATAATGGTAAATCTGTATATGGCGCACGAAAACTCAATTAAATATAATGGTTAGCTTAGAAACTTTGTAAGGAACAAGAATTCATCAATAAAAATGCAAAAGGATGCTTAAAAAATGATGCACGATTTCAACAATTTTTCTTTACAGTTTGAGTTGTAGCTACCACTTCTTTGCGTTTTGATTGAGGTTAGGGATTGGCACACGTTCAGAGTTTGTCCAGGAAGCTATTAGAAAAAGAATTAAGGCTTCAAACTAACTCCAACCTTGATTTCAGAATTGTGCTTTTTTGGAAAATTTTCAAAATGTTCACTAAGCTTTTGAGCGCAGCATATGATGTGTTATGGTTAGGGTTTGACTTGGCATCTATGAGGGAAGAGAATTGGCTTGCTAGCTGACCTAGATTCATGCTCATGAGAGAACTAGTCCTAGGGTTTTCACCATTAACCAATTTTCCTTCTTTTAAGCCAAGACCAAGACTTAGTGTGCAATTTAACCCTAGCCTGAGTTTTTGAGTTGGCCCATGATATATGGAAGTTGTCCAAATTCAAATGACACTATTCCATTGGTTTTTGAATTTTATTTGAATTTTTAAAGATTTAAAATGAATTAATTATCAAAAATTAAATAAAATAGAAAAAATCAATGTTTGATCTTGAAATTAATCATGGAACACGTGTGTGGCATGACAAGGATGAATCAAGTGGAAGAAAGTGGGCCCTTTTGTCAAAAATTGGAGTTTCAAGGATAGTTGACTTTTGCCATTTCACAAAAATTTCCCAACTTCTACAAGGCATAACTTGCTCAATTTTTAAGCTTTTCACATGTTCTTGGACATTTTGGAAAGGTCTTTGAGACCTCTAACCAATGCCTTTGGTCCCATGTCATTTTGATTTACCAATCTCAAGTTATGGTCTTTTACTTAAAGTCCCTTTTTGTTGACTTTTGAAAATGACCTATAATGTTGAAATTGATAACTTTTTGTGAGAGCATTTCTTGGACTTGAAGTATGAAGATGAGTTGCAGGAAATGTCTTTCTCTTCAAAATGAGCTTTGGATGGAATTTTTCTGATAATCCATGTGAAAGTTATGCCCTGGTCAATTTCAGTTGACTTTTTCAACTGTCCAAATATAGCAACTTTTGCATCTTTGATGATTTCTGAGCCAAATTTTGAGAGTCATGATCAAGCATTGATCAAATGATGTTTGTGGCTTCAAAATGATATGTTGACCAAAAATTTGAACTTTTGACTGTCAAATGACCATTTTGCCCCTACAGTTGACTGTAGTGCAATTTAGGGTTTTGACTGTGCAATTTTGAGCTGAATGCCTTGAAACTTGATATGAGGATGCTTGACCATGTTTGTAAGCATATGAGACTTGATTGAACCTTTGAACACTTCATTTTCTTGATCAGAACCCAAACCCTAGTTTTGACTGTATGGGAGACTGTTGCACTGCACAACCCTTGGGGGATTTTGTAGCTTGGCTTGGCAATTTCTCGAGGAATATGGGAGGGCAAATTTTGGGGTATAACACATAGCATGTCATACTAACCATTTCAAGGATTCTTAGGGTTTATTTTTGTCTTGTTTTGTAGGACATGGCTCTCGCCCGTAGATTCACTATCCAAGTTAGTCTGGTAAAAGTACCTCCTCAGCTCAAGGATTTGGTATCAAGGGTTCCCGAAAGCTCTCCATTCACTAAAAGACATGGTATACTTATCAACTTTGTCACTTTAATTCCTGATGAAGAAATGTTAAAAGTACTCTTTCAATTCTTTGACCCTCTACATCACTGCTTCACTTTTCCGGATTACCAGTTAGTGCCTACTATGGAGGAGTTTTCTCTGCTGTTGGGGGTGCCTATCCTTAATGAGGTACCTTTAAATGGTATGGAAAGAGACCCTAAACCTGAAGATATTGCCAAAGCTCTGTCCTTACAACTGTCTACGTAGTAGCAAATTGGGAAACCCAGAGAGGTGTCAAAGGTTTTTTGGCTAAGTTCTTGTCCGAGAAAGCTCATCATTTTTAGGATGCCTTGGACTTACAAGCTTTTAAAGAGGTGTTATCCATTCTCATCTATGGTTTGGTACTGTTTCCTAATCCAGACCAGCTCATAGACATCAATACGGTTAAGATTTTCCTGTCACGTAATCCGGTACCTACTCTGCTTGGAGATATCCTACATTCGTTGCATACTCGCACTGTAAAGAGGAGAGGAACCCTTCTGTGTTGAACGCCTCTCTTGGCTAGGTGGTTTATTCACACATACCCCGATCTGTCTTGAAAAATGAACAGGGCTTGAGATGGTCTCAAAGGCTGATGACTCTTACACATTTAGGCATTCATTGGTGTCCCCGATTCTCGGAGAATGTTATTATCATTGATCGACACAGAGAATTCCCTAATATCCCTCTTTTAGGAATTAGGGGAGGAATCACTTACAATCCTTGTTTGGAACTATGATAGTTTGGATATGCAAGAAGGGATGGTCCTCATGATGCACTTATTCAAGGAATCATTTTCGACTATGAGAATAATGCTCAGGATTACCGCAAACGTTTCATACGAGCTTGGGGAATGGTACATAGAGTTGATAGAAAGACGTTGGGGCACAAGAATTCCATCCCTCTTAAGCCTTATCTCAAATGGGTACGAGCTCCTGCTCAAAGCCTTATGATGCCTTACCCCTCTATTCTTCCAGTTATCATAGAGCCATTTTTGGAAGGAGATGTCCCATACACTATCCTTCATCTCAACATGCCCACATCTCTTGATGACTTGCAAAGGGATTGGATACAGCTTAAGGGGGAGCGAGACACTTTTGAAGCCCAATTCTACGCCAGCGAGAAGAAGGTTCTGGAACTCACCAAGCAGCTTCATGAGGAGTGGAGCCTGTACGCCTACATCGCACCAAAGAGGATGCATACAACTTTTTTATCTTAGAGTTTTTGTATTTCTTTGTAAGCCCAAAAGAGGCATGATGTACTCAAACTTTGGTTTATTAATATGACGTGTGTTCCTTTTTTTCTAAAGAAAATTTAAATCTCTAATTTCCTTGAAATCATTGCATATGCATCTCCATTCATCATAACATAAGCAGGTTTCTTACAACAAGTCTCCTCATCTTTCTACTGTTTATTTCAGTAAGATGGATCTCAAGCAGACAGTAAAAGACCTCCAGGCGCAGAATGCTCAGTTTCAATCGATGTTCTTGACTCTAGCCAAAGGACAAGAGGATTTTAAAACTTTGTTGATTGAAGAAAAGAAGAACAAAGCAAAGAAAACAACTGGAGTTCTGATTCTGGGAAGAAGGTTCCAAGGACAAGCCAGACGGAACATAGACTTCGAAACTTCATATGGTGAAAAGGATAATCAAGAAGGGAAAGGCAAGTAAGCGACTGCCCAGCCAGAATCTGAAGAGGAAGAAGAAGATGACTACTATGAAGAGTAGTATCCCCTGGCCAACGACAAATACAAACATATGGAAGAGCGTCTAAGTGCAATGGAGATTCAGAAAGTGCTCGAGCTGGACTTTGAAGAGCTAGGTTTGGTGTCTGGGATTTTTATTCCACCAAAGTTCAAGGCACCAGTATTTTCTAAGTACAACGGGGTTTCGTATCCCAAGATGCATCTCCGATCTTATGTGAGTAAGATACAGCCTCACACTGCTGACAGAGATTTGTGGGTCCACTTCTTTCAGGATAGTCTATCCAGGACTTAGCTTGATTGGTTCTATCAACTAGAAAGGGCCAATATTCATAATTGGGAAGACATTACCGCTTCTTTCTATAAACAGTATCAATACAACACAGACCTTGCTTCCACCCGTACTCAACTCCAGAGTATGGCTATGGCTTCAAGTGAAGGTTTCAAAGACTACGCTCAGAAATGGAGGGACTTAGCAGGAAGAGTCTAACCTCCCTTATCTGAAAGAGAACTAGTAGACATGTTTCTGCGTACCCTATCGGGTCCTTTCTTTAATCATATGATTGGAAGCTCCTCAGCAGGATTCACTAAATTAATCTTGACCGGAGAAAGAGTGGAAGCTGGGATTAAGAGTGCAAAGATCCAAAAAGACGCCTCCTTCAGTACTGTGAGAAAACCATTTATTAGGAAAAAATAAGTTAGTATTGTGTATACTCAAAGGAATTAGGATAGAACTGAACACCGATCAATGGTAGGGGCTGTCATGATCCCTAAGCCTGCACCTACTCAACAAAGGAGCAATCAGCCTAGAACAGAAAGACCGGTAAGACAATTTACCCAGATTAATATGACATTGTCTCAAGTCCTACCACATTTGTTGAGATCTAATCTGGTGACTTTAAAGGAAACCCCGAAGAATCCCAACACAGCCTCTCCTCATTACCACCCTAATGCTCGTTGTGCTTACCATTCAGAAATCCAGGCCATGATACCAACAACTGATGGGCTTTGAAAAATAAGGTGCAAGACCTTCTCGAAGCAAAATAAATCGAATTTGATGCTCCTGAGATCCCAAATGTTATCACCGCTCCTATGCCCAAGCATGGTCGTGATGTTAACGCTGTTGAAGATGATATGTTTGTTACTATTTTTGATGAAATTGTTCCTCCTCCCCTGACTGTCAACAGGAACCTATTGAAAGCCAGTTTATTTTCGGGCTATGGAAAAGGCTGCCACCTCTGTTTATCCCTATCAACTGGTTGTCATTTACTGAAAGCATGTGTCCAGCGCCTAATGGATGACAAAGAGATTTTGTTTGAGAAGACTCCAATTCCAACCATTTCTTACAGTGATGTTTCAATAGTAACCATTTCCGCCAATCCTTCCAGGGTATCCACCAAAAGACCCGTTAGGATTACATCAGTTTCTAAAGTGACTCCACTGATAATCACTATGTCGGGACCGATCCCGTACTCCTCAGATAAAATTGTCCCATGGAACTATGGGGGTGACGTCTACTATCACGGTGTCAAACAGGATTGGCTGGCTGATGAAGACTCAATTCTTGAGAAAGCTGCCCCCAACATCAGCAACATTGCAAGAACCAACAAGATAACCTGAAGTGGTAGAGTATTCTCTTCCGAGATTTCTACTCCGAAGACTGTTACCAGTCCTGTGATCGTCCCTGTTTCTGTTCCCGTTGACACTACTACTACAATCCCTATGGTTACCCCTACTGACACTCCTATCACCGAGTCGACTGAGACTCGGGGAAAAGGGATTCTGGTTGAGCCTGTCCAAATGAAGGCACAATCAGTATCTATCCCTGAAGCCTCCCAAAAGAAGATGGAAGAAATTCTGAAAATCATAAAGAGAAGCAACTACAACATAGTCAAACAGCTATGACAAAATCCGTCAAAGATTTCCATGCTGGCTTTATTGTTGTGCTCCGAGGCTCATGCGAAGGCCTTGGTAAAATTTCTTAAAATTGCCCATGTACCACAAGAAACTTCTGTTGATTAGTTCGAAGACTTTATGGCCAGCTTGACCGTGGATAATGGTTTAGGCTTTTCTGATGCCGACCTGGAACCTAGAGGGAGGAAACATAACGAGGCATTGCATGTCTCTATCGAATGCAGGGGCACAACTTTGGCCCATGTCTTGGTTGATACCGATTCATCTTTGAATGTGCTGCCTAAAAAGGCTCTTGATAGACTCGACTGTGAAGGTTTAACCTTAAAACCCAACAACATAGTGGTAAGGGCCTTCGACGGTTCAAAGAGAATGGTTCATGGGGAGGTAGACATCCCCATAAAAGTTGGAACTCAAACCTTTGATTCAACTTTTTACGTGATGGACATTCTCCCTTCCTATTCCTGTTTATTAGGCCGACCTTGGATTCACAACGCTGGTGCCGTCACCTCTATATTACATCAAATGATGAAATACCCAACCAAAGGGAAAATCATTACTATCCATCAAGAAGAAGAATATATGGTCAGTCACTTGAACTCCTTCAGATACATGGAATTGGATGGTGAATTTATTAAAACTCCATTTCAACACTTCGAGGAAGTCCCACAAACCATGGCAGTAACCAAGGCTATTTCCCAAGTCCCAAAGATTACAAGACCTCCGCTAAAGATGTCTTCACTGAAATATGCCAAGGCCGTAATCGAAGAAGGAGCCCAGGAATCTGTTTGTCGCGCTCGTGCCGGGGGACCACCTTTAAAGATCAGCAACCATGGAGTCAACACAGTGGAGGATGATGATGATGACAGTTGTGACCGAGAAGATTGGATTTTCCAAACCATTAATGGAGGACTCAGCAACTGGGAAGCTAAAGATTTTGTCCCAATTACTTTTATCCAACAGTAATTGTCTTTAAATTTTTTTCGGACTTGTAATAATTAAACAATTCAGACTTTTAAAACCTTGTGTCTTACCCGAGGCACAACGGCCCATTTCTAAGGGTTGTTACCTCATTTTCATATGTCATCAATGAATCATGGATGTTTTTGCATACAAACTTTGTTCTTTTTGTTTTTCTTTTTCTACATTTTTATTTCTTTCAAAGATAGCTATACTCTTACACATACTCACATTCAAAATGCAGATCTACATCCATTCGAGATCCCATGGGTAACAATTCTGCTATGGCTTTTTGTGACTCTGAAAATCTAATCTACCAAGCCGAAGACGAAGGTGAGGAAGATTGTGAAGTACCAAGGGAACTTTCCAGGTTGCTACAACAGGAAGAAAGGACCATACAACCCCACGAAGAACCAGTGGACACAGTTAACTTGGGTACCGAAGAGGACAAGAAAGAAGTAAAGGTAGGAGCTAATCTGGAATCAAGTGTCAAGAAGCGTCTAACTCATTTGCTACATGATTATGATGATGTCTTTTCCTGGTCGTATGAAGACATGCCAAGACTTGACGCTGATATCATAGTACATCGTCTACCAACAAAAGAAGAATGCCCTCCGGTAAAACAGAAAGTCCATCGCATGCGGCCAGACATGTCAGAGAAGATCAAGGCTGAAGTCATGAAACAATTCAACGCCGAATTCTTAGTCGTCACCTCCTATCCATAATCGGTCGCCAATGTTGTTCTAGTGCCTAAAAAGGACAGAAAAGTGCGCATATGTGTGGATTACCGAGATTTGAATAGGGCAAGCCTTAAGGATGATTTCCCACTTCCCCATATTGATATTTTGGTTGACAACACAGGTTAGGATATGGTGTTCTCATTTATGGATGGTTTCTTAGGCTAAAACAAGATCAAAATGGAACCTGAGGACATGGAGAAAACGACCTTCATCATATAGTGGGGCACATTTTGTTACAAAGTTATGCCATTCAGGTTGAAGAACACTGGGGCAACTTATCAGCGTGCCATGGTAGCTCTATTTCATGACATGATCCATCATGAAATATAGGTCTATATGGACGACATGATAGCCAGATCTCAAACTGAAGAGGAACATCTTGACCATTTGCAGAAACTGTTTGAAAGGCTAAAGAAATACAAGCTAAGGTTGAACCCGAATAAATGCACATTTAGGGTGAGGTCTGATAAACTCCTAGGCTTCATTATCAGCGGTAAAGGTATCGAAGTGGACCCTGCCAAGGTTAAAGCAATACAAGAAATTCCTTCTCCTCGCACTGAGAAGGAAGTCAGAGGATTCTTAGGATGGCTAAACTACATCGCCAGATTCATTTCTCACATAACCGCTACTTGTGAACCAATCTTCAAATTACTGAAGAAAGATCAAGTATTCAAATGGAATGATGAATGCCAAGCTGCCTTTGACAAGATCAAATATTACCTTCAAGAGCCTCCTATTTTGATGCCTCCAGTCGAGGGAAGACCTTTGATCATGTATCTAACTGTCTTGGAAAATTCAATGGGGTGTGTCCTGGGGCAGCATGACGAGTCTGGCCAAAAAGAGCATGCTATATACTACCTGAGCAAAAAGTTTACCGAATTTGAAATAAGATATTCACTACTCGAGAAAACTTGATGCGCTCTAGCATGGGCTGATCGCCGGCTAAGACAGTATATGTTGACCCATACTACCTTATTGATATCCAAGATGGATCCAATTAAATACATATTCGAGAAGCCCGCCCTTTCTGAGAGAATAGCAAGATGGCAGATGATTCTGACTGAATACGACATTTAGTACACTACCCAAAAGGCAATAAAGGTTAGTGTACTAGCCGATCACCTTGCTCATCAAGTTGTGGATGACTATCAGTCCATGAAATTTGAATTCCCCGATGAAGACATCATGATGGTAAACAACTGTGAAGAATTTAGACCATATGTGTTGTACCCCAAAATTTGCCCTCCCATAATCTTTAAAGTTATGACAAGCAAATGGTTCAAAGTCTACTCAAGGGCTACACAGTCAACTATCCTCCTAAGCCAGTCAAACTAGGGTTTTGGTTCTTGCAAGGAAGTTGAAGTTTTCAAGGGCTCAATCAAGTCTCCCATGCTCATACACATTGTCAAGTACCTACATGTCAAGTTTCAAGGCTCACAAGGTCAGGTTGCAGTCAAAAACCCTAATTGCTCAACAGTCAACTGTAGGGGCAAAATGGTCATTTGGCAGTCAAAAGTCAAAAAATTTGGTCAACATATTATTTTGAGGCCACAAACCTCATTTGATCAATGCTTGATCATGATTCTCAAAGTTTGGCTCAAAAAAGTCTCAAGATGCAAAAGTTTCTATTTTTGGACAGTTGAAAAGTCAACTGTAACTTGACCAAGGCATAACTTTTTCATGGTTCATCAGAAAAATCCCATCCAATGCTCATCTTGAAGGGGAAGACATTTCCTACAACTCATCTTCACACTCCAAGTCCAAGAAATGCTCTCACAAAAAGTTATCAATTTCAACATTATAGGTCATTTTCAAAAGTCAACAAAAAGGGACTTTAAGTCAAAGACCATAACTTGAGATTGGTAAATCAAAATGACATGGGACCAAAGACATTGGTTATAGGACTTCAATACCTTTCTAAAATGTCCAAGAACATGATCAAAGCTTAAAAATTGAGCAAGATATGCATTGGAGAAGTTGGGAAATTTTTGTGAAATGGCCAAAATGATTTATCCTTGAAATTTCATTTTTGACAAAAGGGGCCCACTTTTTCCACTTGAATTAACTTGGCCATACTTCCCACGTGTCCCACCTTTTATTTCAATTTTTAAAATTAATTTTTTCATTTTTAATTGATTTTATTGGATTTAATTAATTTTAAATCTTTTAAAATCAAAGGAAAATAAAAAAGGTTAATTAAGGAGGATATCTGACTTTGATGAACCTTGAATCACCATTATACATATTTCAAATTCGTGCAAGAGGCCAAATGGAGCAAGAATTCAAAATTGGCTCAAAAGAGGAAAGTTTGTTAATGGAGTTATGACAAAATCTTGAACATGAAGGCAAGGCATTATGAGGCCATAACTCTTATCAAAACATGTTACATAACACATAGGCAAGTGATCAGAGACAACAACTAGACCTAAGCTGCGCTGCAATCTCAGAACAAAACTTACATTTTTGCCAAAAATTTTCAAAACTGAAAACACTTCTAGAGCTTGTTTCAGACCCTCATTCTCATCCAAACACGTTGCTGACATCCTAAGGAAGCGATAGCAATCAAATTCAGACCTTCACACACAAAGAACAGGTATAACCAAGTCCGGTTTTCTTTGAAATTTTTTATATTCGCATTTCATTATTCATGCTGTATTTGTCATTTTTAATCATGGATTTGGACTAATGTGAATGTTTTGAAGCTGATAGCATGATTTAATTGAGTTTTCAAAGCCTGTACACGAATTCACCATGTCCATTGCTTAGGGTTTCAGAGCTCTAATTTTAGGGCTTTGCATATCCGGAATAATTGGACCATGAGACCCCTACCACTGAAATCAGCACCTTCCACTGAATGGAATTGAACCATCGCGCCTTATTTCTTTTTCACCCTGAGCTATTCGCTATTTTCTGTGGACGGCGTTTTGGGGGGGTTTAAAACCCCCGCTATTTCATTTTTATTACAGGCACAATTGGGGACGAAGGCTAGCGTGGCACGACGTGAGTGGCTGGTTTGAAATCCAGCGCCTTTTTTTTTATTTTATAACACTAATATCAATTTTATTTTATATTATTTGTTTTTTATCTCATGTACAAAGCGCGCAACTGGCTCACTTGGTAAAGGCTTTCATTGGTAAACACTGGGACCTGGGTTCGAATCCCAGGTCCCCTCAATTTGCTTCTATTATTTTGTTTAACTTGTTCCCATGCAGTATACCATCCAGTAGTACACCATACATCCAACGCCTCTGCCTGCCACGCGCCTGGAAAGGTCAATCCAAAGGCTATCATGTGAGTTCCATCCTATGCACTGGTCAACGCTCCACATACAAGTCTCAAAAGTCAGAAAAGGGCCTCATTCAAATGGGCTTATTTCATCAAATCACCTCCAAAATTGGGGTCAACACCCCCCACAGTTTGCATTTTATTTCCTTTTCTTTTCATTTTTTTTATTTGTTTTATTTCTAATTAATTCATTAAAACAATTTTCATAAAAAACAAAAAAATCAGAAAATCATAAAAAATAAAAATATGTTTTATTTTAATTTAATTCATCAACATTTTTTGTAAATAAATTCAATCATTAATTTAGTTTTAATATTAAGTTGTTAACTTTAATGTTTTTTTTCTCAATAACTAAAAAATATAAAAAATAGGTCTTTAGCACATTTTTATCTTTTTAAATAAATATTTATATTTTCTTATTATAATTATTATTAACCATTAATTAATTTTGTAAATACTTGTAATTAATCAATTAGGTTTAACTTAGATAATTTTCTTTAATAAATTAAAAAAACAATTAGAACTAGAATTATTTGACTTTTAATTCCAATTTAATTCCATAAATCCAAAAACATCAAAAAATAAATTCTTGCTTTATTTAATAATTAAATCAATTTTCAATTTCAATTTAATTCCTTTAAAGGGTCCAACGCCCTCGCATTCGATTATATTTTCTTTTCGCGCGTTCATTTTATTTCTTTTTATGAATGTAATGTATTTGCCCCAAAGCCCTGTAATAGTTAATTAGGCATTTACTTTCTGCACTTTATTTTAAATTGGGTCTTGGTTTAATTTGGCGATGTAGACCCGCGCCTTTGTAATAGTGTAGGACCTTTATCTTTTCCGCACTTTAAATTCCCGCACCTTTAAACTGTTAACAATCACATGAAAGAATGAATGCCCAAAAATAAAATCAAAACGTAGATCACCAATGCATGACAAGACAAATAACAAACTGAAAATGACACACAATTCACACACCACTCTTAGGGTACGCCTCACTGTTGCCTTGCCCCTCGAAACATGGTCGTCGAGTACAGGACATCTTAGTAAGTCCTTATATCCATGAACATGGCATAAGGGTAGCTTCTAAGGTGTCCTACTGTTGCTCTGGTGATCACACTGTTGCCTTGCCCCTCGAAACGTGGTCGTCGAGTATAGGACGTCTTAGTGAGTCCTTATGTTCCATTGATCTAGTTGCCTCGAACAAGTTGCCTCGGAACAAGTTGCCTCGGAACAGTTGCCTCGAAACGGTTGCCTCGGAATAAAAAGATCAATGGCATAAGGGTAGCTTCTAAGGTATCTTACTATTGCTCGGTGACCACACTGTCCCTAACCCTCGAATTGACCCGAACACCTCCAACGGTGGTGCTACCTACCTCTCAATGGTGGGATGGCACTACCTTAAGAACATTTACACAGACTAATTCCTTAGGGTAGGTAGATGACTCGTAGATACTTGCTCTAATTCAAAACAAATCAAAAACTTCTTTTCACACCGACACTTTGCAAAAAGCTTTCAAAAACAATTTTTCAAACACTCTTGAGGACTGATACAAGAGTCGATCTGAAACTTTCAAAGAAACTTTTTCAAACCCACTCACCTTGAAAAGCAAACAAACATTTTGAAAACACAATGAGCAAGTATCTAAGAGCCCATGGATAACCATGGATAGAAAGGGTGCTAACACCTTCCCTTTCTATAAATCTACCTCCCGAACCGAGAACTAATCTCAATAAGGAATTTTTCTGTGCTTTTGTCCTTTCCATGTTGGAGAAAATAAAAGACGGTGGCGACTCTTGCTTACCGCGACATTTCGCGAACCAGCGTTAAACAGTCAGTTCCAGATCCATCGATCACAGAACTGACGACTCTGCTGGGGATACTTATAAAGTGAGGTGTACCTTAGGACTAAGATCACTGTGTTTTCGATTGCTTTAATTTTTTTGCTTTAAATTGTGGGATTGTCTTGGGAGTTCTATAGATCCTAACCCGGATCTGGGGATACCTTCTTAGAAAGTAGCAACAAGGCTGTGAGGGAACTGTGCGGGGTATACCGACATGGTTGAAGCAGTCTGCTACGTTGATGTGGCACTTTGGTGTGTACCGGTAACCCATGAGTTCAATCAAGGAGAGTACGGGGCCTCTGCGTGGTGTCGTGAAGCATCAACAGACCTTAGGAACCTTAATTGAACCATCTTGGCCTCTTTAGGGTAGTGAGATAACTACTTTGGTGTAGTCCGAAGTCGGTTGATACTCGATACTACACTCAGTTGAGGGTTGTTTTCTTGGGATATTTTGATCGCCAGTCAGTGGCTAAATCGAAACGATGAACAATGAAAGCAATCCAATGATATTGAGATCCTTAGAACCCGGTTACTTTGATAGGACAGGTTTGAGCCCACCAACTTCAAGAGGGTAGTACCCCTAACCTCGTGCTGGCCTAAACTCTAAGGGCTATGGTGTGACTTGTGTGCCTTATCATGTTTGCTTTTTGTGAATACTTGTGGTATGCCCTTATCATAGCATCATAACATCATACAACATCATATGCATCCACTAACCATTTCAGGGGTTCGAATCTTCATCTTTGTTCTTGTTTTGTAGGGCATGGAAACTATACGCAGAAAGACAATTCAGATCAACCTTGTAAGGGTCCCTCCTCAGCTTAAGTAGCTTACATCCAGGATTCCTGAGAACTCGTCATTCAGTGAAAGGCACGGTAGACTCATCAGCCTGGTCAATACCAATATTGAGGAAGAAATGGTAAAGGTCCTCTTCCAGTTCTTTGACCCTCTGCATCACTGTTTTACTTTCCCGGATTATCAGCTGGTGCCTACTTTAGAAGAGTTTTCCCAGCTTCTGAAGATTCCCATTCCCAATCAACTACCCTACAACGGTACGGAAAGGGAACCAAAACTTGAAGAAGTAGCTAAAGCATTATGCCTACAACCATCTGACATCAAGGGGCATTGGGAAGCCAGAAATGGTATCAAAGGGTTCTTGGCAAAATTTATGTTTGAGAAGGCCCAAGAGTGTTGGAATTCCCTTGACCTACAAGCCTTTGAAGAAGTTGTAGCCCTCCTTGTCTATGGGTTGGTGCTGTTCCCTAAGCCAGATCAACTTATAGATATCAGTGCTGTCAAGGTCTTCATGTCCAGGAATCCTATACCTACGTTGCTGGGGGACATCTTTCACTCATGTTACACTCAAACCATGAGAAAAAGGGGTGTTCTTATGTGCTGCACTCCTCTCCTGGGAAGGTGGTTTATTTCGCACCTTCCACAATCAGTTTTGAAGAACGAGCAGGGTTTGAGGTGGTCACAACGATTGATGACTCTTACACATGCAGATATACATTGGTGTTCTCGGTCCAGAGAGGATGTCACTATCATTGATCGTTGTGGGGAGTACCCTAATGTTCCTTTACTTGGAATCAGAGGAGGTATTACTTACAACCCATGCTTGGCTTGGAGACAGTTTGGTTATGCTCGGAGGGATGGCCCTCATGAGATGTTAATTCCAGACATAGTTTTTGACTTCGACAATGATGCGCAAGGACTTCGCCAGAGATTTATCAGAGCTTGGAGGATGCCCAGTAAGATAGACAGCAAGACACTAGGGCACAGGAACTCCATCCCATTGGAGCCTTATCTCAAGTGGGTATGAGCCCGCTCCCAGAAGCTGGTGATGCCATATCCTCATGTTCTCCCCGTGATCAAAGAGCCAGACTTAGAAGGAGAGGTGTCCTACACCATTCAACATCCTGACATGCCCACGTCCTGGGAAGAGATGCAGAAGAGCTGGATCCAGCTTAAGAAAGAACGGAATTCTCTGGAGACCAATCTACATGCTAGTGAGAAGAAGGTCCTGGAGCTCACCCGCCTACTGCACGAGGAAAGGAATCTCAATACCTATATTGCTCCGAAGAGGATGCGTAGTGTCTTTTGGGATTGATCTGCTTTGTAATGTTTGCCCATGAGGCTTTGATGTATCAAACAATTATTTCCTTAATGATAACGTGTGTTCCTTTTTGTCTACAACAAATTTGAATTTTCGAACCCTTGAATGCATTGCATAAACACATATAATTCATCATGTGCATCACAGGTACTCTTCTTTTCAGGTTGCTTACTGTTCTTCGCTGTTTATTTCAGCATCGTGAACCCTGAATCATCCACCGAGCTGACTATCAAGGCCCTTCAGGCGCAGAACACACAATTTCAGGAGCTGATCATGGGTTTGGCTCAAGGTCAAAAAGAGCTGAAGGCTATGCTCCTGAAGAAGAGTAAGAAGAAGAAGAGGACTGTGCTATTTAACATTGGGCGCAGGCTCGGGAATACTTTGCAAAATGAAGCTGAGAGGACTACTCCATCTGTGGGGGAAGGTAGTCACCAAGAAAGGGAGGTCCCTACTCCTGTGGTCTCTGATACGGAGACAGACTTCAACGACGAACAGTACCCTCCTGCTGAGGACCGGTACAAGCAGCTGGAAGACAGGTTAAAAGCTATGGAAATTCAGCGTGTGCCTGGACTGGATTTCAGAGACTTGGGGTTATCTACTGGGGTGGTGATTCCACACAAGTTCAAGGCTCCTGCCTTTGTGAAGTATGACGGGGCTTCCTGTCCCAAGATGCACCTCCGTTCTTATGTAAGGAAGATCCAGCCTTACACAGCAGACAGGAACTTATGGATCCACTTTTTCCAGGAGAGTCTTTCAGGGACTCACCTCGAATGGTTCTATCAGCTGGATGGGACCAACATTCGTAACTGGGAGGATCTGGCCACTGCTTTTACAAGCAGTATCAATATAATTCCGACCTCGCTCCTACGCGTACCCAACTCCAGGGTATGTCACTAGGGTCGGGTGAAGGTTTTAAGGAGTACGCACAGAAATGGAGAGATCTGGCTGGCAGGGTGCAGCCACCATTGACGGACCGAGAGCTGGTGGATATGTTTTTGGGGACCCTATCTGGGCCATTTTTCAATCATCTCATTGGTAATTCCTCTGCTGGGTTTACTGATTTGATCCTGACTGGTGAGAGGATCGAGGCTGGTATAAAATCGGGGAAGATACAGAAGGTTGTCTCCTCCAATGCTGAAAAGAAGCCCTTCAAGAAAGAGGCTAGTGTTGTGTATGGCCCAAGAAGGCAAAACAAACCTGAACACCGCCAAGCTGTCAACGCGGTGGTTATTTCTAAGCCTGCTACTGCTCCACAACAGTACAACCAACCCAGAGCTGAGAGGCCCAAACGGCAGTATACTCGACTTAGCATGACTCTCTCTCAGATCCTGCCACAACTGCTGTCAACTAGCTTGGTGACTGTTAGAGAGGCCCCGAAGGTTGTGAATACTACATCCCCCAGGTTCAACCCCAACGCCCGTTGCGCTTATCACTCTGATGGCCCGGGGCATAACACAGATGACTGTTGGGCCCTAAAGAATAAGGTTCAGGACCTTATTGATGCAAAGGAGATACAGTTTGAGGCGGCCGAGAGGCCAAATGTTGTTACCGCTCCCATGCCCCAGCATGGAGTGAATGCTGTTGAGGAGGATTTGTATGTAGCTTCGGTGGATGATGTTGCTACTCTGCTGCTGACGGTCAAGAGGAACCTGTTGCTAGCCGGTTTATTTCCGGGATGTAGCAAAGGTTGCCCTCTATGTGTTGCTTCCCCGGCTGGTTGTTCTTTGCTGAAATCAGGCGTCCAAAACCTGATGGATAATAAAGAGATTTTGTTCAGAAAGACTGCTGTTCCTGCTGCCCCTGTTGAAGAAGTTTCAATTGTTACCATTTTCAACAACCCTTCCAAGGCTCCTTCAAAGAAGCCTGTCCAAATTTTGTCTATTCACAAGATTGCTCCCATCACCATTAATGTTCCGGGGCCCATCCCCTACAAGTCTGATAAGGCTGTCCCATGGCACTATGGGGCAGATGTTTATGTTTTGGGTGTGAAACAAGAGTTCAACACTGATACTGGTGTCACCAACATCACTGGGCCTGCTAAGGTCACTCGTAGTGGAAGACTATTCTCACCAGACATTGCTCCTCTGGTAATTCAGAGGCCTTTGATCATCACACCTGCCAGTGTGTCTTTCTCTTCCCCTGACCAAGTTTCCACCCCTGCTGCCGAGTCATCTGATGCTCGGGGTAAGGGGATTGCTGCTGATGTGCCTGCCCGGACGGAGGCACCAAAGACCATTGTTGAGGCTTCCAAGCAGGAGATGGAAGAAATCCTCAAGATTATAAAGAAAAGTGATTTCAACGTTGTCGAATAGCTGGGGCACACCCCCTCTAAAATCTCCATGCTATCACTGCTGCTGTGTTCAGAGGCCCATGCCAAGGCCCTGATTGCTTTCTTAAAGACGGCTCACGTACCCCAAGAGACGTCTGCTGATCAATTCACCGACTGTGTGGCCAACCTAACTGCTGACAATGGTCTGGGTTTCTCTGATGCTGATCTGACGGCCAAAGGGAAGAACCATAATGATGCCCTGCATGTCTCCATTGAGTGCAGGGACACTACTCTTGCTCACGTGCTGGTTGACACTGGTTCTTCATTAAACGTGCTACCCAAGAAGGCTCTGGACAGGCTGGACTGTGAGGGTCTAGAACTCAAACCAAGTAACATTATTGTTCGGGCCTTTGACGGGTCCAAAAGGATGGTACATGGTGAGGTTGACATCCCAATCAGGGTTGGGTCACAGGTCTTTGATTCAAAATTCTATGTGATGGACATCCGTCCATCCTATTCTTGTTTGCTGGGTCGCCCGTGGATCCACAAGGCTGGAGCTGTGACCTCCACGTTGCATCAGAAACTCAAGTACCCGGTCAGGGGGAAGATTGTAACAGTGCAAGGGGAAGAGGAATACATGGTCAGCCACCTCAACTCCTTCAGGTACGTGGAAATGGATGGGGAGTTCATTGAGACCCCCTTTCAACATTTTGAAGAGGTGCCACAAACATTGGCAGCAGCAGAAGCAGTGGTCGAAGAGGTTTCTCCTTTGAAGATGGCCTCCTTAAAGGACGCCCGGGCTGTGATTGAAAGAGGTGAATGTGCAAACTGGGGCAAGCTCCCTGATTTTACTCCTAAAACTAACAAGTTTGGGCTGGGTTTCACTGCAGAGGCTCAGAAGGCTGTGCGTAAGGCGAGAATTGGAAAACCTCCTGTGCTCATCACCCACTCAGGAGTGAATGCTATTGGAGAGGAAGACGAAGTGGAAGAGTCAGAGTTTGATAGCTGGATCTACCCGATGACTGATGGTGGATTGACCAATTGGACTGATAAAGACTTTACACCCATAACTTTTGTCACCCAGTAATGAACTTCTTTGTTTTGGATTTGTAATAAACAATAATTTGAAACTGTATGGCCCGGTGTCTTACCCGGGGCGCCGTGGTCTTATTTATGAGGGCTTTTGTTTGTCACTGTCATATATCATAAATAAAAGCATTGGACGTTTCTCACATTTCAAATCTTGCGCTCCTTTTCTTTCCTTTATTTATATATTGCAAAACAGTTGTATTTACACACACTCACTCATACAGGTTTCAATCCACTCTGGATCTCACTGGTAACGACTCTGCTACTACCAGTTATGACTTCGAAAATCCGATCAACTTAGCCGAAGACGAAGGTGAAGATGATTACGAAGTGCCTGGCGAGCTTGCAAGACTGTTACTCCAGGAAGAGAGGGCAATTCAACCACATGAAGAGCCAGTGGAAACAATAAATCTGGGTACTGAGGCGGACATAAAGGAAGTTAAGATTGGTGCCAACCTAGAGCTCAGCGTGAAGCAACGGTTGACTCAGATGTTACAGGATTATGTGGAGATCTTCGCCTGGTCCTACGAAGACATGCCCGGGTTGGATACCGACATTGTGGTCCATCATTTGCCTACCAAGGAAGACTTCCCTCCGGTTAAGCAAAAGGTCCACCGTATGCGTCCAGAGATGTCTAAGAAGATCAAAGCCGAGGTTATGAAACAGTTTGACGCCGGGTTTCTTGCAGTGACTTCTTACCCTCAGTGGGATGCTAATGTGGTGCCGGTACCAAAGAAAGACGGTAAGGTCAGAATGTGTGTCGATTACAGGGATCTGAACAGGGCCAGCCCCAAGGATGACTTCCCTCTACCTCACATTGATGTCCTTGTTGATAATACAGCTCAGCATAAGGTGTTCTCCTTCATGGATGGCTTCTCAGGTTACAATCAAATCAAGATGGCTCCTGAAGACATGGAAAAGACTACCTTTGTTACTCAGTGGGGCACCTTCTGCTATAAGGTCATGCCTTTTGGACTGAAAAATGATGGGGCAACCTACCAACGTGCCATGGTTGCTTTATTTCATGACATGATCCATCATGAGATAGAAGTATATGTTGACGACATGATCGCAAGGTCCCAAACTGAGGAAGAGCACCTTGATCATCTACAGAAATTGTTCGACCGTCTGAAGTTATACAAGCTGAGGTTGAACCCGAACAAGTGCACCTTCGGCGTTAGATCTGGGAAATTGCTGGGCTTCGTTGTAAGTGATAAGGGTATTCAAGTGGACCCTGCCAAAGTTAAAGCTATTCAAGAGATGCCAGTTCCTAAGACAGAGAAAGAGGTCAGAGGCTTTCTAGGACGTCTGAATTACATTGCTCGGTTCATCTCGCACCTAACCGCTACCTGTGAGCCAATCTTCAAGCTGCTGAAGAAGGATCAGGTAGTACGTTGGAATGATGAGTGTCAGGCTGCTTTTGACATAATCAAAGAGTATCTCTAAGAACCACTCATTCTTATGCCACCGGTTGAAGGGAGACCTCTGATATTATACTTGACAGTACTTGACAACTCAATGGGGTGTGTGCTGGGGCAGCATGACGAGTCTGGCCGAAAAGAGCACGCCATTTATTACCTTAGCAAAAAGTTTACCGACTGTGAGACCCGATACTCACTGCTCGAGAAAACTTGTTGCGCTTTGGTATGGGCTGCTCGCCGGCTGAGACAGTATATGCTGACTCACACTACCTTATTGATCTCAAAGATGGATCCGATAAAGTACATATTTGAAAAGCCTGCTCTGTCTGGGAGAATAGCCAGATGGCAAATGATCTTGACGGAATACGACATCCAGTATACGACTCAGAAAGCTATCAAAGGAAGTGTATTGGCAGACCACTTGGCACATCAGGCAGTAGACGACTATCAATCAATGAACTTCGAGTTTCCGGACGAGAGCATCATGATAGTGACTGATTGTGAAGTACCTGGACCAGATGAAGGACCTGAGGAAGGATCCCGATGGTCTATGCACTTTGACGGAGCCTCCAACGCTTTGGGTAACGGCATCGGCGCTGTGATCATATCCCCCCAAGGCACTCATACTCCACTCACTGCCCGGCTATGTTTCAACTGCACCAACAACATGGCGGAGTATGAGGCGTGCATCATGGGACTCAAAACTGCAATTGACTTAAGGATCAAGTTTCTGAGTGTCTTCGGAGATTCCGCTCTCGTGATCAACCAGATCAAAGGCGAGTGGGATACGAAACATCTGAATCTTATTCCTTACAAAGAATGTGTGTTGACATTGATCCCCCATTTCACAGAGATAACTTTTGAACATTTCCCAAGAGAGGAGAATCAGTTGGCGGACGCGTTAGCTACGATGTCTTCCATGTTCAAAGTCAAATGGGACAATGAGGCTCCCCGGGTCATCATCTGGAAACTGGACGAACCGGCATACTGTTGTGATCTTGAGACTGAGTTGGTGACTGAGAAACCTTGGTACCATGAGGTGAAGAGATATTTGGAAGCTCGGGAGTATCCTGAAGGTGCATCTGTCAACGATAAGAAGTTTCTGAGAAGGTTCGCAGCGAAGTTCTTCCTTAGCAACGGCATTCTGTACAAGCGAAACCATGATTCGACCTTACTGCGTTGTGTGGATAAGACTGAAGCAGAAAGGATCATGGAAGAACTACATGAAGGTACCTTCGGAACACATTCCAGTGGACACACCATGGCAAAGAAAATCCTTCGGGCAGGATATTTCTGGTCCACAATGGAAGCTGATTGTTACCAACATTCTCGGACGTGTCACAAGTGCCAGATTTATGCTGATAAGGTGCATGTTCCTCCAGTTCCTCTGAATGTCTTGACAGCACCTTGGCCTTTTGCGATGTGGGGCATATATATGATCGGCGAAATCAGACCTACGGCATCCAATGGGCATCGCTTCATCCTTGTAGCGATCGATTACTTTACAAAGTGGGTTGAAGCAGCTTCCTACGCTACGGTAACCAAGAATGTCGTGGCACGGTTCATTCGGCATAACCTGATCTGCCGATACGGCGTCCCGGAGAGGATCATTACGGACAACGGTACCAATCTCAACAACAAGATGATCACTGAGCTCTGCGAGCAATTCAAGATACAGCACCACAACTCTTCTCCTTACCGGCCGAAGATAAATGGGGTTGTAGAAGCAGCGAATAAGAACATTAAGAAAATCGTGCAGAAGATGACAGTGACTTATAAAGATTGGCACGAGATGTTACCGTTCGCTCTACATGGGTATCGTACCTCAGCCAGGACGTCAACCGGGGCAACTCCTTTCTCCTTGGTCTACGGTATGGAGGCAGTCTTACCGATCGAAGTGCAAATACCCTCTCTCCGGATAATGAAGGATGCAGATCTGAGTGAAGATGATTGGATCCAGACACGACTTGATCAGCTAAACCTAATTGACGAAAAGAGACTTGCGGCTATTTGTCATGGTCAAACGTATCAAAAACGGATGATCAGGGCATTTAACAAAAAGGTCAGACCACAAGAATATCAAGTTGGGGATCTGGTAATCAAGCGCATCATCCTTCCTCAGAGTGATCCAAGGGGCAAATGGACCCCTACGTACGAAGGGCCATTTGTGGTTAAACATGTGTTCTCAGGAGGAGCCATGATTCTAACCAACATGGATGGTGACGACCTTCCTCACCCCGCCAATGCGGACATAGTAAAAAGGTACTACGCATGAAAAAAAGACCCGCTAGGTTGACATACCTAGGCAAAAATTAGGGCTTCCCGGCGAACAAAAAGGGTTCAGGCAAAATGAAGGGATGAAATAAAAAAAAAATCTGTACACCTGGCAAGTCGAAAACCTGAAAAGGCGACTTGGGCAAAAATGGATATCCCGGTGGACTGAAAACCCGAAAAAGGGCGGTCCAGGCATAAGTTAGGGATAAAGCGTAATACTATGTCTCATTGGATCACTTTGTATCCGAAATCCGGTATCAACATCAAGTTCAGACGGCATTGATCAATCAGCTTCATCTTCGGTTAGGTCATCAAGTGATGAGACGCTCAAAGATATAAAGGCGATAGCAGAGTTTGAACCCAGTGGGATTATTCTTTTCACACAGCTGTTTTATTTTCCTTTGTACAAATTTGTATAAACTCTTATTCGGCGGTGTTATCTCACTAGGATGTCAGCCTCTTGTACATAAACGCCTATTTACAGGCAATTCAAAAATCAATACAAATACACTTTTCAGTTAAAATTGCCAATTATTTTCCTTTTCTGTTTTGTTTTGTGAAGGACGTCCAAGGTTCAATTTGTGATATATGCATTTGACAATAACTGCTAACTCATAAATATTTGCATACGAAACAAAGGATTAATTACAGGTGACATTAGAAACAGGGGCAATGATGGTTGGTCTAAGCGATCTAATTGTTCTGTCCACCAAGGTATCAAGGTAGGTTCAGCCAAAGAACATAACCAATATACCTTAATTCCCCAGAGAGTAAACCAGTAAGTCAATGCACTCTCCCCAAGCTATACCATCAGCCTTAAGGAAGTTGGATTATCCCCAGCAGATCTCAACATTCCTCAGCGCAATATACGAACATTCCTAACAAGCATCCCCGGCAGTCTTGATCTAAGATTGTTCCCCGGTGGTATACCAGACATTCAATGGAGTCACCTCCCCAATATAGTTCGAAACTTCCCCAGGAGAATCCAATCAAGATTTTCCCAGGAAAGTTTGAATCATCTCCCCAAGCAGTAAGCTTATCCCCAATAGATTCTGGAAGCTTATCCCTTACAGAGCATGAACGCGTCTCCTGGCTTTATTCAAAGGTTATGCTCCACCAGAGCTTATAACTGGGTTATCCTCAGCCAAAGGCCACGGAAAGATCATCCTCGGCGAAGTCTTCTTATCCCCAGCGAAGTCTATTAAAACTTCCAATGTAACGACGGTATCCCCAGCGAAGTTACTACCAACATCTCAACAAGAGTACCTCTCTCCCCACAGAGTATTGTTCCCCAGCCAGATCGCTAGAATAATCTTCTCCCCGCAGAGTAATCCATTCGCCAAGTTTATTCCCCAACGGAGTCATCTTCTCCTACCGGTATCCTTGCAACCATCACTCCCCAGTGGAAACAAAGAATGCTATTCACATCAGCCCAGGATTTGACTTCCCGGCATCCGTCTAGGATTTATTTTCCTAAGACGAAAACATACATTCATAAACAACACATCTTCATACATTATAGCATGCATATACGCGTCATGAACATACAATCTCATTCATTCTGAGAACATCTCGCATGTCATACATCATGGCATCGCATACAACTAACGTTTTGTCTTTTCAGGACAAAAGTTAATACAAAGATAATTGCTATCAACTGTCGTGATTCCAGATCCGATTCCTGCATCTTGCCAGGGAGTATCTGTTGACGACTACAGTACCAGACTCGATTCCTGTATCTTGACAGGGCACGTCTGAAGAGTTCAAAGATCCGATTCCTGTATCTTGCCAGGGAGTATTTGTTGACGACTACAGTACCAGACTCGATTCCTGTATCTTGACAGGGCACGTCTGAAGAGTTCGAAGATCCGATTCCTGTATCTTGCCAGGGAGTATCTGTTGACGACTACAGTACCAGACTCGATTCCTGTATCTTGCCAGGGAGTATCTGTTGACGACTACAGTACCAGACTCGATTCCTGTATCTTGACAGGGCACGTCTGAAGAGTTCGAAGATCTGATTCCTGTATCTTGCCAGGGAGTATCTATTGACGACTACAGTACCAGACTCGATTCCTGTATCTTGACAGGGCACGTCTGAAGAGTTCGAAGATTCGATTCCTGTATCTTGCCAGGGAGTATTTGTTGACGACTACAGTACCAGACTCGATTCCTGTATCTTGACAGGGCACGTCTGAAGAGTTCGAAGATCTGATTCCTGTATCTTGCCAGGGTGTATCTGTTGACGACTACAGTACCAGACTCGATTCCTGTATCTTGACAGGGCACGTCTGAAGAGTTCGAAGATCCGATTCCTGTATCTTGCCAGGGTGTATTTGTTGACGACTACAGTACCAGACTCGATTCCTGTATCTTGACAGGGCACATCTGAAGAGTTCGAAGATCCGATTCCTGTATCTTTCCAGGGTGACGACTACAGTACCAGACTCGATTCCTGTATCCTGCCAGGGCACGTCTGAAGAGTTTAAAGATTCGATTCCTGCATCCAGCCAGGGCACTTCTACATAAAGAGTTAAAAGATCAACTCCTGCAACAGGCCAGGTAATTTTATTTCTTTCTCAGGTATGCAAGTTCTCGCTAAGGAATCTCTTACGCGATCGACACCTAGATGGCATCTATAAGCCCATCCACATACCAACAGTTCCAAATGGAATCTATAAGCCCATCCTCCTATCCACCACCTCTCCAAATGGCATCTGTAAGCCCATTCCCTCTATCACACTGCTGATACTCTACTATGTGAGTGCAAATTTCTGGGCACTCTAGTGTTCAATCATCTTCCACCTTCGGATCACGAAAGGAACACACGCCAATCCACATCCTCAGGTCTAAGAAGATTGAACAGGGGCAACTGTTGTACCCCAAAATTTGCCCTCCCATAATCTTCAAAGTTATGACAAGCAAATGGTTCAAAGTCTACTCAAGGGCTACACAGTCAACTATCCTCCTAAGCTAGTCAAACTAGGGTTTTGGTTCTTGCAAGGAAGTTGAAGTTTTCAAGGGCTCAATCAAGTCTCCCATGCTTTATCACATTGTCAAGTACCTACATGTCAAGTTTCAAGGCTCACAAGGTCAGGTTGCACAGTCAAAAACCCTAATTGCTCAACAGTCAACTGTAGGGGCAAAATGGTCATTTGGCAGTCAAAAGTCAAAATTTTTGGTCAACATCTTATTTTGAGGCCACAAACATCATTTGATCAATGCTTGATCATGATTCTCAAAGTTTGGCTCAAAAAAGTCTCAAGATGCAAAAGTTTCTATTTTTGGACAGTTGAAAAGTCAACTGTAACTTGACCAAGGCATAACTTTTTCATGGTTCATCAGAAAAATCCCATCCAATGCTCATCTTGAAGGGGAGGACATTTCCTACAACTCATCTTCACACTCCAAGTCCAAGAAATGCTCTCACAAAAAGTTATCAATTTCAACATTATAGGTCATTTTCAAAAGTCAACAAAAAGGGACTTTAAGTCAAAGACCATAACTTGAGATTGGTAAATCAAAATGACATGGGACCAAAGAAATTGGTTAGAGGACTTCAATACCTTTCTAAAATGTCAAAGAACATGATCAAAGCTTAAAAATTGAGCAAGATATGCATTGGAGAAGTTGGGAAATTTTTGTGAAATGGCCAAAATCATTTATCCTTGAAATTTCATTTTTGACAAAAGGGGCCCAATTTTTCCACTTGAATTAACTTGGCCATGCTTCCCACGTGTCCCACCTTTTATTTCAATTTTTAAAATTAATTTTTCATTTTTAATTGATTTTATTGGATTTAATTAATTTTAAATCTTTTAAAATCAAAGGAAAATCAAAAAGGTTAATTAAGGAGGATATCTGACTTTGATGAACCTTGAATCACCATTATACATATTCCAAATTCATGCAAGAGGCCAAATGGAGCAAGAATTCAAAATTGGCTCAAAAGAGGAAAGTTTGTTAATGGAGTTATGTCAAAATCTTGAACATGAAGGCAAGGCATTATGAGGCCATAACTCTTATCAAAACATGTTACATAACACATAGGCAAGTGATCAGAGACAACAACTAGACCTAAGCTGCGCTGCAATCTCAGAACAAAACTTACATTTTTGCCAAAAATTTTCAAAACTGAAAACACTTCTAGAGCTTGTTTCAGACCCTCATTCTCATCCAAACACGTTGCTGACATCCTAAGGAAGCTATAGCAATCAAATTCATACCTTCACACGCAAAGAACAGGTATAACCAAGTCCGGTTTTCTTTGAAATTTTTGATATTCGCATTTCATTATTCATGCTGTATTTGTCATTTTTAATCATGGATTTGGACTAATGTGAATGTTTTGAAGCTGATAGCATGATTTAATTGAGTTTTCAAAGCCTGTACGCGAATTCACCATGGCCATTGCTTAGGGTTTCAGAGCTCTAATTTTAGGGCTTTGCATATCCGGAATAATTGGACCATGAGACCCCTACCACTGAAATCAGCACCTTCCACTGAATGGAATTGAACCATCGCGCCTTATTTCTTTTTCACCCTGAGCTATTCGCTATTTTCTGTGGACGGCGTTTTGGGGGGGTTTAAAACCCCCGGTATTTCATTTTTATTACAGGCACAATTGGGGATGAAGGCTAGCGTGGCACGGCGTGAGTGGCTGGTTTGAAATCCAGCGCCTTTTTATTTTATTTTATAACACTAATGTCAATTTTATTTTATATTATTTGTTTTTTTATCTCATGTACAAAGCGCGCAACTGGCTCACTTGGTAAAGGCTTTCATTGGTAAACACTGGGACCTGGGTTCGAATCCCATGTCCCCTCAATTTGCTTCTATTATTTTGTTTAACTTGTTCCCATGCAGTATACCATCCAGTAGTACACCATACATCCAACGCCTCTGCTTGCCACGCGCCTGGAAAGGTCAATCCAAAGGCTATCATGTGAGTTCCATCCTATGCACTGGTCAACGCTCCACATACAAGTCTCAAAAGTCAGAAAAGGGCCTCATTCAAATGGGCTTATTTCATCAAATCACCTCCAAAATTGGGGTCAACACCCCCCCACAGTTTGCATTTTATTTCCTTTTCTTTTCATTTTTTTTATTTGTTTTATTTCTAATTAATTCATTAAAACAATTTTCATAAAAAACAAAAAAATCATAAAATCATAAAAAATAAAAATATGTTTTATTTTAATTTAATTCATCAACATTTTTTGTAAATAAATTCAATCATTAATTTAGTTTTAATTTTAAGTTGTTAACTTTAATGTTTTTTTTCTCAATAACTAAAAAATATAAAAAATAGGTCTTTAGCACATTTTTATCTTTTTAAATAAATATTTATATTTTCTTATTATAATTATTATTAACCATTAATTAATTTTGTAAATACTTGTAATTAATCAATTAGGTTTAAATTAGGTTTAACTTAGATAATTTTCTTTAATAAATTAAAAAAACAATTAGAACTAGAATTATTTGACTTTTAATTCCAATTTAATTCCATAAATCCAAAAACATCAAAAAATAAATTCTTGCTTTATTTAATAATTAAATCAATTTTCAATTTCAATTTAATTCCTTTAAAGGGTCCAACGCCCTCGCATTCGATTATATTTTCTTTTCGCGCGTTCATTTTATTTCTTTTTATGAATGTAATGTATTTTCCCCAAAGCCCTGTAATAGTTAATTAGGCATTTACTTTCTGCACTTTATTTTAAATCGGGTCTTGGTTTAATTTGGTGATGTAGACCCGCGCCTTTGTAATAGTGTAGGACCTTTATCTTTTCCGCACTTTAAATTCCCGCACCTTTAAACTGTTAACAATCACATGAAAGAATGAATGCCCAAAAATAAAATGAAAACGTAGATCACCAATGCATGACAAGACAAATAATAAACTGAAAATGACACACAATTCACACACCACTCTTAGGGTACGCCTCACTGTTGCCTTGCCCCTCGAAACGTGGTCGTCGAGTACAGGACGTCTTAGTAAGTCCTTATGTCCATGAACATGGCATAAGGGTAGCTTCTAAGGTGTCCTACTGTTGCTATGGTGATCACACTGTTGCCTTGCCCCTCGAAACGTGGTCGTCGAGTATAGGACGTCTTAGTGAGTCCTTATGTTCCATTGATCTAGTTACCTCGAACAAGTTGCCTCGGAACAAGTTGCCTCGGAACAGTTGCCTCGAAACGGTTGCCTCGGAATAAAAAGATCAATGGCATAAGGGTAGCTTCTAAGGTATCTTACTATTGCTCGGTGACCACACTGTCCCTAACCCTCGAATTGACCCGAACACCTCCAACGGTGGTGCTACCTACCTCTCAATGGTGGGATGGCAATACCTTAAGAACATTTACACAGACTAATTCCTTAGGGTAGGTAGATGACTCGTAGATACTTGCTCTAATTCAAAATAAATCAAAAACTTCTTTTCACACCGACACTTTGCAAAAAGCTTTCAAAAACAATTTTTCAAACACTCTTGAGGACTGATACAAGAGTCGATCTGAAACTTTCAAAGAAACTTTTTCAAACCCACTCACATTGAAAAGCAAACAAACATTTTGAAAACACAATGAGCAAGTATCTAAGAGCCCATGGATAACCATGGATAGAAAGGGTGCTAACACCTTCCCTTTCTATAAATCTACCTCCTGAACCGAGAACTAATCTCAATAAGGAATTTTCTGTGCTTTTGTCCTTTCCATGTTGGAGAAAATAAAAGACGGTGGCGACTCTTGCTTACCGCGACATTTTGCGAACCAGCGTTAAACAGTCAGTTCCAGATTCACCGATCACAATATGACAGACCTGAACAAGGATCCCGATGGACCCTGGTTTTTGATGGAGCCTCCAACGCACTCGGCAATGGGATAGGTGTTGTAATCATATCCCCGGAAGGATGTCATACTCCCTTCACTCCAAGACTTTATTTCAACTGTACAAATAATATGGCAGAATACGAAGCGTGTATTTTTGGTCTCAATCTAACTCTTCAGGTTTAAGAAGATTGAACAGGGGCAGCTGTCGTACCCCAAAATTTGCCCTCTCATTTCTCAAAGGATCATCCTGGACCCTCGGGTTTGCTTCTATCAAGTTTCAAGTCTTGAATTACAATTTTCCAAGAAAATCATTCACAAGGGCAAAATGGTCAAAAGCATATTAAAAAGTCAAACTTTGACTTTTAGATCAAAAATCAAGTTTCAACAATTATATTTCATCAAGACATGAAATTGGTTCATCAAAAATCAGAAGTCAGAAATTACTTTGAAAAATCCAAATTTCTAAACATTTAGAAATTTTTCTAAGTGTTAAGAGAATATGGTACTTCAGAACTTCTGAGCCAGCCTCCACGCAAGTGCAGTTAGAATTTGCAAACACAGTTCAAAGCATGATGCTTCAAACAGAACATGTGGAAGCAGTTCTATTTGGTCAGAACATGATTCTTCAGCATATGAAGCCTATGTTCAACGCTTCAGTCAGAACATCACCCTTCAAGTCTCACTCCGGTCTTCTATGATCAGAACATCACCAAATCCCAAAACCTCGTTTAAACAACCTGTTGCATTGCTATAGCACAGTCTTGCCACCAGCTACCACAACACTCCAAGGTGCTCTGATCCAGTCCACGCCCGCGTTTTTTTCAAACCCCATAATTGCACCAAACTAGCATATGAAAATTGCTCCATCAAACTTTCAAGGGGCTGGCTTTTGGAGAGAGAATTGTCAAAAGAGAGAAAAGAAAACTGCGAAACCTTCATAAAAATCCAGAATTCCCAAACAAAAAAACCTTTGTTATTCCCTTTGAATCAAAGAACTTAGCATTTTCTCTTCCATTGCTTCTACTGATTCCAGAACATCTGAAGGCAGCAGTTCAAGTTCCAAGCACACGCTCCAGATTCAAGGTAAGTCTTTCTGGCTTTGCATATTTCCATTTAGAACATCATTAAATATGTAAATATCATAGTATTGATGTTGTCCATATCATTGCATAAGTAGAAAAACTGTGGATCAGAACTTCTTGATTAAGGTTAGGCTCAGAATTAGGATTAGAACTTCTATAAACTGTTGTGCTTTTATCCTTCTAATTTGTTGTTTGTTAAGAACTGAATAAATTGTTGATATGCTGATTAATATGAGGAAAGAGTTGAAATGTATCACAGAACTTATGATTTTCACTCACGGTTTTAGCACAACACAGAACTTATGAGTTCTCCTCACTGTTCTAACACACATAACTTCTATGATTTTCTCACTATTTAAACATACTGAACTTTTGTTGTTCACTTGCTGTTAACACACACTGAACTTCTGATGTTCACTCACTGTCTTAGCACATACTGAACTTCTGAGTTCTCTTCACTATTTTAATACACATAACTTCTAAGACTTTCTCACTGTTCTAACACTCAAAAGTTTAGCACATAGCAACCCAAAACTTCTGTGTTTTCCCTCTAACCTTTCTTGCAGGACCTCAGAGTGTATCAATCCATAACTTCTGACGCTTCTTTCTAAACCACAGCGCGCCCGACATCAAAACTTTCGATCCCTTTTGTTTTGTTTTTAGCAACATGCTAATTCTATCTCTCATTATTTCCCTTTTTTATCATTTTCAATATTAATACCCTTTTCATCAATATCAAAAGTCATAAAAATATTTTCTTTTTTTAAAATTTATTTCTTTTTTCTTAATTCATTAAAACAAAAAAACCATTTTCTAAACAAGTCCTTTTTCTTTCTTGCGTTTTACATTTCAATATGGTTGTAATAGTTAATTAGGATTTAAATTCTCGCAACCCCCCATTGGTAAATTTGTACCCCCATCTCTAAATCATGTAATAGCTTAGGACTTTACACTTCCGTAATTTACCGCTTCCAAATATAAATGCTAGTAATTAGGGTGTGTATGGCAAGATATGAAATCAACAAATAGATAATCCTAATCAAGACTAAAATGATTGTAAATCAAACACACCATTAACACTTGCACCCTTAGGGTAATCCCACTTTTTTGCCTTTCGGAAAATAGTCATGTCCCTCGAATATGGGCATTTAGCGAAGACCTTCGATAAAAGATCGTAGTCCCTCAATGTCCCTTGATGTTGCCTTCGATAAACGATCTAGTCCCTAAATGACATTGCTAAAACGTATCATAGGTTGCCTTCTATGACTATACAAAACGTATTGTGCCCGTCCCTTCACATCCAATGATGGGGATTCTTACTAAATCAATGGTAAGATAACAACATCTAAAGGAGGAGGAAGAGAACATTAAAGACCCTTTGAGTAGGTAGATTCGCTCCTAGTTGCTCGCTTGCTCACAACCAAACATTTTACATCAACACTTTCAAAGACATCTTTCAAACTTGAAATATTTTCAAAAGATTAACACTTTGTATACATTCTTACGAACGAGAATCATTACAAAGTTTGCCTAAACGATGGCTCCATTTCAAAATACTTTCAAAAACCACACAAAGCACATTTTCAAACAAAAGCAAGTGATCTAGTGAGTAACTAAGAGCCCGTAGATAACTACAGATGAAAAGGGTGCTAATACCTTCCCTTTTAATAATCTACCCCCCGAACTCAAGAAAACATCTCAAAGGTCTTTCCTGTTCTTTTCAGCCTTTCCTTTTGGATAAAAGAAAAGTTGGTGGCGACTCTTGCTAACCGCTACATTTGCAATCAAATGCAAAATACCCAAGTCAGTTCTCCCACCGTGTTACACAAGGCTCTGTATGTCTCTACTGAATGCGGGGGAACTATTTTAGCTCATGTATTTGTTGATACGAGTTCCTCGCTGAATGTTCTAGCGAAGGGTGCTATCGACAGACTTGATTGTGAAGGGGTTATGCTGAAACCCAATGATATTGTAGTCCGAGCCTTTGACGGTTCAAAGAGGATGGTGCATGGAGAAGTGGATCTTCCGATTAAAGTAGGTTCACAGGTATTAGAATCTACCTTAATGTGATGGATATTCGAATGGCCTATTCCTGTTTACTCGGACGCCCTTGGATTTATGGTCAGGTGTTGTTACCTCTACGTTGCATCAAAAGCTGAAATATCCCGTGAAAGGAAAGGTTGTTACAGTTTATGGTGAAGAGGAGTATATGGTGAGTCACTTGAACTTATTCAGGTATGTTGATATGGACGACGAATTCATTGAAACTCCCTGCCATACTTTTGAAGTTATACCTCCTACTGCTACTGAAAACTTTTCTATTATTCTCAAGGTTACCAAGGTTCCACCCAGAATGGCTTCTTTGAAGGACGCTAGATCTGTAGTGGAAGAAGGTTGATGCACTAATTGGGGTCAGCTTTTCGCATCAGCAAAGGCTTAGAGGGTTGTTCGTCGTGCTCGTGCTGGAAGACCACCATTCCGCGTTAACAACAATGGAATCAACACGATAGATGATGCTGACTGTGACTATGACCTAGACAACTGGATTTTTCCCACCATCAGCCACGGGCTCAACAACTGGAAGACTGAAGACCTTATCTAATCTCATTTAGTCAGGAGTAATTGTTACTTTCTCATTTTATTGCTTTCATATTTTGGCTATGTAACTTTTAAACAACGACTTTAAGCCTTATGGCTTACCCGGGGCACAACAGTTCATTTGTCAGGGTTGTCATTTCATTAACATGTCTTCATTTAATAAAGCATTGGACGTTTTGCATTCAAATTTTGTGCCCTTTGTCTGGCTTTTATTTTTATCACTTTCAAATAGCTCTATGTTCTTACACACCCAAACAATAAATTGCAGATTCATATCCACTCTGAATTCCATTCATAACCATTCTGCTATTTCCACTTATGACTTCGAGAATCCGATCTACCAATTCGAGGACGAAGGTGAGGAAGATTGTGAAATACCTGAAGAACTTTCCAGATTGTTAGTGCAAGAGGAAAAGGCTATACAACCACATGAAGAGCCAGATAAGGTTATAAACTTGGGTACTGAAGCAGATAGGAAAGAAGTCAAGATAGGTGGCAACCTAAAGGATAGTGTCAAGAACAAATTAATTTAGATGTTGCATGATTATGTTGAGATCTTTGCTTGGTTATAAGAATACATGCCAAGGCTTAATACTGATATTATGGTTCACCGTCTACCAAATTGAAGAGGGTTGTTCTCCAATAAAGCAGAAGGTTCACTGTATGCGTCCCGAGATGTCCGAGAAGATCAAGGCTGAGGTTATGAAGCAATTCAATGCAGGTTTCTTAACTGTTACATCCTATCCTCAGTGGGTTGCAAATGTGGTTCCAATACCTAAAAAGGATGGCAAAGTACGTATGGGTGTAGACTACAGGGATCTGAATAGAGCGAGCCCCAAAGATGACTTCCCATATCCACATGTTGATGTTCTGGTCGACAACACTGCTCAACACATGGTATTCTCCCTTGTGGAAGGTTTCTCGGGTTATAACTATATTAAGATGGCACCAGAAGATATGGATGAAACTACCTTCGTCACACAGTGGGGCACTTTCTGTTACAAAGTCATGCCTTTCGGTTTGAAGACTTCCGGTGCAACATATCATCATGCCATGGTAGCTTTATTCCATGACATGATTCATCACGAGATAGAGGTCTACATAAATGACATGATAGCCAGGTCTCATACTGAAAAAGAACATCTTAACCATCTACATAAGCTGTTTGAGAGACTGAAGAGGTACAAGCTGAGGTTGAATTCGAACAAGTGCACCTTTGGGGTGACATGCGATAAGATCCTGGGTTTCATTGTCAGTGGAAAAGGTATTGAAGTTGATACCTCCAGGGTCAAAGCCATTCAAGAAATACCTGCTCCCCATACCGAGAAGGAAGTCATAGGTTTCTTGGGACGATTGAATTATATTTCTAGATTTATTTCCCATTTGACCGTACTTGTGAGACGATCTTCATGTTGCTGAAGAAATATCAAATAGTGAAGTGGAACAAATACTGTCAGGTAGCCTTTGACAAAATCAAGGAGTACCTACAAGAACTTCTGATTCTGATGCCACCTATCAAAGGAAGATTGTTGATCATGTACCTAATAGTGTTAGAGAACTCAATGGGGTGTGTACTGGGCTAGCATGACGAGTCTGGTCAAAAAGAGCATGCAATATACTACCTTAGAAAAAGTTTACCGACTGTGAAATAAGATACTCACTGCTCGAGGAAACTTGTTGCGCTTTGGCATGGGTTGCTCGCCGACTAAGACAATATATCTTGACTCATACTACATTGTTGATCTCTAAGATGGATCCTATAAAATACATATTCGAGAAGCCCGCTCTCTCCAAAAGAATAGCCTGATGGCAAATGATCTTGATAGAATACGATATTCAGTACACCACTTATAAATCAATCAAAGTAAGTGTGCTGGAGGATCATTTGGTCCATCAAGCCGTAAACAACTACCAATCTATGAATTTCGAGTTCCCGGATGATAACATTATGCTAGTTACAGATTGTGAAGAACCTGGATCGTATGAAGGACCTGAGCCAGGATCCTGATGGACTATGGTGTTTGATGGTGCTTCTAATGCACTTGGTAATGAAATTAGTGTTGTAATCCTGTCTCCCAAGGGTTACCATACGCCCTTCACTACCAGACTGTGCTTTGGCTGTACCAATAACATGGCTGAATCTGAAGCGTGCATCATGGGTATCAAAGCTGCTATCGACCTGAGAATCAAGTTCTTGAATGTATACAGGGACTCAGCCCTAGTTATCAGTCAGATTAAAGGCGAATGAGATATGAAGCATTCGAATCTCATTCTTTATCGGAAGCATGTGTTGACATTAATTCTGTACTTTGAGGAAATTACTTTTGAACATATTCCACGAGAAGAGAATCAGTTGTAGACGCATTAGCAACCATGTCGTCTATGTTTAAGGTCGGATGGGACAACGAAGCTCCTCAAATTACCATTGAGAGACTAAATGAATCGGAACATTGCTATGAAGTTGATGTTGATGGAGTAGAGGAAAAGCCTTGTGTAATACGATGGGAGAACTGACTTGGTTTTATGTTTTATCACAAATGTTGCGGATAGCAAGAGTCGCCACCGACTTTTCTTTTATCCAATAAGGAAGGGGTGAAAAGAACATAAAAGACCTCTTTCGATTTTGAGTTCGGGGGGTAGATTATGAAAAGGGAAGGTGTTAGCACCCTTTTCATCTGTAATTATCTACGTGCTCTTAATTGCTAGCTCACTTTGAAAATGTTTTGTGTACGTGTTTGTTTGAAAATATTTTGAAAATGCCTAAGTACGAAAACTTTGTAATGATTCTTGTATCAGTTAAGAATGCGTACAAAGTGTTTATTTTTGAAAATATTTTAGAAAAAGTGTTTGTGAAAAAATAATTGTTTTGTTTGTGAGAAAGCGATTAAAAACTTACCTACCTACTCAAAAGTCGTTCGTGTTATTTTCCTCCTCCTTTAGATAGTACTATCCTACCATTAGTTAGTAGGAAGCCCTATCGTTAAATGTGAAGGGACAGACGCGGGTCATCGTATAGTCGTAAAGGAAACTTGTAGGGGCACTTTAGCAATTTATTGTAAGGGACTAAGATTATTTACTGAAGGTAGCATCGTAAGGGTCATCGAGGGACTACGATCTTTTTAACTGAGGGTCCTTGCTAAAGCGTCCCCACGTTCGAGGGACATGACCGTTTTATTCGAAGGTAACAAGTGAGGTTACCCTAAAGGTGAGTGTGTGAAAAGTGATTCAATTCAGTTATTTGATCGTGATTAGCGTTATCTAACGATTGGTTTTAGATCTTACCATACATGCCTAGTTACTATACAATAATAAGGAAATCGGTAAATTGAGGAAAGTAAAGGTGTGGAAAGTAAACCTAAACTATTACAGGGCTTCAGGAAAGAGCGTACAAACCATAAAAACAAGTGGAAAATAGTAAACCCTAATTATGACTATTACAAACCGTAGCAGATACATAATTGAGAAAAACTAATGGGAAAGTAATTATACATGCAAAGCGTTAAAAAGGAAAAGAAAAGAGAAAATAGTTTTGTAATTGTTTGATGAAAAAAATTGATGATTATCCTAAAACCTAATTGACTCTTATTGATTAAAAATTAGGTAATTAAATTAACAAACCCTAAAATCTAGGTTGATTTTAAATGAATTAAGAAAACCTAAAAAATAAAATTAGGGTTTATTGATAAAAACCTAAAACTAAATTAGGGTTAATTAAATAAAACCTAAAATTGATTAAATAAAGAAGCTAAAATTGAATTAAAGTAAAGCCTAAAATTAAATTAAGGTTTATATAAAAAAAAGGTTTTGAAAAAGGTATTGTGAAAGAATAGGAAAAAAGGAAGAAAATAGTGAGAAACATAGAATTGGAAAAAGAACAGCCAAATGAGTAGGGGTGGGTGTTGAACCCATGCCCTCAAGCATTCTCCACGCATGGCATACCACCAAGCCAATCGCTGGTTGGTGTCAAGGTAACAGGTTCGGCGCATCTTATACTAAACCTGCAAAAATAATGAGAACATGAAAAAATTGGCAAAACCGGGGATCGAACCCATGACCCGAGAGAGCAGTGACTTAGCAAACGCATTTCTACCACTAGGGAGATAGTTCTTTGTTGAGATTTGTTACTCCAATGAATGGTAGTCTAGTCATTATGGGAGATATTTTGTTGTTGAGATTTCTTTACTACAATGGATGGTAGTCTCTTCATTATAGGAGATAATTCGTTGTTGAGATTTTGTTACTCCGATGAATGGTAGTCTCGTCATTATGGAAGATAGTTCATTATTGATATTTGTCACTCCAATGGATGGTAGTCTCGTCGTTATGGGAGATAGTTCGTTATTGAGATTTGTTACTACAATGGATGGTAGTCTCATCATTATGGGAGATAGTTCGTTGTTGAGATTTGTTACTCCAATGGATGGTAGTCTCGTTATTATGGGAGATAGTTTTTTATTGATATTTGTTTACTTTAATTGATGGTAGTATCGTCATTATGAGAGATAGTTTGTTATTGAGATTTTGTTACTCCGATGAATGGTAGTCTCGTCATTATGGGAGATAGTTTGTTATCGAGATTTGTTACTCCAATGGATGGTAGTCTCGTCATTATGGGAGATAGTTCGTTGTTGAGATTTGTTTAGTCTGATGGATGGTAGTCTCGTCATTATGGGAGATAGTTTGTTGTTTAGATTTGTTTACTCCGATGGATGATAGTCTCTCATTATCGGAGATAGTTTGTTGTTGAGATTTTTTACTCCAATGGATGGTAGTCTCGTTATTATGGGAGATAGTTCATCGTTGAGATTCGCTTTGCTCTAAAGAGTTCACATGTTTCCATTCATAAGTGTCGATGCTAATCATTTTCTACCTAACCTAATATTGGTATTTACCGGTATTATCTTACCACTCCTTTTCCCAGTGGGTCGACGTTAATTTTTTACTATCTTCTCAGTTAGTGGATAGTTTGCAGTTATCTGTCGATCGTTATCATCCTTTACTTTTTACTCAAAATTTGAGTTGATGGTGCTTTATCTCCTCCTTGGGCTTTACCCCAATAGATTCGAGTCTTTTGTTCACCAGCGATTTATTTTCCTGGTCAAATTTTGTTTTGATCCTTTATTTTATTTTCAACTTCCACAATGGTGTCCTGGGTCACCTTTGGATTTTTTTGTTTACATGCATGATCATAAGAAATGCATGGCATCTTAGGGCCAAAAATAGGGTTTGTTTTATATTTAAGTATCTTCAATCGTGTCGACACGAAGATTTTAACCTTCGTATCTGCGAAAAGAAGACACTTAAATAAGGGAAGTTGTTGTACCCCAATTTTTTCCCCTAGGATTCCTCTATCATCTCATATCAACTTAATCATATCAAGATTACACTTGGGTTTGGTTCTTCTCCCTATCTCTATGTTTGCTCATGAGGGATCACCAAGAACTTTTATTTTTATATTGTGATCATATATTTCTTGTGTTGATTATCTTTTAACTAACAAATGAAATGAATGTTTGCTCTAAACGATGATACTTTAGGTGAGGGCATAACACATTTCATCAGGTTGATTCATAGGTTCATGAGTTTATTTCCATGCCTTCTTCAACAAAGCTTCATTGAGATTCAAGCTTCATCATTGATATTGCTTTAAAGTAATATCATAACAAGGTCTATATGATTCATCATGCCTCAATTTGTCAAAGGAAGTCAAAAGATGCAAGAATGGATTGAAGAGGTTTTACCTAATTGGACAAGTTCTTGATTCCTTGATTACAAGTGCATAACTCTATCAATTCTTAATATTTGGAAGTGGTTATTGTTGCTATGGGTTCTTGTTATCATCCACAACAACTTATATTCACATGGAAAAGTGATGGTGCAAGAAAGATTGTAAAAATTGAAAGGGGTTTCCAAGTTATTTTTATGCTCAAGGAGCTAGGGTTTTGAACTTCTAAGGGCTATATCTTCTTCATCTTTTAAGATTTTTGAGTGATTTCAAAGATATGTTTCTCTTTAAAGGGTTATCAACTAATAACTTCAAAAGTTTCAAGCAAATTTTGTGTGGAAGATTCTTAATGATTAAGAAATATTATAAGTCCTCTAGATAGACCATCAAATTCCCTTATGTGACTTCAAAAAGTCATAACTTGGTAAATTTTTTATCTCCATGAGCCCATTATTTTTCCATAATGATCTTAAGAATGTGAAATTTAACTCCTCTTTTATGTGAAAAGCTTGAAAATGGTTAGAAGATGCCTCAAAAACTCAAAAGATTATAGGTAACCTCATGGATTTTCACCAAATTCAAAGGATCGTAACTTCTTCAATATTTGGAATTTTTGAGTGAAACAAGTTTCACAATACTCTTTAAGGAGTCCACTTCAATATAGAATCAATGATCAAAGATCAATTTTGAAGGAAGACCTTGTTTGGAGTCAAAACATTATAGGACATTGTTTGGGAAAAACATAGAATATTTCTAAGTACAAAAAGTCAGTGTTGTTTTTAATGATTTTGACCAAACACAACTTCTAGATCAAGAATCCAAATGATCTCTCTCTTTTCACATTGTAAAGATTGTGACCTTATCTTTCAAATGCTTCAAGAATTATGCTCTAAGACCTCTTGAGTTCTGAACATCATGGATTCAAAGTTGATACCTTAGAACTGAAGTTTCACTTTCAGTCAGATTGCAAATTCCACAATGTGACTTCTAATCACCAAATTACCACATGATTTCAACTTAAACACGATCAACAAAGATATTTGGATTATTTAGAGTGATAAAATGCATCAATTAGATGAGTTTTGTTGCACATGTGAACACACTTTGCTCGTGACACACAGGTGTGCACGATTTCATTTGAAATTGCATCATTCACCCCTCCTCTTGATTCCATTCACTTCTCCTATAAATACATAATCTATTCCACTCATTTTTGCAAGCTTGAACAGCCAAAATCACCCTATCAAACTCCCTCCATAAATCACTTTTCTGAGTTTTCGAATTCCTTTTTTCTCCACTTTTTAATCCAATTTCTTCATTGATTCTTCATCCTTGAACTTTACTGAAGCTAACAGAAGAAGAACCAATCCTTGAGGTGCCCTAAATCATGCTAGCCAAGTCCAATTGCAGAGAAAATTCATCTGACTTCATTCAGGTAGTTTATGGCACCAAATCTTCTAACTCAAATTACTGGAATGATTTATGATGATCACTGATGTTTGCTATTAACTCAAATTTGGTGAATCAAAGCATTTGATGCTTCTGTTTTCGATTTCAAATTTTTCAAAACATCTCTAGTTTTTTTCAAATCGAGTAAGTTGTGTTTTATATAAATTTGGCACGGGGATATGGTTGCGATCGTCTTGAAGAGACGCGTCTAATGATACCACTATGAGCGTCTAAATTTACATATTTTAGAATCATGGTTTTGCCCTATTTGCAGGAGGCTGGAGGTTGAAGACGACCTACGTGTCGTTCTTCAACCAATGATACTCATACGCGCGCATTGACTTGGATTCATGATGCTCCCTCACTTGAGATCCGTCAGATCTGCCAGCGTGTATAAGTGAGCTAGATCCAACGCGTGTTGATTTTTCTGATTTATTTTATTTTACAAAGTTATTTTTAAAATTCCTTTATCGTTAAAAATTCGTAACTCTCTTATTTTTTATTCAAAAATTATGAAAAAAATATACAAAAATACTTTGATTTATTTTTGACTTTGTGAATAATTTTTCATATTTTTATTTTGATGTTTGAAATATTTCATAATTTTTGTTTTGCTTGCCTTATTTTAATTGTTTTAAAATACTTTCTAGTCTTTTTAAATTCTAGAAAAATTATGGAAGGATTCAATTGCCTTTTAAGAAATATTTGTGACCTCATTTCATTTTTATTTCTGATTTTACTATTTTTCACAAATTTTGGTTTATTTTGCTTATTTTATTCAAATTTTAAAAATAGTTTGACTTTAAAAAATTCTGAAAATTTTTGTCAACTAATATTGAATCATGTTTGACCTCTGACTATTTTTTAGGATTTTTATTTGGTATTTTAATATACTTTGTGTATTTTACCATTTATTTTCCTTTTTATTAACCATTTAAATATTGTTTTATTAAATATTATTTTATTATTTTTTATTTGGTCCTGACTTGGATTTCATTTGGCGGAAAATTCCTCAACCTCATTGGATCTTAGGTGTTGATAGGTTGAGAAACCAAATCCACCAAAATGGATGAATGATGTTGATGATATTTGAAATCCTAATTTCATATAATAGATCCCCTCGCTCTTCATCTTATCCCTTTCTTACTTGTGCCACATGTTGTTAGAGAATGATCTTAATATCATTTATCTAAACATATGGTACATAGATTGCTATTGATCAGCCTCAAAATAGGTGCGACTTCTAAGTAAGTCCACTTACGGTTGCCTAACATAGTGCTAAACTTTGTCCCGATTTGAGAAATGATCATTCGTGGCCCAAACCTATGTTTGCAAGCCCAAGTATGTTTAATTTGAAACCTTTGATCCAATAACCTTGAGGTTCATTATTAGGAGGCCTTGGTCTTATCAATCCTCTAATGAACCTTCATAAACTTTGGTCTAAGCGAATCATTTAAACACCGTTGATCAGTCGTTGTTGCCTCGACAAAAAGAAAATGAAACTTGTTGTTGAAAAGCTTTGATTTTATCAATCTTCTAATGAGTTCTCAAATGCGAGATTTAAGATGTTCATTCAACTAACCTCTAATTTCTAACTCATTAACAATTGACTTTTATTTTTATGCTTTTAATTTACGCCTTAACTTTTACGCACCATTTATCTTAGCATTTACATTTCATCCTATTTTCATCTTTGCTCACTTGAGCATTTATCTTTATGTCTTTTTGTTTTGCTCACTTGAGCTTTTCATTTTCTTTTTGAAGATACTTAATAACCAACTTGAACATTAAAAAGCTTAAGGTTACTTTGACTATTTGGTTACTATCCTTGGTATTATAGAGTTGTGGACCTCTTGTACTTAGGATTAAAGACCTTGACCACCCTTGAGATATTGTGGCTCTGATTGTTATTTTGTCTGGAGTTCTTGGGGTTTACCCCAAGACATTGGCTTGATTTTATTTGTGTGCATATTATTCTGATTATATGCTTTATTTGCAATTAGGATTTCATCTGTATACATCTGTTACTCTGCCTAATTTTTGTGAAGACTTAATGCATTTGAAGTTTGGTATTCTTAAGAGGTTTATTATCTTTTCTTGTTTGGTTTCAATCCAAAGGATGAAAATTCTACATTGACTCATTGTGTCAAGTGTTGGCTTCTTGTTGGTTAGACAGTTCTTTTCCCTAGTTTTTACCTTATGCTTTAGGATAGTCCCTTCATCTCGTCCCATCTTCTTTAATTTCAAAAATCTTCTCCCTCCTTTTGAAAACTCTTCATGTTTTCTAACTTGAACCGCTTTCACAATAAACTTGGACTTAGGTCCATGCATTTTCAAAAATATTTTCTTAATCAAACTTAAACCAACTTAATAATACCTTGACATTTTTGTGAGAAAACTAAAAGTAAATCAATCTCATTCAAACCATTTTGCTATTTTGGCTTTTTATTTAAACTTTTTCTCAAAAGATTAGACTCTTTTCAATCCTTGTAGTGATGCGAGCTACTATACTTCTACGATATGTAGTAAAGTGGGATATTTTCCACTTGGGTGTTGAGTGATACTTTTTTTATTTTAAAATCCAAGATATATCCTCCACTTTGAGATGACGCAAATTCTCCTTTTTCATAATCGTGGGAAGTAAGTATGTTCTTCCACTCGAATACAATAATGATGTCTCTTCTCTTCAAATTAACCAACACACTTGTGTTTTAAAATTTTTAAAGGTGAACTATGAGTATTATTATCCCCTATTGCACAAAAGGTGGTACATAGGCACTAGAGTTTCTCCACCGCGACGGGTGCAAAAATTTGTAAAAAATATTTCTTTTCTCACCTCCACCATCTATTTTTGTATACAACACTTATAGCCAAAATACACGAATTTTCAAAGAGGTTCTGATAGAGTACCATAGATGTTTAGGGTACTAATACTTTCCCTTTGCATAACCAACCCTTGTACCTAGACTTTCTCCCCTCTTTTTTGGGTTATTCGTTCTTTACCTATTCCTCTGGAAATAATAAAGCCCGGTGGCGATTTTTATTTGATCTATGCGAGTCCAGTCAATACAATGGCTTAGTCTCAACATTTCTACCGCTACAGGATTCCATAATGACAGATAAGGTTATCCCTAATAAATCGGGTGACAACATTCTTAGTAACAGAGGCAAACGAGGTTGCTTCAACCCACTTTGTGAAGTAATCAATGGCGAAGAGGATGAAGCGATGTCCGTTAAAAGTAGTAGGTTTGATCTCTCCAATCATATCAATGCCCCTACATTGCAAACAGATAAGGAGCAGTAAAGACATTCAGAGGTACTGGAGGCACATGTACTTTGTCAGCATAGATCTGACACTTGTGATAACTTCTTGAGTGGTGATGGTAGTCCATTTCCATAGTCGACCAATAGTAAACTGCTCCCAGAATTTTCTTAGTCATAGTATGTCCACTGGAATGAGTACCAAAGGTACCTTCATTCATATTGTTGTACCCCAAAATTTGTCATCTCATTTATCAAGTATTTTCTCACAAGATCTCCTTGGGTTCAAGACTGCACTAGGGTTGATCAACTCAAGACATCTCCTTAAGCATTGATGATAGAAATTAGGGTTTGAGATTGCACAAGGATAATTGAACTTTCAATGGCTCATATGACTTTCATGGATCATTATGGACCCCCAATATTACTCATGTCAAGTTTCAAGCCTTGGATCACATTTTTTCTCAATCAATTGAGTAGTTGACCTAAAAATCAACTGTATTGGGAAAAAAGTAAACTGTGGCCAATTTACAGTCAAACTTCATAATTTTTTATCCATATCAACATTATAAAATCATATGTATCATTTGATCCAGTTTGGATCACAATTTCTCAAGAAATTTGTTCAAATCATCAAAAGCGCAAAATGGTCAAAATTAGGGTTTTGACTGAAAAAGGGAAATTTCTGATTTTAACCTAGAAAATGGTTAATTGGGTTGAGGCATAATATCAAGAGTTCAATTACATCATTTTGACCGAATGGCATGACTCAAAACCTTGCTCAAGATCAATTGGATTGATAGTTGATTTTCAGTCAACTGATCAAAAGTTAAATGTACACTGAAAAGTCAAACTTTGACTTTTTGGTCAAAATCAAGTGTCAAAGATCACAATTCATCAAAACGTGTCAAAATATGAAACTTATTCATCAAGAAATCAAAAAGTCAAGATTTCATTTTGAAAAGTCAATGTTGTCAAACTTAGAAATTTTTCTAAGTGTTGAAAACTTCATGTTTTTTCGCAACTTTGAGCAAAATTTTCACCATGATGCAAGATGATTCAAAAGAAACTTTAAACATTAAAGTTGTAGATATCCATGAGATCTATAAAATTGCTTTATACAAATTCTTATAAAAGTGTTTAGATCTCAAGTTATTAATTCATGAAGTCATAGTCTTGAAACTAAACACTTAGTGAAATTTTGAACATTTTTGGTCAGGATTTTGACCTAACTTCTGACCCATGTTTTACCTAGTTCCAAGGGGAATTTTAAAAAGTGATTCAAAAAGGGTTGTAGAGCACATTACAAGCTTTCCAAAATGTCGAAGAACTCCTTGAGATCATTTATGAGCAAGGAGAATCGAAAGTCAGAAGTTGAGGTTTCAAGTTGTTTTACAAGGCAAATTTTGTGATGAACAAATTTCAAATCTCAAACCTATGTTGCATAATCTTTGCTTTCTAGGCCTCATACTTGTTAGGAACTCCACAATTAATTGCTTGCACAGCTGTTAGAGTTCTCAACTCAAGCATTCAATGCAATGTCATGCTTTATATCCATTTTAGGAAGAAAGTGCATAATGCCATTTTGAAAAAGTAGCTTTATGCACAAAACTTGTTATTGAGCCTTGCAATTGTTTTCTTCTGATCATACACGTCCTATAACTCAAGAGAAGTTTGTCTCAAACCTTACAACTACTCAGCCCATGCTTGTACTTCATCTTGGAACCATACATTCACTTTTCTTCAAAATCAAGCAACCTAGCCAATACTCTATAACTCAGAAATCCTTTGTGCAAAACGTCTCCAACCTTTTGCTTATACATACACAAGTCCTTAGCAATAAAACACATGCATGCTTGAGCCCCAAAACTATCTAGAACTCATAACTGCATGACATATTTCCATTCTTGCATAACCTGACCAAAATTTTGAAACTCAAGTCTCCCTCGTGCGTTTTCAAGCCTTTTTGTTCCTATAGCTTCTAAACATCATTTAGAACTCATCCCTCACCCTGTTATAAGACTGCAACACCATTAACACCATCCTCTATTTTTAAAAATAGAGCTTTGCACTTGGACTTCTCCATAACTTATCAGGCACTTTCAGCTCAAGCTAAGCATCACAATAGCTTCCTAGGAACTTGAGGAAGTTATTCCAATCATTGGAACTCACTAAAAGCTACTCAAACTCAAAACACGACACCCTCTTGCAAGGTGAGTTTTATGACTTTTTAACTCTTCATACAAACATCATTAATGTTTAGTTTATGAATGAAAAATGTAGACATCATTGTTCTGAAGGTAACCATGTCTTTAGATTTCATTTATATTGCTTAAGGAGTTAGAATTTTGAATCTGCACATCCTGGAAAAGTTAGGTCAGAATTTGGTACCCTTCAAAATTCATGCTCATTTTTTAGAATTAGTTTAAGTTGTTTACATTTATGGGATCGTGGTGAAATTTTACACAACTTTCATGTTTACATTTTTGCAAATGGTTGAGAAATGAACAAGTTGCAGGACTTCTGGCTGGAGGTTGAAGATGAAGTACATTTAGGGCAAGACTTAGATTATATATTTGTTGTTTTACATAAGTTAATGGATGTATCACCACTCTAGTGGTTAAAGCGCACGCCTATCACCATGATATCATGGGTTCAAGCCCTAGCGTGACCTTTTTTCATATTTTGACATTTTCTGACCCTTTTTTTTTGCAGCGTTGGGCCTTCCCTCTTTGGGCTTTACTCTTTTGCTGCTTCTGACCCCCCTGCCTTGTTATTCACACCCCTGGCCCATTATTTTATTTTATTTATTTTTCCTTCATTTTATTTTTATTTCATATTTTCTTTATTATTTTTATTAATACTATTATTATCATTATTTATTTATTTTACTAATAAAAAAATCAAAAAAAATATTTTATTTATTTATTGGCATATTAAAAAAAATACTTAGATAATATTATTTTTGTAAATTAAAATCAATTCAGAATTTAGGTTTTTTTATTTACTTAAATATTTTTATTAACTAATTTAATTAAATTCCCAAAAACCCTAAAAAACTTGTTTTCTTTAAATTAATTTAGTTTACTAATTTAATCTTAATTTTCTTACTTTTCGTAGTTAATTATTTTATTTAATTAGGTCAAAAAAATCCTTTTCATAAAAACCAAAAAAAATCACATTTCTTTTTACATCTACATCCTTGTATTTTATTTGTTCATTTTGTACATTTATTCAAAATTTAATATGGTTGTAATATTTATTTAGATTTAAATTCTTGCAATATTCCCCATTTGTAATTTGTACACCCCCTCCCCTAAGTATTGTAATAGCTTAGTAATTTTAATTTTCGCAATTTATCGCTTTATATAGAAAATGCTAGTAATTAGGGTTTTGTATGGAAAAACTAAAACCAACAAATAGTAAACCCTAATCAAAGATAAATCAAGAATGGAAATTAATCCACTTGCACACAAACACCCCTAGGGTAAATCCACTTGGTTGCCTTACATGGTTATACGATGACCCACGCCCGTCCCTTTTACATCCAAAGATAGGGTTACTTACCAAATTAATGGTAAGATGACAATGTCAAAGGAAAAAGGAAATGAACATGAAAGACTTTTTGAGTAGGTAGAATGTTCCTAGTTACTTGCTCAATTTCAAAACCAAAACATCCTTGTTATTTTCAAAAACACCAACACTTTCAAAACATCTTACAAAATTTGAAAACATTTTTCAAAATATCAACACCTTTGTATACATTCTTACGAACGAGAATCATTACAAAGTTTTCCTAAACAATGGCCTCTTTTCAAAATACTTTCAAAAAAACCACACAAAGCACATTTTCAAACAAAAGAAAGTGATCTAGCAAGTAACTAAGAGCCCATGAAAGCCATGGATAAAAAGGGTTCTAATACCTTCCCTTTTTATAATTTACCCCCCGAACTCAAAAAAACATCTCTAAAGGTCTTTCCTGTGCTTTTTCACCTTTCCTTTTGGATAAAAGAAAAGTCGGTGGTGACTCTTGCTAACCGCAACATTTGTGATCAAACGCAAAATACTCAAGTCAGTTCTCCCACCGTATCACAGAACTGGCGACTCTGTTGGGGAAATTCTTAAAGTGGGGTTACCTTAGGGTTAGATCACATTTACTTGCTTTCATTTTTTGACTTGTATGCTTTACATTATGGTTCTTTGTTTGAGTTTGAATCCTCTACCCGGATTTGGGATATCTTATAGGTAAGTAGAAATACATTATGGAAACTGTGCGGGGTATACCGACATGGTCTAAGAAATATTTATGTTAGTGCGACATATTTGTGGGTACCGGTAGCCCTTAAGTAGTCAAGGAGAATACGGGGCCGCTGAGTGATGTGATGAAGCACTAATGAACTTTTAGAACCTTTACTTGACCAATTTGGCCTTTAGGACATAGTGAGATGACCGACTTTGATGCAGTCCAAAGTTGGTAGATACTCGATACTACACACATTGAGGTTTGGTTTTTTGGGATATTTCGGTTGCCATTAAAGAGGCTTGCGCTGAAACAATGCTCGAGAAAACAAACCAGTGATATTGAGCTCCTTAGAACCTGGATACTATTACTAGGACAGGTTTGAGCCAACTAAACTTCAAGAGGGTACTTACCTGTGAGACTCCATGTAAGCCTAAACCTAAGGACTTGTTTGCTTCATTTGTATATATATACTTGTACATAACATCATAAACATCGTAACATCATACTCATATTCACTAACCATTTCAAAGATCTTATGATTTATCTTTGTTCTGTTTTATAGGACATGGATTCTATTCGCAGGAAAACCATTCAAGTAAATCTTTTAAGGACTCCTCCTCAACTTAAAGAGCTAGCATCAAGGATTCCTGAAAACTCTCCATTCACCGAAAGGCATGGTCTCCTACTAAACATGGTTACCTCCAACACTGATGAAGACATGATGAAGCTGCTCTTCCAGTTCTTTGATCCTCTACATCATTGCTTTACATTTCCCGATTATCAACGTGTGCCAACTTTGGAAGAATTCTCCCGACTCCTGAAGATTCCCATTCTCAATCAACTACCTTTCAATGGTACGGAAAGAGATCCAAAGCCAGAAGAGATTGCTCAAGCCTTAAACTTGCAATCATCTGATATCATAACTAATTGGGAAACAAGGAGTGGTATCAAAGGTTTCTTAGCAAAGTTCTTGTTTGAGAAAGCCCAAAAATGTTGGAACTCCTTAGACTTGCAAGCTTTTGAGGAAATTGTGGCTCTCCTCATCTATGGGATGGTTTTGTTTCCAAATCCTAACCAACTCATAGATGTGAATGCCGTCAAAATCTTCATGTCTCGTAACCCGATGCCTACTTTGCTAGGAGACATCCTACATTCTTTTCACACTCGCACTATGAGGAAAAGAGGTATCCTTATGTGTTGTACTCCTCTTTTGGAAAGATGGTTTATTTCGCATCTTCCCCAATTTGTATTGAAGAACGAGCAAGGTTCAAGGTGGTCACATAGGTTGATAATGCTCAAACATTCAGACATTCATTGGTGTTCCCGATCTATAGAGAATGTTAATATTGTCGACCATTATGGAGAACTCCATAATGTCCCTTTACTTTTCATTAGGGGAGGTATCACCTACAACCCCTGCTTAGCCTTAAGACAGTTTGGTTACGCCTAAAGGGATGGCCCATATGAGATGCTCATTCAAGGTTTGGTATTTGACTACGAGAACGACGATTAAGGTCACCTCCAAAGATTTATCCGAGCTTGGAGGATGTTAAACAAGGTAGATAGCAAGACATTGGGGCATAAGAATTTCATCCCTCTTGAGCCTTACCTCAAATGGGTACGAGCTCGTGCTCAAAGTCTTATAATGCCTTACCCCTTCATTCTCCTGGTTATCATAGAGCCTATTATGGAAGGAGATGTACCATACATTATCCTGCATCTCGACATGCCCACTTCTCTCGTAGACTTACAAAGGGATTGGATACAGCTTAAGGGGGAGCAAGACATTTTCGAGGCCCAATTCTACGGCAGCGAGAAGAAGGTTTTGGAACTCACTAGGCAACTTCATGAGGAGCGGAGCCTGAACGCCTACATCGCACCAAAGAGGATGCGTACAACTTTTTTATCTTAAGAGTTTTTATATTTCTTTGTAAGCCCAAAAGAAGCATGATGTACTCAAGCTTTGATTTATTAATATAACGTGTGTTCCTTTTTGGTCTAAAGCAAATTTAAAATCTCTAATCTCCTTGAAATCATTGCATATACATTTACCATTCATCATAACATAAGCAGGTTTTCTCACAACAAGTCTCCTCATCTTTCTACTGTTTATTTCAGTAAGATGGATCTCGAGCAGACAGTAAAAGACCTCCAGGCATAGAATGCTCAGTTTCAATAGATGTTCTTGACTTTAGCCAAAGGAAAAGAGGATTTGAAGACTTTGTTGGTTGAAGAAAAGAAGAAGAAAGCAAAGAAAATAACTGGAGTTCTGAATATGGGAAGAAGGTTCCAAGGACAAGCCAGAAGGACCCTAGACTTTGTAACGTCATCTGGTGAAAAGGATAATCAATAAGTGAAAGGAAAGGAAACGGTTGCCAAGCCAGAATATGAAGAGGAAGAAGAAGAAGACTACTCTGAAGAGAAATATCCTATGGCCGATGACAAATACAAACATCTGGAAGAACGACTAAGTGCTATGGAGATTTAGAAAGTTTCCGGGCTGGACTTTGAAGAATTGGGTTTGGTGTCTAGGATTGTTATTCCACCAAAGTTCAAGGCGCCAATATTTGCTAAGTACGATGGGGTTTCGTGTCCCAAGATGCATCTCCGATCTTATGTGAAGAAAATACAGCCTCACACTGCTGACAGAGATTTGTGGGTACACTTCTTTCAAGACAGATTATCCGGGACTCAGCTTGATTGGTTCTATCAACTAGAAAGGGCCAATATCCATAATTGGGAAGAACTTACCGCTGCTTTCTATAAACAATATCAGTACAACACAGATCTTGCTCCCACCTGTACTCAACTCTAGAGTATGGCTATGGTTTCAAGTGAAGGTTTCAAAGAATACGCTCAGAAATGGAGGGACTTAGAAGGAAGAGTCCAGCCTCCCCTTTCTGAAAGAGAGTTATTAGACATGTTTCTGGGTACCCTGTATGGTCCTTTCTTCAATCATCTAATTGGAAGCTCCTCAGCAGGCTTCACTAAATTAATCTTGACCGGAGAAATAGTGGAAGCTGGGATCAAGAGTGGGAAGATCCAAAAAGACGCATCCTCCGCTGTTGTAAGAAAACCATTTATCGGGAAGAAAGAAGTTGGCGTTGTGTATCCTCAAAGGAATCAAGAAAGAACTGAACACCGTCCAATGGTGGGGGTTGTCATGATCCCTAAGCCTGGACCTAATGAACAAAGAAGCAATCAACCTAGAACAGAAAGACCAGTAAGACAATTTACCCGGATTAATATGACACTATCTCAAGTCCTTCCACATTTATTGAGATCTAATCTGGTAACTTTCAAAGAAGATCCGAAGAATCCCAACACCACCTCTCCTCACTATCATCCTAATGCTCGCTATGCTTACCATTCAGAAAGTCCAGGACATGATACCAACAACTGCTGGGCTTTGAAAAACAAGGTACAAGACCTTCTTGAAGAAAAAGAAATTGAATTTGATGCTCCTGAAATCCCAAATGTTATCACCGCTCCTATGCCCAAACATGGTTGTGATGTTAACGCTACTGAAGATGATATGTTTGTTACTGATGTTGATGAACTTGTTACTCCTCTTCTGACTGTCAAGAAGAATCTATTGAGGGCTGGTTTATTTCCGGGCTGTGACGAAAGCTGCCACCTATATTTATCCCTACCAACTGGCTGTCATTTATTGAAATCAGGTGTTCAACGCCTAATGGATGACAAAGAGATTTTGTTTGAAAAGAATCCTGTTCCAACCGTTTCTTATAATGATGTTTCAATAGTAACCATTTCCGCTAATCCTTCTAGGGTCTCCACCAAATGACCCGTTAGGATTACATCAGTTCCTAAAGTGGCTCCACTGATAATTACTATGCCTGGACCAATCCCGTACTCATCAGATAAAACTGTCCCATGGAACTATGGGGGCGACGTCTACTATCATAGTGTCAAACAGGATTGGCTGGCAGACGAAGACTCAATGCTTGAGAAGGATGACCCCGACATCAGCAACACCGCGGGAACCAGCAAGATAACCCGAAGTGGAAGAATATTCTCCCCAAAGATTGCTCCTCTAAAAACTGTTACCGGTCATGTGATCATCCCTGATTCTGTTTCTATTGACACTACTACTACTACAATCCCTATAGTTACACATGTTGATACTCCTACCATCGAGTCGACCGAGACTCGGGGAAAAGGCATTTTGGTTGAGCCTGTCCGGATGAAGGCACAATCATTATCTATCCCTGAGGCCTCCCAAAAGGAGATGGAAGAAATTATGAAAATTATAAAAAGAAGCGACTACAACGTAATCGAACAGCTAAGGCAGACTCCGTCAAAGATTTCCATGTTGGCTTTATTGTTGTGCTTCGAGGCTCATGCGAAGGCCTTGGTGAAATTTCTTAAAACTGCCCATGTACCAAAAGAAACCTCTACTGACCAGTTCCAAGACTGCATGGCCAGTCTAACTGCTGATAATGGTTTAGGCTTTTCTGATGCTGACATCACACCTAGAGGGAGGAAGCAAAACGAGGCATTGCATGTCTCAGTCGCATGCAGGGGCACAACTTTGGCCCATGTCTTGGTTGATACCGGTTTGTCTTTGAATTTGCTGCCTAAGAAGGCTCTTGATAGACTCGACTGTGAAGGTTTAACCTTAAAACCCAGCAACATAGTGGTAAGGGCCTTCGAAGGTTCAAAGAGAATGGTGCATGGGGAGGTTAACATCCCCATAAAAGTTGGAACCCAAACCATTGATTCAATTGTTTACGTGATGGAAATTCACCCTTCCTACTCTTGCTTATTGGGCCAACCATGGATTCACAACGCTGGTACCGTTACCTCTACATTACATCAAATGCTGAAATATCAACCAGAGGGGAAAATCATTACTATCCATGGAGAAGAGGAATATATGGTCAGTCACTTAAACTCTTTCAGATACGTGGAATTAGATGGTGAATTCATTGAAACTCTGTTTCATCATTTCGAGGAAGTCCCACAAACCGTGGCAGTAACCAAGGTTGTTTCCAAAATCCCGAAGATTACAAGACCGCAAAAGATGTCTTCATTAAAAGATGCCAAGGCAGTGACCGAAGAAGGCGTGTGTACTATTTGGGCCAACTCCCGGATATCCCATACAAATCTGACAAATTGGGTTTGTGTTTCACTTCAGTAGCCCAAAAAGTTGTACGTCGTGCTCGTGCCGGGGGACCACCCTTGAAGATCAGCAACCATAGAGTCAACGCAGTGGGGGATGATGATGGGGATAGCTACGACCTGGAGGAATGGATTTTACCAACTGTAAATGGAGGACTGAGCAACTGGGAAGCTAAAGATTTTGTCCCAATTACTTTTATCCAACAGTAATTGTCTTTAATATTTTTTCGGACCTGTAATAATTAAACAATTCAGACTTTTAAAACCTTGTGTCTTACCCGAGGCACATCAGACCATTTGTAAGGGTTGTTACCTCATTTTCATAAGTCATCAATGAATCATGGAAGTTTTTGCATACAAACTTTGTGTTATTTGTCTTTCTTTTTACATTTTTATTTCTTTCAAAGATGGCTATACTCTTACACACACTCACATTCAAAATGCAGATCTACATCCATTCGAGATCCCATGGGTAACGATTCTGCTATGGCTTTCTATGACTCTGAAAATCTAATCTACCAAGCCGAAGACGAAAGTGAAGAAGATTGTGAAGTGCCAGGGGAACTTGCTAGGTTACTACAACAAGAAGAAAGGATCATACAACCCCATGAAGAACCAGTGGACACAATTAACCTAGGTACCGAAGATGACAAGAAAGAAGTCAAGGTGGGTGCCAATCTGGAACCTAGTGTCAAGAAGCATCTGACTCAGTTGCTACATGATTATGTCGAGGTCTTTGCTTGGTCGTACAAAGACATGCCAGGATTGGATGCTGATATCGTGGTCCATCGTCTACCAAAAAAAGAAGACTTCTCTCCGGTAAAACAGAAAGTTTGTCACATGCGGCCAGACATGTCAGAGAAGATTAAGGCTGAAGTTATGAAACAATTCAACGTTGGATTCTTGGTCGTCACCTCCTATCCACAATGGGTCGCCAATGTTGTTCCAGTGCCTAAAAAGGATGGTAAAGTACGTATGTGCATGGATTACAGAGATTTGAATAGGGCAAGCCCTAAGGACGATTTCCCACTCCCCCATGTCGATATTTTGGTTGACAACACCGCACAACGTAAAGTGTTCTCATTTATGGACGGTTTCTCAAGCTACTATCAAATCAAAATGGCCCCTGAGGACATGGAGAAAACAACCTTTGACACATAGTGGGGCACATTCTATTACGAGGTTATGCCATTCGGGTTGAAGAACGTTGGGGCAACCTATCAGCGTGTCATGGTAGCTCTATTTCACGACATAATACATCACGAAATAGAGGTCTATGTGGACGACATGATAGCCAGATCTCAAACTGAAGAGGAACATCTTGACCATTTATAGAAACTGATTGAGAGGTTAAAGAAATACAAGCTGAGGTTGAACCGGAATAAATGCACATTTGGGGTGAGGTGCGGTAAACTCCTAGGCTTCGTCGTCATCGGTAAAGGTAACAAAGTAGACCCTGCCAAGGTGAAAGCAATACAAGAAATGCATGCTCCTCGTATTGAGAAGGAAGTCAGAGGATTCTTAGGACGGCTAAAATGCATTGCCCAATTCATTTCTCACTTGACCGCTACTTGTGAACCAATCTTCAAATTATTAAAGAAAGATCAAGTAGTCAAATGGAATGATGAATGCCAAACTGCCTTCAACAAGATCAAAGAGTACCTGCAAGAGCCTCATATTTTAATGCCACCATTCGAGGGAAGACCCTTGATCATGTATCTAATTATTTTGGAAAATTCAATGGGGTGTGTGCTGGGGCAGCATGACGAGTCTGGCCGAAAAGAGCATGCTATTTATTACCTGAGAAAAAATCTTACCGACTGTGAAACAAGATATTCACTGCTCGAGAAAACTTTTTGTGCTCTGGCATGGGCTGCTCGCCAGCTAAGACAGTATATGCTGACCCATATTACCTTATTGATATCCAAGATGGATCCAATAAAAAACATATTCGAGAAGCCTGCCCTCTCTGGGAGAATAGCGAGATGGCAGATTATCTTGACGGAATATGACATTCAGTACATTACCCAAAAAGCAATAAAGGGCAGTGTGCTAGCCGATCACCTTGCTCATCAAGCTATGGATGACTACCAGTCCATGAAGTTAGAATTCCAGGATGAAGACATCATGAAGGTAAACAACTGTGAAGAATTCAGACCATATGACGGAGCTGAACAAGGATCCTGATGGACCCTGGTTTTTGATGGGGCGTCCAACCCACTCGGCAATTGTATAGGTGTTGTACTCATATCCCCTGAAGGATGTCACACTCCCTTTCCTGCAAGACTCTGTTTCAACTGTACAAATAACATGGCAGAATATGAAGCGTGCATTTTTTTCCTCAAAGCTGCCATAGATTTAGGGATCAAGTCCTTAAGTGTATTTGGAGATTCAGCCTTAGTCATCAGCCAAATCAAAGGAGAATGGGACACTAAACACCCTAACTTTATCCCCTATAAATAACATGTGTTGATATTAATCCCACATTTCAAGAAGATTACCTTCAAGCATTTTCCGCAAGAAGAAAATCAACTACCGGATGCGCTAGCCACAATGTCATCCATGTTTAAACTTAAATGGGATAACGAGGCTCCCCAGATCACCATTGAGCGAATGGATGAACCAGCTTACTGTCACGGGATCAATACTGAAGAAGTAGTGGACCGTCCTTGGTTCCACGAAGTCAAGAGGTATCTCGAGGCTCAAGAGTATCCGGAAGGAGCTTCAGTCAATGATAAGAAGTTCTTAAGGAGATTCTCTGCTAAGTTCTTCCTTAGTAATGGAATTCTCTACAAATGCAACCACGACTCTATATTACTTCGTTGCATAGACAAGGTTGAGGTAGAAAAGATCATGGTTGATCTACATGAGGGAACTTTTGGCACCCATTCCAGTGGGCATATGATGGCTAAGAAAATCCTACGGGCAGGTTATTACTGGTCTACCATGGAAGTTGATTGCTATCAACATTCACAAACCTGTCATAAGTGTCAGATCTATGCTGACAAAGTGCATGTACCTCCGGTCCCTCTGAATGTCCTGACTGCTCCCTAGCCATTCGCGATGTGGGGCATCGATATGATTGGAGAAATCAAGCCCACAACCTCTAATGGACACCGCTTCATCTTGGTGGCCATTGACTAGTTTACGAAGTGGGTCGAGGCAGCTTCTTTCTCTTCCATTACCAAGAATGTTGTCGCCCAGTTCATCAAGAAAAATCTCATTTGTCGGTACGGTATCCCGGAGAGGATCATCACAAACAATGGTACGAGTATCAATAATACTATAATCACCACAATGTGCGCACAATTCAAGATCCAGCACTATAATTCTTCCCTTACCGGCCAAAGATGAATGGCATTGTCGAAGCTGCAAATAAGAACATCAAAAAGGTCATATAGAAAATGACAGTAACCTACAAGGACTGGCATGAGATGCTACCATTCGCTCTCTGCGGTTACCGTACCACGGCACGCACATCAATCGAGGCAACACCTTACTCTCTGGTATATGGCATAGAGGTTGTCTTTCCTATTGAGGTCCAGATCCCTTCTCTGAGAATCATGAAGGACGCAGTGCTGAATGAAGAAGATTGGATCCAAACTCGACTTGATCAACTGAAATTGATTGATGAGAAAAGGCTTACTGTTGTTTGTCATGGTCAAACGTATCAAAAATGGATGATCAAGGCTTTCAACAAAAAGGTCAGATGCCAAGTGTATCAAGTTGGGGATATAGTGATCAAGCGCATCATACTGCCGCAGGGTGATCCCGGGGGAAAATGGACTGCTACATATGAAGGACCGTTTGTGATCAAAAGCATATTCTCTGGTGGAGCAATGATCTTAACCACTATGGATGGCGACGACCTGCCGCGTCCTGTGAACACAGACATAGTCAAAAGATACTACACATAAGATACCCACTAGGTTGACACACTTAGGCAAAACAAGGGCATCCTGACGAACCAAAAAGGTTCGGGCAAAAATTATGGATAAAAAAAAAATATGTATGCTCGGTAAGTTGAAAACCCGAAAGGGCGACTTGGGAAAAAAGGGTATACCGGTAGTATGAAAACCCGAAATGGCGGTCCAGGAAAAAGTTAGGGAATTAAAGCGTATGACTATGTCTCGTTGGATCACCTTACAGACAACCTTTAGCTTCGACTGACAAACTCAGCGGTTCTGATCAATCCAATCAACTTCCGACAAGGCAGCAAGTGGACAAGATGCTCAGGGACACAAAGGCTATAGCAGAATAGGAACCCCATGGGATTATTACACGTAGCTATCTTTTCTTTGTATCAAACTTTCATTTTTTACGAAGATATTCTCTTACTAGAATGTTCGTCTCATTGTACAAAAAATACTTATTCAATTTAATACAAAGATATCCCTTCGAAAGTATAAAACTATCAGTTTTTTCTTTTTTTCTGTGTTTTGTTTACAAAAAACGTCCAATGATTTATTTTTGAACATATGCATTAGAACATAACTACTGTTTACAAATGAATAAAAAAGGAACATAAAATGAAAAGACAATCTCTAATGGCTTTAAGGAATAGGATACTATCTTTAGACTATTCCATAAAATCCCCCACAGTGTGCAGTTTAATGATATCAAGCTCTCTCACATCCCCGGCGGAAAAAAACTTCCAGTTATCACTCCCCGATAGAAGTTGCCCGACTTCTCAGTATTCCCCAACAAGATTTCACAAGCAATATGCGGCGTTTCCCTTATAACATAGTTTATTTCTCTAACAAATAGAAGCTCATCAACTCATCAACACTTCAAAGCATGAAGACTTACCCTCCACATTCCCAACAGCAATCAGAGATTTAGTTTCCCTAATCCAACAGTATTATAGAAGCATAGCTTACATGCCCATAAATCACATCCATATGTCATTAACAACACTAATGCATACAATATAATCTCATTCATTTTATTGAGAACATCATTGTACAATGCATTTCATACATCATGACATTGCATACAACTAATCTTTCATCTCTTCAGGAAAGATTAGTCAGCAGATGGCTATCATCAACAATTTACAAAAAGGTCAGAGATTGATACCTGAAACAAGCCAGGATAATTATCTACATGACTAGTTGAACGTTTAGATGCAGTTCAGATACGCTCCAGACACGGATGCCATTCTGATACTCATTCAGATTCACCCTCAGATACAGTTCAGATACGCTCGAGACACAGATTCCATTATGATACTCATTCAGATTTAGCTCTCAGATACAATTTAGATATGCTCCAGACACGGATGCCATTCTGATACTCATTCAGATTCAGCTCTCAGATACAGTTTAGATGCGCTCTAGACACAGATGCCATCCTGATACTCATTCAGATTCAAATTTCAGATACAGTTCAGATATGATCCAGATTCATATGTCATTCTGTCTCTCATTCGAATACAGTCTATATACGAGTCAAATACAATCCATTTACGGATATTATTCTGGTATTCAACCCAACACATCCACTATTTCAGTATAAATCAATCAGAGATTTATTCTGACACTTCTTCTATTCCTACCAGCAATCATTTTGGATGGCATCTACAATCCCCTCTCTAACGACTTTCCATCACCTCTCCAAATGGCATCTTTAAGCCCTTTCCCTACACCATCAACCATCACATCATCGAGTGCAAATTTTTGGGCACTCTAGTGTCCAATCATCTTTCACCTTCAAGTCACAAATGGCGGATCCGCCAATCTAACTCTTCAGGTTTAAGAAGATTAAACAGGGGCAGCTGTTGCACCCCAAAATTTTCCCTCTCATTTATCAAGTATTTTCTCACAAGATCTCCTTGGGTTCAAGACTGCACTAGGGTTGATCAACTCAAGACATCTCCTTAAGCATTGATGACTGAAATTAAGGTTTGAGATTGCACAAGGATAATTGAACTTTCAATGCCTCATATGAATTTCATGGATCATTATGGACCCCCACTATTACTCATGTCAAGTTTCAAGCCATGGATCACATTTTTGATCAGTCAATTGAGTAGTTGACCTAAAAATCAACTGTATTGGGAAAAAAGTCAACTCTGGCCAATTTACAGTCAAACTTCATAATTTTTTATCCATATCAACATTATAAACTCATATTTATAATTTGATCAAGTTTGGATCACAATTTCTCTAGAAATTTGATCAAATCATCAAAAGGGCAAAATTGTCAAAATTAGGATTTTGACTGAGAAAGGGCAATTTCTGATTTTGACCTAGCAAATGGTTAATTGGGTTGAGGAATAATCTCAAGAGTTCAATTGCATCATTTTAACCTAATGGCATGACTCCAAATCTTGCTCAAGATCAATTGGATTGATAGTTGATTTTCAGTCAACTGATCAAAAGTCAATTGTACACTGAAAAGTCAAACTTTGACTTTTTGGTCAAAATCAAGTGTCAAAAATCACAATTCATCAAAATATGTCAAAATATGAAACTTATTCATCAAGAAATCAAAAATTTAAGATTTCATTTTGAAAAGTCAAAGTTGTCAAACTTAGAAATTTTTTTAAGTGTTGAAAACTTCATGATTTTTCACAACTTTGAGCAAATTTTTCACCATGATGCAAGATGATTCAAAAGAAACTTTAAACATGAAAGTTGTATATCTCCATGAGATCTACCACATTGCTTTACACAACTTCTTCTAAAAGTGTTTGGATCTCAAGTTATTAATTCATGAAGTCATAGTGTTGAAACTAAACACTTAGTGAAATTTTGAACATTTTTGGTCAAGATTTTGACCTAACTTCTGACCCAAGTTTCACCTAGTTCCAAGGGTAATTTTCAAAAGTGATTCAGAGAGGGGTTGTAGAGCACATTACAAGCTTTCCAAAATGTCCAAGAACTTCTTGAGATCATTGGTGAGCAAGGAGAATCGAAAGTCAGAAGTTGAGGTTTCAAGTTGTTTTACAAGGCAAATTTTGTGATGAACAAAATTCAAATCTCAAACCTATGCTGCATAATCTTTGCTTTCTAGGCCTGAAACTTGTTTGGCACTCCATAATTAATTTCTTGCACAACTGTTAGAGGTCTCAACTCAAGCATTCAATGCAATGCCATGCTTTATATCCATTTTAGGAAGAAAGTGCACAATGCCATTTTGAAAAAGTAGCTTTATGCACAAAACTTGTTCTTGAGACTTGAAATTGTTTTCTTCTGATCATACACATCCTATAACTCAAGAGAAGTTTGTCTCAAACCTTACAATCACTCATCTCATGCTTGTACTTCATCTTGGAACCATACATTCACTTTTCTTCAAAATCAAGCAACCTAGCCAATACTCTATAACTCAGAAATCCTTTGTGCAAAACATCTCCAACCTATTTCTTATACATACACAAGTCCTTAGGAAGAAAACACATGCATTCTTGAGCCCCAAAAATATCTAGAACTCAGAACTGCATGACATACTTCCATTCTTGCATAACCAGACCAAAAGTTTGAAACTCACATCTCCCTCGTGCATTTTCAAGCCTTTTTGTTCCTAAAGCTTCTAAACATCATTTAGAACTCATCCCTCACCCATTTACAAGACTGTAACACCATTAACACCATCCTCCATTTTTAAAAACAGAGCTTTGCACTTGGACTTCTCCAGAACTCCTCAGGCACTTTCAGCTCAAGCTAAGCATCACATTAGCTTCCTAGGAACTTGAGGAAGCTAATCCAATCATTGGAACTCACTAAAAGCTGCTCAAACTCAAAACACGATACCCTCTTGCAAGGTGGGTTTTTTTTTACTTTTGAACTCTTCATACAAGCATCATTAATGTTTAGTTTGTCAATGAAAAATGTAGAAATCATTGTTATGAAGCTAACCATGTCTTTAGATTTCATTTATATTGCTTAAGGAGTTAGAATTTTAAATCTGGACATCCTGGAAAAGTTAGTTAAGAATTTGGTACCATTCAAAATTCATGCTCATTTTTTAGAATTAGTTTAAGTTGTTTATATTTCTGGAATCGTGGTGAAATTTTACACAACTTTCATATTTACATTTTTGCAAATGGTTGAGAAATGAACAAGTTGCATGGCTTCTGGCTGGAGGTTGAAGATGAAGTACATTTAGGGCAAGACTTAGATTATATATTTGTTATTTTATATAAGTTAATGGATGTATCACCACTTCAGTGGTTAAAGCGCGCACTTGCCCCCTTGAGGTCCTGGGTTCAAGCCCCGGCGTGACCTTTTTTCATTTTTTGACATTTTCTTACCCCTTTTTCATGCAGCGCTGGGCCTTCCCTCTTCGGGCTTTACTTATTTGCTGCTTCTGACCCCTCTGCCTTGTTATTCACACCCCTGGCCCATTATTTTATTTTATTTATTTTTTCTTCATTTTATTTTTATTTCAGATTTTCTTTATTATTTTTATTATTACTATTATTATCATTTTTTTTACTAATAAAAAAAATATTTTATTTATTTATTGGCATATTAAAAATAATAATACTTATTTAGTTTATTCTTCTTTACAAAAACAAAAGAACAAAAAAACATTTCTTTAATTAATTTATTTTTTAATACTTAGATAATATTATTTTTGTAAATTAAAATCAATTTAGAATTAAGTTTTTTTAATTATTTAAATATTTTTATTAACTAATTTAATTAAATTCACAAAAACCCTAAAAAAACTTGTTTTCTTTGAATTAATTTAGTTTACTAATTTAATCTTAATTTTCTTACTTTTCTTAGTTAATTATTTTATTTAATTAGGTCAAAAAAATCCTTTTCATAAAAACCAAAAAAAATCATATTTCTTTTTACATCTACATCCTTGTATTTTATTTGTTCATTTTGTACATTTATTCAAAATTCAATATGATTGTAATATGTATTTAGATTTAAATTCTTACAATATTCCCCATTTGTAATTTGTACACCCCCTCCCCTAAGTATTGTAATAGCGTAGTAATTTTAATTTCCGCAATTTATCGCTTTATATACAAAATGCTAGTAATTAGGGTTTTGTATGGAAAGACTAAAACCAATAAATAGCAAACCCTAATCAAAGATAAATCAAGCATGAAAATCAATCCACTTACACACAATCACCCCTAGGGTAAACCCACTTGGTTGCCTTACCAAAATAGCCATATTATGCATGTGAAGTATCTTAGCAAAAACAAGCAAAATACAAGATCATAGTCCCTCGATGATGCTATCTATGTTGCCTTTCAATATGATCTTGGTCCCTAAAGGAAATGATAAGATACTTTGCAACCTTGCTAATCATGGTTATACGATGACCCACGCCCGTCCCTTTTAAATCCAAAGATAGGGTTACTTACCAAATCAATGGTAAGATGACAATGTCAAAGGAAAAAGGAAATGAACATGAAATACTTTTTGAGTAGGTAGAATGTTCCTAGTTACTTGCTCAATTTGAAAACCAAAACATCCTTGTTATTTTCAAAAACATCAACACTTTCAAAACATCTTACAAAATTTGAAAACAATTTTCAAAAGATCAACACCTCTGTATACATTCTTACGAACGAGAATCATTACAAAGTTTGCCTAAACAATGGCCTTTTTTCAAAATACTTTCAAAAAAACCACACAAAGCACATTTTCAAACAAAAGCAAGTGATCTAGCAATTAACTAAGAGCCCATGGAAAACTATGGATAAAATGGGTGCTAATACCTTCCCTTTTTATAATTTACCCCTTGAACTCAAGAAAATATCTCTAAAGGTCTTTCATGTGCTTTTTCACCTTTCCTTTTGGATAAAAGAAAACTTGGTGGCGACTCTTGCTAACCGCAACATTTGCGATCAAATGCAAAACACCCAAGTCAGTTCTCCCACTGTATCACACATATCTTCCATAATATTCTCTGCCTCTTTCTTGTCCATACAACGAAGCAGAGTTGAATCAGGGTTGCGCCTGTACATAATTCTGTTACTCAGGAAGAACTTAGTTGAGAACCTCTTTAGGAATTTCTTGTTATTGATAGATGCTCCTTCAGGATACTCTTGACCCTCAAGATATCTTTTAACTTCTTGAAACCAAGGTTTCTCTTCTACTTCATCAGTGTCAACTTCGTAGCAATGTGCAAGTTCGTCTAGCCTTTCAATGGTAATTCTGGGAGCCTCGTTATCCCATCTGACTTTGAACATAGATGACATGGTAGCTAACATGTCTTCCAACTGATTCTCTTCTCTTGGTATGTGTTCAAAGGTGATTTCCTCGAAGTATGGAATTAAGGTCAACACCTGCTCTCTATGAGTAATGAGTTTGGGATGCTTTGTATCCCATTCTACCTTAATCTGACTGATTACTAAGTTTGAGTCCCCATATACGCTCAAGAACTTAATCCTCAAATCAATAGCAGCTATGATGCCCATGATGCACACTTCATACTCAACCATGTTGTTGGTACAATCAAAGCATAATCTGGCCGTGAAGGGCGTATGGAAACCCTGAGGAGAGATAATTACAACACCAATTTTGTTGCCAAGTGCATTAGAGGCTCCATCGAAAACCATAGTCCATCGGGATCCTGGCTTAGGTCCTTCATACAGTCCAGGTTCTTTATAATATGTAACTAGCATAATATTCTCATTTGGGAACTCAAAATTCATAGATTGGTAGTCGTCCACAGCTTGATGACGCAAGTGGTCTGCCAGTACACTTCCTTTGATTGCTTTTTGAGTGGTGTACTGAATATCATATTTTGTCAAGACCATTTGACATCGGGCTATCCTTCCAGAGAGAGTGGGTTTCTCAAATGTGTACTTTATGGGATCCATTTTAGAGATCAACAAAGTAGTATGGGTCAACATCTACTGTCTTAGTCGGCGAGAAGCCCATGCCAAAGCTCATCAAGTTTTCTCGAGCAATGAGTATATTGTTTCACAGTCGGTAAACTTTTTGATAAGGTAGTATATTGCATGCTCTTTTTGACCAGAGTCGTCATGCTGGCCTAGTACACACCCCATTGAATTCTCTAGCACTACTAGATACATGATTATAGGTCTTCCTTCAAATGATGGCATTAGAATCGAAGGTTCTTGTAGTTACTCCTTGATTTTTTCAAACGCTACCTGGAAATCGTCATTCCATTTTACTACATGATCTTTCTTCAGCAACTTAAAGATCGGCTCACAAGTAGCAGTCAAATGAGAAATGAATCGGACAATATAATTTAGTCGTCTCAAGAAACCTCTGACTTCCTTCTCAGTATGGGGAGTGGGCATTTCTTGAATAGCTTTGACTTTAGCATGATCAACCTCAATACCTTTACCGTTGACAAAAAACCCCAGGAGCTTACCGGATCTCATCCCAAAGATGCACTTATTCGGATTCAATCTCAGCTTGTACTTCTTCAGTGTCTCAAATAACTTATGTAGATGGTCAAGATGCTCTTCTTCAGTCTGAGATCTAGCTATCATATTATCGACATAGACCTCTATCTCGTGATGAATCATGTCATGGAACAAAGCTTCCATAGCATGCTAATATGTCGCGTCGAAGTTCTTCAACCCAAAAGGCATAACTTTGTAACAGAAAGTTCCCCACTGTCTAACAAAAGTAGTCTTTTCCACGTCTTCAGGTGCCATTTTGATCTAATTATAACCTGAGAAGCCATCCATGAAGGAGAACACCCTGTGCTGAGTGGTGTTATCGACCAAAATATCAATATGTGGAAGCGGGAAGTCATCTTTAGGGCTCTCCATGTTCAGATCCCTGTAGTCCACACGCATACGTACCTTGTCGTCATTCTTCAGTACCAGAACCACATTCGTAACCCATTGAGGATAGGATGTCACTGCTAAGAACCCTCTGTTGAATTGTTTCATAACCTCAGCCTTGATATTCTCTGACATCTCGGGACGCATACGATGAACCTTCTGCTTTATCGTAAAACAACCCTCTTTCATCTGTAGACAGTGAACCACAATATAGGTATCAAGCCCTAGCATGTCTTTGTATAACAAAGGAAAGATCTCAACATATTCATGCAACATATGTATTAACTTGTTCTTGACATTATCCTCTAAGTTGGCGCCCATCTTGACTTCTTTTTAGTCTGTTTTAGAACCCAAGTTTACCACTTCAACTGGCTCTTCATGCGGTTATATAGCCTTTTCTTCTTGTATTAACATCCTGGCTAGTTCTCCAGGTATTTCATAATCTTCCTCACCTTCGTCCTCAGCTTGGTAGATCTAATTTTCAAAGTCGTAAGTGGCAATAGCATAATTGTTATCAACGGGATCCATAACGAATGTGGATCTGCAATGTATTGTGTGGGTGTGTGTAAGAACACATAGCTATTTGAAAGTGATAAAATTAAAAATAAAGACAGGGAGCATAAAATTTGAATTCAAAACGTCCGATGCTTTATTAAATGAAAACATGTTTATGAAATGACAACCCTTAACAAGTGAACAATTGTTCCCCGAGTAAGGCACAAGGCTTAAAGTCATTGTTCAAATATTACAACCAAAACTTGAAAGTAATAAAAACATAAATGTAGCTATTACTCTTGACTAAAGGAGATAGAGATGATGCCTTCCACCTTCCAGTTGCTGAGCCCGTTGCAATGGTAGGAAAGATCCAGTTGTCAAGGTCATAATCAGTCAGCATATTTTATTACGTTGACTTTGTTATTGATAAATATTGGTGACCTCATTTCATTTTTATTTCTGATTTTACTATTTTGCACAAATTTTGGTTAATTTTGCTTATTTTCTTAAAATTTTAAAAATAGTTTCTGACTTTAAAAAATTCTGAAAATTTTTGTCAACTATTAATGAATCATGTTTGACCTCTGACTATTTTTTAGGATTTTTATTTGGTATTTTAATATACTTTGTGTATTTTACCATTTATTTTCCTTTTTATTAACCATTTACATATTGTTTTATTAAATATTATTTTATTCTTTTTTATTTGGTCCTGACTTGGATTTCATTTGGTGACAAATTCCTCAACCTCATTGGATCTTGGATGTTGATAGGTTGAGAAACCAAATCAACCAAAATGGATGAATGATGTTGATGATATTTGAAACCCTAATTTCATATAATACATCCCCTCCCTCTTTATCTTATCCCTTTCTTACTTGTGCCACATGTTGTTAGAGAATGATCTACATATCATTTCCCTAAACATATGGTACATAAATTGCTATTGACCGTCCTCAAAATAGGTGCGACTTCTACATAAGTCCACTTATGATTGCTTAACATAGGGCTAAATTTTGTCCCAATTTGAGAAATGATCATTCGTGGCCCAAACCTATATTTGCAAGCCCAAGTATATTCCATTTGAAACCTTCAATCCAATAACCTTGAGGTTCATTGTTAGGAGGCTTTGGTCTTATCAATCCTTTAATGAGCTTTCATAAACTTTTGTCTAAGAGAATTATTTAAACATTGTTGATCATTTGTTGTTGTCTCGAGAATTTGAAATGAATGATATACTTGATAAAAAGAAAATGAAACTTGTTGTTGAGAAGCTTTAATTTTATCAATCTTCTAATGAGTTTTCAAATTCAAGATTTAAGATAGTCATTCAACTAACCTCTAATTTCTAACTCATTAACAATTGACTTTTATTTTTTTGCTTTTACTTTACGCCTTTACTTTTACGCACCATTTATCTTAGCATTTACATTTCATGTTATTTTCATCTTTGCTCACTTGAGCATTTATCTTTATGTCTTTTTGTTTTGCTCACTTGAGCTTTTCATTTTCTTTTTGAAGATACTTAATAACCAACTTGAACATTAAAAATCTTAAGGTTACTTTGACTATTTGGTTACTATCCCTGGAATTATGGAGTTGTGGACCTCTTGGACTTAGGATTAGAGACCTTGACCACTCTTAAGACCTTGTGGATCTGATTATTATTTTATGGATTTCATGGGGTTTACCCCAAGACATTGGGTTGATGTTCTTTGTATGCAGGTTATTCTGTTTATATGCTTTGTTTGCAATTGGGATTTCATCTGTATACAACTGTTACTCTGCCCAATTTTTGCGAAGACTTAATGCATTTGAAGTTTGGTATTCTTAAGAGGTTTATTATCTTTGCTTGTTTGGTTTCAATCCAAAGGATGTGAATTCTACATTGACTCATTGTGTCAAGTGTTGGCTTCTTGTTGGTTAGACTATTCTTTTCCCTAGATTTTACCTTATGATTTAGGATAGTTCCTTCATCTCCTCTCATCTTCTTTAATTTCAAAAATCTTCTCCGTCTTTTTGAAAACCCTTCTTGTTTTCTAACTTGAACCGCTTTCACAATAAACTTCGACTTAGGTCCATGAATTTCAAAAATATTTTCTTAATTAAACTTTAACCAACTTAATAATACCTTGACATTTTTGTGAGAAGACTAAAAGTCAATCAATCTCATTCAAACCATTTTGCCATTTTGGCTTTTTATTTAAAATTTTCTCAAAAGATTATAATCTTCTCAATCCTTGTAGTGATACAAGCTACTATACTTCAATGATATGTAGTAAAGTGATATATTTTCCACTTGGGTGTTGAGTGAGGCTTTGTTGATTTTAAAATCCAAGCTAAATCCTCCACTTTGAGATGACGCAAATTCTACTTTCTCATAATCGTGGGTAGTAAGTATGTTCTTCCACTCGGATACAATAATGATTTCTCATCTCTTAAAATTAACCAACAAACTTGTGTTTTAAAATTTTTAAAGGTGAACTACGAGTACCATGATCCCCTATTGCACAGAAGGTGGTACATAGGCCCTAAAGGTTTACAACCGTGGAGGTTACAAAAATTTGTAAAAAATATGTCATTCCTCACCTCCACCGTCTATTTCTATATACAAAACTTATGTCCAAAATACACGAATTTTCAAAGAGGTTCGTGTGGAGTACCATAGATGTTTAGGGTGCTAATACCTTCCCTTTGCATAACCAACCCACGTATCTAGACTCTCTCCCCTCTGTTTTTGGTTATTCGCTCTTTTCCCATTCCTCTAGAAACAATAAAGCGCGATGGCGGTTTTTATTTGATTTGTGCGAGTCCAGTCAATCCAATGGCTTAGTCTCAACATTTCTACCACTACAGAAATAATGGTGACTTCACTGAGGAAAGATCGACGAAATGTTGGTCCATCTATAAGTGGGTTAAGCCTATCTTTCTTTATTTGTGTATGTGTTGTTATTGTTTGTATATTATGTGTTGTATATATGTTTGTCTGGATTTTCCTGGTTTTCAGGGTACTTAGTGATTTCTTATAAAGTCCTCAACCCAGACTTGGGTAAACTTAAGATAAGACGGGCGGTATAGTCAAGTTAACTTTGAGGGAGGAATCCTAAAAAAGGAGGCATTAAATCCCCCACTTAGTGGAGGGCCCTTTGACTGTAGTATTGTTTATCGAGTAATCAGGAAGACGTACTGCTTTCAACCTGGGAGCCTGCTGAAGCTGAGGACCGTAGAACCCTTAACCAATCTTGGCCTTTTAGGTGTAGTGCGGAAATTATGATGGAGTAATCCAGAAATGGTTGTAACGCAATACTACACTCAGACGAGTTTTTCCTAAGAATATTATTAATTATCGAGTCAATTGGGACGTTGGTAATATCCGAAGGAAGGATGTAGACTCTGGGAACCTCTTAGAACCATGTTCGATAGATGATAAAATATTAGTCCATACCTTGTGGGTAGTGTAACTCCCGTAACTTAATTAATTATTTAATTAAAATATTTTTGGAATAATTGATGTGTTGTGATTAGTTGGAGTTAATTATTTTATTAAGTGGTGGAATAATATTAGAAGAATGATAATATTATTTGATGTGGGCTTGTTTTAAAGGATAGAAGTAGTAATAAGGGGGTGTAGTAGTATTAAGCCCATTAAGACATAAAGAGAATAATAAGGTGATTTTATTATTGTTAGAAATAATAGAAAAGAAGAAGCAGTAAGAAGAATAAGGGTTGGAAGAAGAGAACGTGAAAGCTGTTGGAAAGGAGGAAAAGATGCAGAACGGAAATTCAACCGGAAAAGTTATAGAGCAACCTTCAATCCAAGGTAAGGGTGGGGTTCTGACTCTATAATAGGGTTTATGATGATTGGCTTATGGGATTAGATGTGAAAATTTTGTCTTGTTCATGATTTGAATGTATATGATGTTGTATGATGAAAATCAATGATTGAAAGATGAATAATAATGTCCCAATGTTGTATATTTGATGTAGAATTATAGGATCATTGTAATTGATGATTATCTATGATTAGAGGATGTTTTTAGGGCCTAAAGTATGGAAACCATAGTGAAATCGCATAAAATATCCATGACAGAACTGGATGTGTCGACTCCAAACATCATGCGTCGATACATGAAGGTTTTTATACTCAGGATGAGTCGATACGAAGGAGTCCTGCGTCGATACATGAGGGCTTTTAGACTCAGGATGAGATGATATGTAAGAGCATGTATCGATACATGCAGTGTTGTAGGCTCAGTATGAGTCAATACAAGAGAGTATGTGTCAACTCATGTAGCATGTTCAATTCAGTACGCGTCGACCCAAGGCATTACGTGTCGATCCATGTTGTCTGGTTTTTGCAGAATCAGTTGAAAGGTTGTAACTCGAGTTTTCGAACTCCGTTCGAGGTGCCGTTCGAAGTTTTGAATAGCTAACGTGATGAAATTCATTCTTGAAGATCAAAATGAAGAATAGAAAAGATAATCCTAGTATCCAAATTAGGATTAGATTTAATTCCCACGTTAATTGCTATGTTGATTTTTGTGAAGAATGATGAGGATGATATGATTATAGATTGATGTTTGGTTTGTATCAGTAGGATTAATGATTATACTGGTGTAGTATTACAGAATAGTAATATGTAGAGGTTTGGTTATTTAGAAGTAAGCCTTAGATGATTAATTAATTATAGGCAATATCATGTTGTAAGCCTATGTCCAACATTGCGAGATTGGCGAATTGCGGTTGTATTATTGTTGTGGATGAGTTGCTCTGAATATATGATGTATATATGATGTTTGATGAATCATGACGTTGATGTATGATGTTAATGAAAGATGTTGAGATGCCTCTAACAATTGGCAGCTATTAAGATGTAGGCTTATGGCCAACGATGATGTTGTGTTGAGATGTTGTTAATTATGGTGTTGCCATTACATTCATGATTGTGTCGCATACATTGCATTTTAAGATGGAGCTTATGCTCGTTAAGATGGCGTGTATTGGAGAATATTAAGATGAAGGCTTATGCCTTGTTGATGCCTCTATTTATTGGCAGATTTTTAAGATGGAAGTTTTGCTCCAATGGTACCACATGCATTTGCATAGTTTTGAGTCGCATTATATGATTGCATAAAGAAATTGTGAATTGATGTGATGAATGTGTATTATAGTTGGTATTTCTGTTGCGATTAGTGTTGATTATAAGATGAGAAGTGGTGATGTTATGTGATCTAATTTAATATATTAATTATCATACATTTTATTACCCTTACGTTGGTGACATGCAGGTAATCGAGAGTGAAGGTTGTATACCTTTAGTAGTTCGAGTCGGTGTCATTGCTCTGATATGTAACACTCGGGGTGATGAACTCTTGTTGCTTTTAATTATTGATTATTTCAGTTGTTGAACTTTAATTTGATTGTTACGAAGTATGTGTTGTTTTGAAGTTGTTGTAACGATGGATAAAGATGTTATTAAGAATTCCGCTGCATAGATGTTTAAATTGTTGAATTAAGAGATTTAATTATTATGCTGATAGTTCATCCGAAGTTTTAAAGTGTTATGTATCCATGTTGAATGCAATGTGTTTTGAAAGATGAATTTGTGACATCCTGATTCATTTACATGAATGTTTATAACTCTGATTTTTCATTTATAATTGTCGGGTAGAATTGTTGTGTTACAAAGTTGGTGTCAGAGTAAAAGGTTGGTCCGAGGTTGTTGTTGAGTCGTAGTTGTCTAACAATCGAGTATTGTTAATTCGAGTTCTAACCGTTGTTTATGTTGTAGTGATAGGTTGAGATGGCTGGAAGGAATAATGTTGCACTTGCTGCTGCTTTAAAAGTAATGGCTCATGCGATGGAAAATCAGTCGAATGCTAACAGGAATTCTAGATCTCGTAGCTTGGCGACTTTCCAGAGAGAGAATTTGCCTACGTTCAAGGGAAAGTATGATCCTGATGGAGCATTGGATTGGTTGAAAGAGATTGAGAGAATTTTCCGTGTGTTGTACTGCACTCCAGCGTAGAAGGTTCTATATGGTACTCATATGCTAGCAGTCGAGGCTGATGACTGGTGGCTAGAGACTTGTCAGAGATTGGAAGCTGCAGGTGAGAATGTCACTTGGACTGTGTTCCGTACGGAATTTCTGAGGAAGTACTTTCCTGAACATGTTCGTGGTAAGAAGGAGATCGAGTTCCTTGAGCTGAAGCAAGGGAATATGTTAGTTGTTGAGTATGCTGCCAAGTTTTCTGAGTTGGCTAAGTTTTATCCCGCACTACACTAAGGAAGATGCTGAGTTTTCGAAGTGTATCAAGTTTGAGAATGGGTTACGCCCGGAGATCAAGAAGGCAGTTGGATACCAGAAGATTTGTGTCTTTGGTGATTTGATAGATAGCTGCAGAATTTATGAGGAGGATAATAATGCTCATTATAAGATTATCAGTGAGAAGAGGGGTAAGGACCAACAGAATCGTGGTAAGCCTTATGATACCCCAGCTGGTAAGGGTAAACAGAAAGTTGCTCAGGGTCAGAGGACTATTGGGGGAGATGCTCCTGCTGGTGTGGTTTGTTTTAAATGTTGAAAACCTGGGCATAAGAGTAATGTGTGTACTACTGAAGTAAAGAGGTGTTTCCGTTGTGGTAAGAACGGACATGTTGTATCTGAGTGCAAACATAAGGATGTGATTTGTTTCAACTGTAGTGAAGAAGGGCACATTGGTAGTCAATGTCAGAAACCAAAGAGGGCGCAGACAAGTGGTAAAGTGTTCGCGTTGGTTGAGGATCAGACAGCTGTTGAGGACAAACTTATCAGAGGTACATGTTTCATTAATAGTACTCCTTTAATTAATATTATTAATATCAGTGTTACTCATTGCTTTATTGATGCTGATTGTGTTGAAATATTGAGTCTTATGTTGTCTTCTATGAATGGATAAATGATCTTCGATACTCCAGCCAAGGGGTCGGTGACTACTTCTTTCGTGTGTTTAAAGTGTACCTTGTATATCTTGGACAGAGACATTGCTGTTGATTTGATTTGTTTACCGTTAAGAGGTTTGGATATGATTTTGGGTATGAACTGAATAGAGCATAACTGTGTTCATATTAACTGTTATGACAAGTCTGTGAGGTTTTCTACTTCTCAAGAAGAGGAAGATGGTTTGTTGTCTACTAGACAGTTGAGTTGAGGAAGTTGAGGACAAACTTAAGATAAGGCGGGCGGTATAGTCATGTTAACTTTGAGGGAGGAATCCTAAAAAAGGAGGCATGAAATCCCCCACTTAGTGGAGGCCCCTTTGACTGTAGTATTGTTTATCGAGTAATCAGGAAGACGTACTGCTTTCAACCTGGGAGCCTGCTGAAGCTGAGGACCGTAGAACCCTTAATTAATCTTGGCCTTTTAGGTGTAGTGCGGAAATTATGATGGAGTAATCCAGAAATAGCTGTCACGCGATACTACACTCAGACGAGTTTTTCCTGAGAATATTATTAATTATCGAGTCAATTGGGATGTTGGTAATATCCGAAGGAAGGATGTAGACTCTGGGAACCTCTTAGAACCATGTTCGATAGGTGATAAAATATTAGTCCATACCTTGTGGGTAGTGTAACGCCCGTAATTTAATTAATTATTTAATTAAATTATTTTTGGAATAATTGATGTGTTGTGATTAGTTGGAGTTAATTTTTTTATTAAATGGTGGAATAATATTAGAAGAATGATAATATTATTTGATGTGGACTTGTTTTAAAGGATAGAAGTAGTAATAAGGGGGTGTAGTAGTCTTAAGCCCATTAAGGCATAAAGAGAATAATAGGGTTATTTTATTATTGTTAGAAATAATAGAAAAGAAGAAGCATTAAGAAGAATAAGGGTTGGAAGAAGATAACGTGAAAGATGTTGGAAAGGAGGAAAAGATGCAGAACGGAAATTCAACCGGAAAAGTTATAGAGCAACCTTCAATCCAAGGTAAGCGTGGGGTTCTGACTCTATAATAGGGTTTATGATGATTGGCTTATGGGATTAGATGTGAAAATATTGTCTTGTTCATCATTTGAATGTATATGATGTTGTATGATGAAAATAAATGATTGAAAGATGAATAATGATGTCCCAATGTTGTATATTTGATGTAGAATTATAGGATCATTGTAATTGATGATTATCTATGATTAGAGGATCTTTTTAGGGCCTAAAGTATGGAAACGGTAGTGAAATCGCAGAAAATATCCATGATAGAACTGGATGTGTCGACTCAAAACATCATGCGTCGATACATGAAGGTTTTTATACTCAGGATGAGTCGATACGAAGGAGTCCTGCATCGATACATGAGGGCTTTTAGACTCAGGATGAGATGATACGTAAGAGCATGTATCGAGACATGCAGTGTTGTAGGCTCAGTATGAGTCGATACAAGAGAGTATGTGTCAACTCATGTAGCATGTTCAATTCAGTACGCGTCGACCCAAGGCATTACGTGTCGATCCATGTTGTCTGGTTTTTGGCAGAATCAGTTGAAAGGTTGTAACTCGAGTTTTCAAACTCCGTTCGAGGTGCCGTTCGAAGTGTTGAATAGCTAACGCGATGAAATTCATTCTTGAAGATCAAAATGAAGAATAGGAAAGATAATCCTAGTATCCAAATTAGGATTGGAGTTAATTCCCGCGTTAATTGCTATGTTGATTTTTGTGAAGAATGATGAGGATGATATGATTATAGATTGATGTTTGGTTTGTATCAGTAGGATTAATGATTGTACTGGTGTAGTATTACAGAATAGTAATAGGTAGAGGTTTGGTTATTTAGAAGTAAGCCTTAGATGATTAATTAATTATAGGCAATATCATGTTGTAAGCCTATGTCCAACGTTGCGAGATTGGCGAATTGCTGTTGTATTATTGTTGTGGATGAGTTGCTTTGAATACATGATGTTTGATGAATTATGACGTTGATGTATGATGTTAACGAAAGATGCTGAGATGCCTCTAACAATTGGCAGCTATTAAGATGTAGGCTTATGGCCAACGATGATGTTGTATTGAGATGTTGTTAATTATGGTGTTGCCATTACATTCATGATTGTGTCGCATACATTGCATTTCAAGATGGAGCTTATGCTCGTTAAGATGGCATGTATTGGAGAATATTAAGATGAAGGCTTATGCCTTGTTGATGCCTCTATTTATTGGCATATTTTTAAGATGGAAGTTCTGCTCCAACGGTACCACATGCATTTGCATAGTATTGAGTCGCATTATATGATTGCATAAATAAGTTGTGAATTGATGTGATGAATGTGTATTATAGTTGGTATTTCTGTTGTGATTAGTGTTGATTATAAGATGAGAAGTGGTGATGTTATGTGATCTAATTTAATATATTAATTATCATACATTTTATTATATTGTTAGATATCTCACCCATTCTGTTTGAATGTTACCCTTACGTTGGTAACATGCAGGTAATCGAGAGTGAAGGTTGTATACCTTCAGTAGTTCGAGTCAGTGTCATTGCTCTGATATGTAACACTCGGGGGGATGAACTCTTTTTTCTTTTAATTATTGATTATTTCAGTTGTTGAACTTTAATTTGATTGTTACGAAGTATGTGTTGTTTTGAAGTTGTTGTAACGATGGATAAAGATGTTATTAAGAATTCCGCTGCATAGATGGTTAAATTGTTGAATTAAGAGATTTAATTATTATCTTGATAGTTCATATGAAGTTTTAAAGTGTTATGTATCCATGTTGAATGCAATATGTTTTGAAAGATGAATTTGTGGCATCCTGATTCGTTTGCATGAATGTTTATAACTCTAATTTTTCATTTATAATTGTCGGGTAGAATTGGGGTGTTACAAAGTCGGTATCAGAGTAAAAGGTTGGTCCGAGCTTGTTGTCGAGTCGTAGTTGTCTAACAATCGAGTATTGTTAATTTGAGTTCTAAACATTGTTTATGTTGTAGTGATAAGTTGAGATGGCTGGAAGGAATGATGTTGCACTTGCTGCTGCTTTAAAAGTAATGGCTCATGCGATGGAAAATCAGTCGAAGGCTGACAGGAATGCTGGATCTCGTAGCTTGGCGACTTTCCAGAGAGAGAATCTTCCTACGTTCAAGGGAAAGTATGATCCTGACGGAGCATTGGATTGGTTGAAAGAGATTGAGAGAATCTTCTGTGTGTTGTACTGCACTCCAGCGTAGCAGGTTCTATATGGTACTCATATGCTAGCAGTCGAGGCTGATGACCGGTGGCTAGAGACTTGTCAGAGATTGGAAGCTGCAGGTGAGAATGTCACTTGGACTGTGTTCCGTACGGAATTTCTGAGGAAGTACTTTCCTGAACATGTTCGTGGTAAGAAGGAGATCGAGTTCCTTGAGCTAAAGCAATGGAATATGTTAGTTGTTGAGTATGCTGCCAAGTTTTCTGAGTTGGCTAAGTTTTATCCCGCACTACACTGAGAAAGATGCTGAGTTTTCGAAGTGTATCAAGTTTGAGAACGGGTTACGCCCGGAGATCAAGAAGGTAGTTGGATACCATAAGATTTGTGTCTTTGGTGATTTGATAGATAGCTGCAGAATTTATGAGGAGGATAATAATGCTCATTATAAGATTATCAGTGAGAAGAGGGGTAAGGACCAACAGAATCGTGGTAAGCCTTATGATACCCCAGCTGGTAAGGGTAAATAGAAAGTTGCTCAGGGTCAGAGGACTAGTGGGGGAGATGCTCATGCTGGTGTGGTTTGTTTTAAATGTTGAAAACCTGGGCATAAGAGTAATGTGTGTACTACTGAAGTAAAGAGGTGTTTCCGTTGTGGTAAGAACGAACATGTTGTATCTGAGTGCAAACATAAGGATGTGATTTGTTTCAACTGTAGTGAAGAAGGGCACTTTGGTAGTCAATGTCAGAAACCAAAGAGGGTGCAGACAAGTGGTAAAGTGTTCGCGTTGGTTGAGGATCAGACAACTGTTGAGGACAAACTTATCAGAGGTACATGTTTCATTAATAGTACTCCTTTAATTACTATTATTGATATCGGTGTTACTCATTGCTTTATTGATGCTGATTGTGTTGAAAGATTGAGTCGTATGTTGTCTTCTATGAATGGATAAATGATCGTCGATACTTCAGCCAAGGGGTCGGTGACTACTTATTTCGTGTGTTTAAAGTGTACCTTGTAGATCTTGGACAGAGACATTGTTGTTGATTTGATTTGTTTACCGTTAAGAGGTTTGGATATGATTTTGGGTATGAACTGAATAGAGCATAATTGTGTTCATATTAACTGTTATGACAAGTCTGTGAGGTTTTCTACTTCTCAAGAAGAGGAAGATGGTTTGTTGTCTGCTAGACAGTTGAGTTGAGGAAGTTGAGGACAAACTTAAGATAAGGCGGGCGGTATATTCATGTTAACTTTGAGGGAGGAATCCTAAAAAAGGAGGCATGAAATCCCCCACTTAGTGGAGGCCCCTTTGACTGTAGTGTTCTTTATCGAGTAATCAGGAAGACGTACTTCTTTCGACCTAGGAGCCTGCTGAAGCTGAGGACCGTAGAACCCTTAACCAATCTCGGCGTTTTAGGTGTAGTGCGGAAATTATGATGGAGTAATCCAGAAATGGCTGTCACGCGATACTACACTCAGACGAGTTTTTCCTGAGAATATTATTAATTATCGAGTCAATTGGGATGTTGGTAATATCCGAAGGAAGGATGTAGACTCTGGGAACCTCTTAGAACCATGTTCGACAGGTGATAAAATATTAGTCCATTCCTTGTGGGTAGTGTAACTCCCGTAATTTAATTAATTATTTATTTAAATTACTTTTGGAATAATTGATGTGTTGTGATTAGTTGGAGTTAATTATTTTATTAAGTGGTGGAATAATATTAGAAGAATGATAATATTATTTGATGTGGACTTGTTTTAAAGGATAGAAGTAGTAATAAGGGGGTGTAGTAGTCTTAAGCCCATTAAGGCATAAAGAGAATAATAGGGTTATTTTGTTATTGTTAGAAATAATAGAAAAGAAGAAGCATTAAGAAGAATAAGGGTTGGAAGAAGAGAACGTGAAAGCTGTTGGAAAGGAGGAAAAGATGCAGAATGGAAATTCAACCGGAAAATTTATAGAGCAACCTTCAATCCAAGTTAAGGGTGGGGTTCTGACTCTATAATAGGGTTTATGATGATTGGATTATGGGATTAGATGTGAAAATGTTGTCTTGTTCATCATTTGAATGTATATGATGTTGTATGATGAAAATAAATGATTGAAAGATGAATAATGATGTCCCAATGTTGTATATTTGATGTAGAATTATAGGATCATTGTAATTGATGATTATCTATGATTAGAGGATGTTTTTAGGGCCTAAAGTATAGAAACCATAGTGAAATCGCAGAAAATATCCATGACAGAATAGGACGTGTCGACCCCAAACGTCATGGGTCGATACATGAAGGTTTTTATACTCAGGATGAGTCGATACGAAGGAGCCCTGCATCGATACATGAGGGCTTTTAGACTCAGGATGAGATGATACGTAAGAGCATGTATCGATACATGCACTGTTGTAGGCTCAGTATGAGTCGATACAAGAGAGTATGTGTCAACTCATGTAGCATGTTCAATTCAGTACGCGTCGACCCAAGGCATTACGTGTCGATCCATGTTGTCTGGTTTTTGGCAAAATCAGTTGAAAGGTTGTAACTCGAGTTTTCGAACTCCGTTCGAGGTGCCGTTTGAAGTGTTGAATAGCTAATGCGATGAAATTCATTCTTGAAGATCAAAATGAAGAATAGGAAAGATAATCCTAGTATCCAAATTAGGATTAGAGTTAATTCCCGCGTTAATTGCTGTGTTGATTTTTGTGAAGAATGATGAGGATGAGATGATTATAGATTGATGTTTGGTTTGTAACAGTAGGATTAATGATTATACTGGTGTAGTATTACAGAATAGTAATATGTAGAGGTTTGGTGATTTAGAAGTAAGTCTTAGATGATTAATTAATTATAGGAAATATCATGTTGTAAGCCTATAGCCAACGTTGCGAGATTGGCGAATTGCTGTTGTATTATTGTTATGGATGAGTTGCTCTGAATATATGATGTATATATGATGTTTGATGAATTATGACGTTGATGTATGATGTTAATGAAAGATGTTGAGATGCCTCTAACAATTGGAAGCTATTAAGATGTAGGCTTATGGCCAACGATGATGTTGTGTTGAGATGTTGTTAATTATGGTGTTGCCATTACATTCATGATTGTGCCGCATACATTGCATTTTAAGATGGAGCTTATGCTCGTTAAGATGGCATGTATTGGAGAATATTAAGATGAAGGCTTATGCCTTGTTGATGCCTCTATTTATTGGTAGATTTTTAAGATGGAAGTTCTGCTCCAATGGTACCACATGCATTTGTATAGTATTGAGTCGCATTATATGATTGCATAAAGAAGTTGTGAATTGATGTGATGAATGTGTATTATAGTTGGTATTTCTGTTGTGATTAGTGTTGATTATAAGATGAGAAGTGGTGATGTTATGTGATCTAATTTAATATATTAATTATCATACATTTTATTATATTGTTAGATATCTCACCCCTTCTGTTTGAATGTTACCCTTACGTTGGTAACATGCAGGTAATCGAGAGTGAAGGTTGTATACCTTCAGTAGTTCGAGTCAGTGTCATTGCTCTGATATGTAACACTCGGGGGGATGAACTCTTTTTTCTTTATTGATTATTTCAGTTGTTGAACTTTAATTTGATTGTTACGAAGTATGTGTTATTTTGAAGTTGTTGTAACGATGGATAAAGATGTTATTAAGAATTCCACTGCGTAGATGTTTAAATTGTTGGATCGGCATCAGAAAAATCTTTAGGAATCGATTTAACTGAACCAGAGGAGGTCTTGAAATAACAACTGGATCGGCATCAGAAAAATCTTTAGGAATCGATTTAACTGAACCAGAGGAGGTCTTGAACATAGCTGAAGACTTAACTGGATCTTTCCTGAAGGGTAAAGGTCAGTCATATGCAATGCATGATATGGATCAAGCAATGATGTTCTCTACATAAATGAGATTGTATGGTGTGATGTGTTTATGCATGTATCATGATGTATGTGATGTTTTTGAATGTATGTCTTCGTCTTAGGAAAATAAATCCTTGACGGATGCCGGGAAGTTAAATCCTGGGCTGATGTAGAGCTTTTGTTGTTTCCTCTGGGGATGATGGTTGCAAGAATACCGGTAGGAGAAGATGACTCCGTTGGGGAATAAACTTGGCTAATAGGTTACTCTGCGGGGGGGAAAATTATTCTAGCGATCTTGCTGGGGAACAATACTCTGTGGGAAGAGAGGTACTCTGTTGAGATGTTTATGATAACTTTTCTGGGGATACCGCTGTTATGTTGGAAGTTTTAACAGACTCCGCTGGGGATGAGAAGACTTCGCCGAGGACGATCTTTCCATGGCTATTGGCTGAGGATAACCCAGTTATATCCTGGTGGGGAAATAACTTTCTGAATAAAGTCGGGGGACGCGTTCGTGCTCTGCAGGGGGGAAGCTTCCAGAATCTACTGGAGATAAGCTTCCTGCTGGGGAGATGGATTCCTCTTTCCTGGGGAGGCTTTTGGACTGGACTTTCCTGGGGGAAATTTTTGATATGCACTGGGAAAGTGGCTCCACTGAATGTTCGTATATCGTCGGGGAACAATCTTAAATCGAGATTGCCGGGGATGCTTGTTGGGAATATTGCACTGAGGAATGTTGAGATCTGTTAGGGATACCTAATTTCCTTAAGGCCAACAGTATAACATTACTTGGGGAGAGTATATTGACTTGCTGGCTCACTCTCTGGGGAGTTAAGATATCTTGGTTGCGTTCTTCAGCCGAACTTACCTTGGTACCTTGGTGGACAGAGCAACTAGATTGCTTAGACAATTCTTATTGCCCCAGTTCCTGCGGGAGAAGATACTTGTGGAGATCTTGATAACTGCCGATTTGACCAGTCTTCTTCTGGTAAGCAAGTGACAAGATGTCGGGACATAGTCGTACGCTTTTGATCCCTAACTTTTGCCTGGACCGCCCTTTCGGGTTTTCAGTCCACCGAGATACCTATTTTTGCCCAAGCCGCCTTTTCAGGTTTTCGACTTGCCGGGTGTACAGATTTTTCATTTCATCCCTTATTTTTGCCCGAACCCTTTTGGTTCACCGGGAAGCCCTTATTTTTGCCTAGGTGTGTCAACCTAGCGGGTCTTTGATTACGCGTAGTATTTTTTTCGACTATGTCCATGCTCCCATGATGTAGGGAGGTGCCCCTGTTATTGTGTTGCCACGCTACCAGAAGATGTTTGGTCATGCAAGATTTGTTGCTGGGAATTCATGTCCAATGCCCCAAATGGCTCAGGCGGAGGTTTGCCCCTGGCTGTTTGGAATCTTGAGAGATTCCTTGAATCTTGACTGGACTGCCCCCGATGATGGACAATGATCAGGCCATGCCCCTTGATTGGAGGTGCCTTTGTTCATTAGGCATTCGTCGTGCGAATTTCTATGCTGTTCAAACAAAAAGTCATATGCAAACAAAGTTATGTTAAAAATGCAAAGCTTATGTCTGTTTTGAAGTTTTTGGAAATGCATTTTTCATAAAAACAAGTGAATTTTTTTTTTTGTAAACTGTGTTGTCAACTCGTTATTTTACCGCAAGCCTTAAGGAGTCAGGATACCTTTCGTAACAGTATGCTTTCGAACTAACCCATGCTTCAGCTAGGACTTTTAAAGGTTGTAGCGTGGCCTGGTTCACGGTTTAAGAAACAAAGGATAAAGGCTCAAATTATTTGTACCCACCCGCTCTTCGTGATGTTCCTCAAACCTAAACTCAACTGATCGTACGTTAGACCTTATTTGAGTCTTTGCTCTGATATTCTAGTGATGGTTCGGATGTTGAATGTTTATTTGAATAGGCAGTCATTTTTTTTGTTATTGAGGGTTTGTATGACCTCTTTTTCTTGATTGATTTCGTTATCCCTGTTTTTTGCCTGAACTGTTTCTTTTGTGATTACAGTCAGCAGGATGCCCCAGTTTTGTAAGTCTCCTTCATAGGTTTTGACTTATTGGGCTTTTGTTTATTTTTTTTTTGAAAGATAATGACTGCCTGTCTTGACGATTATAGGGAACCATCACTGTTTTTTTTTGTTTTGTAAGGACCTCTTTGGTGCCGTTTGTTATGCACTTGGATCAACTGAGAGAACTACCCTGCCCCAAGTTATGATTAAGGGTTTTAATTTTCGAAAATAAAAACTCCTACTTCTTTGGCTCAGAGGGGTTGACGAGGGATTATCTTCCTTATAACTCCAGTGTTTAGGGATTGAAACAATGCCTGTACCTCATCAGCGGGGTTTGTTCAAAAGCATACTGTAGATTGTGGTATCGTTTTCGTCATCCTCCCTCAAAAGGCTTAGAATTATTAATCGAGAGTTTGAACATCACAAAAATGAAAGCAGTTTTAAATAGTGACTACGAAATAATTACTTCAAAACAGACATGTGTAGTGCATTAATGAAATAACAATGTTTAACATGAATAAATGTTTGAACAATCAAAAGAAAATCACAACTTGAAAAATTGTAATGAACAAAAGCCTTCTAGTCTCAGGGATTGTTACTTCGACTAGTACATCTTGTAGGGATGGCAGGAGCATTCAGCATGGCCCATATGGGTGAAATCCACAGCTCTTTTGTTAATCAGGTCTTGGATCTTATTCCTCAGAGCCCAGCAGTCGTCGGTGTCATGTCCTAGACTGTCAGAGTGGTATGCACATCTTTCCTCAGGATTGTACTTTAGGGAGGTTGTGTTGATATTCTTATGAGGGTCCCTTAACGTCACCAGATTCAACCTCAACAATTGTTGTAAAGCTTGAGACGGTGACACGTTGAGCTTGGTGAACTGCCTTTTAGGCTTGTCTGGCTTGCTCTGATCAGCCCGTTGTTATCGGCGAGGTCGTTGTTGGACCTGTGAAGTGGTAGCAACTTGGAGGGGTCTGTTCTTCACTATACCAGACTCTTGTCCTCTTGGAAGCTGATCAAAGACCTGGTCCCTGACTCGGACTGGTTGCTTCATATTGGATCTGTCTTGGTGGAGTTGACTGATCATGGTCCTCAACTCTTCTTGCTCCCGAGCTAAACCTTGGATGAGAGCCCTTTGCCCCAGCATCTGGGTTTTCATTGTATCTACCTCAGCTTGCAGACGTTTCAACCGTTCGTCCTTGTCATCTTCAGCACTGTTCTTGGCCAAATTCCCCATGAGGAGTGTCCTCAATTCTTCCTGCCCCTTGGATAGGCTTAGGAAGATCTCCCTGAACTGAGTCTCTTGAGCATGAGGACCCTGGTTATCTTGTTGGGAAGCCATTGCTGAAATAAACAGCGAAGATGGTAAGTGACCTGTCAAAAGGGTACCTGTTATGCAATGATATGTATGTATATATATGCAATGTTTTCAAGGATCTCGCGGGGTAAACAAGAAATTTGTTAGAGTTGGAATCCGATAGCTTAATCGAAGGAACTTCATGTTGTTGAGAGTCTTTCTTCAAGGGTCAAAGCTCACCATATCTAGTGGGTCATAGCCCCTGACTTTATTCATCATGTCTGGTTTTGATTTCCAAACAACCTTGGTTAGGGGAACCTTCTTCAAGAGTCAAGGCTCACCATGTCAAGTGGGTCATAGCCCCTGACAACCTTGGCTAGAGGAAAATAAATCCCCTTTGCCCCTTGCTGGACAGTTGGTTCATCATGACCTGCATCACAAGCCCTTGAGATCCTTGAAATGGATTAGTCCTTATATAGGATGCATGCAATGGTATGATGTTATGATGTTATGCTATGCGTGGCGTAACATAGGTAAACCCTGTTATGAGTCCAGATTAAGGACTGTAAACAACTCCTGCAAGAAACTCAAGTGTCAGATAACAAGCATGCAAGTAGTCAGGTACGAAGGCACACAAGTCACACAAAAGAGCCCTTAGATTTTAGGCCAGCATGGGGTCTGGGTATTACCCTCTTGAAGTTGGTGGGCTCAACCTATCCTATCAGAAGAAACCGTGTTCTAAGGGTCCCAATATCCTTGGATTGCTTTCATTGTTCATCGTTTCGATTTAGCCACTGAACTGGCGACCGAAATATTCCAAGAAAACAACCCTCAATTGAGTGTAGTATCGAGTATCAACCAACCTCGGACTGCACCAAAGTCAGTTATCTCACTACCCTAAAGAGGCCAAGATAGTTCAATTAAGGTTCCTAAGGTCAGTTGATGTTTCACGACACCACGCGGCGGCCCCGTACTCTCCTTGATTGAACTCAAGGGTTACCGGTACACACCAAAGTGCCACATCAACATAGCAGACTGCTTCAACCATGTCGGTATACCCCGCACAGTTCCCTCACAGCCTTGTTGCTACTTTCTAAGAAGGTATCCCCAGATCCGGGTTAGGATATATAGAACTCCCAAGACAGTCCCACAATAATAAAGCAAACAAGTCAAAGCAATTGAAAACACAATTATGAACTATCCTAAGGTACACCTCACTTTATAAGATATCCCCAGTAGAGTCTCCAGTTCTGTGATCGGTGGATCTGGAACTGACTGTTTAACGCTGGTTCGCGAAATGTCGCGGAAGCAAGAGTCGCCACCGTCTTTTATTTTCTCCAACAAGGAAAGGACAAAAGCACAGAAAAATTCCTTATGAGATTGTTCTCGGTTCGGGAGGTAGATTTATAGAAAGGGAAGGTGTTAGCACACTTTCTATCCATGGTTATCCATGGGCTCTTAGATACTTGCTCATTGTGTTTTCAAAAATGTTTGTTTGCTTTTCAACTGTGAGTGGGTTTGAAAAAGTTTCGTTTAAAGTTTCAGATCGACTCTTGTATCAGTCCTCAAGAGTGTTTGAAAAATTATTTTTGAAAGCTTTTTGAAAAGTGTCGGTGTGAAAAGAAGTTTTGATTTGTTTTGAATTAGAGCAAGTATCTATGAGTCATCTACCTACCTTAAGGAATTAGGCTATGTAAATGTCCTTAAGGTAGTGCCATCCCACCATTGAGAGGTAGGTAGCACCACCGTTGGAGGTGTTCGGGTCAATTCGTTTGTTAGGGACAATATGGTCACCAGAGCAACAGTAGGACACCTTAGAAGCTACCCTTATGCCATTGATCCTTTTTAATTCGAGGCAACTTTTCCGAGGCAACTTGTTTTGAGGCATATGGATCAACGGACATAAGGACTTACTAAAACGTCCTATACTCGACGACCACGTTTCGAGGGGCAAGGCAACAGTGAGGCGTACCCTAAGAGTGGTGTGTGAATTGTGTGTCATTTTCAGTTATGTTTTATCTTGATCATGCATTGGGTGAGCTACGCTTTGATTTTATTTGGGCCATTCATTCTTTCATGTAATTAGCAGTTAAAAGGTGCGGAAATTAAAATGCGGAAAATAAAAGTCCTACGCTATTACAAGGCGCGGGTCTATACATCGCCAAATTAACAAAGACCCGATTTTAAATAAAATGTGGAAAGTAAATGTCCTAATTACTATTACAAAGCTTTGGGGCAATTACATAAGATTTAAAATGAAAAATAGAGGCAAACGCGCGAAAAGAATAAAGAATCGAATATGCGAGGGCGTTGGACCCTTTAAAGAAATTACATTGAAATTGGAAGTTAATTAATTATTTAATGAGAAAAGAAATTGTTTTTTATGTTTTTTTGGGTATTTAATGAAATAAAGGAAATTAATTGAAACTAGAAATTAAATAAAACCCTAGTTCTAAATTGTTTTTAATTATTAAAGAAATGTTTAAATTTAACCTAATTTTACTAAATTAATTAATTACAAGTTTATTTACAAAATTAGTTAATAATTAATAATAATAATAATAATAATAATAATAATAATAATAATAAGGAGAAAAAAATTATTTAAGAAAAGAGGATAAAAATGCTAAACCCTAATTTGCACATTTTTTAGTTATTTAAGAAAATATTAAAATTAAAAACCTAAATTAGCCTAAATTGATTAATAAAATTTTATTTACAAAATAATTAGTGAATTAAATATTAAATAACAATAAACATGTTTTTTTTTTATTTTTTCTGGTTTTTATATTATAAAATTTTTTGCGAATTAAATAAAAGAAATAATTAAACATTAAAAAATTAAAAGAAATCAAAATATAAATCAAGAATAATGCAAACCATGGGAGGGGGTATCAGGCCCTTTTTGGAGGTATATTGAAGCATTTTTGGCCCACTAGAATCAGGACCTTTTGACTTTTCTGGCGCGTGTGAGGAGTGGTTGACTGATGTCCATGGTGGACTGCCCATCCTGGCCCTTGGATTGGGACTTCTGGGCGCGTGGCAAGCCAAGGCGTTGGGCGTATGGTACTCCTTTGGATGAGAGCTACGCTGGAACATGCTAATGCAAAAATCATGAAATATATAAGGGGACCTGGGAATCGAACCCAGGTCCCAGTGCCTGCATGACAAGTCATCTTCCACCAAGCCAAATGCGTTTATTTGTTAGTATAATAGGATATAAACAATACATATGAAAAGAAGCTATCATGCTGGATGTTAAAAAATCGCGCCAATTTTTCAAATGGACCAACCATGTGCCAACAACTCAGCATCTTCTTCATGGTTTCTTTGTTTTGTCTAAAAATACAGAATAGATAGCGGGGGTTTTAAACCCCCACTAAGCTTCAACCTGCAAAATAGCGATTAGCATATAGTCAAAAAGAAAAAGGGCGCGATGGTTGGTTTCTATTCGTTGGAAGGTCACGAATCCAATGGTGCTAGTTTCATTGTCTAATTTTTCCAGATATGTAAACCCCTCTTTTGGAGCTTCTGGAACCCTAGAAAGTTTTAATGGCAACTTTGCATACAAGCGGTATTAATCCAATTGGAGAACATCAATAGCTTCAGAATCATCGTGTTAGTGTAAATCAACATTAAAAGCAGATGAAAAATGCATGTAAATTGAAATACGAATATGGAAAATTCTATGAACAGGGCGATGTCATTCTACCACTTCTGAATGTATGGAGACTTGGCTTTGATTGGAAACGCTTCCTAGGTAGTCCAGCAACATATTGGAACACTTTTCAGACCTTGAAACACCTTCTATCTATGAAAACAGTTTTCAGTTTTTTATGAAAAAATGAAAGTTCGTTCTTGAGGTTTCAACGCAGCTTGCTTGTGTATCGCATTAGGTTTTCAATGTGCATATATGTGTGAATGAATTAGGTTAGAAAAATAAGCCCATGATCCATTGTTTCAATGCTTTTGAATTTTTGATTTTGCATATCTTTTTCAATCCTTTTTGCCATGAAAACTTGCCTATTTGGAAGATTTGGTCCCTTTGATGTGGTACACGAAATATTTAGGTCTTAATGGGAGAATATGCTGTACAAAAAGATTTGAAAAACATGTTTTAGTATTTTTCTCATAATTAATTTTAATTAAATGAATTAATAGGATTAAAAATTCAATTAATTAATTAAAAATAAGAAAATAACTCCCTTTTAGCTTAATGGGTCGTGCATAGCTTTTGGGTGATGATTCATGGAAGAAATTGAGGCCCATTAGCAATTTTGAGGCATTTGAAGCAAAGTTGACTTTTCAAAATTCCCAAAAATTTCCCAACTTCCACAAGGCATATCTTGCTCAATTTTTAAGCTTTCATCATTTTCTTGGACATTTTGGAAAGTTCTTGAAGTCCTCTAACCAATGCCTTTGGTCCCATGTCATTTTGATTTACCAATCTCAAGTTATGGTATTTGACTAAAAGTGCCTTTTTGTTGACTTTTGAAAATGACCTATAATGTTGAGATTGATAACTTTTTGTGAGAGCATTTCTTGGACTTGAAGTGTGAAGATGAGGTGTAGTAAATGTCATTCTCTTAAAAATGAGCTTTGGATGGAATTTTTCTAATAAACCATGTGGAAGTTATGCCCTGGTCAATTTGCAGTTGACTTTTTCAGCTGTCCAAAAATAGAAACTTTTGCATCTTGAGACTTTTTGAGCCATGCTTTGAGAATCATGATCAATAATTGATCAAATGATGTTTGTGGCTTCAAAATAAGATGTTGACCAAAAATTTTGACTTTTGACTATCAAATGACCATTTTGCCCCTGCAGTTGACTGTTGAGCAAGTAGGGTTTTTGACTGTGCAATTTGATGCTGTGAGTCTTGAAACTTGGCATGTGGATGCTTGACAATGTTTATAGGTATGTGGGACTTGATTGGACCCTTGGAAACTTCAATTTCGTTACCAGAACCAAAACCCTAATTTTTGACTGTTAGGAGGCCATTGGACTGTGCAACCCTTGGGTGATTTTGAAGCATGCTCTTAGCAAACCTTGAAGAATATGGGAGGGCAAATTTTGGGGTACAACATTGAGTATGCTGCCAAGTTTTCTGAGTTGGCTAAGTTTTATACGCACTACATTGAGGAAGATGCTGAGTTTTCGAAGTGTATCAAGTTTGAGAACGGGTTACGCCCGGAGATCAAGAAGGCATTTAGATACCAGAAGATCTATGTCTTTGCTGATTTGATAGATAGCTGCAGAATTTATGAGGAGGATAATAATGCTCATTACAAGATTATCAGTGAGAAGAGGGGTAAGCACCAACAGAATCGTGGTAAGCCTTATGATACCCCAGCTGGTAAGGGTAAACAGAAAGTTGCTCAGGGTCAGAGGACTAGTGGGGGAGATGCTCCTGCTGGTGTGGTTTGTTTTAATTGTTGAAAACCTGGGCATAAGAGTAATGTGTGTACTACTGAAGTAAAGAGGTGTTTTCGTTGTGGTAAGAATAGACATGTTGTATCGGAGTGCAAACATAAGGATGTGATTTGTTTCAACTGTAGTGAAGAAGGGCACATTGGTAGTCAATGTCAGAAACCAAAGAGGGCGCAGACAAGTGGTAAAGTGTTCGCGTTGGTTGAGGATCAGACAGCTGTTGAGGACAAACTTATCAGAGGTACATGTTTCATTAATAGTACTCCTTTAATTACTATTATTGATATCGGTGTTACTCATTGCTTTATTGATGCTGATTGTGTTGAAAGATTGAGTCTTATGTTGTCTTCTATGAATGGATAAATGATCGTCAATACTCCAGCCAAGGGGTCGGTGACTACTTCTTTCGTGTGTTTAAAGTGTACCTTGTAGATCTTGGACAGAGACATTTCTGTTGATTTGATTTGTTTACCGTTAAGAGGCTTGGATATGATTTTGGGTATGAACTGAATAGAGCATAACTATGTTCATATTAACTGTTATGACAAGTCTGTGAGGTTTTCTACTTCTCAAGAAGAGGAAGATGGTTTATTGTCTGCTAGACAGTTGAGTTGAGGAAGTTGAGGACAAACTTAAGATAAGGCGGGCGGTATAGTCATGTTAACTTTGAGGGAGGAATCCTAAAAAAGGAGGCATGAAATCCCCCACTTAGTGGAGGCCCCTTTGACTGTAGTATTGTTTATCGAGTAATCAGGAAGACGTACTACTTTCGACCTGGGAGCCTGCTGAAGCTGAGGACCGTAGAACCCTTAACCAATCTTGGCCTTTTAGGTGTAGTGCGGAAATTATGATGGAGTAATCCAGAAATGGATGTCACACGATACTACACTCAGACGAGTTTTTCCTGAGAATATTATTAATTATCGAGTCAATTGGGATGTTGGTAATATCCGAACGAAGGATGTAGACTCTGGGAACCTCTTAGAACCATGTTCGACAGGTGATAAAATATTAGTCCATACCTTGTGGGTAGTGTAACGCCCGTAATTTAATTAATTATTTAATTAAATTATTTTTGGAATAATTGATGTGTTGTGATTAGTTGGAGTTAATTATTTTATTAAGTGGTGGAATAATATTAGAAGAATGATAATATTATTTGATGTGGACTTGTTTTAAAGGGTAGAAGTAGTAATAAGGGGGTGTAGTAGTCTTAAGCCCATTAAGGCATAAAGAGAATAATAGGGTTATTTTATTATTGTTAGATATAATAGAAAAGAAGAAGCATTAAGAAGAATAAGGGTTGGAAGAAGAGAACGTGAAAGCTGTTGGAAAGGAGGAAAAGATGCAGAACAGAAATTCAACCGGAAAAGTTATAGAGCAACCTTCAATCCAAGGTAAGGGTGGGGTTCTGACTCTATAATAGGGTTTATGATGATTGGCTTATGGGATTAGATGTGAAAATGTTATCTTGTTCATCATTTGAATGTATATGATGTTGTATGATGAAAATAAATGATTGAAAGATGAATAATGATGTCCCAATGTTGTATATTTGATGTAGAATTATAGGATCATTGTAATTAATGATTATCTATGATTAGAGGATGTTTTTAAGGCCTAAAGTATAGAAACCATAGTGAAATCGCAGAAAATATCCATGACAGAATAGGACGTGTCGACCCCAAACGTCATGCATCGATACATGAAGGTTTTTATACTCAGGATGAGTCGATACGAAGGAGCCGTGCGTCGATACATGAGGGCTTTTAGACTCAGGATGAGATGATACGTAAGAGCATGTATCGATACATGCAGTGTTGTAGGCTCAGTATGAGTCGATACAAGAGAGTATGTGTCAACTCATGTAGCATGTTCAATTCAGTACGCGTCGAACCAAGGCATTACGTGTCGATCCATGTTGTCTGGTTTTTGGCAAAATCAGTTGAAAGGTTGTAACTCGAGTTTTCGAACTCCGTTCGAGGTGTCGTTTGAAGTGTTGAATAGCTAACGCGATGAAATTCATTCTTGAAGATCAAAATGAAGAATAGGAAAGATAATCCCAGTATCCAAATTAGGATTAGAGTTAATTCCCGCGTTAATTGCTATGTTGATTTTTGTGAAGAATCATGAGGATGAGATGATTATAGATTGATGTTTGGTTTGTAACAGTAGGATTAATGATTATAATGGTGTAGTATTACAGAATAGTAATATGTAGAGGTTTGGTGATTTAGAAGTAAGCCTTAGATGATTAATTAATTATAGGCAATATCATGTTGTAAGCCTATGGCCAATGTTGCGAGATTGGCGAATTGATGTTGTATTATTGTTGTGGATGAGTTGCTCGGAATATATGATGTATATATGATGTTTGATGAATTATGACGTTGATGTATGATGTTAATGAAAGATGTTGAGATGCCTCTAACAATTGGCAGCTATTAAGATGTAGGCTTATGGCCAACGATGATGTTGTGTTGAGATGTTGTTAATTATGGTGTTGCCATTACATTCATCATTGTGTCGCATACATTGCATTTCAAGATGGAGCTTATGCTCATTAAGATAGCATGTATTGGAGAATATTAAGATGAAGGCTTATGCCTTGTTGATGCCTCTATTTATTGGCAGATTTTTAAGATGGAAGTTCTGCTCCAATGGTACCACATGCATTTGCATAGTATTGAGTCGCATTATATGATTGCATAAAGAAGTTGTGAATTGATGTGATGAATGTGTATTATTGTTGGTATTTCTGTTGTGATTAGTGTTTATTATAAGATGAGAAGTCGCGATGTTATGTGATCTAATTTAATATATTAATTATCATACATTTTATTATATTGTTAGATATCTCACCCCTTCTGTTTGAATGTTACCCTTACGTTGGTAACATGTAGGTAATCGAGAGTGAAGGTTGTATACCTTCAGTAGTTCGAGTCAGTGTCATTGCTCTGATATGTAAAACTCGGGGGGATGAACTCTTTTTTCTTTTAATTATTGATTATTTCAGTTGTTGAACTTTAATTTGATTGTTACGAAGTATGTGTTGTTTTGAAGTTGTTGTAACGATGGATAAAGATGTTATTAAGAATTCCACTGCGTAGATGTTTAAATTGTTGAATTAAGAGACTTAATTATTATGTTGATAGTTCATATGAAGTTTTAAAGTGTTATGTATCCATGTTAAATGCAATATGTTTTGAAAGATGACTTTTTGGCATCCTGATTCGTTTGTATGAATGTTTATAACTCTAATTTTTCATTTATAATTGTCGGGTGGAATTGGGGTGTTACAAAGTTGGTATCAGAGTAAAAGGTTGGTCCGAGCTTGTTGTCGAGTCGTAGTTGTCTAACAATTGAGTATTGTTAATTCGAGGTCTAAACATTGTTTATGTTGTAGTGATAAGTTGAGATGGCTGGAAGGAATGATGATGCACTTGCTGCTGCTTTAAAAGTAATGGCTCATGTGATGGAAAATCAATCGAATGCTGACAGGAATGCTGGATCTCGTAGCTTGGAGACTTTCTAGAGAGAGAATCCGCCTACGTTTAAGGGAAAGTATGATCCTGATGGAGCATTGGATTGGTTGAAAGAGATTGAGAGAATTTTCCGTGTGTTGTACTGCACTCCAGCGTAGAAGGTTCTATATGGTACTCATATGCTAGCAGTCGAGGCTGATGACTGGTGGCTAGAGACTTGTTAGAGTTTGGAAGCTGCAGGTGAGAATGTCACTTGGACTGTATTCCGTAGGGAATTTCTGAGGAAGCACTTTCCTGAACATATTCGTGGTAAGAAGGAGATCGAGTTCTTTGAGCTAAAGCAAGGGAATATGTCAGTTGTTGAGTATGCTGCCAAGTTTTATACGCACTACACTGAGGAAGATGCTGAGTTTTCGAAGTGTATCAAGTTTGAGAATGGGTTACGCCCAGAGATCAAGAAGGCAGTTGGATACAAGAAGATCTATGTCTTTCCTGATTTGATAGATAGCTGCAGAATTTATGAGGAGGATAATAATGCTCATTACAAGATTATCAGTGAGAAGAGGGGTAAGCACCAACAGAATCGTGGTAAGCCTTATGATACCCCAGCTGGTAAGGGTAAACAGAAAGTTGCTCAGGGTCAGAGGACTAGTGGGGGAGATGCTCCTGCTGGTGTGGTTTGTTTTAAATGTTGAAAACCTGGGCATAAGAGTAATGTGTGTACTACTGAAGTAAAGAGGTGTTTCTGTTGTGTTAATAACATACATGTTGTATCGGAGTGCAAACATAAGGATGTGATTTGTTTCAACTATAGTGAAGAAGGGCACATTGGTAGTCAATGTCAAAAACCAAAGAGGGCGCATACAAGTGCTAAAGTGTTCGCGTTGGTTGAGGATCAGACAGCTATTGAGGACAAACTTATCAGAGGTATATGTTTCATTAATAGTACTCCTTTAATTACTATTATTGATACCGGTGCTACTCATTGCTTTATTGATGTTGATTGTGTTGAAAGATTGGGTCTTATGTTGTCTTCTATTAATGGCTAAATGATCGTCGATACTCCAGCCAAGGGGTCGGTGACTACTTCTTTCGTGTGTTTAAAGTGTACCTTGTAGATCTTCGACAGAGACATTGCTGTTGATTTGGTTTGTTTATCGTTAAGAGGTTTGGATATGATTTTGGTTATGAACTGAATAGAGCATAATTGTGTTCATACTAACTGTTATAACAAGTCTGTTAGGTTTTCTACTTCTCAAGAAGAGGAAGATGGTTTGTTGTCTGCTAGACAGTTGAGGAAGTTGATGCAAGAGGAAGCACAGATGTTCTTGTTGATGGTGTCGCTTTCTGTAGAGACTCAAGCTATAATTGAGGAATTGCAGGTGGTGTGTGAATTTCCTGAAGTTTTCCCTGATGAAATTCCTGATGTACCACCAGAGAGGGAAGTTGAATTTGATATTGATCTTGTACCTGGTACCAGACCTGTGTCTATGGCACCATACAGGATGTCTGCATCTTAATTGTTAGAATTAAAGAAGCAATTAGATGAGTTACTTGAAATAAAGTTTGTAAGATCAAGTGTATCATCGTGGGGAGCTCCAGTGTTGTTAGTGAAAAGAAAGATGGAAGTATGAGGCTTTGTGTTGATTATAAAAAGTTGAATAAAGTGACGATTAAGAACAAGTATCCGCTTCTAAGAATAGATGACTTGATGGATCAATTGGTGTATGCTCGTGTGTTTAGTAAGATTGATTTGAGGTCGGGTTACCATCATATTAAAGTGAAGGATGAGATATCCAGAAGACGGCTTTGAAAACGCGTTATGGACATTATGAGTATTCGGTGACGCCTTTCGGTGTTACTAATGCACCGGGAGTATTCCAGGAATATATTAATCATATCTTTCATACTTATTCGGATCGGTTTGTAGTGGTGTTCATTGATGATATTTTGATTTACTCTAAGTTCGAAGAAGAGCATGCAGAACACTTAAGAGTAGTATTGCAAGTTTTGAAAGAGAAGAAGTTGTATGCAAAGCTGTCCAAGTGTGAATTTTTGTTAAAGGAGGTTAGTTTTCTTGGTCATGTGATCTCAGGTAGTGGCATTGCTGTAGATCTATCGAAGGTTGATGTTATGTTGCAATGGGAAACTCTGAAGTCAGCTACTGAGATTAGGAGCTTTTTGGGATTAGCTGGTTATTATAGAAGGTTTATCGAAGGTTTTTCTAAGTTGGCACTTCTGTTGACTAAGTTGACTTGTAAAGGTAGAGCTTTTGTGTGGGATGTTCAGTGCAAAGAAAGTTTTACAAAATTGAAGAAGAGGTTGACGTCGGCTCCGATTTTGACGTTGCCTAATTCAGGAGAGCCTTTTGTGGTGTATTGTGATGCTTCTAAGATGGGTTTAGGAGGTGTGCTTATACATAATGATAAGGTAGTTGCTTATGCTTCAAGGCAGTTGAGTACTCATGAGAAGAACTACCCTACGCAAGATTTAGAGCTTGTTGCAGTTGTCTTTGTGTTGAAGATTTGGAGGCATTATCTTTATGGTTCTAGATTTGAAGTGTTTAGTGACCATAAGAGATTAAAGTATTTATTCGATCAGAAGGAGTTGAATATGAGGCAACGAAGATGGTTGGAATTGTTAAAGGATTACGATTTCGGTTTGAATTATCATCCAGGAAAAGCGAATGTGGTTGCTGATGCATTGAGTCGAAAGAATTTACATATGTCGGTAATGATGGTTAAAGAGTTGGAATTAATTGAGCAGTTCAGAGATATGAGCTTAGTTTGCAAGGTTACGCGAAGTGTTATGTTGGGTATGTTGAAGATTAATAATTAATTTCTAGACAGTATCCGAGAAGCTCAGAAGTTGGATGTGAAACTGGTAGATTCGATGGTTGGGATCGATCATTATGAGAATAATGATTTAAAGCTAGATGCGCAGGGTGTGTTGAGATTTCGTAACCGGATTTGAATTCTTGACGATGCTGAGATGAAGAAAGTGATACTTGAAGAGAGTCATAGAAGTAAGTTGAGTATTCATCTAGGAGCTACAAAGATGTATCAAGATTTGAAAGATTTGTTTTGGTGGCCTAGAATAAAGAGTGATGTGGCTCGGTTTGTGTATGCATGTTTGACTTGTCAGAAGTCGAAAGTTGAACATCAGAAACCTGCAGGGTTGATGCAACCGTTAGAAGTTCCAAAATGTAAATGGGATAGCATTTCGATGGACTTTGTGACGGGGTTGCCTAATACTATAAGAGGACATGATTCGATTTGGGTGATTGTTGATAGGCTTACGAAGTCGGCTCATTTTATTCCTATTAACATCAGTTTTCCAGTGTCAAAGTTGGCTGAGATTTACACTAGTGTGATTGTGAAGCTGCATGGTGTTCCTTTGTGCATTGTGTCAGATAGAGATCCAAGATTTACTTCTGATTTTTAGAAGAGTCTGCAAGAAGCGTTGGGTTCTAAGTTGAGGTTGAGTTCAGCGTATCATCCTCAGGAAGATGGTCAGACTGAATGGACTATCCAATCGTTGGAAGACTTGCTGAGGGCATGTGTTCTTGAGCAGGGAGGTTCGTGGGATACTTATCTTCTGTTGATAGAGTTCACTTATAATAACAGTTACCATTCCAATATTGGGATGGCACCTTTTGAAGCGTTGTACGGTCGAAGATGTAGAACTCCTTTATGTTGGCATGAATCTATAGAAAGTGTAGTACTTGAACCTAAACTTTTTCGTGAGACTACTGAGAAGGTGAGGTTGATTCGAGAAAAGATGAAAGCTTCCCAAAGTAGACAGAAGAGTTATCATGACAAACTAAGGAAAGATTTAGAATTTCAAGCGGGTGACCATGTGTTTTTGAGAGTTACATATGTGACTGGTGTTGGGCGAGCGTTGAAGTCTAAGAAGCTCACTTCTCGTTTTATTGGACCATATCAGATTTCAGAGAGAGTGGGGAATGTTGCTTATAGAGTGGCCTTACCGCCTAATCTTTAGAATTTGCATGATGTGTTTTACGTGTCACAACTCCGGAAGTATATTTCATATCCATCTCATGTGATTCATATGGATGATGTGCAAGTACGAGATAATCTTATAGTGGAGAAGATGCCTGTACAGATCGCGGATCGTGAAATAAAGACTCTAAGGGGAAAAGAGATTGCTTTGGTTAAAGTGGCTTGGCTGGGAGCTATCGGAGAAAGCACGACTTGGGAGTTGGAGAGCAAGATGCGAGACTCCTATCCTGAGTTATTTGTTTAAGGTAAATTTTCGAGGACGAAAATATTTTAAGTGGAGGAGAGTTGTAACGCCCATAATTTAATTAATTATTTAATTAAATTATTTTTGGAATAATTGATGTGTTTTGATTAGTTGGAGTTAATTATTTTATTAAGTGGTGGAATAATATTAGAAGAATGATAATATTATTTTATGTGGGCTTGTTTTAAAGGATAGAAGTGGTAATAAAAGGGTGTAGTAGTCTTAAGCCCATTAAGGCATAAAGAGAATAATAGGGTCATTTTATTATTGTTAGAAATGATAGAAAAGAAGAATCAGTAAGAAGAATAAGGTTTGGAAGAAGAGAATGTGAAAGCTGTTGGAAAGGAGGAACAGAGGCAGACCGGAAATTCAACCAGAAAAGTTATAGAGCAACCTTCAATACAAGGTAAGGGTGGGGTTCTGACTCTATAATAGGGTTTATGATGATTGGTTTATGGGATTAGATGTGAAAATGTTGTCTTGTTCATGATTTGAATGTATATGATGTTGTATGATGAAAATCGATGATTGAAAGATGAATAATGATGTCCCAATGCTGTATATTTGATGTAGAGTTATAGGATAATTGTAATTGATGATTATCTATGATTAGAGGATGTTTTTAGGGCCTAAAGTATGGAAACTGTAGTGAAAACGCAGTGAAAATCGCATAAAATATCCATGAAAGAACAGGATGTGTCGACCCCAAATGTCATGCGTCGATACATGAAGGCTTTTAGACTCGGGATGAGTCGATACGAAGGAGTCCTGCATCGATACATGAGGGCTTTTAGAATCAGGATGACTCGATACGTAAGAGCATGTGTCGATACATGTAGTGTTGTAGGCTCAGTATGAGTCGATACAAGAGAGTATGCATCGACTCATGTAGCATGTTCAGTTCAGTACGCATCGACCCAAGGCATTACGCGTCGATCCATGTTGTCTGGTTTTTGGCAGAATCAGTTGAAAGGTTGTAACTTGAGTTTTCGGTCTCCGTTCGAGGTTTCGTTTGAAGTGTTGAATAGCTAACGCGATGAACTTCATTCTTGAGGATCAAAATGAAGAATTGGGAAGATAATCCTAGTATCCAAATTAGGATTAGAGTTAATTCCCGCGTTAATTACTATGTTGATTTTTGTGAAGAATGATGAGGATGAGATGATTATAGATTGATGTTTGGTTTGTAATAGTAGGATTAATGATGATACTGGTGTAGTATTACATAATAGTAATATGTAAAGGTTTGGTGATTTAGAAGTAAGCCTTAGATGATTAATTAATTATAGGCAATATGATGTTGTAAGCCTATGGCCAACGTTGCGAGATTGGCGAATTGTTGTTGTATTATTGTTGTGGCTGAGTTGCTGTGAATATATGTTGTATATATGATGTTTGATGAATTATGAAATTGATGTATGATGTTGATGAAAGATGTTGAGATGCCTCTAATAGTTGGCAGCTATTAAGATGTAGGCTTATGGTCAACAATGATGATGTGTTGAGATGTTGTTAATTATGGTGTTGCCATTACATTCATGGTTGTGTCGCATACATTGCATTTCAAGATGGAGCTTATGCTCGTTAAGATGGCATGTATTGGTGAATATTAAGATGAAGGCGTATGCCTTATTGATGCCTCTATTTATTGGCAAATTTTTAAGATGGGAGTTCTGCTCCAATGGTACCACATGCATTTGCATAGTATTGAGTCGCATTATATGATTGCATAAAGAAGTTGTGAATTGATGTGATGAATGTGTATTATAGTTGGTATTTCTGTTGCGATTATTGTTGATTATAAGATGAGAAGTGGTTATGTTATGTGATCTAATTTAATATATTAATTATCATACATTTTATTATATTGTTAGATATCTCACCCCTTTTGTTTAAATGTTACCCTTACGTTGGTAACGTGCAGGTAATCGAGAGTGAAGGTTGTATACCTTCAGTAGTTCGAGTCGGTGCCATTGCTCTGATATGTAACACTCGGGGGGATGGACGCTTGTTGCTTTTAATTGTTGATTATTTCAGTTGTTGAACTTTAATTTGATTGTTACGAAGTATGTGTTGTTTTGAAGTTGCTGTAACGATGGATAAATATGTTATTAAGAATTCCGCTACATAGATGTTTAAATTGTTGAGTTAAGAGATTTAATTATTATGCTGATAGTTCATCCAATGTTTTAAAGTGTTATTAATCCACGTTGAATGCAATATGTTTTGAAAGATGAATTTGTGGCATCCTGAGTCATTTACATGAATATTTTTAACTCTGATTTTTCATTTATAATTGCCGGGTAGAATTGGGGTGTTACAGGTAGTACCTTTGACCTCATGCTCGTGACGTCAAACCTATAAACCTCCATGTTTGTGATCTTGTGTGTGATTGTTGCATCATGCATTCATGCATCCATGAGAATCCTTTAAATCATTTGTTTCAAGGGACTTAAAGTTGACTTTTTGAGAATATCCCATGTACTTTTTGACCATTGATTCTGGAAAGAGAAAGAATCGGAAGTACAATTTCAAGGATCCTAAGATAGATGAGTTGATGAGTTTGATTCCCGAGATCGAGAGTTCTACATATTTTCGGAAGAAGTATGGACCCATCGTGTCTCTTATGAAGCTCAGGATAAAGGAGGGTGTTTTTTCTACTTTGGTCCAGCTCTATGATCCGGTGTATTGATGTTTTACTTTCCCTGATTATCAGCTAATGCCTACACCAGAGGAGTATTCTTACCTACTGGGTTTACCTGTTACCGATCGTGTTCCTTTAACCAGTTTAGAGGGGGAGCCCATGTCTCATGAGATTGTTGCCATGGTTCATTTGGGGAAGTATGAGATTGAGGCCAACATGAATACCAAAGGAGGAATCAGAGGCTTACCTGCTCAGTTTTTATTGGAGAAAGCTCTCTACTTTGGTAGGAAGAAGAGTACGGTTGCTTTGGAGGCCATCTTTGCTCTAATTGCCTATGGGTTGTTCTTATTCTCTAAAGTCGACAAATCTATGGATGTCAATTCCACCAGGATCTTTTTGATTGGGAATCCAGTTCCTACATTATTATGAGACGCTTCTTATTCCATTCTTATTCTGGATTTTCATCATGGAGGAATGATCATTTGTTGCACGCCTTTGTTATATCAGTGGTTTATTTCTCACTTACCTCAGTCCGAAGCTTTCTGGGATATATAGAAGGAACCTTGTTGTGCTCCGAAGATTATGGATATCACTCATTCCGACATTGTTTGGTATCATCAGGCTTACTATGATGTGGAGATTGTCAATAGTTATGTTAGTTTCCCTAATGTACCTCTTCTTGGTACAAAGGAGGGAATTAACTACAATCCTGTTTTTGCACGACATCGGCTTGGATATCCGATGAGAGACAAGCCAAATAGTACTCATCTGAGTGGTTTCTTTCTCAAAGAGGGAGTGGATCATAAGAAAGCTAAGGAGGATATTGCGAAGGCTTGGCGCCATATTCACAGGAAGTGTATAAAAGACTTAGGATCAAGAGGAGTTGTTTCTTTGGAGCCTCATCTCCGGTGAGTAAAAACAAGGGCAATTCAATTGAAGATGCCATATTCCCGTGAAGAACCTATACCATATATGTTTGTGAATACCGCTTCTCCCCTTTTAGATGATATGGAAGAGCTTCAGCTTTCCCTAGTTAGGATACAGCAGGAGAATGAAGCATGGAAGAACAAGTTTCTGACTTTAGAGATGTCCCACCGAGCAGACTTGAAAGAGAAGGATGGCCTGATTGAGATTCTTGAGAGTCGTGTTGTGGAGATGATGGATAGGAAAGAGGATTTATTTTCCTCTAGAGCTCAATCAGGACTTAGTTACTCACTTCCTGACTCTGGTGATTGGAAAGGGGCCGTCGACAGGTATGCAGAAGAGAACAGGCAGTTGAAGGCTCAGATTACAAGACTCATGGGAAAACATTAGTGTGTGGAGAGATCTTCATCAGTTTTCCACCTTAGGATTTTAGATTCTATCTTCTCTTGTACTTAGGATTGTTGAAACTTGTACTAAAAGTTGTAATCCATTTTGAAATTATTATAATGAGATTTTGAGTATTTCAAAATGTTTTAGTACTTTAGTATTTGCAAATTGTCTATAAACCTTTAAGTTCCCTAAAATATTAATGATAAATAAATCATATGCATTGCATATCATGCATTATCTTGCACATATTTCTTGCATTTCTATTCATACCCTGGTGTCTTATTGTGTTTCTCTACCTCGTTCAGAAGCAAGATGTCTCACCGATATAATACACGGGCTAATTCTAAGAAGAAAACGAAGAATCTTGAACAAGAGAATCGCGAGCTGCATGAAGAGGTTACTGATTTGAAGATCAGTATGGCTAATCTGACTGCTTTGATGGAATCATTGGTGGCTTCTCAGAATCAACCAACACTTGTTCCTCCTTCTGCTCAGCCACAACAAACAACGGTTGCTTCTGAAGGTCCATCAGTTCCCATTTCTACTACTCCAGTTACTACTGCTCAGAATCGTATGCCTCGGGGTTACCCGTGGGGTATGCCTTAAAACTTCATACCAGGAGGTTATAATCTTGATGCACAAGTTATTCCAGTTTCTTAAGCTGCTGCTACTCCTGCACCTCATGTTGTACATTTTACTCTTGTGGCTAGAAATGAGATTCATTATACTGCACCTCTTACGGTGAATGTTATGCCATTTTTTAATGATGAAGTTTATCATCCTGTTCCTTCACCAAGTGAAAGTGTGGGTTTCTATGATCGATTGGATGATTTTCAAGATCAATTCAATGAGATGCGGAAGGAAATGAAGGCCCTTCGAGGAAAAGAATTATTTGGATAGAACGTCAGTGAACTCTGCCTAGTTCCCAATGTAAAGGTTCCAGAAAAATTTAAAGTTACAGAATTTGAGAGGTACAAGGGAAACTCTTGTCCTCGTTACCACCTGGTGATGTATATCATAAAAATGTCCACCCATACTAATGATCAGCGTTTGCTTATTCATTTCTTCCAAGATAGTTTAACCGGTGACGCTTTGAAGTGGTATATGAGTTTGGACAGTAGTAATATCCACACCTTCAATGATATAGAGGAAGCCTTCATCAAGAAGTATAAGTACAATATGTTCATGGCGCCCGACCATGACCAATTAAGGGTGACGGCTCAATGATACAAAGAGTCGTTCAAAGAATATGCGCATCATTGGCGTGAGATAGATGCTCAGGTGGTACCACCTATGGGAGAACAAGAAATGACCAAGGTCTTCCTGAAAATCCTTGGATCATTTTATTATGAAAGGATTGTCGCCAGTGCACCGAGTGATTTCACTGAGATGGTGAGCATGTGTGTTTGTTTAGAAGAAGATGTCAGGGAAGGACGTTTGACGAAAGATGAAGGAACAAAAAAGTCATCATACGAGTTTTCAAGAAAGAAAGTGAAACAAATGCTGTTATTGGGGAAAGGAAGATTAAAACACCTAGAAGACATCATTGGTACCAACAATAGGTTGCTTCTATGACTCCAGTTGTCAATGTAGCTCCAACCATTGTTGCCTATTAGAGACCACCTCCTTAGGGAAATCAGGGGCAAAGTCAGAAGACAGAGGCCTTTGACTCTATTCTAATGAGCTATGCAGAGTTATTCCCGAATTTGATTCAGAAGAAGCTGGTCCAAATCAGGCCTCCCCCTGCTACACCTTCACCTTTACCCTGATATTATAAGACAGATCAGACAAGTTCTTTTCATCAAGGAGCCCCAGGGCATAACATCAAAAATTGTTATCCTTTGAGATCTGAAGTATAAAAGATGGTGAGATTTGGCCTCCTATCCTTTAAAGATGTTGGCCCTAATGTGAAAGATAATCCTTTGCCTAAACATGGAGGTGCAAATGTTGTAAATATGGTTACTGGTTATCTTAGGGACTTCCGGATTTTTGATATCAACTTGGTTAGAGGGTATCTGGTGAAGATGCATGTTGACCTCTATGAATTCAACTATTATACGCACGACCATGCTGGTTGTAGTATTTGTCGTACAAATATCCAGGGATGTGATAAGATAAAAGTTAATCTTCAAGAAATGATAGACGAAGGCCTCATTCATATGATTAGGCTAAGGGCAGAGTACGAAGAAAATGTGAATATGGTCTATGGATATCCAGGTGAATTCCAGATTTTTGACATGAATTATATGAATGATGATTTGGTGTAGCTGCATGCTACATTCTGTCACATGGATGGCCAAGAAGAACACCATTATGGGTCTTGCTAGATCTTCTGCAGTGATTCTCGTGGTTGTTCCATTGTGAAAAGGGGCATTCGGTTGTTTTTAGATAATGGTACTATCAAAGTCTCAGGCAATAGAGATGATTACAATGGAATTAACGTGATTGAAGATTGCTCAGCTGAGACCATGTTAGACGATGAGTATGTTTCTGCAGAGGAGTTCTTTTCTTTTGATGAAGATATGTCCTTCAACAATGATTATGTGATGTCTAAGTATTCTGAAGAAGGCGTGAATGTTATTGCGTCGTGGTTTGGTTTTCCCGCCCTTATATAGATTGAGTACCATAACAAGCCAGTTGTTTCTCCAGTGGTTATTTTCCTGCCGGATCCTGTCCTATATGAATCATACAAAGTTGTTCCATATAAATACAATGCGACAATACTGGAAGATGGTGTGGAAATTCCCATCCAACCTTTGTCTGATGTCAAGAATATTGATGAAGCTATCCGAGTGGCCCATAGTGGTCGAGTTTTCTCCCCTGTCATTCGAGGGAATCTTAATTCTGATAAAAGGGTTGCTGAAAGTACTGAATCTAAGAAAAACAATGGGAGAATCTAGTGGCACTACTTTGGAAAAAGATGTGGATGACTTGTTAAAGATTATCAAGATAAGTGACTACAAGATTGTAGATCAATTGTTGCAAACTCCATCTAAGATATCCATTCTAGAATTGTTAATGAACTCTTCTGCCCATAGGGAATCTTTGATGAGAGTATTGGATCAAGCTTTTATGGAAAGTGATATGTCTCTGGACCAATTCAGCAGTGTTGTAGGGAATATTACATCTTGTAATAACCTGAGTTTCTGTGATGACGAATTTCCCGATGAAGGAAGGAACCATAACTTGGATCTCCATATCTCCATGAATTGTAAGAATGACTCTTTGTCCAATGCGTTGATTGACAATGGGTCTTCTTTAAATGTCATGCCAAGGAGTACACTCGTGAAGCTTATGTATCAGGGAACTCCCATGCGCCTGAGTGGCATAATTGTGAAAGCTTTTGATGGTTCGAGGAAGTCTGTCATCGAAGAAGTAGATTTGCCTATTCACATAGGCCCACATTTATTTCAGATTACTTTCCAGGTTATGGATATTGTTCCCACCTATAGCTATTCATTAGGACGACCAAGGATCCACGAGGCATGAGTTATTACTTCAACTTTGCACCAGAAGCTAAAATTCGTTCACGAAGGAAAGGTGGTCATCGTGAACAGAGAGCAGACTTTGTTAATATCTCATTTGTCCTCTTTCAATGTTGTGGAAGTTGATGAAGCTTCTGTTGGAACTCAGTTCTAAGCTTTATCCATTGATAATGTAAGGAAAAATGGGGATTCAATAGCCTTATTTAAGGATGCTCAACAGGTAGTGCATAATGGTCATAGGAAGGTGTGGGGGCAGATTGTTGATCCACCTGTGAATAAGAATAGATCTGGTTTGGGTTTCTCCGTGAAGAATAATAAAGGCGATATTATGAAGCCAAAGCCTGCTTTGGACAAATATTAAGACATCTTTTACAACGGGGGTTATCTTCATACAACTATTCCTAAGGTCAATGCTATGTTGGAAGGTGAATCAGAGTAAGAGATGCCGAACTACGTGACGCATGGAGTCATAGTCCAAAATTGGATCACTATTAATGTTCCTTCTTGCATTCATATTTCAAAGTAATTTGTTTTTGTTAATCTTTTCAAAAATATTTCCCTCTGCCCATGGTGAAAGTATTGACATTATATGGGCATATATGTTATTTTGATCTTTAAAATCATTAATAAAAGTTGTTTTTGATTCCCAAGTTGTGTCTTTTTCTCTGCTTTTTCTTGGAAAATGGTAATCAGAAAAATCCTTTCAAAATAAGTAATAACTATAAATGAATCTGCATAATAACTTGCTATATGTGTCAGTTTCTAAAATCAATCATAAATCATATGTGCAGATTAATTAAAAAACTTGTTGAATACAATGACCCTGCACCCTCTCCCCACTTTGAATATCCTACGTATGTGGCCGAAGAAGAAGAATATGGTGAAATCCCAGAAGAAGTTTCATGGTTGCTTGAGTGTGATGAAAGTACCATTCAGTCGTATAAAGAGCCATTAGAGACGATCAATTTGGGTTCAGAGGAAGATCCAAAAGAAGTCATAATTTGAGCATCGCTTCATCACGATGTAAAGTGTAGGTTGATTGAATTGTTGAAAGAGTATGTGGATATCTTTTCTTGGTCTTACCAAGACATGCCAGGGTTGGATACTGATATTGTGGAACATCACTCGCCGCTAAAGCCAGAATGCCCGCCAATCAAGCAAAAGTTACGAAGAACTCACCCTGATATGGTAGTAAAAATTAAAGAAGAAGTTCTAAAGTAAATTAATGCTGGTTTTCTTGTGACATCAGTGTACCCTTAATGGATTGCCAATATTATCCCAGTACCAAAGAAAGACGGAAAAGTTCGCATGTGCATAGATTATAGAGATCTAAATAAAGCTAGTCCAAAAGATGACTTTCCGTTGCCACATATTGATATGTTGGTTTACAATATAACAAAATTCAAAGTATTCTCGTTCATGGATGGATTTTTTGGATACAATCAAATTAGAGTGGATCCTGAGGACATGGAAAAAACAACATTTATCACACCCTTGGGAACATTCTATCACAGAGTGATGCCCTTCAGGTTGAAGAACGATGGTGCAACATATCAGAGGGCTATGATAACCCTATTCCATGATCTGATGCATAAGGAAATCAAGGTATCTCTTGATGATATGATTTCCAAATCCCAGACTTAAGAAGGGCATATATAAGATTTGTTGAAATTGTTTCAGCGTTTGAGGAAGTATTGCCTCCATTTGAATCCAAATAAATGCACCTTTGGTGTCTGATCAGGAAAATTGTTTAGGTTTCATTACCATCCAGAAAGGAATTGAAGTTTACCCTAATAAAGTTAAGGAAATTCAAGAAATGCAAGCGCCAAGAACTGAAAACAAGTTAGAGGCTTCCTTGGGCGTTTGAATTACATTTCCAGATTTTACCATATGAGTGCAATGTGTGAGCCTATCTTTAAGTTGTTAAAGAAAGATCAAGGTTGTGTGTGAACAGATGATTGTCAAAGGGAATTTTAAAGCATTAAAGAGTGTCTGCTTGAACCTCCTATCATGCTCCCTCCTATTGAAGGAAGACAATTGATTATGTATCTGACAATGTTAGATAATTCTATGGGCTGTATTTTGGGACAACAAGATGAAATGAGAAGAAAAGAGCATGCCGTTTATCATCTCATCAAGAAGTTTACTTACTGTGAGTCACGATATTCTATGCTAGAAAAAACATGTTGTGCTTTGGCCTGGGTGACAAAACTGTTGCGGCAATATATGTTGAATCATACTACTTGGTTGATTTTCAAAATGGATCTGATTAAGTATATTTTTGAAAATACCGCTCTAACTGGAAGAATTTCCCGTTGGAAAATGTTGTTATCGGAATATGATATTGAATATCATACTCATAAAGCTATAAAAAGCAGTGTGTTGGAAGATTATCTTGCTCACCAACCAGTTGATGATTATCAGTCTGTTAAATATGATTTCCCTGATGAGGATGTGATGTTTTTGAAAATAGAAGATTGTGAAGAACCTTTACCTAGGGAAGGTCCTGATCCTGAATCTCGGTGGGGTATGGTGTTTGATGAAGCTGTGAATGCTTATGGGTAAGGAATTGGTGTTGTGATCATTACTCCTTATGGGTCGCATATCCCTTTAACTGCAAGATTTGCATTTGGTTGTACCAATAATATGGCAGAGTGTGAAGCTTGAATCATGGGTCTCGAAGAGGCTATAGATCTCATAATAAAAATTCTAGATGTACATGGCGATTCAGTTTAGTAGTAAACCAGATTAAAGGAGAATGGGATACTCGTCATGTTGGCTTGATTCCCTACAAAGACTATGCTTGAAGATTATTACCCTTATTTAATAAAGTTGAATTTCATCATATACCTAGAGATAAGAATCAGATGGCAGATACTTTATCCACTCTGGCTTCTATGCATCAAGTAAATACTTTGAATGATATGCCCCGTATCACAGTTCGACGTCTGGATAGGTCGGCTCATGTGTTCGCAGCAGAGGGAATGTCAGACGAAAAACCTTTGTATTATGATATCAAGCATTTTCTCCAGACTCAGGAATACCCGACTGGTACATAAAACAAAGATAGAAAGACATTGAGAAGGTTGGCATGCATGTTTTTCCTCAATAATGATGTGCTATACAAAATAAATTATAACATGGTCTTGCTCATATGCATGGATAGACACGAAGCAGACATGTTGATGCATGAGATCCATGAAGGTTCCTTGGGTACCCATGTGAATGGATATTCAATGACAAAGAAGATGCTTAGGGCAGGTTACTATTGGCTGACAATTGATTCTAACTGTTACAAATTTGCGAAGAAGTGCCATAAGTGTCAGATGTATGCTGACAAAATTCATGTGCATCCAAAGCTTCTCAATGTTATTTCTTCCCCGTGGCCTTTCTCTATATGGGGTATTGACATGATTGGAATGATTGAACCCAAGGCATCGAATGGACATTGTTTCATCTTGGTGGAAATTGACTACTTCACTAAATGGGTGGAAGCAGCTTCATATGCTAATGTCACTAAACAAGTGGTAGTACACTTTATCAAGAACAATCTTATATGTCGGTATGGTGTGTCAAGAAGGATTATCACCGACAATGGCTCAAATCTGAATAACAAGATGGTGACAGAACTTTGTGAAGAATTCAAGATTGTCCATCATAATTCATCTCCTTACAGGCCAAAGATGAATGGGGTTGTTGAAGCTGCTAACAAAAACATTAAGAAGATCACCCAAAAGATGGTCGTTACCTATAAAGATTGACATGAGATGCTCCCTTTTGCTTTGCATGGGTACCGTACATCTGTTTTCACTTCAACAGGGGCAACCTCATCCTTTCTTGTGTATGCTATGGAAGCGGTGCTTCCCGTTGAGGTTGAGATTCCCTCTTTACGTGTGATAATGGAAACCAAATTGTCAGAGGCTGAATGGGTCCAGAACATGTTTGACCAATTGAACTTGATTGAAGAAAAGAGAATGACGGCCTTGTGTCATGGTCAATTATACCAGGAGAGAATGAAGAAAGCTTTTGATAAGAAGGTCAAACCTTGTGAATTCAGAGAAGGCGACCTCGTGCTCAGAAAAATCATGTCTTTTAACACTTATTCTAGGGGCAAGTGGACTCCTAATTTTGAAGGCCCATATGTTGTGAAGAAATCCTTCTCTGGTGGTGCACTGATTCTTGAAACCATGGATGGCGAGGAGTTCCCATGTCCTATGAATGCTGACGCAGTCAAGAAATACTTTGCCTAAAGAAATAAAATAACAGCTCACTAAGTCGAAAACCCGAAAGGGAGGCTTAGGCAAAAAAGAGCGTCTCGATAGGCAGAAAACCCGAAAGGGCGGTCTAGGAAAAAATAAGAGACACAAATAGAATAAATTTTCCCGCTAGGTTAAAAACCTGCAAGGGCAACCTAGGCAAAGGTTAGGGATTTCTTGACAAGTAACTGTGTCAGACAAGACTTGATCATTGAAGCAACAATCTTCTCGGATCCTCACCATACTTTAACAAAAGCTGCTTCTCAGGAATTCAAAGTTGTTAGGGAGAATAGTGGTCATTGTATTTCAATCTATATTTTCCAATAAATTACCATTTTCCAAAACTTTGTAACCATCCATAGAGTCTCGTTATTCGCAGACTACCATTATATTAATAAAATTTAAGCTTTTATCCAATTCTTTGTAATTCTTATTTTTCTGTTCGCGAAGATTCCATTTATTATTGATAGTAATTTTCAAAACAAAGAGATTTAACAATAAAATTGTTTTTGAAAAGAATTTACAAATTACTTTTTACTTTAGATTTTGTGATTCAAGAAAAACAAAAAAAATAGTGATTCTGAGGATAGACGAACTCTAAAATTTTGGAAATGTATATTCTCCAGAAAAGTTCTCCCAGGCCACTCTTGCTGATATGCGCATAATATCCTTGTGTTTCTTAAATAGTTGGAGTTGATACCAATTTATGTATGATGTGGTGTTGGGTTTGTAATCCCACTTTCCCCAATGAAGTCTTAGTTCAATTCTTTTTCTCCAGGTTGATTATTTTGATTTCGGGTTTGCATGGTCTGAAGCCTATTTCCCAGATCCTCCAGTAAGGTTTTCGCTCATATGACGAAATTCCCTTCTCCCTTTGTGTGCTAAGGTAGAATCATTTGCAAAACATCGCCCTTTGCAATGATTTCATTATTATTGTTGTTTGTTTCCCTATAATTTTGATTTCTTGCTGATTTGTTTGACTTTTTAAATCCCTAAGTAAAATTGAGATAATGTTTCTCTCTGAAAGTTGTTATCTCCATGTGGTTTCATAATTTCTCCCCAGGGAAGTTTGTGTAATCATCACTCTTGGTATTGAAGAATGTATTTTGGGCTCCCCTCGACAATGTGGTATTGTCCTTCCCAATTAAGTAAGCACGAGATCCCCAGTTGATATCTCAACAATATGGTTTTCATCTTCCCTGGAGAAGTCAATATTATAATCTCCAGTGCAAATCTAGACGTTGAAACATTGTTTTCCCCATTGAAATTTGTGTGATATTCCTCGGTGAAGCCGGGAGGAGGATGTTATGTCCCTGTAACTATTTTGATTTACTATTTTCACTTGATTATTTTTGGATTATGTTTCTTCCCAGAGGAGTTAAGTTGTGAAGTAGGAATTTGTTTCCTCAATTGGTGCTTACTTTCTTATGAAATTTTCATCCTTGATGTGATTTAGCTGAGTGTTGACTTTACCCAAGCTGGTGTTGTCTGGTTATTCCCAGTGTCATATGTCCATTTTGTTAGCATATACATGATAACATTCATACATTTATACATACATCATGCATAGCTGAATTTAGCATTCATCGCTCATATGCATTCATTAATTTTTGTTGGCATATTACCCTATTTTGCAGAGTTATGTTACCCTCTCTCCAATGGAGTGTCAACCTTAAGCCAAAAGTGTATATTCTTTCAATTTCCCCATTGATTTATCCCTCGTGGAAGAATTTTTCTGTAGCCTTCCTATTCATCTCATTGTCTGGTTAGATATGTGTTTCCCTTTTGAGTTTATTTCTCATCAAGTGCTATCTTGGTTGACTATTTCACTCCGATTTATTTATGGCTTGGATCTATGGTTCCCGACGACATTATTATTCTGTTTTCTACAAGCTTTGAGACCTGGTTTGAGAATGTGCATTTATTTTGCACGAGAAGACTATATCTCCTCAACCGGACTGTGTTGGCATTTCCCAGAGAAGCCAAGATTGATTTCCCAGCAGCATTATTGCATTTCCTCCTTATAATAGCAAGTGTCGGTCTCTTTATTTGAGCAACTTGTTCTTCCCCAGTAAGTCTGTTAGTTCCCCGAGAAGATTCATTTTTTTACTCTAATGGATGGTAGTCTCGTCATTATGGGAGATAGTTCGTTATTGAGATGTAACTCAAATAGATGGTAGTCTCGTCATTATGCGAGAGATATTGTTGTTGAGATTTGTTGCTCTGATTAATGGTAGTCTCGTCATTATGTGAGATAAATCATTGTTAAGATGTTACTCCAATGGATGGTAGTCTCGTCATTATGGGAGATAGTTTGAAGTGGAGATTTGTTATTCCAATGGATGGTAGTCTCGTCATTATGGAAGATAGTTCGTTGTTGAGATGTTTACTATAATGATTGGTAGTCTTGTCATTATGGGAGATAGTTCATTGTTGAGATATTACTCTAACGGATGGTAGTCTCGTCATTATGGGAGATAGTTCGTTATTGAGATTTGTTACTCCAATGAATGGTAGTCTCGTCACTATGGGAGATAGTTCGTTGTTGAGATTTGTTTACTCCAATGGATGGTAGTCTCGTCATTATGGGAGATAGTTTGTTGTTGAGATTTTGTTACTCTGATGAATGATAGTCTCATCATTATGAGAGATAGTTCGTTGTTGTGATTTGTTACTCCAATGGATGGTAGTCTCATCATTATGGGAGATAGTCCATTGTTGAGATTTGTTACTCCAATGGATGGTAGTCCCGTCATTATGGGAGATAGTTTGTTGTTGATATTTGTTACTCCAATGGATGGTAGTCTCGTTATTATGGGAGATAGTTTGTTGTTGAGATTTGTTTACTCCAATGAATGGTAGTCTCGTCATTATGGGAGATAGTTCGTTGTTGAGATTTTGTTACTCCGATGAATGATAGTCTCGTCATTATGGGAGATAGTTCATTGTTGAGATTTGTTACTCCAATGGATGGTAGTGTCGTTATTATGGGAGATAATTCGTTGTTGAGATTTGTTACTCTTTTGGATGGTAGTCTCGTTATTATGGGAGATAGTTCGTTGTTGATATTTGTTTACTCTGATGGATGGTAGTCTCATTATTATGGGAGATAGTTCATTATTGAGATTTGTTACTCCAATGGATGGTAGTCTCGTCATTATGGGAGATAGTTCGTTGTTGATATCCACATTGCTCTAAAGAGTTCACATGTTTCCAGTCATAAGTACCGATGCAAATCATTTGTGACCTAACCTAATATTGGTATTTATCGATATTATCTTACCACTCTTTCTCCCGGTGGTTCGATGATACTTTTTTGCTATCTTCTCAATGAGTGGATAGTTTGTAGTTATATGTCGTTTGTTATCATCCTTTACTTTTTCCTTAATATTTGAGTTGCTGGTGCTTTATCTCCTCCTTGGGCTTTACCCCAATAGAGTCGAGTCTTTTGTTTACCAGTGCTTTATTTTCCTGGTCGGATTTTCTTTTGATCCTTTATTTTATTTTCTGCTTCCCCAATGGTGACATAGGTCACCTTTGGATTTGTTTGTTTGCATGCACGGTCATAAGCATTGCATGTCATCTTAGCTCAAAAAATTGGGTGTGTTTTATATTTAAGTATCTTCAATCGCATCGACACGAAGATTTTAACCTTCATTTCTCCGGATAGAAGACACTTAAGTAATGGCAGTTGTTGTACCCCAAATTTCCCCCCTAATATTCCTCTATCATCTCATATTAATTGAATCATATCAAGATTACACGGGTTTGGTTCTTCTCCATATATCTAGGTTTTCTCATGAGGGATCACCAAGCACTTTGATTTGTATATTGTGATCATATATGTCTTGTGTTGGTTAACTTTTAAATAACAAATACAATGAATGTTTGCTCTAAATGATGATACAATATGTGAGGGTACAACACATTTCATCAAGTTGATTCATAGGTTCATGAGTTTATTTCCATGCCTTCTTCAACCAAGCTTCATTGAGATTCAAGCTTCATCATTGAGAGTGCTTTAAATTAATATCATGACAAGGTCTACTATGATTCATCATGCCTCAATTTATCAAAGGAAGTCAAAATATGCAAAAATAGATTGAAGAGGTTTGGCCTAATTGGACAAGTTCTTGATTCCTTGATCACAAGTGCATAACTCTCTCAATTCTTAATATTTTGAAGTGTTTATTGTTGATATTGGTTCTTGTTATCATACACAACAACTTCTATTCACATGGAAAAGTGATGGTGTAAGAAAGATTGTCAAAATTGAAAGCGGTTTCCAAGTTATTTTGGTGCTCTAGGAGCTAGGGTTTTGAACTTCTAAGGGCTATATCTTGTTCATCCTTTAAGATTTTTGAGTGATTCCAAAGATATGTTTCTCTTTAAAGGATTATCAACCAATCACTTCAAAAGTTTCAAGCAAATTTTGTATGGAATATTCTTAATGATGGAGAAAGATTACAAGTCCTCTAGATAGACCATCAAATTCCCTTATGTGACTTCAAAAAGTCATAACTTGGTAAATTTTTATCTCCTTGAACCCATTAGTTTTCCACAATGATATTAAGAATGTGAAATTCAACTCTTCTTTTATGTGCAAATCTTGAAAATGGTTAGAAGATGCCTCAAAAACTCAAAAGATTATAGGTCACCTCATGGATTTTCACCAAATTCCAAGGATCATAACTTGTTTAATATTTTGGATTTTTAAGTGGAACAAGTTTCACAATACTCTTTAAGGAGTCCACTTCAAGCTAGAATCAATTATCAAAGCTCAATTTTGAAGGAAGACCTTGTTTGGAGTCAAAACATTATAGGATATTTTTTGGGAAATACATAGAATTTTTCTAAGAACAAAAAGTCAGCATTTTTTTTATGATTTTGACCAAACACAATTCTAGCTTAAGCATCCAAATGATCTCTCTCTTTTCACATTGTAAAGAATGTGATCTTATCTTTCAAATGCTTCAAGAATTATGCCCTAAGACCTCTCAGTCGTGAACACCATGGATTTAAACTTGATACCTTGGAACTAAAGTTTCACTTGCAGTCAGATTGCAATTTCCATAATGTGACTTCTAATCACCAAATAACACGTGATTTTCACTTAAACATGATCAACAAATATATTTGGATTATTTAAAGTGACAAAACGCATCAATTATATGAGTTTTGGTGCACATGTGAACACACTTTGCTCGTGAACACAGGTGTGGATGAATTCATTTGAAATTGCATCATTCACAGCCAAAATCACCCTGTCAAACTCCCTGCATAAATCACTTTTTTGAGTTTTCGAATTCCTCTTTTCTCCACTTTTTAATCCAATTTCTTCGTTGATTCTTCATCCTTAAACTTCACTGAAGCTAACAGAAGAAGAAACAAGCCTTGAGGTTCCCTAAATTGTGCTATCCAAGTCCAATTGCAGAGCAAATTCATCTGACTTTGTTCAGGTAGTTTAATGCACCAAATCTTCTAACTCAAATTACTGGAATGGTTTTCAATTTCAAAATTTTCAAAACATCTCTGGTTTTTTTCAAATTAAGTAAGTTGTGTTTTATATAAATTTGGCGCGAGGATATGGTTGTGATCTTCTTGAAGAGACGCGTTTGATGATACCACTATGAGCGTCTAAATTTACAGATTTAAGAATCATGGTTTTGCCCTATTTGCAGGAGGATGGAGGTTGAAGACGACCTACGTATCATTCTTCAACCAATGATACTCAGCCAATTGTTTCATTTTGATTTGCTGGACTTTCTTGTGTTATATACGCGCGCATTGACTTGGATTCATGATGCTCCCTCACTTGAGATCCGTCAGATCTTCCAGTGCGTATAAGTGCGCTGGATCCAATGTGTGTGGATTTTTCTGATTAATTTTATTTTACAAAATTATTTTTAAAATTCCTTTATCTTTAAATATTCATAACTCTCTTATTTTTTATCCAAAAGTTATGAAAAAAAATTACAAAAATACTTTGATTTATTTCTGACTTTGTGAATATTTTTTCAAATTTTTATTTTGATGTTGATATTTTTCATAATTTTGTTTTGTTTGCCTTATTGTAATTGTTTTTAAAATACTTTCTGGTATTTTTAAATTCTGAAAAAAATTATGGAAGGATCCAATGGTCTCTTGACAAATATTGATGACCTCATTTCATTTTTATTTCTATTTTAACTATTTTTCATAAATTTTGGTTTATTTTTCTTATTTTCTTCAAATTTTAAAAATAAATTCTGACTTTAAAAAATTCTGAAAATTTTTGTCAACTATTATTGAATCATGTTTGACCTCTGACTATTTTTTATGACTTTTATTTGGTATTTTAATATACTTTGTATATTTTACCATTTATTTTATTTTTATTAACCATTTAAATATTGTTTTATTAAATATTATTTTATTATTTTTTATTTGGTCCTGACTTGGATTTCATTTGGTAACAAATTCCTCAACCTCATTTGATCTTGAGTGTTGATAGGTTGAGAAACCAAATCCACCAAAATAGATGAATGATGTTGATGATATTTGAAACCCTAATTTCATATAATACATCCCCTCCCTCTTCATCTTATCCCTTTCTTACTTGTGGCACATGTTGTTAGAGAATGATCTACATATCATTTCTCTAAATATATAGTACATAGATTGCTATTGACCGGCCTTAAAATAGGTGTGACTTCTACATAAGTCCACTTACGATTGCTTAATATAGCGCTAAAATTTGTCCTGATTTGAGAAATGATCATTTGTGGCCCAAACCTATGTTTGCAAGCCCAAGTATGTTTAATTTGAAACCTTTGATCCAATAACCTTGAGGTTCATTGTTAGGAGGCTTTGGTCTTATCGATCCTCTAATGAACCTTTATAAACTTTGGTGTAAGCGAATCATTTAAACATCGTTGATCATTTGTTGTTGCCTCGAGAATTTGAAATGAATGATATGCTTGACAAAAATAAAATGAAACTTGTTATTGAGAAGCTTTGATTTTATCAATCTTCTAATGAGTTTTCAAATGCAAGATTAAGATGGTCATTCAACTAACCTCTAATTTCTAACTCATTAACAATTGACTTTTATTTGTATGCTTTTACTTTACACCTTTACTTTTATGCACCATTTATCTTAGAATTTACTTTTCATATTATTTTCATCTTTGCTCACTTGAGCATTTATCTTTATGTATTTTTGTTTTTCTCACTTGAGCTTTGCATTTTCTTTTTGAAGATACTTAATAACCAACTTGAACATTAAAAAAGCTTAAGGTTACTTGGACTATTTGGTTACTATCCCTGGCATTATAGAGTTATGGACCTCTTGGACTTAGGATTAGAGACCTTGACCAGCCTTGAGATCTCGTGGCTCTGATTGTTATTTTGTCTGGAGTTATTGGAGTTTAACCCAAGACATTGGGTTGGTTTTCTTTGTATGCAGGTTATTTGGATTATATGCTTTGTTTTCAATTTGGATTTCATCTGTATACAGCCGTTACTCTGCCCAATTTTTGTGAAGACTTAATGCATTTGAAGTTTGGCATTCTTAAGAGGTTTATTATCTTTGCTTGTTTGGTTTCAATCCAAAGGATGGGAATTCTACATGAACTCATTGTGTCAAGTGTGGACTTCTTGTTTGTTAGATGGTTCTTTTCCCCAGCTTTTACCTTATACTTTAGGATAGTCCCTTCATCTCCTCCCATCTTCTTTAATTTCAAAAATCTTCTCTCTCCTTTTGAAAACCATTCTTGTTTTCTAACTTGAACCAATATCACAATAAACTTAGACTTAGGTCCATGCATTTTCAAAAATATTTTCTTAATCAAACTTAAACCAACTTAATAATACCTTGACATTTTTGTGAGAAGACTAAAAGTAAATCAATCACATTCAAACCATTTTGCCATTTTGGATTTTTATTTAAACTTTTTCTCAAAAGATTAGACTCTTGTCAATACTTGTAGTGATGCGAGCTACTATACTTCTACGATATGTAGTAAAGTGAGATATTTTCCACTTGGGTGTTAAGTGAGGATTTGTCAATTTTAAAATCCAAGCTATATCCTCCACTTTGAGATGACGCAAATTCTCCTTTCTCATAATCGTGGGTAGTAAGTATGTTCTTCCACTCGGATACAACAATGATGTCTCATATCTTAAAGTTAACCAACACACTTGTGTTTTAAAAATTTTAAAGGTGAGCTACGAGTACCCTGATCCCTTATTGCACGGAAGGTGGTACGTAGGCATTAAAGGTTTGCAACCGCGATGGATGCAAAAATTTATAAAAAATATTTCTTTTCTCACCTCCACCATCTATTTTTTATATACAACACTTATAGCCAAAATACATGAATTTTCAAAGAGGTTCCTGCGGAGTACCGTAGATGTTTAGGATGCTAATACCTTCCATTTGCATAACCAACCCCTATACCTAGACTATCTTTCATATTTTTTGGGCTATTCACTCTTTTCCCATTCCTCTGGAAACAACAAAGCGCAGTGGAGATTTTTATTTGATCTGTGCGAGTCCAGTCAATCCAATGGCTTAGTCTCAACATTTCTACTGCTACAGGATGCATACCGACAGATAAGGTTATGCTTAATAAATCGGGCTACAACATCTTAGTAACAGAGGAAAACGAGGCTGCTTCAACCCACTTTATGAAGTAATCAATAGCGAAGAGGATTAAGCGATGTCCATTGGAAGAATTAGGTTTGATCTCCCCAATCATATGAATGCCCCACATTGCAAACGGCCAAGGAGCATTCAATACATTTAGAGGTACTAGAGGCACATGTACTTTGTCAACATAGATCTGGCACTCGTGACAAGTTCTTGAGTGGTGATGGCAGTCTGTTTCCATAATCGACCAATAGTAACCTGCTCTCATAATTTTCTTAGCCATAATATGTCCACTGGAATGAGTACCAAAGGTACCTTTGTGCATATCTTCCATAATCTTCTCCGCCTCTTTCTTATCCACACGACGAAGCAGAGTTGAATCATGGTTGCGCATGTACAGAATTTCATTGCTCAGTAAGAACTTAGCTAAGAACCTCCGTAGGAATTTCACTTCATTGATAGAAGCTCCTTCAAGATACTCTTGAGCTTCAAGATATCTTTTCACTTCATGAAACCAAGGCTTCTCTTCTACTTCGTCAGTGTCAACTTCGTAGCAGTGTGCAGGTTTGTCTAGCCTTTCAATGGTAATTCTAGGAGCCTCGTTATCCCAACTGACTTTGAACATAGACGACATGGTAGCTAACGCGTTTTCCAAGTGATTCTCTTTTCTTGGTATGTGTTTAAAAGTGATTTCCTCAAAGTATGGAATTAAGGTCAACACATGTTCTCTATAAGGAATGAGATTCAGATGCTTTGTATCCCATTCTCCCTTAATCTGACTGATTACCATGGCTGAGTCCCCATATATGCTCAAGAACTTAATCCTCAAATCAATAGCAGTTGTGATGCCCATGATGCACACTTTATACTCAGCCATGTTGTTAGTACAATCAAAGCATAACCTAGCGGTGAAGGGCGTATGGAAACCCTGATGAGAGATAATTACAACATCAATTTAGTTTCCAAGTGCATTAGAGGCTCCGTAGAAAACCATAATCCATCGGGATCCTGGCTTAGGTCTCTCATACAATCTAGGTTCTTCACAATCCGTAACTAGCATTATGTTCTCATTTGGGAACTCGAAATTCATAGATTGATAGTCGTTCACAGCTTGATGAGCCAAGTGGTCTACCAATACACTTCCTTTAATTTATTTTTGAGTGGTGTATTGAATATTGCATTATGTCAAGACCATTTTCCATTGGGCTATCCTTTCGGAGAGAGCGGGTTTCTCGAACATGTACTTTATGGGATCCATTTTAGAGATCAACAAAGTAGTATGGATCAACATATACTATCTTAGTCAGCGAGAAGCCCATGCCAACGCGCGGCAAGTTTTCTTGAGCAGTGAGTATCTTGTTTCACAGTCAGTAAAAAAAATTCTTAGGTAGTATATTGCATGCTCTTTTCAACTAGACTCATCATTCTGGCCCAGTACACACCCTATTGAATTCTCTAGCACTGTTAGATACATGATTAGAGTTCTTCCTTTAACCGGTGGCATCAGAATCAGAGGTTCTTGTAGGTACTCCTTAATTTTTTTTCAAAGGCTACCTAGAAATCGTCATTCCGTTTTACTACCTGATCTTTCTTCAGTAACTTAAAGATCGGCTCATAAGTAGCAGTCAAATGAGAAATGAATCAGGCAATATAATTCAGTCATCCCAAGAAAGCTCTGAATTCCTTCTCGGTATGGGGAGTGGGCATTTCTTGAATAGCTTTGACTTTGGTGGGATCAACCTCAATACCTTTACCATTGACAACAAAACCCAGGAGCTTACCAGATCTCACCCCAAAGGTGCACTTATTCAGATTCAACCTCAGCTTGTACTTCTTCAGTCTCTCAAACAACTTGTGTAGATGGTCACGATGATTTTCTTCAGTCTGAGATCTATCTATTATATCATCGACATAGACCTCTATCTCGTGATGAATCATGTCATGGAACAAAGCTACCATAGCATGCTAATATGTCGTGTCAGCATTCTTCAACCGAAAAGGCATAACTTTGTAGAATAAAGTGCCCCACTGTGTAACAAAAGAAGTCTTTTCCATGTCTTCAGGTGCCATTTTGATTTGATTATACCCTGAGAAACCATCCATGAAGGAGAACACCTTGTGCTGAGCGGTGTTGTCGACCAAAACATCAATATGTGGAAGCGAGAAGTCATCTTTAGGTCTCACCCTGTTCAGACCCCTATAGTCTACACACATACATACCTTATCGTATTTATTCAGTACCGGAACCACATTCGCAACCCATTGAGGATAGGATGTCACTTCTAAGAAAACTGTGTGGAATTGTTTCATAACCTCAGCCTTGATCTTCTCTGACATCTCGGGACGCATACGACGAACCTTCTGCTTTATCGTAAAACAACCCTCTTTCATCGGTAGACAATGAACCACAATATTGGTATCAAGCCCTGGCATATCTTTGTATGACCAAGCAAAGATCTCAACATATTCATGCAACATCTATATTAACCTGTTCTTGACACTACCCTCTAAGTTGGCGCCCATCTTCACTTCTTTTTTGTCTGTTTCGGAACCTAAGTTTACCACTTCAACTGGCTCTTCATGAGGTTGTATATCATTTTCTTCTTGTATTAACAATCTGGCTAGTTCTTCAAGTATTTCATAATCTTCCTCACCTTCGTCTTCGGCTTGGTAGATTGGATTTTCAAAGTCATAAGTGGCAATAGCATAATTTTTATCAACGGGATCCATAGTGGGTGTGGGTCTGCAATGTATTGTATGGGTGTGTGTAACAACACATAGCTATTTGAAAGTGATAAAAGTAAAAAGAAAGACAAGGAGCACAAAATTTGAATGCAAAATGTCAGATGCTTTATGAAATGAAAATATGTTTATGAAATGTCAACCCTTAACAAATGAACAGTTGTGCTCCGGGTAAGGCACAAGGCTTAAAGTCATTGTTCAAATATTACAACCAAAACTTGAAATCAATAAAAACATAAATGTAGCTATTACTCCTTACTAAAGGAGATAGAGATAACATCTTTTGCCTTCCAGTTGCTGAGCCTGTTGCCAATGGTAGGAAAGATCCAGTTGTCAAGGTCATAATCACTTCCAGTATCTTTTATTACGTTGACTTCATTATTGTTGATGTGGAATGATGGCCTTCTAGCACGAGCGCGGCGAACAATCCTCTAACCCTCTACAGTGAAACCCAAACCAAACTTGTCAGATTTATAGGGGATGTTAGGAAGCTGATTTCAAATACTACAACCACCTTCTTCTACAGTAGATTTAGCATCTTTCAGTGAAGCCATCCTGGGCGGAACCCTAGTAACTTTGGGAATGGAAGAGACATGTTCAGTAGTGGAAATATGGATGACTTAAAAAGTCTTACAGGGAGTCTCAATGAATTCTCCGTCCATCTATACATACTAGAAAGAGTTCAAGTGGATAACCATATACTCTTCTTCGCTGTAGACAGTAACAATCTTTCCGTTCATAGGATATTTTAAATTCTGATGTAGGGTTGAGGTGACAGCACCTGCCCCATGGATCCAGGGGCGTCCCAGTAAGCAAGAGTGATCTGGTCGAATATCTATTACATAGAAGGTAGATTCAAAGATTTGCGAACCCACTTTAATCAGAAGATCCACTTCCCCGTGTAACATCCTTTTTTACTCATTAAAGGCTCGAACTACAATATCATTGGGTATCAGTACGACCCATTTGCAGTCAAGTTTATCAAGAGAGCCTTTCGGTAGAACATTTAACGAGGATCCAGTATCAACAAAAACATGAGCCAGAGTAGTTCCTATGCATTCAATGGAGACATACAGGGCCTTATTGTGGTTTCTTCCCTCAGGAGTTAGATGAGCATCATAGAAACCTAATCCATTGTCAGTTATTAATCTAGCAACATAACTTCCAAATTGATCGGCAAAAATCTCTTGTGGTACGTGAGCAGTCTTCAAAAATTTCACTAATGCATGTGCATGAGCTTCAGAACATAATAGCAGGTATAACATGGAGATTTTGGATGGGGTTTGCCCCAACTGTTTAGCAATTTTGTAGTCACTCTTGCGGATAATCTTCAATACCTCTTCTAACTCTTGTCTAGAGGTATCTTCAACTGTATATTTTAGGCGCCTCCGTCTGGGCAGGCTTTGTTATTTTCTCTCTACCCCAAGCCTCAGCAGGTGACTCAATAGCCGTAACTTTAACAGGTGTAGCATCAGTCTTCGGAGAGATTTGCAGGGAGAAAACCCTTCCGCTTCTAGTAACATTACTGGTTCCAGCAATATTGTCAATGCTGAGATCTGCAACTTCAATAAATTCATCTTCAACAATCGGTAGTTCTTGCTTGACACCATGGTAGTAGACGTCATATCTATAATTCCAAGGAATAACTTTATCCGAAGAATATGGGATAGGTCCATGTGTAATGATGATCAAATGAGCAACTTTCAGATTGGAAGTAATTCTCACAGGACCTTTGGAGGTGATCCTGATAGGAGGGTTGGATATTATAGATAAGTCTCAACACAGATTCTCGATAGACGAAACCTTCTTGATCAGAATTATATGATTATCCATTAGGCGTTGAACGCCTTCCTTTAGTAACTTGCAACCATTAGGTTGGACTGCACAGCAGTAACATTTTTCAACACAGCCAGGAAATAAATTGGCATGTAGCAGATTCTTCTTGATATTTGGTAGGGGAGTAACCAATTTTATCACAATAGCAACATAAAGAACATCGTCAATAGCACTTATGGCTTTGTCATACTTCAGCATAATGAGGATTTGAAAAACACAAGAAGGGGGGTTGAATTGTAAAACTGGAAATCAAATGCAGACAACACTGTATTTTTATCCTGGTTCGTTTGACCTCAAACTACTCCAGTCCACCCGCCAAGGTGATTTCACCTCTCTCCAACGAGGACTTAATTCACTATATTCAACTAAATATTACAACTGCTTTAGCAACTGCTAAAGCCTTCTTGAGTCTGAAACCACAACCCGGTTTCCTCAAGGAAATTCACTAAACAGATAATTGTATATAAAAGTGTACAGAGGTGTTTCTAAATAAACAGTATCACAAACTTGTGATGTATTACACAGCTTAATAATGAATTGATGAAGATGAAGACTGTTTGTAGCTTTACTGACTTTTCACGTTTTGTGTCGTTGTTCATCTCTACTAAAATCTTCTTCTAGTCTTCTTTATAAAGGCTTTGCATTAGAGACATAAGAAGATACTTTTGGTATGTCCATAACACGCGTTTAATGAGCTTTCCAAAACAGGAGATTCTTGTATGTTTGTAGCCGTTGCATATGATCTTGCATTGATGGAGTTGTAACGCTTAAGAGACAGTATCAGATATTCTGTTTTGCTGCGCTGGTGCATTCAGAAGTTCAAACAGAACTTCTTCATATAAACTTGTTATGCATATTTGATGCTGCTGAATCTTTCATGGTCCACTTAACTTCTGTGCTTGCATAATCAGAACTTCTGATGATGTTCTGGCAGATCTTCCAGTTGCATTAAAACATCTTTTTCACATCAAAACTTCTACATGTAAAGATACTTATTATTAGCAAGCATATTTGTTCTTTATATCATGTGTTTATTATCATCAAAACTCTTGCTGGGCTGTAGAACTAAATTATGTTCTAACAATCTCCCCCTTTTTGATGATGACAAAAACTAGTATATTTTGATGGAAAATAAAGAACAAAAATTAAAAGGAAGGCTCCCCCTGAGTAGAGTACTCAGCTATGAAGAAAATAAAATAAAATAAAATACTTCCCTGACGATCTTCTGATTATGAGTCAACACAAAATATTCTCCATTCTCGCCCTTTTTGTCAGGAATCAAAAAGTGGTAAAGACTCTCATTGGCTTGCTCTGACAGAAGTGCTTTAAACAGTGTGACATCCTCTTCATGATACTTCTGAGATACTTTAGAGAGCTTCTGATGCTGTATTTCCATTCCTGTTTCAAATAGTTTCAGAGCCAGTAATCTTCTGTTTCTGATTGCCTCTGAAACCTGCGAATCTTTTAAATTCCAGGCCTTGGAACATAAGCTTTATTTCCTACATGTGTAGAGAGCATCCAGAGTCTAGGTGTTAATACTGGAGTTTCAACCTTGCTGTTAAACATACCTGTAACATAGATGATTTTGTCTTTTGGTACCCATATCTTTCTGGGTCCATGACTGTTAGAGTTTCCAAAATTCTGTTTGAATTTTGGTTTAGTATGAAACGCCTTACCAACATGTTTGATATCATGTGTTTTTTCAGTGGTGAAGTGAGAATAGAGAAAAGTACATTTGATAACCAAATTCTTAACTTTCTTAGGTTGGGATTCTTTTCCTTTGTATCCTATACCTATTATGCAGTTCTTGCTGACTCCATAGATCATTGAAGCCATTTTGCTTCTATCTATGTTGTTAGTCATAAACTTTTGAAAGCTTTGATCATATTCCTTTATGATCTTATCAGCATTAATGGGATCCTTTGAGATTATTTCCTTCTGAGAGTTTTGTAAATTATTTTCTAGTTTTGAAATTTTTTCTTTTAACTCAGAGTTTTCTAATCTCAGACTCTCAGTTTCTTCAGAGTTAGAGGCAATATCCTTTTTCAGGTTCTTGCATTTGACTCTGAGCTGCTGATATCGTTCCAGAATCTCACTCATACTTTCTGCAAGATCAGTTTTAGAGAGATTAATTGCAAAGTTAGGGAATACCTCTTCAGTGTGTGATTCTGAGTCTGAACCAGAGGCTTCACTGTCTTCTGATATGTTTGCCATGAGAGCTATATTTTCTCTTTCATTATCTGACTCTGAGTCAGCTTCAGAGGTGTCCGAATCGTCCCATGTTGCCATGAGGCTTTTCTTCTTCTGCCTGTGCTTCCATAGATGACTGACTCTTCTAGATAGAGAAGACAGTTCTTCTTCTTCTGATGAGGGTTCTCTTAAGTTTTCTGCTTCTGTTTCTGCCTGCAAAATTTTGGTTTTATATTTGTTAGATTTCAGAGCGAGAGACTTACATTGCTTCTGAGGCTCATCATCTTCGAGCTCTATCTCGTGACTTCTGAGGGAGCTGACAAGTTCCTCCATAGAGATTTTGTTGAGATCCTTATCTAGCTTCAGCGCTGTGACCATTGGCCTCCACTGTTTTGGTAAACTTCTGATGATCTTTTTTACATGATCAGCAGTTGAGTACCCTTTGTCCAGCATCTCTAGCCCTGCCACCAGAGTTTGGAATTTAGAGAACATTGTTTCAATGTTTTTGTCTTCTTCCATTCTGAAGGCTTCGTACTTCTGAATGAGCGCAATGGCTTTGGTTTCTTTTAGTTGCAAGTTGCCTTCATGCGTCATTCTTAGAGAATCAAACATGTTCTTAGCTATTTCTCTGTTTGTGATCTTCTCATACTCTGAATATGAGATGGCACTCAGGAGAATCGTTTTGGCCTTGTGATGATTTCTGAAATCACGCATTTGCTGATCAGACATTGCTTTCCTGTCAATCTTCTGACCGCTTTCAGCAACAGGATGTATGTATCCATCAGTTACCATATCCCAGAAGTCAGCATCATAGGCTAGAAAAAAACTTCTGATCATATCCTCCCAGTAGTCAAAATTTTCACCGTCAAATATTGGAGTACTAATGCTGATGTTCTGACTCGTTCCCACCATAGTGTTTTTCTTACGCTGGATCTTGTACTGACACGGTTAAGTTTTAAAAGCTTAGAACTAGGCGCTCTGATGCCAATTGAAGATTTGAAAAACACAAGAAGGGGGGTTGAATTGTAAAACTGGAAATCAAATGCAGACAACACTGTATTTTTATCCTGGTTCGTTTGACCTCAAACTACTCCAGTCCACCCGCCAAGGTGATTTCGCCTCTCTCCAATGAGGACTTAACTCACTATATTCAACTGAATATTAAAACTGCTTTAGCAACTGCTAAAGCCTTCTTGAGTCCGAAACCACAACCCGGTTTCCTCAAGGAAATTCACTAAACAGATAATTGTATATAAAAGTGTACAGAGGTGTTTCTAAATAAACAGTATCACAAACTTGTGATGTATTACACAGCTTAATAATGAATTGATGAAGATGAAGACTGTTTGTAGCTTTAGTGACTTTTTACGTTTTGTGTCGTTGTTCATCTCTACTAAAATCTTCTTCTAGTCTTCTTTATGAAGGCTATGCAATAGAGACATAAGAAGATACTTTTGGTATGTCCATAACACGCGTTTAATGAGCTTTCCAAAATAGGAGATTCTTGTTTGTTTGTAGCCGTTGCATATGATCTTGCATTGATGGAGTTGTAACGCTTGAGAGACAGTATCAGATATTCTGTTTTGCTGCGCTGGTGCATTTAGAAGTTCAAACACAACTTCTTCATATAAACGTGTTTTGCATATTTGATGCTGCTGAATCTTTCATGGTCCACTTAACTTCTGTGCTTGCATAATCAGAACTTCTGATGATGTTCTGGCAGATCTTCCAGTTGCATTAGAACATCTTTTTCACATCAGAACTTCTGCATGTAAAGATACTTATTATTAGCAAGCATATTTGTTCTTTATATCATGTGTTTGTTATCATCAAAACTCTTGCTGGGCTGTAGAACTAAATTATGTTCTAACACATAGGTGCAGTAATCACATTCAGATTTTCTGGAGGATCAAAATCAATCTCCTTGTTATCAATCATGTCTTGAATTTCATTTTTCAGGGCCCAGTAGTTGTTGGTATCGTGCCCAGGATTGTTGGAATGATAGGCACACTTTTCATTCAGATTGTAGTGAGGATATGTGGTGTTGGGATTTTGAGGAGGATCCCTTAAAGTTAATAGATCTGCTTTCAGTAAATGTTGCTTAGAACTTATACACCTCTAATATATCATTGTACTTAAGTTCAATTATAACTTATACACCTCTAATATATCATTGTACTCACATAGTGTATCAAATTAGCTTAGAACTTTAGTTTTTAATGAGTCAATTTGATCATTATATGTAAACAATTAAACAAAACAATCTCTAGTAAAATAATTAGATTTATTAGGTTGATTACATTATTTTTTTTATAAATAATTAATTTAGTAAAATTATTTAAGATAATTGGTAAAATAACCTTGTACATAAATTCAAACACTTTTCATAATTAAATTAATTCAATAATGGGATTGGTAGATTTTTCATCCACTGTTGTCCTCGAATAAGTGATTGATTGACCCATAGTCTATCAGTCAATTATTCAATAATCAAATATTAAAACCCACGCAACTCACCAACTTTTCCATCCGTGAGCGACACATGGCCAAGATATGGCCACATGATGAGGAGACTATATCGGACTCCCCCCGCTCTGTATCCCACCTGTGATGCGGTTGCAGAACTGACTATTTAATACTATACTGGTTTTGCATTTTGTATTCACAAATGTCGCGGTAAGCAAGTGTCGCCACCGTCTTTTCTTTTATCCAACAAAGGAAAGGGTGAAAAGAACAGAAAAAGACCTTTTTGAGAATTTTCTGAGTAAGGGGGGAAGATTATGGAAAGGGAAGGTGTTAGCACCCTATCCATCTGTGATTTTCCATGGACTCTTAGAGGTTTTCTCATTTTAAAAATACATTTGTGCTTTGTGTTTGAAAATGTTTTGAAAACGTCTTAGTACGGCGAACTTGGTAATGTTTCTCGAGACAGTAGAGAAATTATACAAAGTGTTTTAAAATTGTATTTTTTGAAAAGTAGTTTTTTTGTGTAAGTGCAAAATGTTTGAGCAAACTTCTAACAACTATCAACTTTTTTACTCGAAAAGGGTCGTTCTTTTCCTCTTTTCCTTTAGGCAATGCTATCCTACTATTAGTGAGTAGATAGCTTTGTCATCGGATGTTTGAGGGACAATCGAAGGGACGTTTTACAGTCACAAAGGCAACTTGTGGAGACGCTTTAGCAATTTTATTTTAGGGACTAGATCATATACCGAGAGGCAACTATAGGATCATCGATGGACTACGATATTTTGATTTATGAGTCTTTGCTAAAGCGTTCCTGCCTCATGACTGTTTTATTTCTTAAAGGCAACCAAAGTGGGATACCCTATAGATGCTTGTGTGCGATTGTATTCAATTCCGTTATTTATCTTTTTGTTAATGTTTTCTAACGTTTGATTATTAGTCTTTCCATACACGCCTAGTTACTAATAGTTAAAATGTACAGAAAATAAAGTGCGGAAAGCATAAATCTAGACTATTACATGGTTTTCAGGGAGGGGAGTTACACTGTACAAAATGGGGGAGAAAAAATAAAACAAACTGTAAAAAGCCCTATTTAATCTATTACATACCAGTATACAGTTACATTTATAAAAATGCGAAATTAAAAATAAACGCGCGCAAGATGAAACAATACGTCTAACAACCTGAGGAAAATTCTTAGTAAAGAAAAATCTTTTTTTGTTTTTGGTTTTGTTAAAGAAAAATTAATTCTAAATTTAAGTAAGAAAAATGAATATTAAAATGGAAAATTAATCTAGGTTATAAAAGAAAATTAAACCTAATATATTTTTTGTATTTTTTATTATGAAAAGAAAATGATTAAATTAAATTCTATGTTCTAGTTCATTTTAAATTTAAAAAAAATAGTTAAAATTTTAATTAATCAATTAATTAAAGGAATTAAAAATCTATGCGTATTTTTTTGTGAGGTTTTAGATTATTTAGTTAATTAAATAAAAAAAAGAAGACAAAATAAATAATTAAAAAAACAAAAAAAAAACAAAAAATGCCCAAATGGGCTGGGATGCTGAAAGAAAAATAGGGGGTGTGTTGTTGCTGAAACGTCAAGCCCAAATGATGAAGCCCAAATTGCTTATTTGGATCCAGTGAGAACTGGCCTTGAGGGTGCATGATGGATCTCCTTTCAAGACTCTTGGATTCCAGCTTGATTCTGATCTGATGGTCAGATCTGATGATGCATGATGCTCTTCTGGCCATGTAGAATACTAGATCCTGTATAAAATATCATGAAAATGGAAAATGTTGGACCTGGGATTCGAACCCAGGTCCTCTCCCTTCACACAAGCGCGCTTTGCTAACTGAGCCAACTGTCCATTCCTTAACCAATATAATATAATAATATTATATATAAAAAACAGATCAAAATTATTCAAAAAAAATGAAGTGCATGGTGGATTTGCATAAGCCAACGGAGGGCTGCCAACACATCGTCTTCTTCCTCCCTCCGTCGTCTTAGGTTATAATACCTATAATGATAGTTTTTTGTTCGTCACTGTAAACCCTGCATTTGAAACAAGCACAATACGCAAAATAAATTTACTTTGAGGACATGGGTTGATTGCTCTCAACCTCCTGAACACGATATGGTCCTTAGTTTGGGATGATTTTTCCTGTTACGAAAATCCCCAATTCTAAGGATCAAATCCTAGAAATGGTAGTATGCGATTCCGGCACCCAAACTGTAATCAAACTAAATCAAAAGCTTGCAAATGCTTAAAAGGTTAAATATGTATGGTTAAAATACAATGATATTGTATGAATTGTACAAAACGAATTCAAAAAAGGGAAGTAAATCGTGATGAATGGAGAACGCGTTTGGCAATGCTTCAAGGCTTGGAAATGGTTGGGACAACTCCAGGGAACCTCCAAAAATTGATTGGGATCTTTGGTTTGGACTAAGGGAGGCTAGAACTTGAAATTCGAGTTTGACAACTTTGAACCTTTTTTGCAAAATGTGAAGGGATTCTCCAGGCTCTGTGTCCTTCTTTGGAGCTGGCCAATGGCTTATTTATATAGAGAGTAGTGACGAGACAAAGAAACAAGGGCAATAACCACCATGATTAGGTGGTCTCAAAACCATGATTGCAAAGTTGTAACCTTGGCCAAAAGCATGGGATTTTTTTCCATTTTCACATTTGCATGAAGACATGCTGGTCTTGCTGCATACGAAATTTGGGGCCTCTCCATGTATCAAACCAAGCCCAAATGATAATGGCCCATATATTTTTGCAATAATTTTGATTTATTTGATTTTTAATTAAATAAAATTAATATAAAATGCAAATAAAATCAAGACTATGAAAAAATGGTTTTAGGGGTCCTCTATAATCTTAGAAAGATGTTTTAAGTCCAAGAAAATGAGCCAATGCCTTAAAAGCTCAAACTTGCTCAATGCACTTTTCTTGAAATTTCCCAAATTTTCCCAACTTGGGCAAGCCATAACTTTTTCAATTTTTATCTTATGATGATGGTCTTGGACTTTTTGGAAATCCTAAGATGTCTACTTCAATCCCTATTTTGATCAATTTTACATTTGAAGATGTTATCTTAGTGTTAAAGGTCTTGGAAAAAAGTGGCTTTTATTGACTTTCTAAAAATGACATGTAATGTATGAACTTGTATCTTTCAAATGGTGCATTTCTTGGACTTGATGGATGAAGAGAAGTTGTAGGGAATTGAATTCTCTTCGAAATGAGCTTTGGTTTGGGGGAAATGGATGAAGTGTGAGAAAGTTATGCCTAGTCAAAGTTTGGTTGACTTTTCCTATAGAAACCCTAATTAGTAATTTTTTACTTTTAATGAATTAGGATCATTTCTTGAGGAATCATGATAAAACTTTGATCAAATTATGGATATCACTTAAAAATAATGATGTTGACCAAAAATCTTGAAGTTTGATTGTATATAGGCCACAATTGACTTTTGACCTAACACAGTTGATTTTCAAGCATTTGAGCAATTGATTGAGCAAAATTGTTGTGCAAGACATGGAATTTGGCATGGATGATATTGAGGACATATTAGGACCATGGAAAAGATTTGAGACCATTAGTTCTCACCCATATTGATGAAAACTGAAACCCTAGTTGGAAGGCCAATGCTTAGAAGGAGAATTTGTCTGATCAATTCTTGGTCAACCTTGAGCAATTGAGGACCTCTAGGAGTATGTCTTGTATGAAAATGGGAGGGAAAATTTTGGGGTACAACAGCTGCCCCTGTTCAATCTTCTTATACCTTAGGATGTAGACTGGCTTGTCTACCTTTCGCGATTTGAAGGTGGAAGATGATTGAACGCTAGAGTGCCCAGAAATTTGCACTCGTCTAAAGTGATACTATTGGCGAATAATATCGGGAATGGGCTTACATATGCCATTTAGAAAAGATGACAGAAGACCTTCGAAGATGGGCTTAAAGATGCCATCCAAGGAATATGAGGGATAATCGTTGGATATGGGCTTAAAGATGCCATCTAAAGTAGATGCTAACTTCATAAGAAGTCTCTTTGTGGGGATTCATGTTCCTGCTGTCTGAGGAGGTGTCCGCTGGGGAATGTTTTGAGGAATGGAGTCTAGGAGCTTCAGTTGTACGTTAATCTACTGGGGAGTTATCTCTTGATTTGAGAGACGAAAGTGAGTTGTTATCTGGTCGGGATCCAGGCTTCACAGCGACTTGCCGAGGATAATAAGGCTGACTGTTATCCGGTCGTATTCCAGGCTTCACAGTGACTTATTGGGGAATATGAAATTAACTGCTATCTGGTCGGTTCCAGGCTTCAATTTGAATCTAAGGTATACCATTATCTGGTCATATCCAGGCTTCGATGTCATAGGTTATACTATCATCTGGTCGGATCCAGGCTTCATAGTAATTAACAAAATAAACTGCTATCTGGTCGGACTCCGGGATTTACAGTTTCTTTAACTGGGTAAGAATCAGAAAATCTAGGGTCAATTTAACTAAACCATGGAAAGTATCTACCAGAAAAGAATTAGAATAAATCATTGGTCGATTTAAACTGAACCAGTAGAGGTCTTGAATTATCTTTGACTGCATAGGAATCAGAAAAATCTTAGTGTTGATTTATCTGAACCAGAGAAAGTATCTACCAGAAAAGAATCAGAGTAAATTATTGGTCGATTTAAACTAAACCAGTAGAGTTCTTGAGTTATCTTTGATTGGATAAGAATCAGAAAATCTTAGTGTCGATTTATCTGAACCAGAAAGTATCTACCGGAAAAGAATCAGAATAAATCATTGGCTAATTTAAACTGAACCAACAGAGGTCTTGAGTTATCTTTGACTAGATAGAAATCAGAAAATCTTAGTGTCAATTTCTATGAACCAGAGAAAGGTATTTTAAGAATAATCCTTCTGAGGAAAATTCTGAAATAGCCCTTAGTCAGACGTAGCCTTTGAGAAGACTTCCAGGTCATATAAGTAGTCAACGGTATTTTTTTATTTGATATTTCCTGAAAAGGTAAAGAGTTAGTCATACGCAATGCCATGATGTATGAAATGCATTGTGTGATGATGTTCTCAAAATAAATGAGATTATGATGTATACGATATGTATGCGCATGTCATGATGTATGAATATGGAATGTTGTTGCGATATCTCCTAGTATGGGAAAGTAAATCCATGACTACTGTTAGAGAGTACTGGGAAGCTGAATCCCGGACTGCTATTTGGTAGATAAGGAAAGTGATTTTTTTATTTCCACTGGGGATGATGAATGGAGATTATCTGCCGTGGATTTTTGACTCCTACTTAAGCATGACTCTGTGGGGAGAAAGATGCTTTGTTGTAATATTTCACCGATGTAGAGAAATAAACTTTGTTGGGGGATAAACTTCCGCAGCTAGAGAAATAAACTCTACCAGGGACAAGGCTTTATAAACTGTTCGAGATTATAAAAACATAATTGGAGACATAGATTTCAGATCTCTGAGGGAATTCTGCTGGAGGAGGTAATTCCTATTTGGGGGAGAAGAGGTTAAAACTTTGGTTGTTTCTACTCTGTGGGGACATAGACACCATTATGACGTATGTTGAAGATGTAGCAATGACTTTGCAGTAGGACGTCTCTGCCTTTGTACCTGCTGGAGGACACAACTGTGGGAACTACAAATGGCTTTTTAGACTTGGTCCCATTTCTTAAAGTCATTAGCAATTGTCCTTCTGCTTTTCATGCAAGTATTTGTAAACAGTAATCATATTCAAATGTATATGTCAAAAATAATCACTGGACATTTTTTGCGAAACAAAACAGAAAAATAAAAATGAAACATTTTGTACTTTCAAAGAAGTGTTTTGTACTGATTTTGAAGTTTTCCTATAATAGGCGTTTTTTGTACAAAGAGACTGACATTCTAGTAGGAGAATACCGTCATGAAAATGAAAACTATACAAAATAATGTACAAAGAGAAAACAACTATGTGTAATAATCCCATTGAGTTTCGATTCTGCTATTGCCCTTATGTCCTTGAGCGTCTCATCACTTTGCTACTTGTCCGAAGTTGACTGGATTGGTTGATACTGTTTGAGCTTGATGGTTGATACTGAAGTCTGGTTGCAAGGTGATCCAACGGGGCATAGTTATATGCTATAAATCCTTAACTTTTGCCTGGACCTCCCTTTCGAGTTTTCAGTCCACCGGGATACACTTTTTTGTCCAAGCCGCCTTTTCAGGTTTTCGACTTGCCGGGTGTACAGATTTTTGTGTTTATCCCTAATTTTTGCCCGAACCCTTTTGGTTCGCCGGGATGCCCTTATTTTTGCCTAGGCCAGTTAACCTAGCAGGTCTTTATTTATGCGTAGTATTTTTTAACTATGTCCGCATTCACAGGCTGAGGAAGATCGTCATCATCCATGGTGGTTAGAATCATGGCTCCACCAGAAAATATGCTTTTGATTACAAATGGACCTTCGTATGTGGGAGTCCATTTTCCCCTGGAATCACCTTGTGGCAGTATGATGCGCTTGATTTCTAGATCACCCACTTGATATACCTGATGTCTGACCTTTTTGTTAAAAGCTTTGATCATACGGTTCTGGTACATCTGACCATGACAAATAGCCGCTAACCTTTTCTCATCAATCAGATTCAGTTGGTCAAGTAGATTTTGGATCCAATCATCTTCGTTCAAACCTGCATCCTTCATGATTCTCAAAGAAGGGATCTGGACCTCGATAGGTAGGACAACCTCCATACCATACACCAGAGAGTAAGGTGTTTCCCCTGTTGACGTATGTGCTGAGGTGCGGTAACCATGAAGAGAAAATGGTAACATCTCATTCCAGTCTTTATATGTCACCGTCATCTTCTGTATTATTTTCTTAATGATCTTGTTAGCAGCCTCCACAGCGTCGTTCATCTTCGGTCGGTGGGGAGAAGAGTTATGATGCTGGATCTTGAATTGCTTACAGAGTTCGGTGATCATAGTGTTATTGCAATTTGTACCATTATCTGTAATTATTCTTTCGGGGATACCATACCAATAGATAAGGTTATGCTTGATGAAACGTGCCACAACATTCTTGGTAACAGAAGCAAATGAGGCAGCCTCAACCCACTTCGTGAAGTAATCAATGGCGACTAGGATAAAGCTATGTCTGTTTGAAGCGGTAGGTCTGATTTCTCCGATCATGTCAATGCCCCACATTGCAAAGGGCCGAGGATCAGTCAAGAAATTCAAGGGAACTTGAGGTCTATGTACTTTATCAGCATAGATTTGGCATTTGTGGGAAGGGGGGGATGCTGATAACAGTCTGCTTCCATAGTGGACCAGTAGTATCTTGCCCGTAGGATATTTTTATCCATGGTGTGTCCACTAGAATGGGTGCCAAATGTACCTTTGTGTAAATATACCATAATCCTCCCTGCTTTGCTCTTGTCTACACACTGAAGTAAAGTAGAGTCGTGGTTGCGCTTGTAGAGGATTTCATTACTGAGGAAGAACTTTGCAGAGAACCTTCTCAGAAACTTCTTATCATTGACAGATGCTCCCTCAGGATATACTTTAGCTTTGAGATACCTTTTCACTTCATGGAACCAAGGTTTGTCCATTACTTCTTCAGTGTCAATCTCATAGCAGTAGGTTGGTTCATCCAATTTCTCAATAGTGATCTGGGGAGCTTTGTTGTCCCATCTGACATTGAACATGGATGACATAGTAGCTAGAGGATCCGCTAACTGATTCTCCTCTCGTAGAAAATGTTCAAAGGTGACTTCTTCAAAGTGTGAGAGCAATGTCAGCACATGTTCTCTATAGGGGATGAGATTAGGTTTCTTCGTGTCCCACTCTCCTTTCATTTGACTTATTACCAAGGCCGAATCTCTGAAAACACTTAAAAGCTTGATCCTCAGGTCAATAGCAGCTTTGAGACCCATGATGCATGCTTCATACTCAACCATATTGTTGGTATAGTTGAAACATAGTCTGGCAGTGAAAGGAGTGTGATAGCCCTCGGGAGATATGATTACAGCACTGATACCATTTCCAAGTGCGTTGGAAGCTCGGTCAAAAACCATAGTCCATCAGGATCCTTTCTCATGTCCTTCATCTGCTCCAGGTTCTTCACAATCAGTTACTAACATGATGCTCTCGTCAGGGAACTCAAAATTCATGGACTGGTAGTCGTCCACGGCCTGGTGGGCCAAATGATCAGCTAATACACTTCCCTTGATTGCTTTCTGGGTTGTATATTAAATATCATATTCGGTCAGGATCATTTTCCATCTCGTTATTCTTCCGGAGAGAGCGGGCTTTTTGAAGATGTACTTGATCGGGTCCATCTTAGATATCAATAAAGTAGTGTAGGTTAACATATACTGTCTCAGTCGGCGAGCAGCCCATGCCTTAGCGCAGAAAGTTTTCTCGAGCAGTGAGTATCTTATTTCACAGTCGGTAAACTTTTTGCTAAGGTAGTATATTGCATGCTCTTTTCGAACAGACTCGTCATGCTGCCCCAACACACACCCCATTGAATTATTAAACATTGTTAAGTATATTATCAAAGGTCTTCCTTCGATCAGAGGCATCAGAATTGGAGGCTCTTGTAGGTATTCCTTGATTATGTCAAAGGAAGTCTGGAATTCGTCATTCCACCTTACCACTTGATCTTTCTTCAGGAGTTTGAAGATTGGCTCGCAAGTAGAAGTTAGATGGGAAATGAACCTGGCAATGTAATTTAGGCATCCCAAGAAACCTTAACCTCCTTCTCAGTGCGAGGAGCCGGAATCTCTTGTATAGCCTTCACCTTTGCAGGGTCTACCTGAATACCTTTGTCACTGACAATGAAACCTAGGAGTTTACCAGACCTTACCCCAAAGGTGCACTTGTTCGGATTTAACCTCAGCTTGTATGTCTTCAACCTACCGAACAGATTTTGTAGATGATCAATGTGCTCTTCCTCAGTTTAAGACCTGGCTATCATGTAATCAACATAGACCTCTATCTCATGGTGAATCGTGTCATGGAACAAAGCTACCATGGCTCGCTGATAGGTTACCCTTGCATTCTTCAATCCAAATGGCATTACCTTGTAACAGAAACTACCCCACTGTGTGACGAAGGTCGTCTTCTCCATGTCCTCGGGTGCCATCTTGATCTGATTATAGCCAGATAAACCATCCATGAAGGAAAAGATCTTATGTTGTGCGGTGTTGTCAACCAGAACATCAATATGGGGAAGCAGAAAGTCATCCTTTGGGCTTGCCCTGTTCAAGTCTCTGTAGTCCACACACATATGTACCTTGCCGTCCTTCTTAGGCACCGGGACTACGTTAGCAACCCATTATGGATAGGAGGTGACAGGTAAGAACCCAGCGTTGAACTGTTTCATAACTTCTTCCTTGATCTTCTCTAACATTTCAAGACGCATACGACGGACCTTTTGCTTTACTGGAGGGTAGTCCTCTTTTGTCGGCAGGCGATGAACTACAATATCAGTGTCTAGTTCGCACATGTCTTCATATGACCAAGCAAAGACCTCAACATAATCATGCAACATTTGTATCAACCATTTTTGGACACTATGCTCCAAGTTTGCACATATCTTTACTTCTTTTCTGTCCTCTTCTGTACCCAGATTCACTGTCTCAATGGCTCTTCATGAGGTTGTATAGCTCTTTCTTCTAGTTATAACAATCTGGCGAGTTCTCCTGGTACATCACAATCTTCCTCACCTACGTCCTCGGCTTGGTTGATCGGATTTTCAAAGTCATAACTAGAAATAGCAGAACTGTTATCAATGGGATCCAGAGTGGATATGGATCTGCAGTTTGATACGTGAGTGTGTGTAAGAGCATAGTTGTATTGACAAAGTAAAGCAGAAAAGAAAGACAGAGAGCGCAAAATTTGTATACAAAAACGTCCAATGCTTTATTAATGACATATGATATTGAAACATGATAACCCTCACAAATAAAACATTGTGCCCCGGGTAAGACACATGGCCATAGAGTTTATATTTTTCATTTATTACATATCTGAAAACAAGAAATACAATTACTCATGAATAAAAGTAATCGGTACAAAGTCTTTAGCCGTCCAGTTACTCGGTCCACCGTTGGGAGTAGGGAAGATCCAGCTGTCTATGTCATAGTCACCATCACTGTCTTCTAAAGCGTTAGCCCCATGATTGCTGATGCATAGGGGAGGTCCTCCAGTGCAAGCACGACGAACAGCCCTTTGAGCCCCTGAAGTGAAACCCAAGCCAAGCTTATCATATTTGTACGGAATGTCAAGGAGCTGGCCCCAAATGGTACGCCCACCTTCTTCAATAACTTCCTTGGCATCCTTGAGTGAAGCCATCTTCAATGGAGGTCTGGTGATCTTCAGCATACTGGCAACAGTCTTGCTTGCATCCATGGTCTGAGGCACCTCTTCAAAATTCTGACAATGAGTCTCAATGAACTCGTCGTCCATTTCAACATACCTGAAAGAGTTTAGGTGGCTTACCATGTACTCCTCCTCACCACGTACTATGACGATCTTTCCATTTATTGGGTATTTCAACATCTGATGCAGAGTGGTGGAAGTAGCAGCCCCAGCCCCGTGGATCTAAGGGGGACCCAACAAACAAGAATAATATGGTCTGATATCCATCATGTAAAAGGTGGATTCAAAGGTTTGGGAACCAACTTTGATAGGGATATCCACCTCCCCGTGCACCATTCTTTTCGAACCATCGAAAGCCCTCACCACAATGTTGTTGGGCTTTATAGTCAAACCTTCGCAGTCTAATATGTCAAGAGCCTTCTTAGGCAGAACATTCAATGATGAACTGGTATCCACTAGAACATGGGCCAAAGTAGTGCCCCTGCACTCGATGGAGACATGCAGCGCGTCATTGTGTTTCCTTCCCCTGGGTGTCAAATCAGCATCAGAAAAATCCAATCCATTATCAGCATTCAAACTAGCCACATAATCTTCAAATTAATCAGCGAAGGTTTCCTGCGGCACATGAGCAGTTTTGAGGAATTTTATCAAAGCCTTTGCATGGGCTTTAGAGCACAACAGCAAGGCCAACATTGAAATCTTGGAAGGGGTCTTCCCCAGTTGTTCGATCATATTGTAGTCGCTCTTTTTAATTATTTTTAATATTTCTTCCATTTCTTTTTTAGAAACCTCTGGAATAGATTCTGGATGTGCCTTCGTCTGGACAGGCTCAATCAATATGTCTTTGCCCCGAGTCTCGGCCGAATTAGTGATATGGGTTGCAACAGGGGTAATCACAGGAATTATGGTGGTAGTATCAGTAGGAACAATAGTAGGAATGATCACATGAATAGTAACGGCTTTAGAAGGAGAAATCTTGGGTGAGAACACTCTTCCACTTCTTGTTATTTTACTGGTCCCAACGATGTTGCCGATGTCGGGCTCATTATATTCAGAAACTTGGTCTTCAGCAGCCAACAGGTCTTGCTTGACACCATATTAATAGATGTCAGCCCCATAATTCCAGGGAACAGCCTTGTCCGACGAGTATGGGATTGGCCCTGGCATAGTGATGATCAGAGGAGTCAACTTAGGAGCAGACGTAATCCTGGCGGGTCTTTTGGTGGAGACCTTGGGAGGATTGGCGGAAATGGTTATAATCAAAATAGTTGTGACAGGAGTCTTCTCAAATAGGGTCTCTTTGTCATCCATCAGGCGTTGAACACTTGCTTTTAACAAACAGCAACCAGTCGGTAGAGATAAACATAAGTGGCAATCTTCACTACATCCTAGAAATAAACCGGCTTGTAACAAATTCCACTTAACAGTCATGAGAGGAGTAACGAGTTCCTCAACAGAAGTGACAAATGTATCATCGTCAACAGCATTAACACCATGACCGTGTTTGGACATGGGAGCAGTTATAACATTGGGAATCTCAGGAGCGTCAAATTCAATCTCCTTCGCCTCAATAAGGTCTTGTACCTTGTTTTTCAAAGCCCAACATGTTTGTATCATGGCCTGGACTTTGTGAATAGTAAGCACAACGAGCATTTGGGTTGTAGCGAGGAGATGCGGTGTTGGGATTCTTGGGAGCTTCCCTCAAAGTTACTAGATTGGATTTTAATAAGTGGGGCAAGACTTGAGACAAAGTCATATTGATCCTAGTAAATTGTCTCATAGGCTTTTCTGCTTTGGGATGATTGTTCCGCTGTTGGGTAGCTGCAGGCTTGGATATCATTACAGCCCCTACCATTGGATGGCGCTCAGTTTTGCCCTAATCTCTTTGATTGTAAACAACATTGACCTCTTTCTTTCCTACGAAGGGTCTCTTTCTTGCACTTGAAGAGGCCTCCTTTTGAATCTTATCACTCTTAATCTCGACTTCCACTCTTTCTCTAGTTAGGATCAGCTCAGTAAAACCAGCGGAGGAGCTTCCAATCAAATGGTTGAAAAATGGACCAAATAGAGTACCCGAGAACATATCCACCAACTCCCTATTAGACAGAGGGGGTTGGACTCTTCCTGCTAGGTCTCTCCACTTCTTGGCATAGTCTTTAAAACCCTCGCTCGAACCCATAGACATACTTTGGAGTTGTGTACGGGTGGGAGCAAGGTCTGCATTATACTGATACTTCTTATAGAAGGCAGCAGCCAGGTCTTCCCAGTTACGAATGTTGGTCCCCTCCAGCTGATAGAACCACTCTAGCTGAGTCTCGGATAGACTGTCTTGGAAGAAGTGGACCCACAAGTCCCTGTCAGCGGTGTGAGGCTAAATCTTCCTTACATAAGGTCGGAGATGTATCTTAGGACATGAGACCCCATCATATTTAGAAAACATAGGAACCTTGAACTTCTGCGGGGTGACAACCCCAGAAACCAAGCCCAGCTCCTCAAAATTCGTCCCAGGTACTTTATGGATTTCTATTGCATTTAGACGATCCTCCAGCTTTTTGTATTTATCATCAGCAGGAGGATAATGCTCCTCATCATAATCAAATTCATCATCAGATTCCTCCGGGCTGAGATCTTCCTCTCTCATCTCCCCTTCCTAATTGTCTCCTTCTTTTGATGAAGTTACTAGTTTTGGCGCTCGCCGCACTGGTCCTATGATCCTTCTTCCCAGATTCACTATCCCAGTTGGCTTCTTTGCCTTCTTCTTTTTGTCCTTCAGTATGAGAGCCTTCAGATCTTCTTTCCCTTTAGCTAAAGCCATGATCATTTGTTGGAACTGGGTATTTTGTGCCTGAAGATCCTTGATGTTTTGTTCAAAATCCATTTCTGTACTTGCTGAAATAAATAGCGAAGAAGATGAGAAACCTGCTTTGAAACCTGGTTATGCAACGATATGTATGATATATGTATGCAATGATTTCAAGGATTTCTAAGACTTAAATTTGCTTAAATAGAAAGAGAACAAACGTTAATTGCATTAAGAAGTTTTAACAATCACAACGATGCCTCTTAGGCTTACAAAGGAAGTAATAAAGCAAAAAATAAACTCTCCAAGCAAAAGAAAGACTCAAGCTTCCCACAGGCACATCCTCTTTGGTACAATGTAAGCATTTATACTCTTCTCTTCATGAAGTAACCTGGTGAGCTCTAAAACCTTCTTCTTACTGGTGTAGAATTGGGTTTTAAAGGTATCCCGTTCTTCTTTGAGTTGGATCCATGATTTCTATAGCTCCTCGAAATCAGTTGGCATGTCAGGATGAAGAACAATGTAAGGAGTGTCTCCCTCAGCAATTGGCTCCATAATCACTAATAAGACAGTGAGGTAATGCATCATAAGACATTGAGCATGGGCTCGCACCCATCTGAGGTAAGGCTCAAGAGGGATAGAATTCTTGTTCCCCAGTGTCTTGCTATCAACTCTGTTTACCATGCCCCAAGCTCGAATGAACCTCTTACGATAACCCTGAGCATCATTCTCATGGTCAAAGATGATTCCCTGGACGAGTGCATCATGAGGACCATCCCTTCTAGCATAACCAAACTTTCGTAACGCCAAACAGGTATTATAAGTAATTCCCACCCTAATGCCTAAGAGAGGGACATTAGGGAATTCCCCATAGTGATCAATGATGGTAACATTCTCCAAGGATTGAGAACACCAATGAATATCTGAATGTGTGAGGGACATCAACCTATGAGACCATCTCATACCCTGCTCATTCTTCAAAATAGACCAAGGTAGGTGTGAAATAAACCACCTATCCAATAGAGGAGTGTAACAAAGAAGGGTCCCTCTTCTCTTTAGAGTGCGAGTATGTAGAGAGTGTAGAATATCTCCAAGTAAAGTAGGCACCAGATTATGAGACAGAAAAACCTTGACCACATTCACATCTATAAGTTGGTCCAAATTAGGAAATAGCACCATCCCATAGATGAGAAGAGCCAACACTTCTTCAAAAGCTTGTAAATCCAAGGTATCCCAAAAATGGTGAGCTTTCTCAAACAGAAACTTAGCTAGAAATCCCTTGATGCCTCTTCTAGTTTCCCAATTTTCCACTACATCAGACCATTGTAAAGACAGAGCTTGAGCAATCTCTTCAGACTTTGGGTCTCTTTCCATACCTTTGAATGGTAACTGATTAAGGATAGGTACCCCAAATAACTGAGAAAACTCCTCCATAGTAGGCACTAACTAGTAATCAGGAAAAGTGAAGCAGTGATGTAACGGGTCAAAGAACTGAAAGAGCACCTTTATCATTTATTCATCAGAGTTTAAGGTGACCAAGTTGAGAAGTCGACCATGTATTTCAGTGAAGGTAGAGCTTTCAGGAATCCTTGATGCTAATTCCTTGAGTTGAGGAGGTATCCTTACGATGTTGACTTGTATAGTATTCTTGCGAGTGGATGCCATGTCCTACAAGAAAAGACAAAGATAAGCCCTAGAAAATCCTTGAAATGGTTAGTATGATATGCCATGTTATAATGTCATGATTATGCTAAGAAATTACAGATATAGCAAGGACAAGCAAATCACAAAAAGACCTTAGGTTTAAGGCTTGCATGGGTTTTAAGGTAATACCCTCTTGAAGTTTGATCGGTTCAACCTATCCTATAAATAGTAATCCGGTTCTAAGAGATCTCAATATCACTGATCCTCCCCACAAGTTTCGTTCTGATAGACAACTGACTTGCCACCAAACAAAACTCGGGAGTCAGATCTCAATAAGTGTAGTATTGAGTATCAACCGACTTTGGGGATACACCAAAGACGGCTAGCTCACTATGTCCTAATGGCCAAGTTCTTCAATTAAGGTTCTAAGGTCAGTTAATGCTTCATGACACCATGCAGCGGCCCCGTATTCTCCTTGAATAACTCAAGGGCTACCGGTACCCACCAAAGTGTCGCATCAACGTAGCTATCGCTTCAACAGTGTCGGTATACCTCGTACAGTTTCCACGATCTATTGCTACTTACCTAAAAGGTGCCCTAGATCCGGGTGTAGGATCTATAGTAACCCAAACAAAGCCCTCAAAAGTAAAGCAATCAAAGCACACAAAGCAGTTAAATAATGAACTAACTCTAAGGTAACCCCATTTTTTTTGTATCCCAGCAGAGTCGACAGTTCTGTGATACGGTGGCAGAACCGGCTGTTTAATACTATACTGGTTTTGTGTTTTGTATTTACAAATGTCGCGGTAAGCAAGAGTCGCCACCGTTTTTTCTTTTATCCAACAAAGCAAAGGGTGAAAAGAACAGAAAAAGACCTTTTCAGGAATTTTCTGAGTAAGGGGGTAGATTATGGAAAGGGAAGGTGTTAGCACCATTTCCATCTGTGGTTTTCCACGGTCTCTTAGAGGTTTTCTCATTTTAAAAATACCATTGTGCTTTGTGTTTGAAAATGTTTTGAAAATGCCTTAGTACGGCGAGCTTTGTAATGTTTCTCGAGATAGTGGAGAAAGTATACAAAGTGTTTTGAAATTGTTTTTTTTTAAAGTAGTTTTTTCGTGCAAGTGCAAAATGTTTGAGCAAACTTCTAACAACTATCTACTTTGTTACTCGAAAAGGGTCATTCTTTTCCTCTTTTCCTTTAGGAAATGCTATCCTAATATTAGTGAGTAGGTAGCTTTGTCGTCGGATGTTTGAGGGACAACCGAAGGGACGTTTTACAGTCAAGAAGGCAACTTGTGAAGATGCTTTAGCAATTTTATTTTAGGGACTAGATCATTTACCGAGAGGCAACTGTATGGTCATCGAGGGACTATGGTCTTTTGATTTATGGGTCTTTGCTAAAGCATACCTGCCTCGTGACTGTTTTATTTCTTAAAGGCAACCAAAGTGGGATACTCTAGAGGTGCTTGTGTGCGATTGTGTTCAATTAAGTTATTTATCTTGTTGTTAATGTTTTCTAATGTTTGATTATTAGTCTTTCCATATACGCCTAGTTACTAACAGTTAAAATGTACAGAAAATAAAGTGCGGAAAGCATAAATCTAGACTATTACATGGCTTTCGGGGAGGGGGAGTTACACTGTACAAAATGGAGGATAAAAAATAAAAGAAATTGTAAAAATCCCTATTTAATCTATTACATACCAGTATGCAGTTACATTTATAAAAATGCGAAAATAAAAATAAACGCGCGCAAGATAAAACAATACGTCTAACAACCTGAGGAGAATTCTTAGTAAAGAAAAATATTTTTTTGTTTTTGGTTTTGTTAAAGAAAAATTAATTCTAAATTTAAATAAGAAAAATGAATATTAAAATAGAAAATTAATCTAGGTTATAAAATGAAATTAATCCTAATATATTTTTTGTATTTTTTATTATGAAAAGAAAATGATTAAATTAAATTCTAAGTTCTAGTTCATTTTAAATTAAAAAATAGTTAAAATTTTAATTAATCAATTAATTAAAGAAATTAAAAATCTATGCCTAATTTTTTTTTGTGAGTTTTTAGATTATTTAGTTAATTAAATAAATAAAAAAGAAGACAAAATAAATAATAAAAAAACAAATAAAACAAAAAATACCCAAATAGGGTGGGATGCTGAAAGAAAAAAAGGGGGTGTGTTGTTGCTGAAACGTCAAGCCAAAATGCTGAAGCCCAGACTGCTTATTTGGATCCAGTGAGAACTGGCCTTGAGGGTGCATGATAGATCTCCATTCAAGACTCTTGGATTCCAGCTTGATTGTGATCTGATGGTCAGATCTGATGATGCATGATGCTCTTCTGGCCATGTAGAATACTAGATCCTGTATAAAATATCATGAAAATGGAAAATTTTGGATCTGGGATTCGAACCTAGGTCCTCTCCCTTCATACAAGCGCGCTTTGCCAACTGAGCCAACTGTCCATTCATTAACCAATATAACGTAACAATATTATATATAAAAAATAGATCAAAAGTATTCAAAAAAAATGAAGCGCACGCTGGATTTTAATTAGCTAATGGAGGGATGCTTTCATCGTCTTAGGTTATAATACCTATAGTGATAGTTTTTTGTCCGTCACTGTAAACCCTGCATTTGAAACAAGCATAATACGCAAAATAAATTTACTTTGAGGCCATGAGTTGATTGCTCACAACCTCTTAAGCACGATAGGGTCCTTAGTTTGGGATAATTTTGCCTGTTATGAAAATCCCCAATTCTAAGGATCAAACCCTAGAAATGGTAGTATGCGATTCCGACACCCAAACTGTAACCAAACTAAATCAAAAGCTTGCAAATGCTCAAAAGGTTAAATATGTATGGTTAAAACACAATGATATTGTATGAGTTATAAAAAATTAATTCAAAAAAGGGAAGCAAACTGCGATGAATGGAGAATGCGTTTGGCAATGCTTCAAGGCTTGAAAATGGTTGGGACAACTCCAGGGAACCTCCAAAATTTGATTGGGATCTTTAGTTTGGACTAAGGAAGGCTAGAACTTGAAATTCGAGTTTGACAACTTTGAACCTTTTTTGCAAAATGTGCAGGGATTCTCCAGGCTCTGTGTCCTTCTTTGGAGCTGGCCAATGGCTTGTTTATATAGAGAGTAGTGGGGAGACAAAGAAACAAGGGCAATAACCACCATGATTAGGTGGTTTCAAAACCATGAACGCAAAGTTGTAACTTTGGCCAAAAGCATGGGATTTTGTCCATTTTTCAAATTTGCATGAATGTAGACATGCTGGTCTTGCTGCACATGAAATTTGGGGCCTCTCCATTTTGCAATAATTTTGATTTATTTTATTTTTAATTAAATAAAATTAATATAAAATGAAAATAAAATTAAGACTATGCAAAAATGGTTTTAGGGGTCCTCTATAATCTTATGAAGATGTTTGAAGTCCAAGAAAATGAGCAAATGCCTTAAAATCTCAAATTTGCTCGATGCACTTTTCTTGAAATTTCCCAAATCTTCCCAACTCGGGCAAGCCATAAATTGCTCAATTTTTATCTTATGATGATGGTCTTTGACTTTTTGGAAATACTAAGATGTCTACTTCAATCCCTCTTTCCATCAATTTTGCATTTGAAGATATTATCTTTGTGTTAAAGGTCTTGGCAAAAAGTGGATTTTATTGACTTTCTAAAAATGACCTGTAATGTATGAACTTATATCTTTCAAATGGTGAATTTATTGGACTTGAGGGATGAAGAGAAGTTGTAAGGAATTGAATTCTCTTCAAAATGAGCTTGGTTGGGGAAAAATGGATGAAGTGTGAGAAAGTTATGCCTGGTCAAAGTTTGGTTGACTTTTCCTATAGAAACCCTAATTAGTAATTTTTGACTTTTGATGAATTAGGAGCAGTTCTTGAGGAATCATGATCAACCTTTGATAAAATGATTAATATCACTTCAAAATATTGATGTTGACCAAAAATCTTGAAGTTTGACTGTATATAGGCCACAATTGACTTTTAACCTAGCACAATTGATTTTCAAGCATTTGAACAATTGACTGAGAAAACTTATTGTGCAAGGCATGGAATTTGGCATGGATGATCTTGAGGACATATTAGGACCATGGAAAACATTTGAGACCATTGGGGCTCACCCATCTTGATGAAAATTGAAACCCTGGTTGGAAGGCCAATGCTTAGGAGGAGAATTTGTCTGATCAATTGAGGACCTCTTGGAGTATGTCTTGTATGAAAATGGGAGGGAAAATGTTGTGGTACAACACCACCATACTTAATAAATCAACTTTAAAACAGCTAACCAACAATCAAACTATTTTTCCTACTAACGTAATAAAACTCAAGATTATTTTCGAAAAAATATTAAGGAGAATTACTTTTAAAATTAACTGCGAACTGCATCTACGATCACTCAACTTACAAGGCAGACAAGGTTCAAGGTTAATTCAAAAGCAATCCTATGCAATATTATAAAAAACACCAACCAACACCGCGAACTACGAATTTAGACTTTGATTCCTCCTAAGAAGATACGTAGGCATACGATCAAAAATCGTGGCCAGTTCCCCCTATTTAAAATTCAAACCCCTTTTCCCCTATTTAAAATTCAAACCCATTTTACCCTATTAATAATTAAAAACCCTATTTCCTAAAAATGCGCTTCTAAACCTAGTATCCTTGCGAACAAGGTAGATAAGGCGTGCCTAACACCTTCCCCTCTTCTAGAACCGGGTCCAAATCTAGAATCTATGACTATTGTAGGGTTATCCTTTATACTCCCTTCCTTAGGATAAAAATTAAGGGTTGGCGACTCAAATTTAAAAACCAGTTACAACAACAGCCAAGACATGGACTCATTCTAGGACACTATTCAGATACAATCGAGACACAATATTCATTCTGACACTCCCCAGTACGTCTACTAGATACACTGAGACACTGACTCATTTTAGCATACTTCTCAAATACAGTCGAACATGGAATCATTCTAATGCTCCTATCAACAGTTACGTTGGATGGCATCTATAAGTCCATCTCTGAGGACACTCTGTCTTCTTTCTGAATGGCATCTTCAAGCCCATTCAAGAAATACTATCAACCAACAATGTTACTTCATGCACATGCGAGTGCAAATTTCTGGGCACTTAAGTGTTCAATCCTCTTTTACACTCAGATCACGAATGACGGACATGCCAATCTAACTCCTTGGGTTTAAGAATTGATCAGATAAATTCTCCTCCTAAGCAATGGATCTACAACTAGGGTTTCACTTTTCTCAAGGAAGATTTGGTTTCCAAGGCCTCAAGTGGATTTCTTGGTTTCTCATATGCCTCAAAGAATTCTCATCAAGCCTTGCATCATAAATTTGCTCAGTCAATTGCTCAGATGACTGAAAATCAACTTCATTAGGGCCAAAAAAAGTCAATTGTGGTCAGCATACAGTCAAACTTCAAGATTTTTGGTCAACATCATGATTTTGAAGTCATATTCATCATTTGATCAATGGTTGATCATGATTCATCAAGAAAACTCTCAGTTCATCAAAAGTCAAAACTTGCCAAGTTAGGGTTTTCTTAAGGAGAAGTCAACTGAACTTTGACCAAGCATAACTTTCACATGCTTCATCAGATTTTTCTCAACCAAATATCATTTTGAAGGAAATTAAATTCTCTACAAATTTGTCTCTCTAATCTAAAGTCCAAAAAATTCTTCGTTTAAGAGATGTGGGCCAATACATTATAGGTCATTTCGAAAGTCAACAAAAAGTCATTTTTTGTCAAGGCAACTTACATTAAGATAAAGTCTTAAAATGAAAAAATTCAAAATAGAGATTGTAGAGGACATCTTGATATTTCCAAAAAGTTCTATATCACCTTCAAATGATAAAAATTGAGAGAGTTATGACTGGTGCAAGTTGGGGAATTTTGAGCAAATGCATGAAACCTAAAATGACCAAACTTGAATTTTTGGAATTTTGGGCTTGTGTTTTAAGGTCCATGCATGTTATAGGTCATATTATGAACCTATTAACTTATTCATACACCCCTTGGGTTTTTGTCTTATTTATTTTTGATTTTGTTTATTTAAAATTCAAAATAAATGAAAGAAAACAAGGCTTCTTACAAAGGTCCAAGCCCATTCTTTGGTTGACTTAATTTCCTCATTATATAATCTCATCAATTTAGACAAACATGCACATGAATCCTTGTAGAAAGAAACCTCTTCCAAACTCCCAAAAAATCTCAAAAATATAAAAAATTAGGGTAAGTTGAAAACCCTAGTTACAGCCACCTTCAAAGCATTCCAGCCCTTCCAATCGATCTCTGAAGAAGTATAGGATAAGGAGGGATCAAACTTGATGATCCAAAGCACGTAAAACACGCACGCATACATCTTCAATTACTTGATTTTTTTTAAACTCATATTTCTGTTTTCATTGTGATTTAATGCAAGTTAACCTTACTGACGTTCTTCTGAGGTTTGATAGTGCAAGAATAACCCAAAGAATGAGCCCCATAATGGCTAAATCAAAGCTTGTCATGTTCATACCGATTTGAATTATTTTTGTTGTACCTCACGATCCAGTGCGTTTTAGCCCAAACCAACGTTTCCATTGAACTCACAGGGCTTGATTTAGGGGGGTAGGGTCCCTTTGGATCTCTAACAGTGGTTTTTTAGGTTTATTTAATTAATCGTCAAAAACCTCTTTTTCATCAAAAATCACCAAAAAACATTTTCGTTATCCTTTTTTCTTATTCTTACATTTTTTGCGTAGCTTATTCTTCTCGTATTTTTCTTGATTATGTAACTGTTTACGGGTTGTAATAACTTAGGCTTTTACTTTCTGCTTTTATATTTTGTATCTTCCCCAAGGCCATGTAATAGCGTAGGAACCTTTATTTTCTGCATTTTACTTTTTCTGCTATTATTTTACAATATTGTTGATAGTAACTAGGGTTGTATGGAAAGAATAATAATGAATCGATAGCTAACCTAACACAAAGATTAAAATAACGAAACACTAATAACTTGCACACTTACACCTTTAAGGCAACCTCCTTTGTTGCCTTCTGTGATACGGTGGGAGAACTGACTTGGGTTTTGCGTTTGTATTCGCACTTGTTCGGTTTAGCAAGAGTTGCCACCGACTTTTTATTTTATCCTAAAGGAAAGGTTAAAAAGCACAGGAAAAACCTTTTGAGATGTTTCGTGGGTTCGGGGGGTAGATTATGAAAAAGGAATGTATTAGCACCCTTTTCATCCATGGTTATCCATGGGCTCTTAGTTACTTGTTTTTAGATCACTTGCCTTGATTTTCGATTGCTTGAAATGGTATGTGTGTATATGTTTTTTGAAAATGTTTTAAAAAAGACGCCTTCGTCTCGGCAACCGTTGTAATGACTCGGATTTGAGTATATACAAAGGTGTGCATCTTTTCGAAAAGATGTTTCAAATGTTTTTGAAAGATTGTTTTTGAAAGTGTTTGTGGAGTGTGGTTTGAAAAGTAGGCAAGCGTGTTTTGCAAGTTTGTCAAGTAACTAAGAGTTGTCTACCCCTAAATTTACTCAAAGGTTTTTTCTCATGTTTTAACCCTTTTAACAATTTTGTTCCACCATTGTATTTGGTGGACAATCTTGCATTAGGATGTTTAACGGGACAGGCGCGAGTCATCGTATGGACCATGAATACAATGGTGCCAAGTGTCTTTGGCAATTTGTTTGAAGGGACTATGATCATTTTGATTAGGCAACTTTCGAAAGCGTCATCGAGGGACCTATGATCATTTGAATTGTTTTGCCAAAGATACTCAACGTGCAAGCATGGCCCATTTTGGAAGGCAACAAGCGGGATTACCCTAGGGGTGCAAGTGTGAATGGTGTATTGATTGTCATGCATTTATCTTTGTGTTTAGGTTATCTAGAGTTTGATTTTATTTACATACAAACCCTAGATCTATCATGGCATAATTCGAAAGCGATAAATTGCGGGAATTTAAAGTCCTGAACTATTACAAATGAGTGTCCGGGGATGGGGGTACAATTATTTACAAATGGGGGATGAGACTTATTAGGAGAATAGTATCCGAATAATTACAACCAAATCGAATTGCGATCTCAAATGTAAAATATAATGTATAGCAATGCATAAGAATAAAGCAATGTAAATGTATATTGTAAATATATCAATGTAAGTGTATGTGAACGTGATTTATTTACAAAGTGAGAAATGTATTTATTAAGTATTCTTATCTTGTTTTGCATTTGGTTAATTATGTACAAAAAAGTTTTAAGAAAAGAAAAGGAAATGCTTTAAGTCCTATTTTATGTATTAATGTTTTATGTTAGTATAATTAGCATTTTTATGTACAAATCATTTTTGTATTTTGTTAAATATGTACAAAAACAAAAGTTTTAATCTTAAGAAATTCTAATTTTTATATATAAATAAATATTTAATCAAAAAAGAAATAAAATAAAATCTATTTTCTTATGTGTTTATTAATATGTATTTTTAATTATACTAAGAAAAGTTTATATATATATATATATATAAAAGAAGAGCTTAGTGTATCATTTTATTTTAAAAAATTTAATTGTGTTATATAAAAAAAAGAAAATAAGAGAGTTAATAAAATTTAGTGTAAAAAAATTAGTGGGTTAATGATAAAAAGGTATTAGTTAAAAAAAATGAAAAAAAAATGAAAAAAAAGATGAATGGGCCTTAGAGATGTCTTGGCCCAAAGCAAGGTTGGAAGTGTACTCAATCCAGGGGGGGGGGGGGGGTGCGCCTGATTTTAATTGGGCTTCAGGAATTTTGAAGGGCAAGGCCCAAGACATTTCTCACTAATTATTTTGCAAGGGTTGCATTTGTTTGTGTCACTTTGGGAATTAGGGTTTCAACGTTTCAGAGGCGTCGTTCGTTCTCTTCGCTTCCTCTTCATCTTTTGAGCCAAAGCCTCTGAGCACTCTCCACCCCTACTGCCAGGTGCGCCACCGTCCATTCCTCTTCCCTCCATGGCCACTCAGTGATATTTGTACACAGGTAACGGTTATGTCCTTTCCATCTTCAGGGTTTTACGTTCGCGCATGCTTTCAACGTTTCCTTGTTTTGATTTTTACATTGTTATTAATTTTTGTTTCTGTGAGGTTTTGAAGAAAAAGGGGAAAGAAACTATACCTTTGGAGACGGAGACGGAGGAGGGATGGGTCGGAGGTGCCCTAGGACGGCCGGAGGCGAAGGGAGCGGTGAAGTTGGCTTGCTCTTGCTGGAACACCTGGTACCTTTGTTTTGCTTCTTTAGGGTTTCATGATGAACATCTGAAAACCTTATAAATTTCTTTTCCTCTTCCCTTTTGCCTGCTTCTGTATGCTTGCTTGATGCCTTTGATTGCTTGCTCTTTTGCTCTGTACGTTGCTTGATATATTTTCAATGATGGACCCTTTGGTTCTGAGAACTTTGTTTGAGTGTTTGCCTGCTTGAGATTGAACACTTCTTTTTCTTTTCTTGACTTGCTGGCTTCTAAGTTGTCTTGATGATGGTGTTGCTGGATATTAGACCCTGTGATGAACACAGTTCTGAGGGTGTTGGCTATTGTGCTGATTCTGAGATGGTTTGGATTGATGGTATGAATGCTTAGTGTTATGACAGGTTTTGTTTGATACAGTTAAGGCTTTAAGGCTTATGCAGGTTTTTGCATGGACAGGCTTGATGTTCTGGTTTTGATTGTTTGTTGATGGTTGAGCAGTTTGATGGCTTAAGGTTTGTGAGTTTGTGTTTGTCACAGTTTGGGCAGGATGCAAGCTTGAGGCTTTAGGCTTGACAGTTTGATGTTCTGAGTTTTTTTTTATGGTTTGAGGCTTGATGAACTTGGAGGCTGTTAGGCTTTGTGTGGCTTGTGATTGTTTGGACTTTGACCGTTTCTTAGGCTTTTTTCTCTATGTTTATAAAGGCTCCAAGAATGCTTTTTTTATATCTTACATGGTCTTGGCTTTGTATCTTTTGAAAGGCATGATGGGTTATTATTTTTTATGTATATTTGTTCTCTTTTGGATTTGGTCTTAGTGTAGATTCCAACGCTTGGACAGGTTTGCAAGGCTTGAGGTTTTCACTCTTTATGCTCTCTTCTGCTGTATGCCTTCTTCCTCCTCTCTCTATGTGTTCTGATACATCCTATTTATATCTTTTGTTTAGCCTCTAGCCTGATGTACTGTAAGCTGCTTTCCTCTCTCTTTCTCTCTCCAGATTAAAGAAAGCATTTTTATTGCTTAATGTTGTCTTTTCTGAAAAAGTAATTGGCCTAGGAAGATGATGTATTCTGAACATTGCTTGTACTATTGTTTTCCTCTGCATAATTCCATATTTCTTGCATACTTTGTGTACTTTATTGACAGCTTTTTGGGGTTTGGTATCTTTGGCATCCTTGGACAATTTTTGACATCTTTTGACTTAGTTTGGAAATGTGATTCAGTTTGCCTTTATATTTGTACATGCTGTTTGGAAACTTGGTTGACAACTTTTTGGATTTATGCAGTATGTTTGAAAATTTGAATTTGTGCATTTCACATTTTTGCAAGACATTCTATCCCTCTTTGTGAATCGAGAGCAATCTCGTGATTTGCAGAGAGGGCAAACTGATTCCGGCCAGTTGCTTTTAATGATGAATCCAATCTTTATCTGCTTTTAATTGTATTTCATCTGCTTTTGACTTTTTCTTTTCTTTGTTTTTCAGATGAAAAATAATTGAGCAACAAGGGAGCATTGGATAGAAGATGAAGACTTAGGAATTTTAGGACATAGTTTTATTTTCATTTTAATCATTGTAACCATTATTATTATAAATACTTTGTAAATAAATACTGTATTTAAATAACAATTGTAACATATAATTAAAGATGAATGAAATCCAATTTTGATCAGTTAATTCTTTTTCCAGCTGTCTATTTAATTACTTATAAATTCTTAAATTATAATAAATGGAAATAAATCCCAATTATCCTAACTTAGAATAAATAAACAATTAAATAAACACTGTGGTCAATCAATAATAAAACTTGACGTTTCAAATATCCAAAGCAATGCACAGCTAAACAACAAATGTCCACATGTCCTTTTTCTTTTACTGATTAAATCAAGCACTGCAAGTTCTTAATTCAACTGCCTCAGCTCATATCTCAGAATAACTTGAAAAGCACTGTAGAATTAATCCTTTTTTGAGAAATATGCGCACAAACCCTAGTTCTTGATTAAATTGTCAGAGAAGCGTCCGCCTGATCAAAACCTGAGCCAACTCAAACAAACCCTAAGCAATTTGTTTGAACTGCTTTAAAATCAAAGAAAACCCTAAATTTTGTCTGACTGACGAGAAAATTTTGTTTGAACGATTCTTGAGCCAGTGTGAAAAATCAGGAAAAGCCCGAAGCCGTGATTTCTTGTGGAAAAAGAGGAGGGCAAATTTTGGGGTACAACACCTTCGAAAAATAGTCATGTCCCTCGAACGTGGGGACGCTTTAGCAAAGTCCCTCGATACAAAGATCATAGTTCCTCGATAACCCTTCGACGTTGCCTTTCAATAAATTGTCTAGTTCCTTAACAAAAATTGCTAAAGCATCCTTACCAGTTGCCTTCGATGATTGTACAATGACCCAAGCCTGTCTCTTCACATCAAATGGTAGGGCTTCCTACTAACTAATGGAAGGATAGCAATATCTAAAGGAGGAGGAAAATACAAGAACAACCTTGAGTATGGTAGATACTCGTAATCATTTGCTCACAAAGCTCTTCAAAACAAAAAAAAACAATTCTCACAAAAAATTTCAAAATATTTTCAAAACAAACGCTTTGTATACACTCTTAACGATACAAGAGTCATTACAAAGTCTCGCCTTACATTGGAAAAAATTTCAAAATATTTTCAAACACATAACACAAAGAAATTTTCAGAAAGTGAGCTAAGTGATTAAGAGCCTGTAGATAACTACAGATGAAAAGGGTGCTAACACCTTCCCTTTTCATAATCTACCCCCCAAACTCAAACTTTATCAAGGTATTTCCTGTTCTTTTCACCCTTTCCTTATTGGATAAAAGAAAAGTCAGTGGCGACTCTAGCTATCCGCACATTTGGATAAATCCAAAAAAGTCAGTTCTCCCACCGTATTACATCACCTATCTTGACTTCTTTCTTGTCCTCTTCAGTACCCAAGTTCACAACCTCGACTGGCTCTTCATGTGGTTGTATGGCTCTTTATTCTTGCATTAACAGCCTAGAAAGTTATCCAGGTACTTCACAATCGTCCTCACCTTTGTCCTCGGCTTGGTAGATTGGATTTTCAAAGTCATAGTTGGCAATAGCAGAATTGTTATCAATGGGATGGATCTGCAATTTGTTGTGTGGGTGTGTGTAAGAACACATACCTATTTTGAAAGTAATAAAGTAAAAGAAAGACAAAGAGCGCAAAACTTAAATGAAAACGTCCAATATTTTATTGAATGAAAATATGCGAATGAAATATGACAACCCTAACAAATGGACCACTGTTCCCCGGGTAAGGCACGAGGCTTAAATTTTTTGTTTAAAAATTACATATCCAAAAATTGAAAGCAAGAAAACAAGAAATAGCATTTACTCCTGACTAAAGGAGATCGATATAACGTATCCAGTCTTCTAATTGTTGAGCTTGTTGCTGATGGTGGGAAAATCCAATTGTCTAGGTCATAGTCACTATCAGCATCTTCTACCACGTTGACTCCATTATTGCTGACGCGAAATTATGGTCTTCCAACACAAGCATGATGAACAGCCTTCTGAGCCTCTGTAGTGAAACCCAAATCAAATTTATTAGACTTGTAAGAAATGCCAGGAAGATGACCCCAAGTAGTATAACCACCTTCTTCTACCATAAATCTTGCATCCTTCAAAGAAGCCATCTTAGGCGGAACCCTGGTAACTTTAGGAATAGCAGAAACGTCTTCAGTCGTGGTAGTTTTCCGTGTAATAACTTCAAAATTCTGGCAGGGAGTCTCGATCAATTCGTCGTCCATATCAACATACTTGAATGAGTTCAAGTAACTCACCACGTACTCTTCCTCACCACAATCAGTAACAACCTTTCCTTTCACAAGATATTTCAGCTTTTGATGCAACGTAGATGTAACCACGCTTGCCCCATGAATCCAAGGGCGTCCAAGTAAACAGGAATAGGTCGGAAGGATGTCCATCATGTAATTGCCCAGGCTACTTTCAGGATTATCGACTGACCCCATAAACCAACACAGGTCTTTTTAGCATAATTTATCCTCACTCACACGCTTTCTGAGAAACTTCCCATAAGGTCACCCATCTCGATACTACACCAAGTCAAGCACGCTTAATTGTGGAGTTCTTATGGAACAAGCTACAAAAAAGAAGATGTGTCTTGTTCGTATAGGTAGTACCAATCAATCCTTATAAGCCTTCCTTCGACCATGAAGTTCCATACCTGCATAGCCTCGGGATCCCTCTCATTCTGATGTGGCGGTGACAGTCGATTTCCATAGTCAACCAATAGTAACCCGCTCTCAAAATCTTCTTAGCCATAGTATGCCCACTGGAGTGAGTACCGAAGATACCTTCGTGCATATCTTCCATAATTTCTTCTGCTTCCTTCTTGTCCATACAACGATGCAGAGTCGAATCATGATTGCTCTTGTATAAAATTCCATTGCTCAAGAAGAACTTAGCCGAGAACCTCCATATGAATTTCTTGTCATTGATCGATGCCCCTTCAAGTATTCTTGAACCTCAAGGTACCTTTTCACTTCATGAAACCAAGATTTTTCTTCTACTCCATCAGTGTCTATTTCATAGCAGTGTGTTGGTTCGTCCATTCTTTCAATGGTAATTTTGGGAGCCTCATTCTCCCATCTGACCTTGAACATGGATGACATGGTATTCAATGCGTCCGCCAATTGATTCTCTTCTCTTGGGATATGTTCAAAAGTAATCTCTTCGAAATACGGAATTAAGGTTAGCACATGTTCTCTATAAGGGATGAGATTCGGGTGCTTCATATCCCATTCTCCCTTGATCTGACTGATCACCAGGGTTGAGTCCCCATATACATCCAAGAACTTGATTCTCAGGTCAATAACAGATTTAATACCTATTAAGGGAACTTTATTCTCAGGCTCCTAAAATTACCATTGAAAAAATGGACGAACCAACAAACTGTTATGGAATTGACACTGATGGAGTAGAAGAAAAACCTTGGTTTCATGAAGTGAAAAGGTACCTTGAGGCTCGAGAATACCCTGAATGGGCATCGATAAATGACAAGAAACTCCTATGGAGGTTCTCGGCTAAGTTCTTCTTGAGCAATGGAATTTTATACAAGCGCAATCATGATTCGACTCTACTTTGCTGTATGAATAAGAAGGAAGTAGAATAAATTATGGAAGATATGCACGAAGGTATCTTCGGTACTCACTCCAGTGGGAATACTATGGCTAAGAATATTTTGAGAGCGGGTTACTATTGGTCGACTATGGAAACTGACTGTCACCACCACTCAGGTGTTACATGTGGTGTAACCACTCCTCGCCATTTTCGGCCTTGAGTGTTACACATCACATAGAAGGTAGAGTCAAAAACCTACGAACCTACTTTAATCGGAAGATCCACCTCTGCATGCACCATCCTCTTCGAACCATCAAAGGCTCTGACCACAATGTCATTGGGTTTCAGCACAACCCCTTCATAGTCAAGCCTGTCTAAAGCATCCTTCGTTAAAACATTTAATGTGGAACCCGTATCAACCAACACATGAGCTAAGGCAGTGCCTCTGCATTCAATAGAGACATACAGGTCCTTGTTATGGTTCCTTCCTTTGAGAGTCAAGTCAGCATCATAAAAGCCTAGCCTATTATCAGTGGTCAGGCTAGAAAAATAATTCTCAAATTGATCAGCAGAGATTTCTTGTGGTACATGTGTAGATTTTAAGAACTTCACCAAATCCTGAGCATGGGCTTCAGAGCACAAGAACAGGGATGATATGGAGATCTTGGAGGGAGACTGTCCCAGCTGTTCAATAATCTTATAGTCCATTTTTCGGATGATCTTTAGTACTCCCTCCATTTCTTGTCGGGAGGTTTCTTCAGCAGTAACTTCTTTAGGTGCCCCAGTTTGGGCGGATTCAGTGATATGTTCTTTGACCTGAGCCTCAATAATTGACTCGGTAGTGTAACGCTCGATATTTAATTAAATATTTTCGAAGTTATTTATAAATTGGTTGATGTTGTGAAATGTCGGTTTAAGTTGTTTTGTGGTTATTTGATAAATTGATTGATTTAAGTTGTAGAAATAATATTATTAATAATATTAGAATTATATAAGACTATTTATTTAGTGGGCTTAATTGTTGTGTTGGTTATAGTAAAAAGTGGGGGTGTTGACTAGTAGGCCCAATAAGACTAAGTAGAATAATAATAATATTATTATTATAAGAAAATAGGAAATATAGAAAATTAGAGTTATAAACTAAATTGGAATACTAGATTAGAAAGGAAGTAGCAGAGAGAGCAAAATAAGAGTTTGGAGAAGGAAGAGCTATGTGAAATTTCAAGCTAAAGAGGAAAATCTATGAGTCAATCGGAGAGTTAGAGCAACTTTCAATCCAAGGTAAGGGTGAGCTCTGACTCTATAATAGGATAAGTGATTAATAGTATGTAAATTTAGATTGTAAAATTGTTTCTGTTTGCATTTGAAATTGATATATTGTTGAAATTGAAAAATAATTAAGAACCAATTTAATTTATATATATATATATATATATATATATATATATATATATATATATATATATATATATATATATATATATATATATATATATAGTGTTGTCTTTTCAAATCCATATTTGCATCGACACTGTAGCGAAATAATATATTTGTCAATAAACTTATTACTGTAGCGGCACAACTCTTAGCTTGGCACTGTAGGGTAAAAGTTGTATCATGTAAGAGCCTATGGTGCATACTCTAGAGGAAGCTTGGAATTGGAGTTAGATTACATTACTTATACATATTATACTTCATTCTGTATAAATATTAGATGATACTAGTTATTATATTAGTAATAATAATAATAGATTATTATATTAATGATTTAATATTATTAATAAATAATATTGTAGAAATTATGAATTGGAAATAATTATTTGAATTATTTAGCTAATTTAAATTATTTTTAATTTTGATAGAGTTGTTATAATTGTCAATTGAGTTGTCAATAGGGTTGTTAGAGTTTATAATAGTGTTGTTAAAATTATCAATAAAGTTGTTTGTATCATTAAAAGTCACTTTTTATTTGTTTTGCGTAATTCTGACTTGTTTAGAGTTGTCAATTGAGTAAGTTGGAACTGTCAAATAATAACACATCTTTAATAAATTATTGATATTTTTTTAGTTATGAATTTTAGTTAAATGTAGTAGCAGGAAATTAAGAATTCGTGTAATTATATAGTAGACTCAATCAATTATTAGTCTAATATACTTAGTGAATATTTGATAGTAGTTCCAATAACAGTTCTATATATTGCAGTAAATAGCGGGATTTAGTAGTGAGTAGCATAAAGTAGCATGTTTGACAATTAATAAGTAACCATTAGATTGAAGCTAATATGTATGTAGTTGGACAATAAAAATTGACAAGTAGTATACTTGTAGCAGAAAGTAATAAATAGCAGTCTGGTAGTGTTGACAGAAAATAACATTTGCAGTATAGACTATTCAATAGCAGTGTAGTATTAATTTAACCGAGTCGTAATAAGAAATTTAGTATAAAGTAGAAATAATAGAATTTTTTGGCCGATAATTAATTAACCGGTTTTAGTCGAAATAGTCTGAATAATTATGCGGTTTATTTATAGTAATTTTGGGTTAATTTGTTGGGTGGTATTTTTGTTGAAAAATGTGAATTATCAGGTGATTTTATTGCCTCTATTTATGGACAAAATATTAAGTTGTAGGCTTATGGAAATGTTGAATTAAGTTGAATTATTGTTGTTGTTATTACGTTCGTGTTGTTAGTGCATACATAGCATATCATGTTAGAGATGATGCTCGTCAAGTTGGCCTGGATTGGAAAATATAAATTTGAAGGCTTATGCCTTGTTGATGTCATCTATTTATTGGAAGATTTTGAAGTTGGGAGTTCTACTCCATTGGCACCACATGCATGTGCATAAAAACGAGCCGCATTTCATGTTGCATCCTGAGTTGCCGTGTGGATGAATTGTTATGTTAAGTGTTGATAAAAAGCTGAGAAGTGGTGAATTGTATGATCTAATCCTAACATATCATTTATCGTACATTCGATTATATTGTTTGATATCTCACCCCTTCTATTTGAATGTTGCCCTCTGTTGGTAACGTGCAGGTAATCAAGAAGGATAGTTGTTAACTTTGTTATTCTGAGTCGGTATTGTCGCTCTGATACGTAGCACTCAGGGGAATGAATGCATGTTTTCCTTATTGTTGGTTTTCATTATGTTGCTGAATTTTTAAGTTGTTATTATTAAGGACTTGTTGTCTTAAAGTTGTTTTAGAGTTGGACAAGATGTTATGGTGTTTTCAGTTAAATTTTTTGAATCCGATGCGTAGTAATGAAAGTTGTTTTATTTTTTAAAAAAACTAAACAGGTTGTTATCAGTTCATTCGAATTTTTTGTGTTATGTATCTGAATTATAGGTGATTGAATGTCGTTGTTTAAGTTGAAAGTGTAGCATTCCATTTGTTTGTTGGAAAATTTTGTAACTCTAATTTTATATAATTTGTTGGGTAGAAATGGGGTGTTACAGGTAGCGGTAACACGTACTGGTGTGGCAACAGTCTTCGGAGAGATTTCTAGAGAGAAAAAGATTCCACTTCTAGTAACTTTACTGGTCCCAACGATATTGTCCATGTTGGAATCAGTAACTTCAATACCTTCACTCTCAGTAGTCAATGGTTCTTGCTTGATGGAGTGGTAGTAGACGTCGGCCCCATAATTCCAAGGGATAGCCTTGTCAGAGGAGTATGAGATTGGTCTGGGTGCGGTGGTTATTAGTGGAGCAACTCTAGGTTCATCTGTAATCTTCACATGGCCTTTCATAGTGATCCTTATAGGAGGACCAAAAATTACAGATACCTCTTCAAGCTCCAAGTCTTGAAGCAAATTCTCAATAGAAGGAATCTTCTCAACTAGAATTATATGGTTATCCATCAGACGCTGAACACCTTCTTTCAGCAACTTGCCACCATTGGGTTGGGCTGTGCAGTAGTAGCACCTTTCAATACATCCCGAAAATAAATCGGCCTGCAAAAGATTCTTCTTGATAATCAGGAGGGGAGTAGTCAATTAACTTACAACATAAACTTATGAAACATCATCAATAGCACTTATGCATTTGTCGTGCTTAAGCATAGGTGCAATAATCACATTGGGGTCTCGGGGAGGATCAAACTCAATCTCTTTATTTTCAATCATATCTTGAATTTTATTTTTCAAAGCACAACAGCTATTCGTGTCATGTTCGGGACTATTGAAATGGTAGGCATATCTTACATTAGGGTTGTACTTGGGGGAGGAAGTGTTGGGATTTTGAGGAGGATCTCTTAACATTATCAACTCTGCCTTCAGTAGATGTTGTAATGCCTGAGACAATGGCATGTTGATCTTAGTAAATTGTCTCCTTGGTGCGTCCGACCTATGTTGATTTCCTTGTTGACGTTGTTGCACTGGCGCAGGATTAGAGATTAGTATGGCTCCCACAGATTGGTTGCGGTCACCTCTAGCACGACTCTTTTGGCCATACACAACATAAGTTTCCTTTTTCTCGTCGAACCACTTCTTCACAATACTTGATGACGCAGCCACATGAATTTTCCCACTTCTGATTCCACCTTTAACATGTTCCCCTATCAAAATCAGCTCGGTGAATCTGGCGGAAGAACTTTCGATCAGATGATTGAAGAAAGGACCTGTCAAAGTTCTCATAAACATGTCAACCAATTCCCTATCAGACAAACAAGGTTGAACTCTTCCCTCTATATCTCTCCATTTTTGGGCATACTCTTTAAAGCGTTCATTTGAGCCCATAGTCATACTCTATAATTGCACACGAGTTGGTGCAAGGTCAGCATTATATTGGTATTGTTTGTAGAAAGCGACAACCCAGTCTTCCCAAGTACGAATATTGGTCGCTTCCAGCTGATAGAACCATTCCAATAGTGTCTTATATAAGATTTGTTGAAAGAAATGTACCCATAACTTCCTGCCGGCTGTGTGGGGTTGGATCTTCCGGATATAAGACCTCAAATGAAGTTTTAGACAGGAAACACCGTCATACTTTGCGAAAGTAGGGAACTTGAATTTGTGAGGGATAAAAACTCCCGAAATTATACCCAACTCTTCAAAATCCAACCCAGGCACTCTCTGGATCTCCATAGCATTCAAACGATCCTCCAGATGTTTGTATTTTCATCAGCGGGAGGATACTGTTCATTTAAATAATCTTCTTCATCAGGAAATTTTCCAGAACCGAAGTTGTTTCCCCCTCAGCTTTGATACTTTTACCGTCTTCCTTTGGGTGGTCATCTTCATCTGATGGGACGTCAAAAGTTTGAACCTGCTTGGCGGGACCTCAAAATCTTCTTCCCATGTTGAAGATACCAACCAGTTTCCTAGTCTTTTTCTTCTTGGCGATGAGCGCCGTCAGCTCTTTCTGCCCCTTGGCTAAGTTCAGGAGCGTCTCTTGGAATTGAGTATTTTGGGTCTGAAGATCTTTGACAGTTTATTCGAGAGCCATCTTTTACTGAAATAAACAACAAGAAGATGAGAAAACCTGTCTTGGGAAAACCTGTTATGTGATGATATGTATGGTATGTAGATGCATATGCAATGTTTTCAAGGATCTCGCGGGATAAACAAAAAAGAGGTGAAATGTTAGAAGTTGAGTCTGCAGCTTTGTCTGAAGAGCTTCAGGTCTTCATCTTTATGTCCCTCTATAAGAATCAAGCTCACCATGTCAAATAGGTTCTAGATTTTGACTCACGGGGATGTACTTTGATCTTGAAGGCATCTCGCTAGAGGAAAATAAATCCTCTTGCCCCTTGCTAGAAGTATGTTCATGATAAACATGCATCACAGGTCCCTAAGATCCTTGAAAAGGGTTAGTGAAAATGCCATGGTATGATGTTATGATGTCATTTTAAAAAAAAAATAGCAAACACAAACAAATCACATAAAGGCCTTAGGTTTAAAGGCTTGCATGAGGTCGGTAGGTAAGTACCCTTTTCTATTGAAGTTCAGTTAGCTCAACCTGTCCTAAAAATAGTAACCAGGTTCTAGGAGTCTCAATATCACCGACCTTTCTCACAGGGTTTATTTTAGCACAGCAACTAACTTGCCGCCAAAACATTCCGAGAGTCGAATCAATGAGCGTAGCATCGAGTATCAACCAACTCTAGACTACACCAAAGTCGGCTATCTCACTACCTTCTGATGGCCAAGATGGGTCAACTAAGGTTGTAAAAATAAGTTATTGCTTATGACACCACGCGGAAGCCTAGTGTTATCCTCGACTGACTCAAGGAACACCAGTACAAACCAAAGTGTCATACTAAGGTAGCCATCACTTTAACCATATCAGTTTACGTCGTACAATTTCCATGATCTATTGCTACTTACCTAAGGCATCTCTAGATCCGGGTGTAGGATCTTTTCAAGAAATAAACACAAGCAACCCTTAAGTTTAAAGCAAACAAGACAAACAAATAAAGCAAATAAAGTGATTTAGACTCTAAGATAACCCCTCTTTTTAAGTAATTCCCCAGCAGAGTCGCCAGTTCTGTAATATGGTGGGACTTTTTTTATTTTATTCAAAATGTGTGCATAGCTAGAGTCGCCACCGACTTTTCTTTTATCCAACAAGGAAAGGGTGAAAAGAACAAGAAATACCTTGATAGATTTTGAGTTCGGGGGAGTAAGATATGAAAAGGAAAGGTGTTAGCAGCCTTTTCACCCATAGTTGTCTACAGACTCTTAATTACTTATCTCACTTTTAAAAACTTGCTTTATGTGTGATTTGTTTGTAAATATTTTTAAATTGCCAATGTAAGGCGAACTTTGTAATGATTCTTGTGTCAGTCCTCAAGAATGTATACAAAGTGTTTTTAGAAAATATTTATTGTTTTGAAAGTATGGTGTGAGAAAATGTTTTGAAAAAGATTATGAGCAAGTAATTAAGAATTTCCTACCCACTAAAAGTCTTTTGTTTTCTTTTCTTCTCCTTTAGAGATAGTACTATCCATACCATTAGTTGGTAGGTAGCCTATCTATTAGATATGAAGGGAGAAGCATAGGGTCATTGTATGGTCATTGAAGGCAACATGTAGAGATACTTTAGCAATTGTATCAGATGGACTAGATCATTTTTCGTAGGCAACATCTAAGGGTCATTGAGGGACTATGATCTTTATTCGAGGGTATTTTGCTAAAGCATCCCTACTTTCGAGGAACATGACCATTTATTTGAAGGAAACGAAGAGAGGTTATCCTAGAGGTGCAAGTGTGAAAAGTGTGTCCAGTTCAGTTATATTTATCTTAAGATTAGGGTTTTCTATCGATTAATTTTAGTCTTGCCATACAAACCCTCGTTACTAAGTAGTAATAGCAAGTATAAAAAACAGTAAAGTGCGGAAAGTAAAGTTCCTACGCTATTACATGGCTTTGTGGCAGTTACATAACAGAGGTGCAGAAAATAAAAACTTATAACTATTATATCCCGGAGACAATTACATAATAGAAAATGCGGAAAAAAATGAAAGCTACACTATTACATTCGTGAAAACATCCTATACAATTTATCTATGAAAATAAAATGAGAAAAAAGGAAAGATGAAAATAGCAAAAAGAAGGTGGAAAAGATTTTTTTTTATGAAAAAATAATTTAATGATTAATAAAACCTAAAAACCTAATTAATTTTAAAATTAATCACAAAAAAGGTTAATTAATTAGTTGGTAAAAAAATAATTAAACCTGAACCTAATTAAATTAGGGTTTTAGAAAAAGAGTTTATTTTTAGGTTTAAAAATATTAGGTTAAAAAAAGAAATTAGTTTGCCAAAAAATAAAATAATAGGGAAAGAAAAATCAATAGAAAAGAGGGTTAGAAAACCAAAAGAATAAAAATGCTAGGGGTAGGTGTTGAACCCACGCCCTTAGCCTCATGAACTACAAGATTTACCACTGCACCAACCATGCTTTGGTGTTAGTAATACGCGTGCTGCACAAAATATAAGAAAACTCTGAAAATTGAAAAAAAAAACATTAAAAAAACACAAAAGGCAGGGATCGAACCCACGCCCTGGTATACCAAATCCTTAACATGCGTGCACTTGCCACCGGGTGGCTGTTTCATCTGGTCATTCAGTGAAAGCAATTAATTATAAAATAAAAATTGTTGCCTGGACCGAAGAGGCGCCGAAGCCCTAGCTTCGGTCGTCTTCTCCGACTAACTCGTTTTTCATTCCTGCAAAATAACACACTTTAGTGATACAGAGGTACCCTACCCCCCCCCCCCCCCTAATTTGGGTCTTGCAATTTCAATGGAACCCTTAGTTTTGGCTAATTCCTGCTGTATTATGAGATATGGCAAAGACAACATCAAACGATGCAAAATTCCAAATGTGATTCGATTATCATGGGGGCCATGTGATGGGTCTATCCTGCGTTGTTATACCTCAAAAACAAGTTAGCGTCGTTAGTATGCCTTAAAACGTAAATAAAACAAAAATACAAATTCATGCAAGAATAAAAACCTGACGATGTATGTTCATGCGTTTCAGGCCCTTTGGATCCTCAAGTTTGATCCATTCTTACCCTACAATACTTCAGAGATCGTTTGGAAGGGTTGGCTTGCATGGAAAGAGGTTGTAACTAGGGTTTTTGATTTGCCATTATTTTTGAGAATTTTTTGAGATTTTGGAATGTTTCTTGTGCAAGGTTTTTGTAGCTGGTCTTGTCTGAAATAGTAAGGATATATAGTGATGAATTAGGTCAAACAAGTCTGGGATTAGACCTTGTATGAAATGCTCTCATTTTATCTAATTTATTTTGAATTTTAAATAAATAAATAAAATAGAATAAAAATATAAGGGGTGTATGAATAATTTCAGCAGTTCATATTGAGGCCTTATGAACGTTTGGACCTTGAAACATCAGCCCACTAGCCCAAAAATTCAAGTTTTTTCACTTTGGGTTTCATGCATTTTCTCAAAATTTCCTAACTTGCACCAATCATAAATATCTCAATTTTTATCATTTGAAAGTAATCTTATACTTTTTGGAAAGCACAATATGTCCTCTACAATATATATGTTGGTCATTTTCCATTTGAAGACTTTATTTGGATGTAAATTTCTTTGACAAAAAGTGTCTTTTTGTTGACTTTTGAAATGACTTATAATGTTTTGGCCCATATCTCTCAAATGAAGCATTTTTTGGACTTGAGCTAAGTGAGACAAAATTGTATAGAATTGAATTTCCTTCAAAATGAGCTTTGGTTGAGTAAAATATGATGAAGCATGTGAAAGTTGTGCTTGGTCAAAGTTCAGTTTACTTCTCTTTAAGAAAACCCTAATTTAGCAACTTTTGACTTTTGATGAATCTTGAGTTTTATTGATGAATCATGATCAACCCTTGTTCAAATGATGAATGTGACTTAAAAATATTGATGTTGACCAAAAACATTGAGGTTTTACTGTATGTTGATCACATTTTACCTTTTTTTTTCTCAATCCAGTTGATTTTCAGCCATCTGAGCAATTAACTGAGCAAACTTGTGATGCAAGGCTTGAAATTTGGCATGAGAATTCCTTGAGACATATGAGAAACCATGAAATCCACTTGAGGCTTTAGATGCCCAATCTTCCTTGAGAAAAGTGAAACCCTAGTTGTAGGTCAATTGCTTAGGAGGAGAATTTTGTTGTTCAACCTTGAGTGACCTTGAGCAATTGAAAACCCTAGGAGCATGAAGAGACATCTTGAAGAAAATGGGAGGGAAATTTTTGTGGTAAAACAGTGTCACTTAATTAGATATAGTGATTAAAGCATGTAACCTTTGGTTATTCCTAGTCATTATACTCTACTTAAGATATGCAATGAGTAGTGTGTGTTTTTATTGGAATTGATTAATCTTTATTACACTCATTTATTACTCCTCTTAAGTATGTATTTTTCAAAATATTTCTCTTGCTTCTACCTATTCTATTTTAGTCATGCCTTATCCTTCATTAGCTCCTCTCTTTGAAATCTGTGAAGTCATTTGATTCTTTTTCTTCAGACATTTATTGTCTTGGATGTCTCAAATATTTATTACTCTATAGTAACTCAATAGTATCTTTTCTTAAACCTTCTCTTAACTATTTATGTCGTCCATCATATGTAGTTTCTCCTCAAGTTTAAAAAAAAAAATTCTTTTCATTCCTTCTCCTTCTTTCAACTCTAGAAATTTTTGTATCCAATGGCTATTCAAACATTTCATGGAGATGAAAATATTCGAGAGGTGATTTATGAGAAACGGCCTAATTATGTGTTTGATGACGGTCTCCTCAATAGGCTTTTAGAAAGTAAAGGTTGGTCTGGGTATGCTGCCATGCTTAGAAGTCCCATTTATCCTAATATTGTGAAATAGTTATGGCTTTATGCATCTCTTATCCATGATGGTAGCTACACTAAATCAAATATCTATGGTATTCCTTTTGTTGTCACTCGATCCTCCATTGCTGAAGCAATTGGGTGTACTCCGAAGTCTAACTCTTTTGATCATGGTAGTTTTGCTTGCACGGATGTTGATATTTTCCCAAAAATTCATGACACTTCCAATGAGTATGAACCTAATAATCCAGACAACCTGAAACCTCTTTCTAAGACCTGGTTTCAATTCCTGTTAACAAACATTCATCGTAGAGGAGAAGATCTTAATGATGTGTTTCCAAGGGATAAGTGTCTTCTTTTCTGTCTTCTCAATAATATCCCAGTCAATTTATCAACTATCATTTTCAATCATCTAAAGGAATCAATCTTGGAATCCAGAGACTCTAAAAAATGCTTCATTCCTTATGGGTGTGTCCTATCTGGACTTTTTGAATTAGATGAAGTAATTAAAATTGTTCGAAAGACTCAGTTCACTAGAGGAAATGCTTTGTTTGATGAGAGTTATGATGTATTTGAATTTTAGCCATTTATTTTGTTTTTCATTTCTCCTTCTGAAGTTTCCATTTTGATGTTTCATCTTTGTATTTCAATGAAGTCTTATTTTGGTTTATCACTTCTTATTTTACTTTTTATTTATCTTGTTTTTGTGTTTTTCACACATAATTACCTTTTTGATTATGAAAAAAAGGGTGAGTAAATAACTGAAAGTAATTTTGATTCCGATAATCAATTTCTTGAAAACGTCTCTGAAAAGAGCTGCTTACATTCTAACCTAGTGAAACTTTTGTTTTTGTTAGAATTGCTTTCTTTTTCAGGTATCATGAACTCTGATCTGGAAGTATTATACTAGGCATTTGTCTAACTTTTGTATTCAGACTCTGAGAAGTTTTTAAGTTCATAATTAGGTTGTTCATAATCAGGCTCTAAATTGAGAATCTGGAATATGTCTGTGTGACGTTAAAGCTTCAAGATCTCAATTGGCATGATTGGTATCAAGACTCTCAAGATCTCAATATCTGATCTATTGGAACCAGGGGGAGTTTTACTTAAATGGTTCAGAATCAGGATATTTGATCTTTGTCAAGTCTTTGATTCAGGGGGAGTTTTCATAATAAGGATAAGTGTTTCTTACCCTTCTTATTTTTACTTTTTCTGATTATGTACAAAATTGTGTCATCAAAATACATAGTTTTGTCATCATAAAAAAGGGGGAGATCGTTAGAACAAGATTTGGTTCTGCAATTTTATCTCTGAGTTTTGATGATAACAAATGAGTATGTTTGTATGAACAATTTTGGTACTCTAATGTTTGTTATTTTTAGTATTTAATAAATATGTTTTGCTTCTGATGAAAGGCGCTGCCAAGACATTAGAAGAGAATAAGTTCTGCTCCTACCTACACAAGTTCTGATGAACAGTAGCAAAAGCTTCAAAAGACTCTAAAGTTGTGACTCTAATACATATCCAAAAAACCAAGTTCTAGATCTGAAGACAGAAGTTCTAACTGAAGTCCAGATGCTGAAGACTTATGTTTCAGAATACAAAGGGTTCTCAAGACCACGTGCTGAAGATTATAATAGACGAAGTTCTAAATATTCTGAAGACTTGAAGTTCTGGTAACCCAAGGTTCTACAAAGGGTTCTAAAGACCAAGTGTTGAAGATTTTGAAGATGCGGTTCTGAAAACTCCTAAGACTTGAAGTTCTGAAGACCAAAGTTTTATTCTCATTCTTCAAACGCGTACTCAGAAGCCTCTGGCGTCAGAAGAAAAATAGGATAAGATTGCATGGTACAAAAAGTACATGGTACAAATAAATCATTTAATTCCACTACCATGAAGGATGGACGTTGTGTACGATCTTGTCTCCCACGTGATTATTCAAGATGCCAGCTTTCTGGAAGTTCCAGAAATACCTTCAACAGTTATAATATTTTATTTAATATAAAAGGGCTTGAAGACTATGAGAGAAGGCTACTAAAACACATGTGTTGGTTAATTTTAAGACAATAGACATCATCATCATATCCGAGTCAAAAACATACTTACCACCCACGATTATGAGAAAGTAGAATTTGCATCATCTCAAAGTGGAGGATATAGCTTGGATTTTGAAATCAACAAAGCCTCACTCAACACCCAGGTTGAAAATATCTCACTTTATTACATATCGTAGAAGTATAGTAGCTCGCATCACTATAAAAATCGACAAGAGTCTAATATTTTTAGAAAAGGTTTTTAAGTAAAAAGCCAAAGTGGAAAAATGATTTGAATGAGGTTAACTTAGTCTTAAGAAAGGTGTCAAAGTATGGATAAGTTGATTAAAGTTTGGTTAAGAAAATATTTTTGAAAATGCATGGACCTAAATCCAAGTTTGTTAAGAAAGTGGTTCAACTTAGAAAATGAGAAGAGTTTTGAAAATGAGGGAGAAGATTTTTGAAACTAAATAAGATAGGAGGAGATGAAGGGAATATCCTAAAGCATAAGGTAAAATCCAAGGAAAAGAACGATATAACCAACAAGAAGCCAACACTTGACGTATGAAGTCAATGTAGAATTCTCATACTTTGGATTGAAACCAAGCAAATAAAAATACTAAACCTATGAGGAATAACAAGCTTCAAATGAATTAAGTATCCATAAAAATTAGGCAGATTAATGGCTGTATACAGAGGAATTCTCAATCACAGACAAAACATATAATCAAAATAACCTGCACACAAAGAAAATTAACCCAATGTCTTGGGGAAAACCCTATGAAATTCAGACAAAATAACAACATAGCAACAAGATCCCCAAGTATGAATGTTGTACCCCAAAATTTCCTCTCTCATTTACCAAATAATCCCTCACAAGATCTCCTTTGGTTCAAGACTGCACTAGGGTTGATCAGCTCAAGACACCTCCTCAAGCACTGATGACTGAAAATTAGGGTTTGAGATTGCACAAGGACAATTGAACTTTTAATGCCTCATATGACTTTCATGGATCATTTTGGACCCTCAAGATTGTTCATGTCAAATTTCAAGTCTTGGATCACATTTTTGCTCGGTCAATTGATTAGTTGACCTAAAAATCAGTTGTATTGGGGAAAAAGTCAAATATGGTCAATTTACAGTCAAAATTCATGATTTCTGATCCATATCAACATTATAAACGAATATATGTCATTTGATCAAGTTTGGACCATAATTCCTCAAGAATTTGGAGCAGATCATCAAAAGGGCAAAATGGTTAAAATTAGGGTTTTGACTGAGAAATGGCAATTTCTGATTTTTGACCTAGCAAATGGTTGATTGGTTGGAGATATGATCTAAAGGATTCAATTGCATCATTTTTACCTAATTGCATGACTCAAAACTTCCCTCAAGATCAATTGATTGATAGTTGATTTTTAATCAACTAATCAAAAGTCAACTACACACTAAAAAGTCAAACCTTGACTTTTTGGTCAAAATCAAGTATCAAAGATCACAATTCATCAAAATATGTCAAAATATGAAACTTGTTCATCAAGAAATCAAAAAGTCAATATTTCATTTTGAAAAGTCAAAATTTCTAAACTTAGAAATTTTTCTAAGTGTTGAAAACTTCATATTTTTTCACAACTTTGAGCCTATTTTTCACCATGATGCAAGATGATTAAAAGGAAACTTTCAACATGAAAATTGTAGATCTAAATTATATCTAAAAAATTGTAGAACACAACTTCTCCTAGAAATGCATGGATTTCAAGTTATGATTTTGTGAATACATGTTCATGAAACTTGGAAACTTAGTGAAATTTTGCCCTAGTTTAGACAGGATTTTGACCTAACTTCATGATAATTTTTCATATAGTTCCAAGAGGAATTTTCAAAAATGTTCAACATAGAGGTTGTAGAGGATGTTACAAGCTTTCTAAAATGTCCAATAACTCATTGAGATCATGCTTGAGCTAAGATAATCGAAGAGATGAAGTTAGGGTTTCACTCTTGATTTACAAGGCAGAATTTGTGATGAACACTTGACTGATTCATAGCTAGGTTGTATAATATTTGCTTTACAGACCTCAAACTTGTTTGTCACTCCATAACTAAATGTTTACACAGCTATTAGAGCTTTGATCCAAGCACTTAAGCCATTTTCTGTAAAATCAAGCTTCACAAATAAGCTTTTCTTTTGATGAAGACAAACCATGACTAACAAAGAAGGCAAAGATTTATGATCAAGCATCTAAGCATCTAAGGATAATATCTTCATTCAAAGCTCTCAACAACTTTAAAGGTTACTTTGATCTTAAGATATAGATGCTCAAAAATGAAAAATAAATGTTTAAGAATCATTACTCAAGCTTTTCAAAGATAAAATTTCATTTTTCTTTTGCATGCAATCGATTTACATCTTAGTGCAATCGATTGCACACTTCAAAATTTCAGATCTTTTGCTTCTGTTTCTATGTGCAATCGATTTACATGGCCTATGCAATCGATTGCATACTTAAATTTTTCAAAACGTTTGCTTATGTTTCTCATGCAATCGATTTACATTGCAAGTGCAATCGATTGCACTCAGTTACTTTTTTCTACTGACTTTTCATGCAATCGATTACATTGTTAGTGAAATCGATTGCACTCTTAAAGATTTTGAAAAAATAGCTGTTAAAAACCTTGTGCAATCGATTTACACCAAGGGTGCAATCGATTGCATACTGCACGAATTTGAAAAATAACAGCTTTGTTCATGCCTTTTCATCATGCCTTTTCATTTACATATTTTCACTCAAACTTGGCATTTGTTCATGATACATTTCCAGATCTTCATGATGTTTCAAAAGGGTGTTATAAACATATAAATATTCAATTTCAAAATCAGATCTAACACCTTCTTCAATAATATTTTCTGAAATTTCAAAATACAAACTCAAGCATTCTTCATTTTCATGCCTAAGTTTTCTGCATATTTTCATACATTAACAAACCGAAAACTTTGAGCAAATATATCTTGAGTCCTTGTACAATATTATTATTGCAAGAAGAAGATTATACATTGTCAAATCACTCTAAGTGATCAAAATTACTCTACTCACTCAAACTCACAAATTGATATTTACTTACTTATTTTCCAAGATTGTTGGAATTAAGTTTAAGTGTTTTTTGTTGAAATCTTGTCTTTCCAAGTTGTTGGATACAAGTGTAGTTACATTGAGAGGATTTTTCTCATAGGTAACTTAGTGAAAATCCAATAAGATTGTTCTTGGTCCAAGAGGATTGTTCTTGGTTAGTTGGTAGTTCTTGTTTAAGTTTGCCACAATAAGGAAATCTCTTTCATGTTGAAAGGGGACTGGAGTACTCTCAGACTGTGAGGGGAACCAGGATATATCTCTCGTGTCTCTTTATTTTTCTGTATTTTTAAGCTTTCCTAAACTCACTTATAACAAGAAAAATAAGAACCATCATCACTAAAAACCAGAATTTTTAAAGTACCTAATTCACCCCCCCCCCCCCCCCTCTTAGGCGCACTTCGTACTTACAATTGGTATCAGAGCAGGTTATAGGTAACCTGCTCCTAAAATATCCAGAATGGCTTCTGCAAATCATAATCCCGTTTTCAGAGATGGTGGTAGTAACAAAAAGCCTCCTCTATTTTGTGATGAATATTTTTACTTCTGGAAAATACACATGAGGCGCATCTAGAAGCACAAGGAGAAGAAATATGGGATGCCGTCGAAAATGGTCCATTTATCCCTATAACGATAATCAATGGTGTCGGCTCATCAAAGCCTAAAACTGCATGGACGATGATGATAAAAAGAAAGTTCTCTATGACAAAAAGGCAATAAACCTTCTTCAAGGTACACTTAGCATGGACGAATTCTTCCGTGTCTCGGCATGCAAAACAGCAAAGGAAATATGGGATACCTTGGTACAAACTCATGAAGGAATGGTTGAAGTAAAAAGATCAAGACTAAATACCCTAAGTCAAGAGTACGAATTATTTCGAATGCAGCCCGGAGAAACCATTCTTGACTTACAAAAGAGATTTGTACACTTGAAAAATCATCTAAGTGCTCTTGGTAAAACTTTGATGAATGATGAATTGAATCTAAAAGTACTTAGGTCCTTAACTAGGGAATGGCAACCAAAGGTAACGGCAATTTCAGAAAAGAAAAGTCTCTCCAACATGACATCCGCGACATTATTTGGAAAACTTCAAGAATACAAAACGGAACTCGGAAGACTTGAAAAGCGTGAAAATCAAGAGAAGAAATCCAAGAATATTGATTTGAAGATAGACTCCAAGGAAGTTGAAAAGGAAAACAATCCAGAAGAAGATGAAAACTTCACGCTTCTTGTTAAAAGGCTTGGTAAGTTCTTCGGTAGAAATGACAAACCTTTTTCTCATTCAAAAGGAAAGAAACAATTTCAGAAAAAGGAAGGCTCTACATCAACACAAGAAATCACATGTTATGAATGTGGTAAGCAAGGTCACATCAAGCTGGATTGTCCAAAACTCTCCAAGAAAGGTGGCTTTAAAAGCAAGAAGAGATTCAAGAACAAAAAGGCTTATGTCACATGGGAGGACAATGAAATAAGTTCCTCATCCGATTCCGATAGTGATGAAAGTGCAAATCTAGCATTGATGTCCTCACACCATTCCGATGATGAAGACAATGAGGTTAGTAATGAATTTTATTTTTTTCATAGTGATGCACAAGGTGATATAGATGAACTATTAAATGAATGCAAAATTCTGTATAAAACCATTTCATCACAAAAGAAACAAATTTCATCCTTAGAAGAAAAATATGTTTCAATGGAAAAAGATTTCAAAGAAGAAAAACAAAAATCAAGTGATGAACAAAAACAGAATTTTGTATGCAAAAATTGTGATTCACTCTCTTTCCAAATTGTCCAATTAAAAAGAGTCATTGAAAGATATGAAAAAGGGAAAATTGGATTGGAAGGTGTTCTTAGCCAACAAAGATACTCCAATGATAAAAGTGGACTTGGATATTCAAAGTTTTCAAAACCAAGTTCTAACAAAACTATCTTTGTTAAGGCAAGTGATCAATCTTCCAAAGAGAAAGTGAATAAACCTAAAGTAGTTCGTCACTATCCTAAAAAGAAAACATTTCCTAAGAAGAAATCTTATCCTTCTAGATATAGAAGTAACTTTGAACCTACTTGTTTTTATTGTGGTATTAAAGGCCATACACCTAATGCTTGCTATGTTAGAAACTTCAGTGTGGCATGTGGGAATTATGTATGGGTAAAGAAAGGCACTAATTATGAAGGACCCAAAGCAACTTGGGTACCTAACAAAACCTAATTTGTTTTGCAGGTATGCTTGAAGACCACATGCAATCTTTGGTATCTTGATAGTGGTTGTTCAAAGCATATGACAGGAGACATAAACCAATTTTCACATCTAGCGTTAAAGGCCAAGGGTTTTGTCACTTATGGAGACAATAATAAGGGAAGAATCCTAGGCAAAGGCAAAGTTGGTGATCCACCTTTCACATCCATTGAAGATGTTCTTTATGTTGAAGTACTAAAGCACAATCTTCTAAGTATTAGCCAACTTTGTGGCAAAGGCTTCAAAATCAAGTTCACCAAGGATGAATGTTTGATAGAAGACGAAGTCACTCATGAGGTTATACTTAAAGGTAAAAGAATCAATAATATATTCATGATTTCCCTTGTTGATCCATCTTTGAAAGTTAAATGTATCATGGAAAACAACGATGATTCATGGCTTTGGCACAAAAGAATTGTTCATATTCATATGGAACACTTTAATAAATTAATCAAGCATGATCTTGTCATTGGATTGCCTAAGAGAACTTTCATCAAAGATAGACTATGTGATGCTTTTCAAAAAGGGAAACAAACTAGATCAACTTTCAAATCTAAGAATGTGGTGTCCACTACAAGGCCACTACAATTGTTACATATGGATCTATTTGGTCCATCGAGAACAAGGAGTTTCGGAGGTAATGTATATGCTTTGGTTATTGTTGATGATTTCTCTAGATATACTTGGACTTTCTTTTTAGTGCAGAAAAGTGATGCATTCAAGGCGTTCAAGAAGTATGCTAAACAAATTCAGAATGAGAAGTCTCTAACAATTGCCTCAATAAGGAGTGACCATGGCAGAGAATTCCAAAATGCTCTATTTGAAGAATTCAATGGAGAACATGGAATATCTCACAACTTCTCGGCACCAAGGACTCCACAACAAAATGGAGTGGTTGAAAGGAAGAATGGGTCTCTTGTGGAACTTGCTAGAACAATGCTTAGCGGCTCAAATCTTCCAAAATACTTTTGGGCGGATGCGGTGAGCACTGCATGTTTTGTTAGCAATAGAGTTAACATTAGACCAATATTAAAGAAAACTCCATATGAACTTTTCAAAGGGAGAAAACCAAACATTGCTTTCTTTCATATCTTTGGGTGCAAATGCTTTGTCCTAAACAATGACAAAGATAATTTGGGTAAGTTTGATGAGAAATCCGATGAAGGTGCTTTCCTTGGTTACTCACTCTCTAGTAAAGCATATAGAATATACAACAAAAGAACTTTGACTATTGAAGAATCTATGCATGTTTCTTTTGATGAAACTAACCCCTCCAATGAGGATAATATTATTTGTGATAATGATGATGAAATTTTAGAAGGTCCTCAAGAAAATTCTTCCAAGGATCAACCCATTCAACTAGAAGAATCACCTCAACAAGAATCGAATCTCAATGATATACCAAAAGAATGGAGAACTCACAGAGATCATCCTATTGATAAAGTGATTGGTGATATAAGTCAAGGCGTGTCTACAAGATTAAATCTCAAGGATGCTTGCCTAAACATGGCGTTTGTCTCTCAAATTGAACCTTACAAAGTTGATGAAGCTTTAGGCGATGACCAATGGATCATAGCTATGCAAGAAGAATTGAATCAATTTGAAAGGAAACAAGTTTGGGAACTCGTTCCTAGGCCAAGCAACAAACACATTATTGGAACAAGATGGGTGTTCAAAAACAAACTTGATGAGAATGGAATAATTGTTTACAACAAAGCAAGATTGGTAGCACAAGGCTATAATCAAGAAAAAGTAATAGACTTTGAAGAAACTTTCACTCTAGTTGCAAGGTTATAAGCTATTCGTCTCTTACTTGCCTATGCTTGTTCATTAAATTTTCAGCTTTTCCAAATGGATGTCAAAATCGCATTCTTGAATGGATATATCACTGAAGAAGTATACGTTAAGCAACCCCCGGGTTTCGAAGACTTCAAGAATCCATCTCATGTATTTAAATTAAGAAAAGCTCTCTATGGACTGAAACAAGCACCAAGGGCATGGTATGATCATTTAAGCAACTTCTTATGCGAAAAAGGTTTCAAAAAAGGCAAAGTTGACAAGACTCTATTTATCAAGAAAATCAAAGACGACACTTTGCTAGCACAAGTCTATGTTGATGACATTATCTTCGATTCTTCAAATCAAGAAATGTGTGAAGAATTATCATCAATGATGCAAGGAGAATTTGAAATGTCCATGATGGGTAAAATAAACTATTTTCTTGGACTTAAAATCGAACAACTAAAAGATGGCATCTTCATCAACCAATCCAAATATTGCAAGGAACTCTTGAAAAGGTTTGACATGGATAACTGTTAGGAAATGTCTACACAATTGGGTTCTGGTTCTTATGTTGATCAAGATGAATCAGGTGTTTCCATCGATATCACTAAATATCGAGGTATGATTGGCTCCTTATTATATTTGACGACAAGTCGTCCTGACATAATGTTTAGTGTTTGTCTTTGTGCCTGCTTTCAAGCTAACCCAAAGGAATCTCATCTCATGGTGGTAAAGAGGATCATGAAGTATCTCAAAGGAACAACAAATGTAGGATTGTGGTATCCTAAAGTTAGTGTATGCAACGTAATTGGTTATTCTGACGCGGATTATGCAGGATGTAAAACAGATAGAAAGAGCACAAGTGGTACTTGTCACATTCTTGGTAATGCATTAGTATCATGGGCCTGCAACAAATAAGCATGTGTTGCTCTAAGCACGACCGAATCTGAATATATTGCAGCGGGTAGTAGTTGCGCTCAAATTTTGTGGCTAAAACAACAAATTCGTGACTACGGACTCGATCTAGGGTGCATTCCTCTAAGATGCGACAACACCGGTGAAATTAACATCACAAAGAATCCCGTCATGCATTCAAGAACTAAACATATAGACATTCGACATCATTTTCTCCGCGATCATGTACTTCAAGGAGATGTCGAGGTAACCTTTGTAGAAACTCATAATCAGCTTGCTGATATCTTCACCAAACGTTTGGCAAAAGAACCTTTCTACAAAATTCATCGAGAGCTCGGCATACTTGACGAACGCGACTTATAAGGTGCATTCTACCCTTGATATATCTTTTATATATGTTTTATACATTCTATATATGAATCTATGTTATTGTCTTTCTATTTCAACGTTTTGTTTGTTCAATTCTTTGTATAACTCTTAAACAATTTGTGTTACTGTTTTAAATTCTATAATTTTGTCAATATATTTCTCTATTATTATTTGTTTTATGCATCTTTCCCTTCTTTTTGATAATGTCAAAGGGGGAGAAAGATTTATGGTACTTTATGCTTGTATTTCCTATGTCTTAACTTTCAAGGTCATCTCCAATCAAGATGAATAAGTGCAAAGGATTCCAACCCTCTCCTACATAGGGAGAGTTTTGCATCTTAGGGGGAGAAGCTCTTCCGGAAAGTACATCGCATAAAGCAAGAGTGTTTGTCATCATCAAAAAGAGGGAGAATGTAAAATCAAGCTTCACAAATAAGCTTTTGTTTTGATGAAGACAAACCATGGCTAACAAAGAAGGCAAAGATTTATGATCAAGCATCTAAGCATCTAAGGATAATATCTTCATTCAAAGCTCTCAACAACTTTAAAGGTATAATAATATTATCTACTTTGATCTTAAGATATAGATGCTCAAAAATTAAAAAGAAATATTTAAGAATCATTACTCAAGCTTTTCAAAGATAAAATTTCTTTTTTCTTTTGCATGCAATCGATTTACATCTTAGTGCAATCGATTGCACACTTCAAAATTTTAGATCTTTTGCTTTTGTTTCTATGTGCAATCGATTTACATGGCCTATGCAATCGATTGCATACTTAAATTTTTCAAAACGTTTGCTTATGTTTCTCATGCAATCGATTTACATTGCAAGTGCAATCGATTGCACTCAGTTACTTTTTTCTACTGACTTTTCATGCAATCGATTACATTGTTAGTGAAATCGATTGCACTCTTAAAGATTTTGAAAAAATAGCTGTTAAAAACCTTGTGCAATCGATTTACACCAAGGGTGCAATCGATTGCATACTGCACGAATTTGAAAAATAACAGCTTTGTTCATGCCTTTTCATCATGCCTTTTCATTTACATATTTTCACTCAAACTTGGCATTTGTTCATGATACATTTCCAGATCTTCATGATGTTTCAAAAGGGTGTTATAAACATATAAATATTCAATTTCAAAATCAGATCTAACACCTTCTTCAATAATATTTTCTGAAATTTCAAAATACAAACTCAAGCATTCTTCATTTTCATGCATAAGTTTTCTGCATATTTTCATACATTAACAAACCGAAAACTTTGAGCAAATATATCTTGAGTCCTTGTACAATATTATTATTGCAAGAAGAAGATTATACATTGTCAAATCACTCTAAGTGATCAAAATTACTCTACTCACTCAAACTCACAAATTGATATTTACTTACTTATTTTCCAGGATTGTTGGAATTAATTTTAAGTGTTTTTTGTTGAAATCTTGTCTTTCCAAGTTGTTGGATACAAGTGTAGTTACATTGAGAGGATTTTTCTCATAGGTAACTTAGTGAAAATCCAAGAGGATTATTCTTGTTCCAAGAGGATTGTTCTTGGTTGGTTGGTAGTTCTTGTTTAAGTTTGCCATAATAAGAAAATCTCTTTCATGTTGAAAGGGAATTGGAGTACTCTCGGACTGTAAGGGGAACCAGGATATATCGCCCGTGTCTCTTTATTTTTCTGCATTTTTAAGCTTTCCTAAAATCACTTATAACCAGAAAAATAAGAACCATCATCACTAAAAACCAGAATTTTTAAAGTACCTAATTCACCCTCCCCCCCCCCCCCCCCTCTTAGGCGCACTTAGTACTTACAATTGGTATCAGAGCAGGTTATAGGTAACCTGCTCCTAAAAGATCCAGAATGGCTTCTGCAAATCATAATCCCGTTTTTAGAGATGGTGGTAGTAACAACGAGCCTCCTCTATTTTGTGGTGAATATTTTGACTTCTGGAAAATACGCATGAAGGCGCATCTAGAAGCACAAGGAGAAGAAATATGGGATGCCGTCAATAATGGTCCATTTATCCCTATAACGGTAATCAATGGTGTCAGCTCATCAAAGCCTAAAACTGCATGGGACGATGATGATAAAAAGAAATTTCTCTATGACAAAAAGGCAATAAACCTTCTTCAAGGTGCACTTAGCATGGACGAATTCTTCAGTGTCTCGGCATGCAAAACATCAAAGGAAATATGGGATACCTTGGTACAAACTCATGAAGGAACGGTTGAAGTAAAAAGATCAAGAGTAAATACCCTAAGTCAAGAATATGAATTATTTCGAATGCAGCCCGGAGAAACCATTCTTGACTTACAAAAGAGATTTGTACACTTGACAAATCATCTAAGTGCTCTTGGTAAACCTTTGACGAATGATGAATTGAATCTAAAAGTACTTAGGTCCTTAACTAGGGAATGGCAACCAAAGGTAACGACAATTTCAGAAAAGAAAAGTCTCTCCAACATGACATCCGCGACATTATTTGGAAAACTTCAAGAATACGAAACGGAACTCGGAAGACTTGAAAAGCATGAAAATCAAGAGAAGAAATCCAAGAATATTGCTTTGAAGATAGACTCCAAGGAAGTTGAAAAGGAAAACAATCCAGAAGAAGATAAAAACTTCATGCTTCTTGTTAAAAGGCTTGGTAAGTTCTTCGGTAGAAATGACAAACCTTTTTCTCATTCAAAAGGAAAGAAACAATTTCAGAAAAAGGAAGGCTCTACATCAACACAAGAAATCACATGTTATGAATGTGGTAAGCAAGGTCACATCAGACCGGATTATCCAAAACTCTCCAAGAAAGGTGGCTTCAAAAGCAAGAAGGGATTCAAGAACAAAAAGGCTTATGTCGCATGAGAGGACAATGAAATAAGTTCCTCATCCGATTTCGATAGTGATGAAAGTGCAAATCTAGCATTGATGGCCTCACACCATTCCGATGATGAAGACAATGAGGTTAGTAATGAATTTTCTCTTTTTGAAAGTGATGCACAAGGTGCTATAGATGAACTATTGAATGAATGCAAAATTCTGTATAAAACCATTTCATCACAAAATAAACAAATTTCATCCTTAGAAGAAAAATATGTTTCAATGGAAAAAGATTTCAAAGAAGAAAAACAAAAATCAAGTGATGAACAAAAACAGAATTTTGTATGCAAAAATTGTGATTCACTCTCTTTCCAAATTTTCCAATTAAAAAGAGTCATTGAAAGATATGAAAAAGAGAAAATTGGATTGGAAGGTGTTGTTAGCCAATAAAGATACTCCAATGATAAAAGTGGACTTGGATATTCAAAGTTTTCAAAACCAAGTTCTAACAAAACTATCTTTGTTAAGGCAAGTGATCAATCTTCCAAAGAGAAAGTGAACAAACCTAAAGTAGTTCGTCACTATCCGAAAAATAAAACATTTCCTAAGAAGAAATATTATCCTTTTAGATATAGAAGTAACTTTGAACCTACTTATTTTTATTGTGGTATTAAAGGCCATACACCTAATGTTTGCTATGTTAGAAACTTCAGTGTGGCACGTGGGCATTATGTATGGGTAAAGAAAGGCACTAATTATGAAGGACCCAAATCAACTTGGGTACCTAAAAAAACCTAATTTGTTTTGAAGGTATGCTTGAAGACCACATGCAATCTTTGGTATCTTGATAGTGGTTGTTCAAAGCATATGACAGGAAACATAAACCAATTTTCACATCTAGCGCTAAAGGCCAAGGGTTTTGTCACTTATGGAGACAATAATAAGGGAAGAATCCTAGGCAAAGGAAAAGTTGGTGCTCCACCTTTCACATCCATTGAAGATGTTCTTTATGTTGAAGGACTAAAGCACAATCTTCTAAGTATTAGCCAACTTTGTGACAAAGGCTTCAAAATCAAGTTCACCAAGGATTAATATTTGATAGAAGATGAAGTCACTCATGAGGTTATACTTAAAGGTAAAAGAATCAATAATATATTCATGATTTCCCTTGTTGATCCATCTTTGAAGGTTAAATGTCTCATGGAAAACAACGATGATTCATGGCTTTGGCACAAAAGAATTGCTCATATTCATATGGAACACTTTAATAAATTAATCAAGCATGATCTTGTCATTGGATTGCCTAAGAGAAATTTCGTCAAAGATAGACTATGCGATGCTTGTCAAAAAGGGAAACAAATTAGATCAACTTTCAAATCTAAGAATGTGGTGTCCACTACAAGGCCACTACAATTGTTACATATGGATCTATTTGGTCCATCGAGAACAAGGAGTTTCTGAGGTAATGTATATGCTTTGGTTATTGTTGATGATTTCTCTAGATATACTTGGACTTTCTTTTTAGTGCAGAAAAGTGATGCATTCAAGGCGTTCAAGAAGTATGCTAAACAAATCCAGAATAAGAAGTCTCTAACAATTGCCTCAATAATGAGTGACCATGGCGGAGAATTCCAAAATGCTCTATTTGAAGAATTCAATGGAGAACATGGAATATCTCACAACTTATCGACACCAAGGACTCCACAACAAAATGGAGTGGTTGAAAGGAAGAATGGGTCTCTTGTGGAACTTGCTAGAACAATGCTTAGCGACTCAAATCTTCCAAAATACTTTTGGGCGGATGCGGTGAGCACTGCATGTTTTATTAGCAATAGAGTTAACATTAGACCAATCTTAAAGAAAACTCCATATGAACTTTTCAAAGGGAGAAAACCAAGCATTGCTTTCTTTCATATCTTTGGGTGCAAATGCTTTGTCCTAAACAATGACAAAGATAATTTGGGTAAGTTTGATGAGAAATCCGATGAAGGTGCTTTCCTTGGTTACTCACTCTCTAGTAAAGCATATAGAATATACAACAAGAGAACTTTGACTATTGAAGAATCTATGCATGTTTCTTTTGATGAAACTAACCCCTCCAATGAGGATAATATTCTTTGTGATAATGATGATGAAATTTTAGAAGTTCCTCAAGAAAATTCTTCCAAGGATCAACCCATTCAACTAGATGAATCACCTCAACAAGAATCGAATCTCAATGATCTACCAAAAGAATGGAGAACTCATAGAGATCATCCTATTAATAAAGTGATTGGTGATATAAGTCAAGGCGTGTCTACAAGATTAAATCTCAAGGATGCTTGCCTAAACATGGCGTTTGTCTCTCAAATTGAACCTTCCAAAGTTGATGAAGCTTTAGGCGATGACCAATGGATCATAGCTATGCAAGAAGAATTGAATCAGTTTGAAAGGAATCAAGTTTGGGAACTCGTTCCTAGGTGAAGCAACAAACACATTATTGGAACAAGATGGGTGTTCAAAAACAAACTTGATGAGAATGGAATAATTGTTTGCAACAAAGCAAGATTGGTAGCACAAGGCTATAATCAAGAAGAAGTAATAGACTTTGAAGCAACTTTCGCTCCAGTTGCAAGGTTAGAAGTTATTCGTCTCTTACTTTCCTATGCTTGTTCATTAAATTTTTAGCTTTTCCAAATGGACGTCAAAAGCGCATTCTTGAATGGATATATCACTCAACAAGTATACGTTAAGCAACCCCCGGGTTTAGAAGAATTAAAGAATCCATCTCATGTATTTAAATTAAGAAAAGCTCTCTATGGACTGAAACAAGCACCAAGGGCATGGTATGATCGTTTAAGCAACTTCTTATGCGAAAAAGGTTTCGAAAAAGGCAAAGTTGACAAGACTCTATTTATCAAGAAAATCAAAGACGACACTTTGCTAGCACAAGTATATGTTGATGACATTATATTTGGTTCTTCAAATCAAGAAATGTGTGAAGAATTCTCATCAATGATGCAAGGAGAATTTGAAATGTCCATGATGGGTAAAATGAACTATTTTCTTGGAATTAAAATCAAACAACTAAAAGATGGCATCTTCATAAACCAATCCAAATATTGCAAGGAACTCTTGAATAGGTTTGACATGGATAACTGTAAGGAAATGTCTACACCAATGGGTTCTGGTTCTTATGTTGATCAAGATGAATCAGGTGTTTCCATCGATATCACTAAATATCGAGGTATGATTGGCTCCTTATTATATTTGACGGCAAGCCGTCCTGACATAATGTTTAGTGTTTCTCTTTGTGCCTGCTTTCAAGCTAACCCAAAGGAATCTCATCTCACGGTGGTAAAGAGGATCATGAAGTATCTCAAAGGAACAACAAATGTCGGATTGTGGTATCCTAAAGGTAGTGTCTGCAACTTAATTGGTTATTCTAACGCGGATTATGCAGGATGTAAAACAGATAGAAAGAGCACAAGTGGTACTTGTCACATTCTTGGTAATGCATTAGTATCATGGGCCTGCAAGAAATAAGCATGTGTTGCTCTAAGCACGGCCGAAGCTGAATATATTGTAGCGGGTAGTAGTTGCGCTCAAATTTTGTGGCTAAAACAACAACTTCGTGACTACAGACTCGATCTAGGGTGCATTCCTCTAAGATGCGACAACACCAGTGCAATTAACATAATAAAGAATCCCTTCATGCATTCAAGAACTAAACATATAGACATTCGACATCATTTTCTCCGCGATCATGTACTTCAAGGAGATGTCGAGGTAACCTTTGTAGATACTCATAATCAGCTTGCCGATATCTTCACCAAACATTTGGCAAAAGAACCTTTCTACAAAATTCGTCGAGAGCTCGGCATACTTGACGAACGCGACTTATAAGGTGCATTCTACCCTTGATATATCTTTTATATATGTTTTATACATGTTATATATGAATCTATGTTATTGTCTTGCTATTTCAATGTTTTGTTTGTTCAATTCTCTGTATAACTCTTAAACAATTTGTGTTACTGTTTTAATTTCTATAATTTTGTCAATATATTTCTCTATTATTATTTGTTTTATGCATATTTCCCTTCTTTTTGATAATGTCAAAGGGGGAGAAAGATTTATGGTACTTTATGCTTGTATTTCCTATGTCTTAACTTTCAAGGTCATCTCCAATCAAGATGAATAAGTGCAAAGGATTCCAACCCTCTCCTACATAGGGGGAGAAGCTCTTCCGGAAAGTACATCGCATAAAGCAAGAGTGTTTGTCATCATCAAAAAGGGGGAGAATGTAAAATCAAGCTTCACAAATAAGCTTTTGTTTTGATGAAGACAAACCATGGCTAACAAAGAAGGCAAAGATTTATGATCAAGCATCTAAGCATCTAAGGATAATATCTTCATTCAAAGCTCTCAACAACTTTAAAGGTATAATAATATTATCTACTTTGATCTTAAGATATATATGCTCAAAAATGAAAAAGAAATGTTTAAGAATCATTACTCAAGCTTTTCAAAGATAAAATTTCATTTTTCTTCTGCATGCAATCGATTTACATCTTAGTGCAATCGATTGCACACTTCAAAATTTCAGATCTTTTGCTTATGTTTCTATGTGCAATCGATTTACATTGCCTATGCAATCGATTGCATACTTAAAATTTTCAAAAGGTTTGCTTCTGTTTATCATGCAATCGATTTACATTGCAAGTGCAATCGATTGCACTCAGTTAATTTTTGCTACTAACTTTGCATGCAATCAATTACATTATTAGTGAAATTGATTTCACTCTTAAAGATTTTGAAAAAATAGTTGTTAAAACCTTGTGCAATCGAATTACACCAAGGGTGCAATCAATTGCATACTGCACGAATTTGAAAAATAACAGCTTTGTTCATGCCTTTTCATCATGCCTTTTCATTTACATATTTTCACTCAAACTTGGCATTTGTTCATGATACATTTCCAGATCTTCATGATGTTTCAAAGGGGTGTTATAAATATATAAATATTCAATTTAAAAATCAGATCTAACACCTTCTTCAATAATATTTTCTAAAATTTCAAAATACAAACTCAAGCATTCTTCATTTTCATGCATAAGTTTTCTGCACATTTTCATACATTAACAAACAGAAAACTTTGACCAAATATATCTTGAGTCCTTGTACAATATTATTATTGCAAGAAGAAGATTATACATTGTCAAATCACTCTAAGTGATCAAAATTACTCTACTCACTCAAACTCACAAATTGATATTTACTTACTTATTTTCCAGGATTGTTGGAATTAAGTTTAAGTGTTTTTTGTTGAAATCTTGTCTTTCTAAGTTGTTGGATACAAGTGTAGTTACATTGAGAGGATTGTTCTCATAGGTAACTTAGTGAAAATCCAAGAGGATTGTTCTTGGTCCAAGAGGATTTTTCTTGGTTGGTTGGTAGTTCTTGTTTAAGTTTGCCACAATAAGGAAATCTCTTCCATGTTGAAAGGGGACTGGAGTACTCTCGGACTGTAAGGGGAACCAGGATATATCGCCTGTGTCTCTTTATTTTTCTGCATTTTTAAGCTTTCCTAAACTCACTTATAACCAGAAAAATAAGAACCATCATCACTAAAAACCAGAATTTTTAAAGTATCTAATTCACCCCCCCCCTCTTAGGCGCACTTCGTACTTACGTTATCCAAGTTGCATTTCCATTTATGGCACAAAGTTACCATTCCATTCTTGTAAAGAGGCTTTCATCACAAAGTCAATGCATAGAGCTTTGCACTTGTTTCCTTCTGATCACAAGCAATGTCAAACGCAAAATCAACATGTCTAAAGCCTCCCATAAACTCAGGCCATGCTTGTACTATGCCTTGAAACCATATTTCCACTTTTCTTCAAAATCAAGTAACATAGCCATAAGTCTATATCTTGTGCTTCTGACCCTCTCAAGTGCTAGAACTTTTTCCATACATATGCATAAGTTGTTTGCAAGAAAATAGACGAATACAAAAGCTCTCAAACTTCCCCAAACTCAGAATTGCATCTCAAACCACCATTGTTGCACATTCTGACCAAGAACTTCAAACTTCCATTTCCCTCGTAAGTTTCTTGGCTTTTCAGTTTCAAAAGCTTCCTCACATCAAATACAAACCATCCCTGACCCTGCTTGCAGACTGTAACACCATCTTCATCAACTTCCAAGTTCAAAAATATAGCATTGTAATTGGACTTCTCCAGATCATTCCAGCCATTTTCAGTTCAAGCCAGCCATTGCATTAACTTCCTAGAGGTTCAAGGAAGCTAACCTGATCATCACCATCACTTGAAACAAGCTCAAACTCATTTCACGATTTCCAATTTTGAGGTATTTTTCTTGAACTTCTATCTCATTATTTAGTAATTGTTAGGCTTGCATTTGTGAAGATAGAATGTAGATATCATTACCCTGAAACTATACATGTCCATAGATTTCATTTATGTTGCTTGAGCATGGAGAATTTTGAGTTTGAACTTGCTGAAACATTTAGGTTAGAATTTGGTACTTTCATAAATTCATCCTTATCTTTGAATGTTAGCTTAAGTTAGTTTACATGCTTGGATTCATGGTGGAATAACGCACAAGTTTCATGTTTACACTTTTGAAAATGGTTGAGAAATGAACAAGTTACAGATCCTTTGGCTGGAGGTTGAAGATGAAGTACAGTCAGGGCAAATCATGTATCATATATTTATTGTTGTGTTTAAGTTAACGGATGTATCACCACCCCAGTGGTTAAAGCGCGCGCATGTTACCTTAGGGACCTGGGTTCGAGCCCCAGTGGTACCCTTTTGCCTGTTTTCTCATATTTTTCACTTTTTTTTTGTTTGAAGCGCCTAGGCCCCAAACCTTGGGCTTTCTATTTGTTTGTTGACTTTCCCCCTCTGACTATGTTTTACACCCATGACTTTTTTTTAATTTCTATTTCTTTTTCTTTATTTTAATTTTATTTTTCATATTACTTTTATTATTATTATTATTATTATTATCATTTTTATTAATAAAAATCCAAAAATATATTTTTATTCATTTATTTACATAATGTTCATTAATAGGTTATTTTTCTCCATAAAACAAAAGGACTAAAATATTTTCTTTTATCAAATTAATTCTTTTTTTAATAATAATTAATGTTTAGACTTAGGTTAATTATAACATTATTTTCTTGTAAATTAAAATTAATTTAGAACTTGGGTTTCTTTTCAATTAATCAATTCTCATGTTATTTTCATTATTTAAAACCTTTTCATGAAAAATCCTAAAAAATCATTTTAAATTAATTTCTTTTCTTAATTAATTTAAGTTCATTTTAGTTCATTTTTCATTAATCATTTTCTAAATTAGGTAAAGATTAAAAGCTTTCATAAAATCAAACAAAAATCATTTCTTTTTTCCATTTTGCATTCTTGCATTTTATCTTCATTTTTGTACATTTATTCAATATAGTTGTAATAGTTAATTAGATTTGATTTTCTTGCAAAATCCCCATTTGTAAATTTGTATACCCCATCCCCCAATGATGTAATAGCTTAGTATTTTTATTTTCTGCAATTTAATTCTTTATATATAAATGCTAGTAAATTAGGGTTTGTATGGAAAGATAAAATCAATAAATTAGCAAACCCTAATTCAAGACGAAACAATGCATGTAAATCAACACACTTGCACACCTACACTCTTAGGGTAAATCCACTTTGTTGCCTTATAAAAATAGCCATGTTATGTATGTGGGGTATCTTAGCAAAAGCAATCAAAAAATACAAGATCATAGTCCCTCGATGACGCTATCAAAGTTGTTTTTCAAAATGATCTTAGTCCCTCAAAAAGAATTGCAAAGATATTTCACAACATTGCTATCATGACTATACGATGACCCATGCCCGTCCCTTTACATCCAAAGATAGGGCTTCTTACCAAATCAATGGTAAGATAGTAATATCAAAGGAAAGGAAGAAATGAACTAAGACTTTTGAGTAGGTAGATTATTCCTAGTTGCTTGCTCAATTTCAAATCAAACACTCTTGCTTATCTTTAAAACAAATACCAACACTTTCAAAAACACTTTCAAAAAAACACTTTCAAAACATCTTCCAAACTTGAAACATTTTCAAAAGCTCAACACTTTGTATACGTTCTTACGAACGAGAACTATTACAAAGTTTTCCTAAACGATGGCACCTTTCCAAAATACTTTCAAAAACCACACAAAGCACATTTTCAAACAAAAGCAAGTGATCTAGCAAGCAAATAAGAGCCCATAGATAAATATGGATGGAAAGGCATAATCTACCCCTCCCCCCCCCCCCCCCCGAACTCAAGAAATAATCTCAAAGGTCTTTTCTGTTCTTTTTAGTCGTTCCTTTTTGGATAAAAGAAAAGTCGACGGTGACTCTTGCTAACCGCAATATTTGCGATAAAACGCAAAACACCAAGTCATTTCTCCCACCGTATCACAATCAAATATTCAAATCCTAAGTCCAATAGATCCACAACTCTATAATGCAAATGATAGTAACTAAGTAGTCTAAGTAACCTTAAAGCTTTTAATGTTCAAGTTGATTATCAAGTGTTTTTAAAACGAAAATAAAGCTCAAGTTAGCAAAGATAAAAATGACATAAAGATAAATGCTCAAATGAGCAAAGATAAAATGACATAAAGATAAATGCTCAAATGAGAAAAATAAAAATGGCATGGAATTTAAATGCTAAAATAAATTATGCATACAACAAAATGCACAAAAATAAAGACATAAAGTAAAGGCATAAAGTAAAGTTGATTGTTAGTGAATTAGAAGTTAGAGTGTTAGTTGAATGACCATCTTGAAGCTTGCATTTGAAAACTCATTAGAAGATTGATAAAATCAAAGCTTCTCAACAATAAGTCTCATTTGCTTTTTGTCAAGTATATCATTCATTTCAAATACTCAAAGCAACCACATATGATCAACGATGTTCAAATGATTCACTTAGACCAAATTTTATGTAGTTCATTAGAGGATTGATAGAACCAAAGCCTCCTAACAATAAACTTCAAAGTTATTGGATCAAAGGTTTCAAATTAAGCATACTTGGGATTACAAACATAGGTTTGGACCACAAATGATCATTTTTCAAATCAGGACAAATTTAGCGCTATGTTAAGTAATCATAAGTGGACTAATGTAGAAGTCACACCTATTTTGAGACTGGTCAATAGCAATTAATGTGTCAACATGTTAGAGAAATGATTTGTAGATCATTCTCCGAAAACATGTAGCACAAGTAAAAACAAGAAAGGGATAAGATGAAAAGGGAGGGGACGTATCAGATGAAATTAGGGTTTCAAATATCATCAACATCATTCATCCATTTTGGTGGATTTTATTTTTCAACCTATCAACACTCAAGATCCAATGAGGTTGAGGAACTTATCCCAAAATAATACTCAAATCAGGACCAAACAAAAATAATAAAATACATTTGATAAAACCATTTTTAAATGATTAACAAAAGAGAAATAATTGTTAAAATACACAAAATATATTAAAACGTCAAATAAAAATTCTAAAAAAATTTTAGAAGAAAAAATGAGTCAATAAGTGTTGACAATTTTTTTTATAATTTTTTAAAGTCAAACTATTTTTAAAACATAAAGAAATAAGCAAAATAAGCCAAAATTTGTAAAAAAATAGTAAAATCAAAAATAAAAATAAAATGTGGTCACTAATATTTGTCAAGAGGTCGTTGGATCCTTCCATAATTTTTTTCAGAATTTAAAAATTAAGAAGAGTATTTTTAAACAATTAAAAAAAGTCAAATAAAATAAAAAAATTATAAAAAATATCAAATCACAAAATAAAATTGTGAAAAAACAAAAATCAGAAAGAGAGAAATCAAAATTATTTTTGAGAATTTTTTCAGAATTTTAAAAGTTGAAATGAATTTTTTATGAATTTTTGAAGTTTAAAATAATTAAAATATAAAAATCAGAACATAAAAAATAAGGTCAAAAAGATGTAGACCATTGGATAAATGTGAAAACGTGTTAGTAATCAAATCCAAGGGATATGGCACATTGTGCATATCATGGTCATTAGTGATTAACACACTGGATCTATTATTTTAAAAAACAAATTTAAAAAACGCGTGGCAATTTCTCATTGGTTGAAGACGCCAGTGTGGTTGTCTTTAACCTCTATCCAACCTCAAAATTAGGTTCCTTAAATCGTAAAATATGAGATTCATACCAATGCCATTCGCTTCGCCTCATCAAGACAAAGACAATTGTACCCTCACGAAAAATTTATTTAACTTGTAGCTCAGTCGATTTGGAAAAAACCAGAAGAAAAAATAATGAAAATGGATTTGAAAATTCATGAGCAAAACTCACTTCCAGTTAAAAACCAACGATGCAATGAGTATCAGAGTAATGAGAGCTACATTGTAGTGACAAGTCTGGAGAGAATTGATGGAGGAATCTATCTATTGAAGCTCTACTTCAGAGCTCTAAAACTTGACTTGGCTAACACGATTTAGGGCACTTCAAGGCTTGATTCTTCTTCTGTAAGCTTCAGTGAAGTTCAAGGATGAAGAATGAGCAAAGAAATTGGATTGAAAGATGCTTTAAAACCAAATTCGAAGTTACAGAAATGAGAGGTATGGATGAAGTTCAACAGAGGTTTTTTGGTTCTTTAAATCTTGTAAAATGAAGTAGAGGAGGTCTTTATTTATAATAGAAGTGAATCAAATCAAGAAGAGGTATGAATGATGCAATCTCAATCGAATTCGTGCACACCTGTGTTCATGAGTAAAGTATGCTCACATGTGCATCAAAATTCATCTAAATGATGTGTTTTGACGCTTTAAATGATTCAAACATATTTGCTAATCATCTTTAACTGAAAATAACGTAGTAATTTGGCGGTTAGAAGCTACATTTCACAAACTTGCTTCTTACTTCAAGTGATTTTTCAGTTTCAAAGCATTAACTTTACAACCATCGTGCAAACAACTCAGGGACCTTTATGATACAATCTTGGATTCTTTAGAAAGCTGAATAATTAAGCTTGACAATATGCTTTGAAAGTTTCCATTTGGATGCTTGAGCTGAAAGTTATGTCCAATTGAATTTGTTAAAAACACACTGATTTTTGTACATAGAAAAATTTCTTAAGTATAGAATTCCAAAGTGACCTATAATGCTCTTCAAAATTACATGACCTTCCACTCTTAATTTGATCTTGATATCTGAAGATGACATGAAGTAAACCTCTTGAACTGAATTATGGAATTGAGATCACTCAAAATTCATAAAAATTGAAAGAGTTATGGTCTTTGGAAGATGGTGATCAAATTTGGGGAAATTCATAAAAGACCTATAATATTTTGAATTCTTCAACAACTTTCCAAGCATTTTAAAGTCTTGAACATTGAAACAAAGTTGTAGTAGAAATCCCAAAGATTGTTATGGAAAAATAATGGGCTGAAGGAGATAAAAATTGACCAAGTTATGATCATTTAAAGTCAAACACTAAGATTCAAAGGCTTTTCAAGGAGACTTGTAATCATTCTCAACCATTAGTGATCTTCCAATCAAAATTATCCTTAGATTCCTGAATAGACCTTGTTAAGGATCCTTTGAAGAGAATAATGGCTATGGAGTCAATCAAAAATCTCAAAAAATGAGCAAGATATGGTCCTTAGAAGTCAATAACCCTATTTCAGAAAGTGTCAAAATGACTTGAAACCCCTTTCAACTTTTGATTATTTTTCTTGCACAATTGGATCTTGTAATGTAAAGAGATATTTTATAGATGATGATAAGTATCCATATCAAAAAGAACCAACTCAAAATGTTAAAAATTGCGAGAGTTATGCCCTTATGATCACTGGATCAAGCACTTGCTCAATTAGGTCAAACTTGTTGAATCAACCTTGAATATTTTGAACTTTCTTGTCAAAATAAAGCATGATGAATTGCAATAGGCCTTGAAATGATGTTGTATTGAAGCACACTCAAATATGGAGCTAAAGTCTCAATGAAACTTGTTGAAAAGACATGGAAATAAACACATGAACCTATAACACTTCTTGATGAATGCCACCATTAACTTTGAGAAGAACATGACCTAAATAAAGTGAGAGAGCTCCTTGATACAAAAATATTTGATATCATATACATAGCATTGAAGCTTAAGCTCTTGCAATCCATTGAAGAAACATTTGACTAAGGACCATCATTCAAAACCCTAGGTTAGATGGTGAGATGGATGCAATTGTGTCATCACCTATAATATGAACATTCGAAGAGACATATATACATATCTTGATGTTAGTTAAAGAAAACATGCAACAAGATATACAATTCAAGGTTTTTGGTGATCCCTCAAGAGCAAACTTAATTATAGGATGAAGTAGAAAGCGAGAACCAACCTTAATGTGTGATCTTGATGTATTAATAATATGAGATGATGAGGAATCTTAGGGGGGGAAATTGGGGTATAACAGCTTCCCTTATTTAAGTGTCTTCTATTAAGAGATACGAAGATTAAAATCTTCGTCTCGGCGCGATTGAAGATACTTAATTATAAAACAAACCCTAGTTTTGGCCCTAAGATGCCATGTGATAAGTGCAAATTATAGCTATTTTTATATATACTTTTTGTTTCACTTATCGACTTTTTGTTTGTTAATATTGTTGAATAATCCCGACTTTTATGTAAATACGTTTAGTTTGTGTATAATGTGCTTTCTTGTATAAAGTGTATCGTTTGATAGTTTTGTATTTATTTTATAGGTATTTGAGCATTGTTGGAGAAATGGGGAATAAAGCTCCAAGATGCATTTTTGGACCAATAAAGGAATAAGGCCAATATTGGAGGCCATTTGAAGTTTAAGAGAAAGCAACAGAAGTTGACTTCCTGTCATGAATCGTCGAGCGAAAGGGAATGTCGCCAGGCAAAATTTTAAAGACCAATTTTGATGAATTCCCTGCCTTGCTTCGCTGCTGCATCAGTGGGCGAAGAGAAGATATATTTGCAGGCGACGTGAGTGTGTCTTCGAGCGATAGAGGATATTTGTTTCAGTTGAAGACGTGGCTTTTCCTGGGCCTTTTATATAAGAGCTATCATCAGGCGATTCTTTTATTTCTCCGGGCAATTGTTGCGGATCAGATTTTCCTTATATCTTTCATTTTGTTTCATTTGTTAGGTGTTGGTTTTGGGAGATATTTTTGTTCTCTCAACTCCATCCACCTCATTTTTATAGTGGATTAGCTTAGATAACAACACTAGGGCTTTGCTTATGGATGATTGGAGGTGGATTTCTCATTGACCGGCGCTGACAAATCAGAAGATTTGTGGTTTATCTCTTCTCCTCTCTATGTATTTCTCTTTTGTTGGGTGTGTACATGTATTTTACTCTGAAATTATGTATATTTGTCTCCCATGGCGTTATATAAAACTTGCTTTATAAATCTTTGTGGATTGTTGTCTTAGATTTTTACTCTGTGCTAGGGATTTGAGTTGTTATAAACATATACTGCTTAGATTCTTATCTAGGATGATTATCTGTTAGTTTCTAAACTCTGGAGATAGATTTAGAGCTGACATCTACTTGGGTATCAGATCTTAATGCCTCTGTATGGTTGTGCTGTGCTGAGAGATCGTCAGTATGATTACATAGTTGTCTTCTATGTTGTTAAGGAGGTAGATAGATTATTTCCTTGGTGATACAGTCGGCCTCTCGATTTAGGTTAGAAATGACTTAGGTTGTGAGTGATACGTAGTGACATTGATGAGTATTGTTAGGTTAAATATAACTGGTCGGTAGATTTAAGCCTGTGATGAGTAGATTATATGCAGGCTTGATAAGTTATTCCTTAGTTTTTACTTTTGTTTACATTTATTTTCTGTAGATAAAATTTTCTTTACAAACCCATTTAACCCCAAACTCATTAACGAGAGATTTGTCGAACGACAAGTTAATAACCAATCTCTGTGGACACGATAAATTCCTGGATAAATATTTCTAAAACTTCTGTTACTTGCCGCTACACTGCACCAACAAAATGGTGTCGTTGCCGGGGATTGGTTCTATTGTTTTCGCATCACGATAATTCTTTTGTTTTTTAGTTTTGTAGATATCGTATATATTGTCTATTTTTACTTGTGTATATTGATACTTGTACATGTTTTACATACTTGTGAATATAGTGTATATATTTGTTTCTTTTAACGTTTTCCATAAGTGTGGTTAGATGTGTAGTTCCAGTTAGACCTCAAAGAGATGAGAGCAAAGGAGGGAGTGAAGCATTTGGCTCATTCAAAGAAATGTGTGAATTGTAAATAACAGGCGTCTAGCTTACGACGTAAAACAAGCATGTTTTTATCGTTTTCCATTTTTATTAGTTTAGGTAGTGTGTTGATTATTGTTTAAACAAGTTGAAATTGGACTTGTTCTAAATTCTTATATCTTTACTTTTCAACTTGTTTATTTCACTTTCATTTGTTTGTTTTTGTTGCTGTTGTTTGGACTTAAATTTTGGTTCGATAACTTGAGGATATTGAGGTGATTTATCAAGTTTGATCGTTTCTACTTGCGAGTGCGTGGTAATTATTTTTGTAAAGTTTTGTACATGTTCTAGTTATGTGTTTATCGCTTTCTTTATTTTAGCATATTCATGATACTTAAACTTTTTATAATTTTTATGTCATTCATTCTTTTGTATACTTGTTCATTTGTGAATCACTTTAGTTCCTACCCTTTTTGTGAGGTAGCTTTCCATTGTTCACATATCCTGGAGGCCATAATTATTGTTTTAACTGGATTTTATTATGCTTAATCTTTTGTTTTGTGTTGATTGTATGAATGCAAGAAAGTGATCAAGGCATTTTTTTTCCATTTGGATCACAACTACCTAGCCAAATAGTCAATTCACCTTGTGAATGTGTGATTATTAGTAACCCCTTTGATCTTTTTGTCAATATCCATGTTATATTTTCTAAATACTTGTCTATGAGTGTTTAGTTTCCCTTTTTGCATGGATGTTGATTCGTTGTTTTCTTGAACCCTCAACTATTGTTTTGGTTTGAATTTTTACCCTGCCTTAGAAAGTAGGGAGTATTCAGTTTAATGTATGGTTGAATTCAAGTTGGGGAGAAAAATGATTGTGCATTTATTGGTTGGTTTCTATGAGGTTGAAAAGAAGAAAGAAAAAAATATTAAAAAAAGTGATAGAAAAAGAAAGGAAAAAATAGAAAAGCTTTGAAAAAGAAAAAAAAAAGAGTATGGAATAATGTTATGTTAAATAAGTGATGTGTGTTGATTTGAAATTTGGGATAAAGAAAAAGTTTAATTGAAATTCTATTGTTTGAAACTTTGTGGAAGCAATTACTCCCTTAGGTTTAGGCAAGTTTTTATTTCAATTAGCTTTAGGACTTATCACTTGTTTGTTAACCAAGCCACACTACAACCTTGAAAAGCCATTGAGATTCTTGCTTTTATATTTTCAATGTAAATTTTTGGATGAATGCATAATTTAGTCTATTGTTTGCAAAATTGTTGGATGAGTGAAAATACCCCATTCTTGTGTCTTTTTCATCTACCAGTGATTATGTTTGCTAGGTGTGATTCATTTGTGACCAAGTATTATTTTAGAATGTTTGGCATATTCATTGTATTTAGCATTTGTTTCATGTTTATGTTATCGTCGTAGTTTAGTGGTAAGTATGTTTCTTTGTGTGTACCGTTTTTCATTTGAACCATTGCATTTGTTTTCCGTTTTCAAAACCTGTTGATTCGTGATTCTTTGATTTATAATTCTTTGCTCTTTATGTTATTTGACTTTGTTTGAAGGCAAACAATAGTTCAAGTTGGGGAGAGTTTGATAAGTGCAAATTATAGAAATTTTTGTATATACTTTTTGTTTCATTTATCGACTTTTTGTTTGTTAATATTGTTGAATAATCCCGACTTTTATGTAAATATGTTTAGTTTGTCTATTATGCGTTTTCTTGTATAAAGTGTATCTTTGATAGTTTTGTATTTATTTTGTAGGTGTTTGAGCAATGAGGAATAAAGCTCCAAGATGTATTTTTGGATCAATAAAGGAATAAGGCCAAGATTGGAGACCATTTGAAGTTATAGAGAAAGCAACAGAAGTTTCCTTCCTGTTATGAATCTTCGGGCGAAAGGGAGTGTCGCCGGGCGAAATTTTGAAGACCAATTTTGATCAATTCCCTCCCTTGCTTCGTTGCTGCATCGCTGGGCGAGGAGAAGATATATCATCGAGAAACGTGAGTGTCTCGCCGGGAGAAAGAGGATATTTGTTTCAGTTGAAGACGTGGCTTTTCCTGGGCCTTGTATATAAGAGCTATTGTCGGGCGATGCTTTTATTTTGCCGGGCTATTGTTGTGGATTAGATTTTCCTTATATATTTCATTTTGTTTCATTTGTTATATGTTGGCTTTGGGAGAGATTTTTGTTCTCTCAACTCCATCCACCTCATTTTTGTAGTGGACTAGCTTAGATAACAACACTAGGGCTTTGCTTATGAATGATTGGAGGTGGATTTCTCATTGACCGGCACTGGCAAATCGGAAGATTTGTGGTTTATCTCTTCTCCTCTCTATGTATTTCTCTTTTGTTGGGTTTGTACATGTATTTTACTCTGAACTTATGTATATTTGTCGCCCATGGCGTTATATTAAACTTGCTTTATAAATCTTTGTCGATTGTTGTCCTGGATTTTTGCTCTGTGCTAGGGAGTTGAGTTGTTATAGACATATACTGCTTAGATTCTTATCTAGGATGATTATCTGTTAGTTTCTGAACTCTAGAGATAGATTTATAGCCGACATCTACCTGAGTATTAGAGCTTAATGCCTCTGTGTGGTTGTGCTATGATGAGAGATCGTCAGTGCGATTAAATAGTTGTCTTATGTGTTATTGAGGAGGTAGAGAGATCATTTCCTTGGTGATAGTGGGTCTCTCGATTTGGGTAGGAAAATGACTTAGGTTGTGAGTGATACATTGTGACATTGATGAATATTGTTAGGTTGAATGTAACTGGTCGATAGATTTAAGTATGTGATGAGTAGATTATATGTAGGCTTGATAAGTTCTTCCTTAGATTTTACTTTTGTTTACATTTATTTTCTATTAATAACATTTTCTTTACAAACCCATTTATCCCCAAACTCATTAACGAATAATTTGTCGAACGGAAATTCAATAACCAATCTCAGTGGAGACAATAAATTCTAGGATAAATATTTCCAAAACTTTTGTTGCTTGATGCTACACCGCCTCCAACAAAATGGCACCTCAAAACTTTTTGTTTGTTAATATTGTTGAATAATCCCGACTTTTTCGTAAATACGTTTAGTTTGTGTATAATGTGTTTTCTTGTATAAAGTGTATCGTTTGATAGTTTTGTATCTATTTTGTAGGTATTTGAGCATTGTTGGAGCAATGAGGAATAAAGCTATAAGATGAATTTTGGATCAATAAAGGAATAAGGACAAGATTGGAGGCCATTTGATATTTAGAGAAAGCAATAGAAGTTGCCTTCCTGTCATGAATTTCCGAGCGAAAGGGAGTGTCGCCGGGCGAAATTTTGAACACCAATTTTGATGAATTCCCTGCCTTGCTTCGCTGCTGCATCGCTGGGAAAGGAGAAGATATATCGTCGGGCGACGTGAGTGTGTCGCCGGGCAAAAGAAGATATTTGTTTTAGTTAAAGACATGGCTTTCCCTGGGCCTTGTATATAAGAGCTATCGTCGGGCGATGCTTTTATTACGCCAGGTGATTGTTGCGGATCAGATTTTCCTTATATCTTTCATTTTGTTTCATTTGTTAGGTGTTGGTTTTGGGAGATATTTTTGTTCTCTCAACTCCATCCACCTCATTTTTATAGTGGATTAGCTTAGATAACAACACTAGGGCTTTGCTTATGGATGATTGGAGGTGGATTTCTCATTGACCGGCGCTGACAAATCAGAAGATTTGTGGTTTATCTCTTCTCCTCTCTATGTATTTCTCTTTTGTTGGGTGTGTACATGTATTTTACTCTGAAATTATGTATATTTGTCTCCCATGGCGTTATATAAAACTTGCTTTATAAATCTTTGTGGATTGTTGTCTTAGATTTTTACTCTGTGCTAGGGATTTGAGTTGTTATAAACATATACTGCTTAGATTCTTATCTAGGATGATTATCTGTTAGTTTCTAAACTCTGGAGATAGATTTAGAGCTGACATCTACTTGGGTATCAGATCTTAATGCCTCTGTATGGTTGTGCTGTGCTGAGAGATCGTCAGTATGATTACATAGTTGTCTTCTGTGTTGTTAAGGAGGTAGAGAGATCATTTCCTTGGTGATAAAGTTGGTCTCTCGATTTGGGTTAGAAATGACTTAGGTTCTGAGTGATATGTAGTGACATTGATGAGTATTGTTAGGTTGAATATAACCGGTCGGTAGATTTAAGTCTGTGATGAGTAGATTATATGCAGGTTTAATAAGTTCTTCCTTAGTTTTTACTTTCGTTTACATTTATTTTCTTTTGATAAAATTTTCTTTACAAACCCATTTAACCCCAAACTCATTAACGAGAGATTTGTCAAACAAAAATTCAATAATCAATCTCTGTGGACACGATAAATTCTCAGATAAATATTTCCAAAACTTTTGTTGCTTGCCGCTACACCACACAAACACCATGCAATGCTTATGATTATGAATGCAAATGACCAACTCCAAAGGTGACACAGAACACCACCGGGGAAGTAGAAAATAAAAACAACAACCCAAAAAGAAAGTTTGACCAGAAAAATAAATCACCGGGGAAGACGGTCGTAGATCTATTCTGATGCTTCTTCCAGTTGAAGGCGGTCATAGACATTTTTTGGCTCAGATTGAATCAAGCATAAATTTATTCTGATACTTCTTCCAGTTACAGTCAAGCATAAACATTTTCTGGTTCAGATTAAATCAGGACTAGATTTATTCTGATACTTCTTCCAAATAAAGACAAGTGTGGATATCTTATGTCTCATATTAGATCAAGTGTAGATCTATTCTGATACTTCTTCCAGTTGAAGACGGTCGTAGACATTTTCTGGCTCAGATTAAATCGAGCATATATTTATTCTAATACTTCTTCTAGTTAAAGTTAAACACAAATATCTTTTGGCTTAGTTTAAATCCAGCATAGATTAATTCTGATACTTCTTCCAGTCGAAGACGATCATAGACATTTTTTGGCTCATATTAAATCGAGCATAGATTTATTCTAATACTTCTTCCAGTTAATGTCGAGCATAAACAACTTCTGGATCAGATTAGATCGGGTGTAGATCTATTCTGATACTTCTTCCAGTTGAAGTCAATGGTTACTTTGGATGGCATCTATAAGCCCATCTCCGATGACTCACTTTCACCTCTCCAAATGGCATCTATAAGCCCATTCCTGGTACAATAAACTAATAGTGTTACTTCGTGCATCAGCGAGTGCAAATTTCTGGGCAGGTACGTGTTCAATCATCTTCCACCTTCAAGTTACGAATGGCGGACATGCCAATCTAACTCTTCAGGTTTAAGAAGATTTAACAGGGGCAGCTGTTGTACCCCAAAATTTTCCCTCCTATTTTCTTCAAGACATTCTTTCAAGGGTTCTCAAATACTCAAGAATCTCAAGAGTTAACTTGTCAAGCCCCCTCCTAAGCAAAGGGTCTACAACTAGGGTTTGTGCTTCTCAAGGAAGATTGGGTTGCAAGGGTCTAAAATGATTTCCATGGTTCTCCATAGGTCCTTAATAATTTTCATGTCAAGTTTCAATTCTTGCATCACAAGTTTGCTCAGTCAATGGCTCGGATGGTTAAAAATCAACTATATTGGGTAAAAATTCAACTATGGTTAACATACAGTCAAACTTCAATATTTTTTGTCAACATCAACATTTTGAGGTCATATTAATAATTTGATCAAGGGTTGATCATGATTCCTCAAGGAAAGCCCTCAATTCATCAAAAGTCAAAAATTTACAAATTAGGGTTTCCTTAGGAGAAGTCAATTGAACTTTGACCAAGCATAACTTTCACATGCTTCATCAACTTTTCCACAACCAAAGCTCATTTTGAAGGAAATTCATTTCTCTATATCTTTTCTTTATGCTCAAGTCCAAAAAGTGCCTCATCTGAAAGATATGAGCTAATACATTACATATCATTTTCAAAGGTCAATAAAAAGACACTTTTTTTCAAGGCAACTTACATCAAGATAAATTCTCAAAATGCAAAAGTGATCAAAAGAGAAATTGTAGAGGACACCTTGAGCTTTTAAAAAAGTTCAAGATCAGCTTCAAAAGATGAAAATTGATAAAGTTATGAGTTTCACAAGTTGGGAAATTTTGAAGAAATGCATGAAATGCAAAATGTGCAAACTTGAAATTTTGGACTTGTGACCTAACTTTTTGGTCTTCAAACATGTCCATGACCCTGTGAAAGACTCCTAATCTCACTCATACCTTTCCTTATATTTTCTTATTATTTTATTTATATTTATTTTGTTTTTATTCAAATAAATGCAAAATAAATTAAAAGAGGTACAAGACAATTGGGCCAAGCGCATGAGTGATCTCTTAAGGCCCAATACAACTCATTCCAGCCTAATGCATCATGCCATAATCATGCCAAGCCAAGAAGGGAATGAAATATTTTATTTTGGAAAGTTTTAAAGAAAATTTAAAAATCCATAATGCCATTCGATTCATGCCATTTTTGTTAACCTAATGCAGTATCCTATATATGCACAACATTCAGATCTAGAGCAGACACACACAGCTGCCTCCAAAACCTAAACTTTGTTCACAAAATTTTCAAAAAAAGCCAAGCTTTGAATCATAGTTTCCAGAAGTCTTCAACCCAAACTAGTGATCAAACCTCACTCCTTACATCCCCAAGAGTCTCCCCAGGTCCAAGAACACGTCCAACTGTGCTTAGAAGGTTGTTCATGAATTCACCGATGGTAAGGTTTTGGTTTGTTTTTGTATAATCGATTGCAGATCTATTTAACATCTTTTTGTGGTACAATTGCATTCATAATAGAGTTCAGGACATGGACAAGCAATCACATGGTATTTTTGGCGTCAGGATCACACACTACCATGTTTGAATCGAGCTAGGGTTTTTCCCTTTGTATCTCACCCTACAGGTCATTTAAGCCTAAACTAATGATTGCAATGAATTTGTAGGCCATGATTTAGGGGGTATAGTCCCATTTGATCTTTATTTTTGCATGTTTATACAGGGTTTGAGATTTAGACTTGCCAGAGAAGACGACCGGAGCTAGAGCTTTGGCGCTTCTCCGGCCATATAATTCATTCTTTCTTTTTATTATTTTTGTTTGATTAATGTATCGGATGAAATAACTGCCCCAGCGACAAGCACATGTGTATTAAGGCTTTGGAGTGCCAGGGCAGCGGTTCGATCCCTGCCTCTGGCATATTATTTTTCAATGTTTTCCTTTTAGATCCAGTACAATCTAGGTTTAAGCGCTCACCATTCATCCTCATCTAACAGCCATTTAATCTCAATCAATCATGATCTGATGATGTTGGTGACCCCCCCACGGTGCACCCTATTGAACTATCCTCATTGAATCTCACAGGCGCCTGGGCTTTTTGAATTGGGCCTAGATTTTTTTCTTCTTTCTCACCCCCAATTTTACTTGTTTGCAGTAAGCCCATTTAATTTTTTTTTGTGTTAAAAAACTATTTTATTTTTCTTTAATAATTTTATTTAAATCAAAAAATCATAAAATCATTTAAAAAATAGATTTAGTTTTTTTAATTAATTAATTTAACTTTCATAAATAGAAATTAATTTAATCACAGCTTGATTATATTTTATTAATTAAATTGTAAATTAACTAGAATTAAGATTAATCACTAAAAATATTTTTCTAAACCTAAACAAAACCCCAAAAATATTTTCTAACGCTTAGAATCTTTTAGGTTTTTAATATCTTTCCCTTTTCACCATCTTCGCACGTTCGTTTATTTTTTGCATTAATATAATTATGTAACTGCTCAAAAGTTTGTACTAGATAATTAGGGTTTATTGCTTTCTTCCCCAATTTATGGTTTGTATCCCCATCCCTGAAGCGTTGTAATAGCGTAGATTATTTCCCGCATTTTTACTTTCCGCAATTATATATGAATGCATGTATATTCAACTGTTAGTAATAGGATTGTATGGAAAAAGACTAAAAGCAAATGTTAGATAACCTAATCTCAAGACAAATAACTGAAACATAACACACTTCGCACATGCGCACCTCTAGGGTGACCGTCACTTGTTGCCTCAGATATAAACAATCATATCCCTCGAACGTGGGATGCTTTAGCAAAGATCCTTCGGGTAAAAGATCGTAGTCCCTCGATGACCCTTCGATGTTGCCTCGGTAAATGATCTTAGTACCTTATGATAATTGCTAAAACGTCCTACGAGTTTCCTTTGTGACTGTACGATGACCCGCGCCTGTCCCTCAAACATCCAATGCTAGGGCTACCTACTAATTAATGGTAGGATAACATTATCTAAAGGAAAATAGGAAAAGAACAAAGACCTTTTGAATAGGTAGATAGCTCATAATCGCTTGCTCACAAACAAAACTTTTCTCACACATACACTCTTTTCTAAAAATATTTTCAAAACAAACACTTTGTATGCATTCTCAATGATACGAGGATCATTACAAAGTTTTCCGCACTTAGGAATTTTCAAAATATTTTCAAAATTAACATTCACAAAGCATTTTCAAAAGTGAGCTAGCGATTAAGAGCACGTAGATTAATACAGATGAAAATGGTGTTAACACCTTCCCTTTTCAAAACCTACCCCCCTTCTCAGAAAATTATCAAAAGATCTTTATTGTTCTTTTCACTCTTTCCTTTATTGGATAAAAGAAAAGTCGGTGGTGACTCTTGCTATCCGCAACATTTGAGATAAAACGCAAAACCTAAAAGTCAGTTCTCCCACCGTATTACAGAACTGGCGACTCTGTTGGGGAAAACTAAAAGTGGGGATACCTTAGAGATAGTTCACATTTAAATGCTTTCATTGTTTGATTTTCCTGATTTATGTTTAAGGGTTGTTTGAGTTATTCTTGTAAAGATCATATACCTGGATCTAGGGAATTTTAGGTAAGTAGCAATAAATCGTGAAGACTGTACGGTGTACCCCGATACGATTGAAGCAATGGCTATGTTAGTGAAACACATTGGTTGGTTCCGGTGTCCCTTGAGTTAAGTCAAGGAGAATGTTGGGCTGTCGTATGGTGTTATAAAGCACTAACTGACCATAGAACCTTAGTTGACACAACTTAGCCATTAGAAGGTAGCGATATATCCGGCTTTGGTGTAGACAGAAGTTGGTTGATACTCGATGCTACACTCATTGAGGTTGGAATTTTGGGATATTTTGGTCGCAAATTAGATGCTTGTGCTAAAGCAATGCCCAGGAGAAAGATCGGTGATATTGAGACTCCTAGAACCTAGTTACTTCTTTTAGGACATGTTGAGCCAACTAGAACTTCAAGAGGGTACTTACCTAAAAACTCCACGCAAGCTTAAACCTCGGGCCTTGTGTGTTTTGCTTGTGTATGATTAAATTGTTCGAACATAACATCATAACATCATAACATATCATTTTCACTAACCATTTCAAGGACCAAGGAATTTATCTTTGTTCTATTATGCTGGAAATAGCCTTAGCTCGCAGAAACACTATCAGGATCAACTTTGTAAGGGTGCGTCCTCAACTTAAGGAGTTAGTCTCAAGGGTTCCCAAAAGTTATCCATTCATCAAAAGGCGTGGTCGATTACTCAATCTGGTTAGCTCAGGTTTTGACGAAGACATGATGAGTGTCCTATTCCAGTTCTTTGACCCCGCATATCATTGTTTCACTTTTCCTGATTATCAGTTTGTACCCACAATGGAAGAGTTCTCTCAATTACTGGGAGTACCTGTTCTTGATCAGATACCCTTCACTAATTTAGAGGAAGCTCCAAAACCAGAAGTTATTGCAGCATCCTTACATCTGAAGTGGTCCAACATTGTATCTAACTGGGAAACAAGAAGTAGAGTCAAAGGTTTTCTGGATAAATTTCTGATTGAGAAGGCTTAACTATTTATGGATGATATGAGTTTTCAAGCTTTCGAGGAGATCTTGGCTTTGATAATTTATGGGTTGGTACTATTCCCTAATCCAGACCAACTCATAGATGTGAACGCCATCAAGTTATTTCTTGATCGTAATCTTGTGCCTACCTTGCTCGGAGACATTCTGTATTCTCTTCACACTCGTACTATGAAGAGGTAAGGAACTCTCATGTGTTGTATACCTCTGTTGTCCAGGTGGTTTATTTCGCACCTTCCCCGCTCGATAATGAAGAATGAAAAAGGTTTGAGGTGGTCACAAAGAATAGTGTCACTTTCTCATACAGACATCTACTGGTATTCCCGATTTCATGAGGATATCACTATTATTGACCACTGTGGAGAATTCCCTAATGTTCCACTCCTTAGCATTAGAGGAGGTATTACAACCCTTCTCTGGCTCTATGTAAATTTGGTTATGCTCGAAGAGATGGTCCTCACGACGCACTTATCCAAAGTATTGGGTTTGATTATGAAAGTGATCCTCAAGGTTATCTTTGAAGGTTCATACATGCTTGAGGTGTGACACCCCAAATAATCCGATTATTAAATAATTAGAATTTTTAATTATTAATTTAATTGGAAATTTAATTATTGGTATTTTTGGATTATTGGAATTAATTTAATTAATTAAAGGAAAGAAGCATTGGTGGTGTGAAGAGTGATTAGAGGGTGTGAGGGGTAAAATACTCTACTCTTACTAATTACTAATTTAATTATTTTATTGGAATAATAAAAGGAGTATTAAAAGGAAAAAGAAGAGAAAGAGAGTTATTTTGGAATATTCATCATACGTGCATTTGAGAAGAGGAAAAAGAAGGAGAAAACCGGAAGCGTCAGAATTCAAAGAACCCACAAGGTAAGGGGTGATTTCGATTAGTTAATTCGTATTATCGGTTTAGATATTCAATAGTATGGATCATAGTATGTTAGGGAATCCCGGTTTGGAATTCTAGGGTTCCATAGAATTGTCCCTATTGCGTCAAATTGTAGGTTGAAAACTATTAGGGTGTCAGATGATAAAAAGGAATGATGAAATAATGTTGTTTGATGTTATAATGGTGCAAAATGGATGTGTTTTGGTGTTTCTCATGTTGCAATTCGTATGGGTATGTTTGGAAATGGTTTAGAATGAATAAATGCTGTCAAAAGTGCATAATTTGACTCTGCAGGTCGTGGGAACCGGTTCCCAGTGGGGAGGAACCGGGTTCCACTGTGTGAATTTATAAAAACTGGAAAAAATGCACGTAGGAACCGGTTCCTGTATAGGTAAGAACCGGGTTCCCATACATTTTTCCAGAAGCGTGATTTTTGAACTTCGCAGGAACCAGTTCCTGCATATGTAGGAACCGGGTTCTGTTGTAACTTTTGAAAAATATTAAACTTTGAAAATTCATAACTTTCAAACCGTAAGTCCGTTTTGGACGTTATTTATTAAATTTAATGCTCTATTTTATAAAATGAAAAGATTTCCTAAAACCTGAAATTATTTTGAAAATGAGTCAAATCCCATAATAAGTGATTGTTGGCTAACGCACATGGGTGTGTATGTAGCAGTGAACCTGTGATGGATGGATGTATTAGTATTGTGTGAATGAAAGGCATGTTTATGTTGCTAATGATGGTGTGCATGATCGTTGAGATATCATGTTTTTGGTTTTGGTTCAGTTATGATAAATTGATGTATTTCATAGACTGATTTGATGTTGCATGCTAGTGATGTGCATGCATATGCATTGTTTTGGTGAAGTTAATTCCCATTGTGTGGAATTTGACTTGTATTATCGTTAACCGATACCCGAGTGATGATGGGTGGTTAGGCTGGATTCGTGTCCGGGTGTTTATGAACGAATCGATGGTTGTTGTATCCGGTTGATGATGGATCAGTGTTGGGTGACTTGGTCACGTGTTGGTACCACATGCATTGTGTCTGCATTTGTGTTTGCATGGAATTGTAACATGTTAGGATGTCTTCCAGTGTTACAATTCTTTGGTTGATTATTGATTTGTGCATAATGACTTGTATGATTGGAACTGCGTGTTGAATCTGAATTTATGCTAAAATGGGTGAAATAATATGCTTGTGATATAATGTTGATTGAGAAGCTTATAATGCATGTTAATTATGAGAAATCTCACCCTTACTTTAACAATTTCAGATTAAAGTTAGCAGCTCAGGAGTTGGTGAGGATGGCTCTAGAGCTATGTTACTTTAAGTCTGCGTGTCAGTGTCGTGCTCTGATAGGTTGTAACACTGGGGAACGTTTAGTTGAGGAATTAGTTATTATTCAATTGTTTCTTTGAATTTCATTGGGAATAATTATATTTTGGTTTATTCCGTTTTGGTTATGGTATTTTTCCGCTGTGTAAGACATGGTCTTAAGTTGATTGAATTATTTGAATAATGACCCTCAGTGTAGCATGACTACTGTTTTATTGGAAGTTTTATTTATTTCATAATTGTGACATCCCTTGTTCCGTGTTAACTCTGATGGAATATGTCTTTAATCATTGATATAATTAATATTATTCGGGGTATTTTAGAAGGGGTGTTACAATAGTGGTATCAGAGCATAGTCGGTCTTGTCTTGTGTCGTTATCCCTTTTGTATGCGACTAGTGTAAGATGACACTGTCGATACTTGTGTGCTGATGAGGTTGTTTTGTAATGTTACAGAACAATGGCTGGAAGAGGTAACGGAAGAAACGACGATGCTATTGCTGAAGCATTGGGAATGTTGGTTGGAGTACTCGGAGGGAACCAGCAGGGAGCTGTGATTGGTGCTGACCGACAATTGGGGAATTTTCAAAGGAATAATCCTCCATTGTTCAAGGGTGCACATGATCCCGAAGGTGCTCAGAACTGGTTGAAGGAGATCGAGAGGATCTTCAGAGTAATTGACTGTGCTGAAGGGCTGAAGGTGAGATACGGAACTCACATGTTAGCAGAGGAAGCTGATGACTGGTGGGTTGCTACCAGAACTAAAATGGAAGAAGATGGTATTGCATTGACTTGGGCTGTGTTCAGGAGGGCTTTTCTGAGGAGGTACTTTCCTGAGGACATCATAGGCAAGAAGGAGATTGAGTTTCTGGAACTCAAGCAGGGTAACAAGACTGTCAGTGAGTATGCTTCGAAGTTTACTGAGTTAGCGAAGTATTATGCTCATTATACTAACGATGCAGATGGAGAATTTTCCAAATGTATCAAGTTTGAGAATGATCTTCGTGATGAGATTAAGCAGGGTATTCGGTATCAGCGTATCCGAAGATTTCCTGATCTGGTTGACTATAGTAGGATTTTAGAGGAGGATCTTGCTAGCACTAAGTCGAATGCTCGAGGGTATGTTGATAGGAAGGGTAAGCAACAGATGGATTGTGGTAAGCCTTATGATAGAAGTAATCAGATACCCGGTGGTTGGAAGAAGTTTGGTGGAGGAGATTCTAGCTCTTCCATTAAGTGCTACAAGTGTGGTGAGACAGGACATCGTATGGTGGATTGCAAAAGTAATGATAAGAAGTGTTTCAAGTGTGGGAAACTCGGCCATGTGGCCAATGATTGCAGAGTAAGAGTGGTGACTTGTTACAACTATGGTGAAGAAGGTCATACTCGTCCTCAGTGTACAAAACCCAAGAAGGAGCAAGCTGGTGGTAAAGTGTTTGCATTGTCTGGGTCAGAGACTAAGCCAGATGATCGGCTGATTAAAGGTACATGTTTTATTAATGACATACCTTTGATTGCGATTATTGATACTGGAGCTACGCATTCTTTTATTGCTTTGGATTATGCTAAAAGATTGAATTTGGAAATTTCTAATATGGATGGAAGTATGGTTATTGATACTCCTGTGTCGGGTTCAGTGACTACTTCGTATGTTTGTAGGAATTGTCCTATTGTGATTTTTGGTAGGGGTTTCGGTATGGATTTAGTGTGCCTACTATTAGAACAACTTGATATCATCCTTGGAATGAACTGGTTGGAATTCAACCAGGTTCATATCAACTGTTTTGCGAAGACGGTTATTTTTCCTGAAGAGGTTGGTGTCGAAGATGTGACTATGTCGGTTAAACAGATGAACCTAGCTGTGAAAGATGGTGTTGTGGTATTTATGTTGTATTCTGAAATAGAAGCGGAGGGAAAAGAAAAGAGTGATGGATTGCCAGTGGTGAATGAATTTCCAGAGGTGTTTCCGGAAGACGTTAGTGAATTGCCACCTGAGAGGGAGGTAGAATTTACTATAGATTTGATTCCTGGAACTAGTCCGGTGTCGATGGCGCCTTACCGTATGTCGGCATCTGAATTAGCAGAGTTAAAGAAACAGTTGGAGGAGTTACTTGAGAAGAAGTTTATTCGTCCGAGTGTTTCTCCGTGGGGTGCTCCAGTGTTGTTGGTTAAGAAAAAAGAAGGTTCAATGAGATTATGTGTTGATTACAGACAGCTGAATAAAGTTACAATCAAGAATCGGTATCCTTTATCGAGGATCGATGATTTGATGGATCAACTAGTTGGAGCTTGTGTATTTAGTAAGATTGATCTGAGATATGGATATCATCAGATTTGTGTGAAGTCGGAAGATATTCAGAAAACTGCATTTAGAACGAGGTATGGACATTACGAGTATTCTGTTATGTCGTTTGGAGTTACTAATGCACCTGGTGTTTTCATGGAGTATATGAACAGGATATTTCATCCGTATCTTGATAAGTTTGTGGTGGTGTTCATTGATGATATTCTAATTTATTCGAAGAGAGATGAAGAGCATGCAGAACATCTCAGAGTTGTGTTGGAATTGTTGAAAGAGAAGAAGCTTTATGCGAAATTGTCCAAGTGTGAATTTTGGTTAAGTGAAGTAAGTTTTCTTGGCCATGTAATTTCCAAGAATGGAATTGCTGTGGATCCTACGAAGGTAGAAGCAGTATCTCAGTGGGAAGCGCCGAAGAATGCTTCTGAGATCCGTAGTTTTCTGGGTCTTGCAGGTTATTACAGGAAGTTTATAGAAGGATTTTCCAAATTAGCGTTACCGTTGACTAAGTTGACCAGGAAGGGTCAGATGTTTGTTTGGGATGTTGAATGTGAGAAAGGATTTCAAGAGTTGAAGAGGAGGTTGACAAGTGCTCCGATCTTGATTTTGCCAAATCCGACTAAGTCTTTTATTGTGTATTGTGACGCATCATTAATGGGATTAGGTGGTGTGTTGATGCAAGATAAGCAGGTGGTGGCTTATGCTTCTAGACAATTGAAAGTACATGAAAGGAATTATCCGACTCATGATTTGGAGTTGACAGCTGTTGTGTTTGTTTTGAAGTTGTGGAGGCATTATTTATATGGTTCTCGGTTTGAGGTGTTCAGTGATCACAAAAGTCTGAGGTATCTCTTTGATCAGAAAGAGTTGAATATGAGGCAGACGAGATGGTTAGAATTTCTAAAGGATTATGATTTAGGTTTAAATTACCATCCTGGTAAGGCAAATGTTGTTGCGGATGCCTTGAGTAGGAAGTCCTTGCATATGTCGATATTAATGGTCCGTGAGGTAGATTTGGTTGAGCAGTTCAGAGATTTAAGTTTGGTATGTGAAACTACTCCGAATAGTGTGAAATTGGGTATGTTGAAACTGACTAGTGGTATTCTGGAAGAAATTCGGAATGGACAGAAGTCGGATGTTGGGTTAGTTGATAAATTGACATTGATCAACCAAGGTCAAGGAGGCGAGTTCCGGATTGATGAGAATGGTGTTATGAGATTTGGTAATAGGGTGTGTGTTCCGGATGTTGCAGAGATTAAGAAGAGTATTTTGGAAGAAGGACATCGTAGTGGATTGAGTATTCATCCTGGTGCTACTAAAATGTACCATGATTTTAAGAAGTTATTTTGGTGGTCGGGAATGAAAAAGGAAATTGCTGAGTTTGTGTATGCTTGTTTGGTTTGTCAGAAGTCGAAGATTGAGCATCAGAAACCGTCAGGATTGATGGAGCCGTTGTTTGTTCCGGAATGGAAATGGGATGGAATCTCTATGGATTTTATGTCTGGTTTGCCAAGGACATCGAAGAATTGTGATTCTATCTGGGTTATTGTTGATCGGTTGATGAAATTTGCTCACTTTATTCCGATAAGAATGGATTATCCGATGGAAAGGTTGGCAGAATTGTATGTTGAGAAGATTGTGAGTTTGCACGGTATTCCTTTTAGTATTGTGTCGGATCGAGATCCGAGGTTTACATCTAAATTCTGGACGGGATTGCAAGAAGCTTTGGGTACTAAGTTGCGTTTGAGTTCCGCTTATCATCCACACACAGATGGACAGACGGAGAGAACGATTCAGTCGTTGGAAGATTTGTTAAGAGCTTGTGTGTTGGAGAAAGGTGGAGCTTGGGATAGTTATCTACCATTGATTGAGTTTACCTACAACAATAGTTTTTATTCGAGCATTGGTATGGCTCCGTTTGAGGCATTGTATGGTAGGAGGTGTCGGACACTGTTGTGTTGTTATGAATTTGGAGAGAGTGCTGTGATTGGACCGGAAATTGTCCAACAGACTTCGGAAAAGATTAAGATGATTCAGGAGAAGATGAGGACTTCTCAGAGTCGTCAAAAAGGTTATCAAGATAAGAGGAGGAACGATCTTGAGTTTAGCAAAGGAGAACATGTTTTTATGCGAGTTACTCCGATGACTGGTATTGGTCGATCTTTGAAGTCAAAGAAGTTGACTCCACGTTTTATTGGTCCGTTTCAGATTACCAAGAGAGTTAGGAAAGTTGCTTATCAGATTGCTTTGCCGCCGTCACTTGCAAATTTGCATGATGTTTTTCATGTATCTCAGCTAAGGAAGTACATTGTTGATCCGTCTCATGAGATTCGGGTAGACGATATACAGGTACGAGAGAATTTGACCGTGGAAGCGGTACCTGCGAGAATTGAAGATCGGAAGTTGAAACAGTTGCGAGGCAAGGATATCGCGTTGGTAAGAGTGGCTTGGGGAGGACCAGATGGAAATGTCACTTGGGAGCTGGAGAGTCAGATGAAGGACTCGTATCCCGAACTGTTCGTCTAAGGTATGTTTTCGAGGACGAAAACTCTTTTAGTTGGGGAGAGTTGTGACACCCCAAATAATCCGATTATTAAATAATTAGAATTTTTAATTATTAATTTAATTGGAAATTTAATTATTGGTATTATTGGAATTAATTTAATTAATTAAAGGAAAGAAGTATTGGTGGTGTGAAGAGTGATTAGAGGGTGTGAGGGGTAAAATACTCTACTCTTACTAATTACTAATTTAATTATTTTATTGGAATAATAAAAGGAGTATTAAAAGGAAAAAGAAGAGAAAGAGAGTTATTTTGGAATATTCATCATACGTGCATTTGAGAAGAGAAAAAAGAAGGAGAAAACCGGAAGCGTCAGAATTCGAAGAACCTACAAGGTAAGGGGTGATTTCGATTAGTTAATTCGTATTATCGGTTTAGATATTCAATAGTATGGATCATAGTATGTTAGGGAATCCCGGTTTGGAATTCTAGGATTCCGTAGAATTGTCCCTATTGCGTCGAATTGTAGGTTGAAAACCATTAGGGTGTCAGATGATAAAAAGGAATGATGAAATAATGTTGTTTGATGTTATAATGGTGCAAAATGGATGTGTTTTGGTGTTTCTCATATTGCAATTCGTATGGGTATGTTTGGAATTGGTTTAGAATGAATAAATGCTGTAAAAAGTGCAGAATTTGACTCTGCAGGTCGTGGGAACCGGTTCCCAGTAGGGAGGAACCGGGTTCCACTGTGTGAATTTATAAAAACTGGCAAAAATGCACGTAGGAACCGGTTCCTGTATAGGTAGGAACCGGGTTCCCATACATTTTTCCACAAGTGTGATTTTTGAACTTCGCAGGAACCGGTTCCTGCATATGTAGGAACCGGGTTCTGCTGTAACTTTTGAAAAATATTAAACTTTGAAAATTCATAACTTTCAAATCGTAAGTCCGTTTTGAGTGCCGTTTTGGACGTTATTTCTTAAATTTAATGCTCTATTTTATAAAATGAAAAGATTTCCTAAAACCTGAAATTATTTTGAAAATGAGTCAAATCCCGGAATAAGTGATTGTTGGCTAACGCACATGGGTGTGTATGTAGCAGTGAACCTGTGATGGATGGATGTATTAGTATTGTGTGAATAAAAGGCATGTTTATGTTGCTAATGATGGTGTGCATGATCGTTGAGATATCATGTTTTTGGTTTTGGTTCAGTTATGATAAATTGATGTAGACTGATTTGATGTTGCATGCTAGTGATGTGCGTGCATATGCATTGTTTTGGTGAAGTTAATTCCCATTGTGTGGAATTTGACTTGTATTGCCGTTAACCTATACTCGGGTGATGATGGGTGGTTAGGCTGGATTCGTGTCCGGGTGTTTATGGACGAATCGATGGTTGTTGTATCCGGTTGATGATGGATCAGTGTTGGGTGACTTGGTCACGTGTTGGTACCACATGCATTGTGTCTGCATTTGTGTTTGCATGGAATTGTAACATGTTAGGATGTCTTCCAGTGTTACAATTCTTTGGTTGATTATTGATTTGTGCATAATGACTTGTATGATTGGAACTGCGTGTTGAATCTGAATTTATGCTAAAATGGGTGAAATAATATGCTTGTGATATAATGTTGATTGAGAAGCTTATAATGCATGTTAATTATGAGAAATCTCACCCTTACTTTAACAATTTCAGATTAAGTTAGCAGCTCAGGAGTTGGTGAGGATGGCTCTAGAGCTATGTTACTTTAAGTCTGCGTGTCAGTGTCGTGCTCTGATAGGTTGTAACATTGGGGAACATTTAGTTGAGGAATTAGTTATTATTCAATTGTTTCTTTGAATTTCATTGGGAATAATTATATTTTGGTTTATTCCGTTTTGGTTATGGTATTTTTCCGCTGTGTAAGACATGGTCTTAAGTTGATTGAATTATTTGAATAATGACCCTCAGTGTAGCATGACTACTGTTTTATTGGAAGTTTTATTTATTTCATAATTGTGACATCCCTTGTTCCGTGTTAACTCTGATGGAATATGTCTTTAATCATTGATATAATTAATATTATTCGGGGTATTTTAGAAGGGGTGTTACATGAGGCATGGTAAGCAAGATAGTAAGGCTTTAGGACAGAAGAATTCCATTCCTTTGGAGCCTTATCTCAAATGGGTATGAGCTCGTGCTTAAAATCTCATGATGCCATATCCAGCTATCCTACCAGTAATCTTGGAGTTTGTTGTCGAAGGAGACGTTTCTCGCACCATCATCCATCCATACATGCCCACTGACCTTGAAGAATTGCGGAAGTCTTGGATTCAACTCAAGGAAGAACAGGACACCTTTAAGACTCAATTCTATGTAAGTTATAAGAAAGTGTTAGAGCCCACAAAGCAACTTCCCGAGGAGCAGAGTCTTAATGCATACATCAACCTGAAGAGGAAGCTTCCGTGGGAAACTTGAGTCTTAGGTTTTAGGTATTCATATTGTTGTCTCTTTGAGACCCTTTTGTTTTCATTGTAAGCCTAAAAGGCAATTGTAATTTGAATTCACTAATAAAATCTTTGTTTATGTTTCCTCTTGATTAGCAAATTTAAATCTCTTAAGGTCCTTGAAAACATTTCATTTTACACATCATGCATCATTTCATAACAGTTTTTTCATACAGGTTTCTCATTTTCCCGCTGTTTATTTCAACAGAAAAATGGTCCTCGAACAAACTATTAAGGATCTCCAGGCTCAACATGCACAATTTCAAGAGACTCTTCTAAATATGGCACAGGGGTAGAAAGATTTAATGGCGCTCGTTGCCAAGAAAAATAAAACCAAGAAGTCGGTTGTTATCCTCAATATGGGGAGAAGATTCAAGGGTCCTGCTCAACCTGTTCAAGTGGATGACGTCTCCTCTAAAGAAGATGACAACCAGGAGGAAGATAGTAGAAGCATCAAGCATGAAGGAAGGAATAATCAGGGTTATGAGAATGTTCATGAAGATGAAGACTAGTCTGACAAATAATACCCTCCTACAGATGACAAATACAAGCAGTTGGAAGACAGACTCAAGGCTATCGAAATCTAGAAGGTGCCTGGATTATATTTTAGGGAACTAGGTCTGGTCCCGGGGGTGGTCATCCCACATAAGTTCAATGTCCCCATATTTGCTAAATATGATGGGGTCTCTTGTCCTAAACTCCATTTGAGGTCGTATTTCGGAAGATACAACCTCATACTGCTGATCGGAAATTATGGGTCCATTTCTTCTAAGAAAGTTTGGCTGACACTCAACTGGAATGGTTCTATCAGCTGGAGGGGACTAACATCCTTACATGGAAAGACTTGGCTGTTGCTTTCTACAAGCAATATCAATATAATTCCGACCTGGCACCTACCCGAGTGCAATTTTAAAATATGTCCATGGGCTCAAATGAAGGGTTCAAGAAGTATGCACAAAAATGGAGGGATTTAGCTAGAAGGGTGCAACCTCCTTTGATTGATCGAGAAATGATAGATATGTTCACGGGCACTCTAACAGTCCCATTCTTTAATATGTTGATTGGAAGCTCTTCGTCTGGTTTTACGGAGATGATTTTGACTGGGGAAAAATTAAAAGCAGTATCAAGAGTGGGAAGATCCCGATGGCTACATCTTCTAATGCTGTGAAGAAGCCATTCAGTTATAAAAAAGAAGCCAATGTTGTCTATAGGAGCCGTAGTAAAAGTGATCATCGTCAGTTTGTGGGGGCGGTGTTGATTTCTAATCTGGTGCCTGTTCAATAACAACAACATGGTAACTGACGAAGGCCGGACACTTTGTTGAGGTAGTTTACCAAGATCGGCATGCCTTTATCTCAGGCATTGCAACATTTGTTGAAGGCTGAACTCATTTCACTGCGAGATCCTCCTCAGAATCCCAACACATCCTCTCTGAAGTATAATCCAAATGCGAGGTGTGCTTATCATTCGAATAGTCCTGGACACGACACCAACAATTGTTGGACCCTGAAGAGCAAGACTCAGGATATGATCGATAATAAGGAAATTGAGTTTGATCCTCCAGAGACTCTGAACATGATTACGACACCTATGCCCAAGAATGACAAGGACATAAGTGTTATTGAATATGTTCTATATATTACCTCTATAAGTGATGTGGTTACTCCTCTCTCTACGATCAAGAAGAATTTGTTACAAGCCGGGTTATTTCTAAACATAATGTTATTATGCAATGGTGGCCCTACGTCAAGGATGAAAGGGGAATCTCTACCTAATGTTAGCATGTATGGTTTGCAACCTAAGGTCTAATCTTGAATTCAAACGAAGCAAGCACATCCTAAGGGAACATGGTATGTACAAGGATAAAACAAGAAAGCTCGAAGAAGCACACACATGCCACGAGTAGTACACACTAAATCGGGTAAAGGCCTAACCAAGATATACAAGATCAAGGTAGGCGGTCGAAGACAATATGAATGATCACAGAGTGTCAGTATCGACCAATACGAACTCCTGACAAAGTGTGGGGGTTTGATCACGGAACCCTTCCCCATTTGACGACTCGATAACAAGATCTTGGGAACGCATTCGGAGCTCAGAACTTGCAGAAAGTGAGCATAGGAACGACACAGATAAAAACTGGTGGGGGTTGATTACTAACCCTTTCCACTTGCCTTCCCATGAGGGCTTTGGAATGGTTGACATAAAAGGATTTAAAACCATCATCCCGCTATACAAGCACAAATGTAAACACACATACGAAATACCTACTCCAAAGGTAGGGTTTTAAACAACCACAAATAGCGGACAGAATGCATACAGCGCGGAATTGCCTTAATCAGGTCTTTAAATAAACTAGAGGGATACCTGACATCATCAGCAATGGAGATTCCCTTCATACATATCTACCCTACTTCTCATGGAATCAGAAAGCAGTAAAGCCCTACTTCTCATGGTCTCTAGAAAAGCGGTAAAGTGCAGAAATGAGGAATAAAAGTGAAGCCACGATGATACCTACGGGAGAAGGTCCGTTGCCTCTTCAAAACCACGCAGGTGATGAGAAAACTGTACAGAATCTGTTTTGCACGAGCGATCAAATAATTAATCTCCAAGCATTCCATATTGAGAAAGTTACATCGACATTCTATCACCAAATCTTGGCTAAAAATGGAAACAAAAATGATTACCAAACATAAAAGTACTAATAGAAAATTCTAAAGAGAAAACCTAATAATTCTAAAATATTTCCTAAAATATTCTAACTATTTTAGGTTATTTTGTCATGCAATAAAAATTAACAAAAGCCAATAAAAGAAATTGATAAATAAAAATAAAATAAAAATGTAAAGAGTTCAGGGGGTTCCATTTGAAGTCGGAGGATATTTTGTAGAAAAAGTGCTAGGCGCTAGGCCCATCTGAATGAAGTCTAAGAAGAGTTTTTATCCATAAGCCTTGTGTTGTACAAAAAAGTTCCATGGGTCAATGCAAGGGTTTGAATTTAGGTCAAGTACCATCAACAATCCATCAGATTTTGCTTACTTATTAAATGTGATAAAACTATAAGGAAAAAATATAAATTAAAAAAAGGATTAGGGTTCAGTGTCTGTGTGACTGTCCAGCTTCAATTGTTCTTCTTCTTCGTGAAACACGAGCGGCGCCACTTTCTTCTTTCTCTGATTGATTCTTCCTCAGATCTCTAATCAAGAATATAATGTATGATTAGCCTCAAATTATTTCTCAATCTCCCCCCTGCTTCTCATAATTTTGTTTCACAAAGACCTCAGATTTCTGCTTGCACTGCCTACCAAGAACGAAACTTATGATCAATAGTGTTCCGTGACACCACAGGCGGCGGAGCCTCTTCATTCTTTCTAGGCTGCACTAAGAAGATAACGAGATAACGAAGGTCGATTGTTAACTCTGCTTCAGGTAACCATTTCATTTCTCTTTTCTTCTTCTTCTACATTTTGTGATTCCGATTGTTCCGCGCCGAATGCGATTACCTATTTGAATTATTGTTGTGTTCGTCGCAGAAGCAATGATGAAGCTGGGAGTAGAGAAGGCTTTGAATCGTTGATGCAGAGAGAGGATTTGAAGAAGCTGTAATGATATGATGCGTGTGGTAAAAACAAATTGAAGATGTTGATTGATGGTTGTTGAAGAATGATTATGGTGAAATGCGATTCCAGAGAAGAATCATAGTGATGGAGGATGAGGTTTATGATGTAGAGAGAGAGCGAGGTTGAAAATGATGATGGAAGGGATGCAGTGAAAGTTTTTTTTCGTTGAATGATGAAGGTGATTGGGGATGTTGATGGAGCCTAAAGCTGCGATGATAATGATGATGATTGAAGGCTCCACGAAGATATCAAGATGATGAAGAATTTGTAGAGGAATTGCAAAGAGAGAGAGTCAAAAGGTGAGTATTCTGAAAATTTTCTATCACCTTTCTGGTTTGTTGAATGAATTCTGAACTCCCTTCTCTCTTCTCTGTTGTGTTATGTTGAGAAATTGATTAGGAGTTTGAGATTCTATTATTTGTTAGGATGTTTTTTCTATTATAGGGGTTTGTTATGAGTCTGTTAGACAATTATGGGGTGAGCTGGAAAAAAACAGTTAGATGTTAGTTAGAAATTGGTTAAGTTTTTCTATTACAGGTAGTTGGTTTTCTGTTGGTTTTTTCTGTTAGGATAGTTATAGGTGAACTGGAAGTTGTTGGGTTGGTTACAGGGTTAGTTAACTGACTCTGTTAATTCTGTTTCTGACAGACAGTTATAGGTTTTGAAATTTTGTTATGGTTGTTAAAGGGCATGAAGTTAGTTTAAAACTATTGGAAAAAAATTAATGAATGCTAAAAATTATTAGAAACAAGATTTTTTAGTTAGCTCCGGATTTACTTTATGCTGAATGCAAGCTTGTGACAAGGCCTGGTTGAGCTTGAATAATTTGTTGGTCTTATGCTATGTGAAAGGTTCGGTTTCTAGTCTTGAACAACAAACAGATGGGAGCTTAGGGTTTAGTTAGTATTGGTTTATTGTGAGATAGGATGCGAATGTTTGAATGTGTACCACCTTTGGCTTGAATATGCAGGTTTGTATGTATTGGAAATTGTATGTGTGAGTTAAAATGATGTGAATTAATATTGTTTTTGAATTGTTAGCTTTACGGCAGGGCTGTTTATTTGGATATAGGTTATACTAGGACTGAAACGGTTTGTGATTGATATGTGAATGGTTTAGTGAATGGATGTAAATTAGTTATGATGTTTTCGTTCGAACTCGAACTGACATGTTACATTCGTTTGCTTGAATTGAATTGCAGATCTGAGTTGGAATTACATGGGTGGTGAATCACCTAACTCAAAAGATAGTCAAGAGCTTGGCATGGAGATTGGAAGATGGAATTTATATGAAGAACGATTGGAGATTGGAGATTGGGTTTAAGTTTTGATAGTTTTTCCATGTAATACCTTGTAATCTTGGTGTAATGGCATTATTTTGAACTTGTAATGATTTTGGTATTTTGGAAGATGGACTTGCTTTTGAATAAATCTTGAAACACACTTGTATTTTGATTGAATGATATGTCTCTTTGTAACTTTTGTGTAATGATTTGAATTTGTAATGAACAAAACTCCTTGAATGTAATGACCTTGTTTTGAAATGGCATAATGGAATAATGTTACAGTTTGACATCTTGATGGAATTTGTATGAACTTAAACTTTTGAAGGAATATGCCTTGCAATCTTAAGATCCTTGGATAAAGTGTTGTAACTTGAATACCAACTTGAACTCGATTTGAACTCAATGATGTTTGCAATGAATACCTAAATTCCATCTTACATCTCAATCAATAAACCAACAATTTCAACTTGTTCTCCAAGCAATTTAGGTGAATGAACCTTGAATCATGTTAAAGACTTCCATGTAATATCCAACTTATTGAATGAATATTGAATGGAAACTTAACTTGTAAGCTTTCCTCCTTTAAGTTCTTGTGAATAAATTAAACTCGTACGTCACGCTTGATGCTTGAGAATTCCATAAGATATATTCACAAGGAATCAGATCCAAAATCAATTTAAGGCCATATTTGACCCCCTAATGAAGCCCTTATTCAAGTTTTAACTTCAAATCCAATAATGCCTTATAGTTCATGCAACAAATGCGCCTTGAATTGGTGAGAGATAGATACCCGGTAGATATTACCAGATAAACCAAAATCTTGACCAAAGGATGAACACCACTTGATTATAATGAGAAGAATGCCTCTGATGAAAACCAAACCAAACCCAATCACAAAGGATTAGAAACAATAAATCCTTTAATCTTGATGATCGTTGCTGGAGGATAGCCTTGTAGCTTGATGAAGAAGAGATCTACCATAATCATGATCCAAAACCCTAGATTTAAATGCTTCTTGGAGCCTCTTGATGAAGAGAAACTTGTAGCTTGATGGGGGAGAAGTTCACAATGATCAAGAATTCAAACCCTAGCTCCACAAACCACAGTTAATGAGAAACCAATTGATTCAAGCCTGAGTGGAGATGAGGGCCTAAAAGCACAAATAAAATCCTAACTTTAAGATCCTTGTTCCCATACCAAGTTTATTGATTAGTGATGCATGTTGTTTTAGATGTCCTAAATCGATAGTATGTACATGAGATTTATGGGAAATATAAGCCAGATGATCCTTATAGAAGGGAAGGACAAATTTGGGGTATTACAACCGATGTTACAAGAAAACCAGCATCAATCTGCTTCAAAACCTCTTCTTTAATCTTCACTGCCATGTCAGGATGAGTTCTTCGCAGCTTCTGCTTGACTGGTGGACATTTTGGATTTAGCGGCAAATAACATTCCACAATATCGATATCCAAACCAGGCATGTCTTGATAAGACCAATCAAAGATATTCACATACTCTTTCAGCAACTCAATCAACCTACTCTTCACACCAGGATGAAGCAGTACCCCAATCTTGACTTCTTTCGAATCCTCCTTTGGGCCTAAGTTAATCGTCTGCAATGGATCTTTATACAGTTGAATGGTATTTTCCTCGCGTTCGAGCAACCGTGAAACCTCTTCTTGGATTTCATCATATTCTTCTTCAGCCACATACAGAGTATATTCAAATTTGGGAGAAGGTGCATGGACATTGCACTCAACGTGTTTTTTAATTAATCTACACATATAATTTATGATTGGTTTTAGAAACTGACACATGTAACAAGTGACTATGCAGATTTATTCATAATTATTATTTATTTTGAAAGGTTTTTTCTGATTACCATTGTCCAAGAAAAAACATAAAATAAATACACAATTTTAGCAATCAAAAACAACTTTTATTAATGTTTTTAAAATTCAAAACAACAAACACGCCCACACAACATCATTATTTTCACCTTGGGCTGAGTGGAATATTTTTTAAAAGATGAACAAAAAACAAATTACTTTAAAATGTGAATGCAAGAAGGGACATCAATAATGATCCAATTCTGGATTCTGACTCTATGTTTCACAAAGTTCGACATCTCTTGCTCTGACTCATCTTCGAGAATAACATTGATCCTTAGAGTATTTGGATGTAATATCCTGCATTGTGAAAGATATCTTGATATTTACTCAAAGTGGACTTCAGCTTCACAACTTCATTCTTCACGGAGAAACCCAAACTAGTCCCATTCCTATTCACAGGTGGATTAATAACCTGTCCCCACACCTTGCTAAGGACCGCCTGCACTATCTGTTGTGCATTCTTAAATGAGGTGATATAATCCCCATTCTTCCTTATATTATCAATAGACAAAGCTTGGAACTAAGTTCCAACTGCGGCTTCATCAGCTTCTACAATACTAAAGGAAGACAAATGAGATATCAACATATCTTGCTCACCATTCACAATGACTACCTTTCCTTCATGGACAAATTTCAGCTTTTAATGCAAGGTGGAAGTAACAGCTCCTGCTTCATGGATCCAAGGTCGTCCCAATAAAAAACTATAGGATAGAACAATATCCATAACCTGGAAGGTGATTTGGAATAAGTGTGGAACTGTGTGAATAGGTAAACCCACCTCTCTAATGACAGATTTTCTCGAACCATCAAAAGCTTTTACTATAATGCCACTAGGGCGCATAGGAGTTCCCTGGTACTTAAGCTTCATGAGAGCGCTTCTCGGTATGAAATTCAAAGAAGATCCATTTTCTATCAGCATATTGGACAAAGAGTCATTCTTACAATTCATAGATATATGTAGAGCAAGGTTATGGTTCCTCCCTTCATCAGGCAATTAATCATCATAAAAGCTCAGATTGTTACAAGACATAATATTCCCCACAACACTGTTGAACTGATCCAAAGACATATTACTTTCAACAAAAGCCTGATCCAACACCCTCATCAGAGATTCCCGATGAGCGAAGAGTTCATCGACGAGGCTATAATGGAAATCTTAGATGGAGTTTGCAACAACTAATCCATAATCTTGTAATCACTCATCTTGATGATTTTTAACAGATCACCAACATCCTTTTCCAAGGAAGCGCCACTAGATTCTTCTACCACTTTTCTAGGTTCAACCATTTCAATGACTTTCTTACCATAACTAACATATCCTTGAAAGGTAGGGGCGAAGACACGACCAATGCGAGTTACCCGACTAGCTTCAGCAATATTCTCCATATGCGACAAAGGTTGGGTAGGAATTTCCACACCATATTCCAAGGTAGTTGCATTGTACTTATAAGGAATATCTTTATCTGATTCATATGGGATAGGACCAGGGAGGCAAATAGATATGGGAGCAACAACAGGTTTGCTGCGATATGTAATCTCTACAGGAGCGGGAACACCAAAATATGGCACAATGACAAAACCATTATCAGAAAACATACCTTCATCATAAGAAAATAACTCATCAGCAGAAACATATTCATCATCATAGTCTTCAATCACATTAATATCTTCATATTTATCCCTTGGTCTGATTATATGGATAAGACCTTCATCCATCATCTCTTGGAGATCACCTCTCACCTTATCACATCCATGGATAACTGAACTGCAAATATTACAACCCGCATGATCGTGTGTATAATAGTTGAACTCACAGAGATCAACATGAATCTTCACTAAATTACCTCTGACTAGACTAATATCAAATATCTAGAAGTTTCCAAGACAACCAACAACCATATTTATAACACTTCCACCTTCATGCTTTGGTAGTGGATTATCTTTCACATTGGGATCAACATCTTTAAAAGATAGGAGACCAGATCTTACCATCTTTCTCACTTCAGACTTCAAGGGATAACAATTTTCATTGTTGTGCCCAAGGGCTCCTTGATGAAAAGCAAAAGTTTGATCTGCTTTATAGTATCATGGTAAAGTTGAAGGTATAGTTGGGGGAGACCTAGTCTGCACCAATTTCTTTTGAATCAAAGCCGAAAACAATTCTGTATAACTCATCGGAATGGGATCAAAATCTTCTCTCTTCTAACCTTGCCCTTGATGAATTTGTTGAGGTTTTCTCTGATAGGAAACAGCAGTCGGAGTCATGTTGACGACCGTATTCACAGAAGCAACTTGTTGTTGATGCTAATGACGTCTTCTTGGAGGTCTAACCCTTCTTTCTTCAGCAACAACATTTGTTTCACTTTCTTTATTTTTAGAAAACCCATATGATGATTTCTTTGTTCCACTAGAACCTTCATATTTTTACAATTGTCCTTCCCTGACAGCTTTCTCTAGACGAACACCCATACTTACCATCTCAGTGAAATCACTTGGCGCACTCGCCACCATTATTTTATAGTAAAATGAACCAAGGGTTTTTAGGAAGACCTTAGTCATTTCTTGCTCTCCCATTAGGGGTACCACTTGGGCAGCAACTTCAAGCCAACGCTGCACATACTCCTCAAATGACTCCTTATCTTTCTGAGCCATTGCTCTCAGCTGATCACGGTCAGGTGCATAAACATGTTGTACTTATACTATTTCACAAAATGCTTCACCCAAGTCATTGAATGTACAAATGTTGCTACTATGCAATCCCATATACCATTTCAAGGCAGTACCAGTTAAACTATCCTGGAAGAAATGAATAAGTAAGCGTTAGTCATCAATATGAGTGGACATCCTTCTAATATAGCTCACCAGGTGGTCACAGGGGCAAGATTTTCCCTTGTAATTCTTAAATTCTATCACCTTAAACTTTGCTGGCACTTTTACATTAGGAACCAAGTAGAGGTCAGTAACATTTTGTCCGAATAAATATTTCTCTCGAAGAGCCTTCACTACTTTTTGCATTTCATTTAATTGATCCTAAAAGTCATCCATTCGATCATAAAATCCGAAACTTTCACTTGGTGGAGGAGCAGGATGATAAACTTCATCATTAATAACATGCATAACATTCATTGTAGGAGGTGCAACATGATGAATCTCATTATTAATAACAGGGACAACATGCACCACAGGAGATGCAGAAGCAGCGGTAGTTTGAACAAATGGAGCAACTTGAGCAGCAGGATTGTAACCTTTTGGCATGAAGTTCTCAGGAATTCCCCACGGGTAAACGTGAGGCAAACGGTATTGAGTAGAAGTAACTGGAGTAACATAGATGGGAACTGATATAACCTCTAAAATTACCAGGGGTGGCAAATGGGCATGCCCTCCCCGTTTAGGCCCATCTCGTAAAAGCCCGCAAAAAATAGGGCGGGGAAGGGCGGGCATTGTTGAGGATGCAGGCCTAAAACCCATTCCTGCCCCGCAAAAAAATGAGGGCGGGCGGGAAAAGCCCGCGAGAACTGCATCTTTTAAACCTAAAAACACACAAATTTATATAAATGCACATGCCCGCAAAAGCCCGCGTATAAAACGGGGTGGGGCGGACACATTTGAGGATGATGGCCTAAACCCTTGGCCCGTCCCGCACTAAAGTGTGGGAAAAATGGGCACGCCCAATGGGTCGGGCCCGTTTTGCCACCCCTAGAAATAACGGTTGTCTGCTGTGGTTGAGTAGCACGAGGAGACGGAGGAGGAGGTGGTGGCTGATTTTGAGCAACCACCAACGATTCTACTAAAGTAGTCAGGTTAGCCATACTGGCTCTCAAAGCAGTAACTTCTTCATGCATCTCACGATTCTCTTGTTCAACGTTTTCCATCTTCTTTCTAGAATTAGCCTGATTATTATAGTGATGAGACAACTTACCGACTGAACGAAGCAGAGAAACAAGTAAGACACCTGAGAAAGATAGGAATGAAAAAATATGTGCGAAATGATGCATGTGATGCGTGTTATTTATTTATTTTATTCAAGGAACTCAAAGAACCATAAACAATTGCAAAAATTGAAGTACTAACACATTTGGAAATTCTTAAAATTCTCATTTTAATAATAATTTTGGAATGGATTACAACTTTTAGTATAAATTTCAATAATCCTAAGTACAAGATAATAAAGATAGAATTTAAAAATCCTAAGGATCCAAAGTTGATGAATATTCTCTTCTGCATACTTGTCGGTGACTTCTTTCCATCCACTAGAATCAGAAAATGGGTGACCGGGACCTGGCTAAGCTCTAGAGGAAAATAAATACTCCTGCTTCTCCATCATCTCCGTAACATGACTCTCAAGAATCTCAATCAATTCATCATTCTCTTTCAATTATGTTGAGTAAGACACCTCCAAGGTTTGGTACTTGTTCTTCCATGCTTCCTTTTCTTGCTGCATCCTAACCAGGAAAGCTGAAGTTCTTTCACATCATTTAAGAGAGGAGGAGTAGTTATCATAAACATATCAGATATAGGTTCTTCACGAGAATAAGGCATCTTCAACTAAATTACCCTTACTTGTACCCAACGGAGATGAGGCTCTAAGGAAACAACTCCTCTTTGTCCTAAGTCTTTTCTACCCTTTCTATGAATATGGCGCCAAGCCTTTTCAATCGCTTCTTTAGCTGCCTTGTGATTTTCTCTTTCTTTGAGAAAGAAACCACTCAGGTGAATGTTGTTTGGCTTATCTCACATCGGGTATCCAAGTTGACGACATGCAAGAGCGAGATTGTAGTTAATTCCTCCCTTTGTACCAAGAAGAGGCACATTGGAGAAACTACCATAATTATCAATAATATCCATATCATAATAAGCTTGATGATACCAATCAATGTCAGAATGAATGAGAGCCATAATCTCTGAGGCCCAACGCGGTTCCTTCTTGATATTCTAAAAAGCAACAGACCGAGGTAAGTAAGAAATAAACCACTGATATAACAACGGTGTGCAACAGATGACCATCTCTCCCTGATAGAAATTCTGAAGATGGATGAAATAATAAGTATCTCCTAGCAGTGTAGGGACCGGAGTCCCAATCAGAAGACCCTAATGGCATTAACATCCATAAATTTGTCGATGTTAGGAAACAAGAACAACTCATAAACAAGCAAAGCAAATATAGCCTCAAAAGTAGTTGTACTCTTCATCTTGGTGAAGTAACAGGCTCTCTCCAATAGAATACTGAGCAGGTAAACCTCTGATTCCTCCTTTGTAGTCATGTTAGCCTCAATCTCAGACTTCTTCAAGTGAGTCATGGTAGCAATATCATGAGACTTAGGCTCTCCTTCTAAGTCGGTGAAAGGAACACAATCAGTAATAGGTAAACTAAGTAAGTAAGAATACTCCTCCAATATGGGCATCAACTGATAATCAAGAAAAGTAAAACAGCGGTATAACAGATTATATAAATGGATCAATGTAGAAAAAATATCCTCCTTCATCTTGAGCTTCATAAGAGACATAATGGCCTCATAATTCTTCCAGAAATCTGTAGAACTCTCAATCTCAGGAATCAAACTCATTAGTTCCTCTTGTTGCACGCTAAATTCCCCCCTACATTTTTAGTCGCATTTTCATATCATATTTTGTTATTTGGTCACAATCTTCAATAAAAATCTTCATTCATCACATTTACATCATTTTGTCGTATTTAAGTTGGCCAAAATTCAGTTTAAATCGATGTTTGTATCGTTTTGTAGTTGAAAAATACCTGATATTTCACTTCATACACTTTTATCTTTTTATCTGCTTCTTGCATTTCTCCAAGTTGTTTATATGTCGATAATATTGATATTTTGGTTTTACGGACAGACCGTTAAAAGCGATTTTACATTGCGGGGAAAATTAGCGAGAAAATACTTTAAGTTTTCACCTTTAACTTACTGTTTTATGAATCTGCATTTCGCGTAGATCATGTCGGTGTGCTCGCTTTATTTTTCGGTACAGTTTGAAGTCTCGTTTGTAATCGTAAGCGTTTGTTCAGCCTAATATTTTTATTCTCATTTTATTTTGATTTTGATCATTTAAATAATTTTTATTAATCTTTGTAATTTGTAGTTTATTTTAATGTGTTCATCTTATTTTTTCGAATAGTTTAATGTCTATTTTTATGGTTTTTAGTCATTTTGGATCTCTATTTTTTATTTAAAAAAATTAAAAAAATATTATTTTAAATTGCATTAACTTTTATACTTTCACTTGTTAATATCGTTTTTATCAATAGGGACTTTTTGATCATGAAATAATTTTACTAAACTTAATCTTGTGTTATAAGTAAAGTTTTGTTTGGTATAGGAGGGGGCAGATCAGATTTGAAGAAAAAACACAGAAGCACAAAAACGACTACTCCCTGATGTCATTATGCTCAATGTGAAATTAATTGATAATAAATTTGTGTTGATAACATATTTTGAATGTTAAATTGATGAGAAGTTTGAAATGTTGTTAGTATGTTGTTTCTTCAAGATGTGAATTCAAATATCTTCTCATGAATTGATACAAATTATGAGCTGGATTGATGATTATAAAATATAGAAGCTGATAGAATTTTGAAAGAAGAATGAAAAAGTTTGCTTTGGATTTGGTCTTTTAATATGTTTTCTAATGGTTTATGTTCATAATATTTTTCATGCTTTACCATATGCTACTTTTCATGGATTATTTGTTTTCACGTGATTTTGAAAAGTCATGAAATGTTCAAATTGTATTTTAGTTTTACTGTTAAAGAAAGTGGAAGTGGTTTGTTTTTGTTTGTTTTTCTTATCTTCCTTTCTAAAATTAATTTTTATTTTATTATTTATAGTTTAATTTATTTATTCTCTCATAAATAATTCTCTAAAATTTTAAATATTTAGTTATTAGTTTAGTTTATTATTCAATTGGTTTATATTAATTTTTAGTTTATCAAAGTGGTTCTATTGTACATAATGTGTATGCATATGAGTCATTTCTAACTTCTTGTATATAAGATGTAAATTGTAATGTGAATCACATGACATAGTATGTACTAGTATATTTTTGCAGTCTGTGAATAATTGTGTTTGTAAGGGAGAGAAAGTTGTTTTGGTTTTATGTCTTATGCATTCATTTATTTTTGAAGCAAAGGTAGAAATGCATTTTCTATGGTTAAAAATCAATTAGCAGCTTTGGCTTTATCTCACTTACTTTCAATGATCATTAAGATGGAGATGGTTAATATATATATTGGTGTCATACTGGATGGCATTTTCTTATGTTTCACTTTTCTCTCTCTTGATATTAGCAAATTGTGAGTAACATGAGATTCATGTTAAAGTGTATTTTATTATGCACTTAACATTTTGATTTCTCTTGGTATTAATATGTATAGTTTTTCTTCAAATTTTTTTTTTTTTTTTCTATCTATGGCATGGAATTAAAGCTTGTACATGCTCTTTCTATTTGAACAAGCTAGATTTTAGTAAAGAGGAAAATGGTTATTGGGCTACGGTATTTGCGGATTATAGACTTGAACCCATCTTTTATTTATGCGAACACCCCATTTCACTATTGTAAATACTCCTTTGATTTATTTGTTCTCTTTGTTTTTATCAATTATGAACATATGTCAACAATTCATTGTCTTGTTTTTTTTCTTCTTGTAAAATATTTTTAGTCAAAGTCGCTTATTATTGTGTTTTGATTTCGTGGTTTAAAGTCAATTTAGATTTTAAAAATCGTATGGACGTATATAATTTTGATCAGTTAATTTAATGGTTTTCGATTCGATTCATTCCGGTCCTTTGACTTTGATTGTTTGACTTATTCATTTCTCACTTATTTAAGATATTTGGATTGATCTCAGTTTTCCTGGCTTTGTCCGCTTGTTGGAAATTTGATATGATGCAGGAATTCTTATTGGATATTTGGATTTCTTATCCGATACTTTGAGTTTTATTTGTCGCCTTTGCGTTTTATCTGATTCCTCTCGGGTTTATCTACCTTTTCTTCGTACGAGATTTATTTTCACGTGTTGCGCTCCTCGCTTATGATTCAATATGCTTTATCCGATGCTTGGATTATTGTCTTACATTTGGGTTTCTTTGATGCTGTCGGCTTGTGATTTATTTTCACCCGGGGTTTGGTATACTCTTGGCTTATTTATATGTTTGTGGCTTTAAACCAAAGGGATGAGAACGTTGTATTGACTTTATCATGTCAAGTAGAAATTTCTTATTCGGTCAAATCTTCTTTACCTTATTTTTTACCTTCATGTATATATGATACTCTCTTCATCTCCTCCCATTCTTTAATTTTCAAAACCTTCTCATCTTTTTCAAAACCTTCTTTGTTTATAAACTCGAACTACGTTCATAATAAACCTCGACTTTGTCGAGTGCATTTTATTTTAAAACTTCTTTTCTTTAAACAAATTTCAATTCATTTAATTATACTTTGACATCTTTCAAAATTAACAAAAACACTTTAACTTATTCAAACCTTTTTGTGCCCTCTCGCACCTTTTATCCTTGAAAACGTTTTCCAAAATTATAGACATGATTCATTTATAGTCGAGATATCATCCTCCTATCCTCATGGTTATAAAGGTGTCGACTTTTCCACTTGAGTACTAGAGGTGTTCTCAAGCCCTCACTCTTGCTGACGTAGGGTCCATCTTTCTCACACCTTATGGGCGTTAGTTAAGATTTCTCTCCTAAAAATGACAACTTGTCTCTTCTTTTAAAATCAACCAACAGACAAGTCTTTTTATCCGAACTACGATGCTCTGACTTTCCCATTGCACGAGAGAGTACGTAGGCACTAAGTCCCACGACCCAAGGCGAGCAAAAATAATAAAAAAACATTTTGTTTTGTTTGAGAATACTCATCCATTCTTTCCCTTTAGCAAGTAAGCATTTAGATAACACACCTTTTGAAAGAAAACAAACAAAGTGGATCCTGCAGAGTACCGTAGATGCTTAAGGTGTTAATACATTCTCTCAGCATAACCGACCCCCGTACCTCGATCTCTAAACTTTTATTTCATTGTGGGTTTTGTTCGCTTTTTCCCATTTTCCTTTGGAAACAATAAACTGCGGTGGCGACTTCACTGAGTGAGATAAGTCAATTGATGACTTAATCTCAAATCTTTACCGCTACATTTTTTGTATTATTACACAGTGCGACACCTCTATCTTAATATCCTTGAAACTATACTTCCGAGTCTTTCTCTTTCCAAAATCCATGGTCTAAAAGTACTTGAGATATTTACAAAAGTCAACCTTAAGTTCCTTGAAAAAACTATTTAAAGAATACTCATGGATGCATGAATGCATGATAATGCAACAATCACACACAAGATCACAAACATAGGGGTTCATAGGTTTGACGTCACGAGCATGAAGTCAAAGGTACTATCTACAAGGTAAGGATTAATGGTTTATCACATGCTAAACAATGTTCTAAAGATTTCCCAGAGTCTACATCCTTCCTTCGGATATTACCAATATCCCGATTAACTCGATAATTAGTAATATTTTCAGGAAAAACTCGCCTGAGTGTAGCATCGCATGACAACCACTTCCGGATTGCTCTGTCATAGTATTCGCATTACACATAAAAGGCCAAGATGGATTAAGGGTTCTACAATCCTCATCTTTAGAAGGCTCCCAGGTCGAATGCAACACCTCTTTTCGATTGCTCGTTAAACAAATACTACAGTCAAATGGGCCTCCAATGAGTGGGGGATCTCATGTCTCCTTTTTTGGGATCCCTCCCTCAAAGTTAACATGACTATACCACCCGTCCTATCTTAAGTGTGTCCAAGTTCGAGTATTGGACTCATAAGAGATCACCAAGCACCCTGAAAACCAGAAAAATTTAGACATACATATATACAAATATACAACATATATAACACATACACAAGTAAACAAAGATATGTTCAACCCACTTAGAGATTGTCCCCAGCAGAGCCGCCAATTTTCTGTAGCAGTAGAAATATTGAGACTAAGCCATTATATTGACATAACTCGCACAGATCAAATAAAAATCGTCACCGCGCTTTATTATTTCCAAAGGAAATGGGAAAAGAGTGAATAAACCCAAAAAGAGAGGGGAGAGAATCTAGATATGGGGGTTGGTTATGCAAAGGGACGGTATTAACACCCTAAACATCTACGGTACTCTGCAGGAACCTCTTTGAAAATCTGTGTATTTTGACTATAAAAATTGTATACAAAAATAGATGGTGGAGATGAGGAAATAAGTATTTTTTTTTTATAATTTTGCATCCGCCACAGTTGAAAACTTTTAGTGCCTATGTACCATCTTCGGTGCAATAGGGGATCAGGGTACTCGTAGTTCACCTCAAAAATTTTAAAACACATGTTGGTTAATTTTAAGAGAATAGACATTATCGCCATATCTGAGTGGAAAACATACTTACTACCCACGATTATTAGAAAGAAGAATTTGCATCATCTCAAAGTGGAGGATATAGCTTAGATTTTAAAATCAACAAAGTCTTACTCATCACCCAGATGGAAAATATCTTACTTTATTACATATCATAGAAGTATAATAGCTCGTATCACTACAAAAATCGACAAGAGTCTAATCTTTTGAGAAAGGGTTTTAAAGTAAAAAGTCAAAGTGGTAAAATGATTTGAATGAGGTTAACTAACTTTTAGTCTTGAGAAAGGTGTCAAAGTATGATTAAGTTGATTAAAATTTGGTTAAAAAAATATTTTTGAAAATGCATGAACCTAAATCTAAGTCTGTTATGAAAGTGGTTCAAGTTAGAAAACAAGAATAGTTTTGAAAATGAGAGAGAAGATTTTTGAAATTAAAGAAGATAGGAGAAGATGAAGGGACTATCCTAAAGCATAACATAAAAGTCAAGGAAAAGAGCGATCTAACCAACAAGAAGCCAACACTTAACATATAAAGTCAATGTAGAATTCTCATCCTTTGGATTGAAACCAAGCCATAAAAAATACTAAACCTCTGAGAAATACCAAGCTTCAGATGAATTAAGTCTTCACAAAAATTGGGCAGAGTAACAGCTGTATACAGAGGAGTTCTCAATCACAGACAAAGCATATAATTAGAATATTCTACACACAAAGAAAATCAACCCAATGTCTTGGGGAAAACTCCATGAACTCCAGACAGAATAACAACAGAGCAATAAGATCCCCAAGTATCAAGGCTTATAATCCTATGTCCGAGAGATCAACAACTCCACAATGCCAAGGATAGTAACTAAGTAGTCCAAGTAACCTTAAAGCTTTTAATGTTCAAGTTGATTATTAAGTGTTTTCAAAAGAAAATAAAGCTCAAGTGAGCAAAGATAAAAATGACATAAAGATAAATGCTCAAATGGGCAAAGATAAAATGAAATAAAGATAAATGTTCAAATGAGCAAAAGAAAAATTACATGGAGTGTAAATTCTAAAATAAATGGTGCATAAAAGTAAAGGCAAAAAAATAAAGGCATAAAGTAAAGACATAAAGTAAAGTTAATTGTTAGTGAATTAGAAGTTAGAGGGTTAGTTGAATGACCATCTTGAAGCTTGCATTTGAAAACTGATTAGAAGATTGATAAAATCAAATCTTCTCAACAACGAGTCTCATTTGCTTTTTGTCAAGTATATCATTCATTTCAAATACTCAAAGCAACCACATATGATCAACGATGTTCAAATGATTCACTTAGACCAAAGTTTATGAAGTTCATTAGAGGATTGATAGAACCAAAGCCTCCTAACAATGAACTTCAAAGTTATTGGATCAAAGGTTTCAAATTAAACATACCTGGGCTTGCAAATATAGGTTTGGGCCACGAATGATCATTTTTCGAATCGGGACAAATTTAGCGACATGTTAAGCAATCGTAAGTGGACTTATGTAGAAGTCACACATATTTTGAGGACGGTCAATATCAATATATGTACCAACATGTTAGAGAAATAATATGTAGATCTTTCTCCAAAAACATGTAGCACAAGTAAAAACAAGAAAGGGATAAGATGAAGAGGGAGGGGATGTATCAGATGAAATTAGGGTTTCAAATATCATCAACATCATTCATCCATTTTGGTGGATTTGGTTTTTCAACCTATCATCACCCAAGATCCAATGAGGTTGAGGAACTTGTCCCCAAATAATACTCAAATCAGGACCAAACAAAAATAATAAAATACATTTAATAAAACAATTTTTAAATAATTAACATAAGGGAAATAATTGGTTAAACATACAAAATGTATTAAAATACCAAATAAAAATTCTAAAGAAAATATCAGAAGTCAAACATGAGTCAATGAGTGTAGAAAAAAATTAGATTTTTTTAAAGTCAGAAATTATTTTCAAAACATAAAGAAATAAGCAAAATAAGCCAAAATTTGTGAAAAATAGTAAAATAAAAAATAAAAATAAAATGTGGTCACTAATATTTGTCAAGAGGTCATTGGATCCTTCAATAATTTTTTCAGCATTTAAAAATCAAGAAGAGTATTTTTAAACAATTAAAATAAGTCAAATAAAATGAAAAATCATAAAAATTATTAAATCACAAAATATACTTATGAATAAATAAAAATCAGAAAGAGAAAAATCAAAAGTATTTTTGAGAATATTTTCAGAATTTTAGAAATTGAAATGAATTTTTGAAGTTTAAAATAATTAAAAATAAAGCTAAAAAGATGTAGACCATTGGATCAGTGTCAAAATGCGTTAGTAATCAAATCCAAGGGATCTGGCGCGCTGTGTATATCGTGATCATCAGTGAATAACACACTAGATCTATTATTTTAAAAAACAGATTTGAAAAACACGTGGCAATTTCTCATTGGTTGAAGACGTCAACATGGTCGTCTTCAGCCTCTAGCCAATCTCAAAACCAGGTTACTCAAACCTTAAAATTAGAGGTTCAGACAAATGCAATTCGCTTTATCTCATCAAGACAATGACAATTGTACCCTCGCAAAAAATTTATTTAACTTATAGCTCAGTCAATTTCGAAAAAACTAGAAGGAAAAAATGAAAAAGGATTTGAAAATTCATGAGCAAAACTCACTTCCAGTTAAAAACCAACTATGCAATGAGTATCGGAGTGATGAGAGCTACATTGTATTGACAAGTCTAGAGAGAATTGATGGAGGAATCTATCTGTTGAAGCTCTACTTCAGAGCTCTAAAACTTGACTTGGCTAGCACGATTTAGGGCACTCCAATACTTGATTCTTCTTATGTAGCTTCACTGAAGTTCAAGGATGAAGAACGAGCAAAGAAATTGGATTGAAAGATGCTTTAAAACCAAATTCGAAGTTACAGAAATGAGACGTATGGAGGAAGTTCAACAGAGGTTTTTTTGGCTCTCTAAAGCTTGTAAAATTAAGTAGAGGATGTCTTTATTTATAGGAGAAGCGAATGGAATCAAGAGGAGGGGTGAATGATGAAATCTCAATCGAATTCATGCAGACTTGTGTTCATGAGCAAAGTGTGCTCACATGTGCATCAAAACTCATCTAAATGACGCATTTTGACACTTTAAATGATTCAAACATCTTTGCTAATCACGTCTACTTGAAAATCACGTGATAATTTGGTGGTTAGAAGCTACATTTCATAAACTTGCTTCTGACTTCAACTGATTTCAGTTTCAAAGCATCAACTTTACAACCATGGTACAAATAGCTCAAGGATCTTTATGATACAATCTTGGATTCTTTAGAAAGCTGAATAATTAAGGGTGATTTCCTGAGAAATGAGAGGGAAAATTTTGGGGTACAACAAGTATCATCAAACAAGTTCATCTAAATGCCTCACTTCAGGAACTAAGAGTCTCACCAGATAGGTTTATCTAAATGCATCTCCTGAGAGACTTGACTAAGAGTCTCAGTAGATTGGCTCATCTAAATGCCTCACTTGAGGGATTAAAAGTCTCATCATACAGGCTCATATAAACTCCTTGCCTGGGGGACTAGGAGTCTCATCAATCATGCTCATCTAAACGCCTTGCTTGAGGGACTCGACTAAGATTGTCGTCATATAGGCTCATCTTAACTCCTTGCCTAAGATACTAAGAGTCTCATCAGATAGGCTCATGTAAATGCCTCGCTTGAGGGAATAAGAGTGTTATCAGACAGACTCATCAAAATGCCTCACCTGAGGGCCTCGTCTAAGAGTCTCATTAGATAGGGCTCAATTAAAGTCTCGCGTAAGGGACTCAACTGAAGTCCAGTATGAGGGAATCTACTAAAGTACCGATTTAGCGATTCAACTAAGGTATTGCCCCAACAATTTAAGTTCATGTCTCTCCAGGGAGACTCAGTTAAATTCTCTCCTATGAGACTTCATTAAAGTATCACTAGAGGGACTCAACTAATGTGTTTCTCGAGGGACTTTATTGAAATCTCGCTTGAGGGACTAGATTAAAGTCACGCTTGAGGGACTCGACTTAAAATCATGCATGAGGGAATTTACTTAAAGTATCTCCTAAGGGACTCTCCCCAACCTTGGTATGAGGGATTCTCCCCAAGTTATGCTTGAGGGATTCGTCGTAAGCCCTCATCAAGAAAAACACACCTGAAATAGATTTGTACAAAAGGGTTTTTAAAGATGTGGGGACTCTTATTAATCACTTCGTCCTTTTGTAAAGCACTCGTGCTTGAGGGAATGCATAGTGATATAAAGTTACTAGCCCTTAAAAAAGGACAATTTATGCAAAGTAAGATAGTCAAGATACCCTACCAATGGGAGAGTCATCCTGGGAAGACCATGGTCGTCCTAATGGGCCATATAGAACACCCATAATGAGGAGTAATGTCGCCTTATTTAGGCTAACAAGTCACCTCTAGAAGTTGAGCCTTTTATACTCACATTCACGGTAAAATCAATGGGAATGACGTGCCCCCATAATAACTGACTTAAATTCAGTTACGTGAGAAAAATGCTTCCTCCATGATTCTAGAAAGAAAAAGTCTTCCCTTTACTACTTTCCTAGTCGTGGACATAAAGCATAAACGCCCACTAACTCTCCAACCTTTGCCTAAGAGAGCCTCTATAAATACCTCAATTCTCGCGTTTACAGAGAAACACCCTAAAAGTATAGCTTCTCACCCTCACGAGCTTGTTCTAATCCCACAAAAACCATAAAGCCTCTAGAAACGCCTACGAGTCTAGGATTGCTAACCATATTTTTTTGTAGCAAGTATAGAGTTTATTTTCATAAAAATCCAACCACAAATCAGTCCATACATGTAATCATACTGAAAATATTGACCCAAGTTCATGATAAGAAAATGATTAAAAATCATAATAATTTGAGCTTTAATTAAAACCATAATTTAAACATCTATGAACAATTGCAAGCAATTACACATCATAAAAACATCAATATATGTATGTTACACATTTCTCACAAAGTTTTCTTCACCACTAAATAATACAACTTTTACAACACTTCTTCGACTTTCTTCTTATTTCTACTCCAACCCTCACATGATTATTTAGTTCTAACTTGCAATAACATTGATATCTAGAATGATCCATTTACCAAAATATTTAAAACTAACTTCACTTGCAACCATTTGAACCAAAACCAATCCTACCACTATCGATATCATAAACAACCTCTAGTGTTTGTTGTTGTACATTCCCAAAGATAGTAATATCACTATCATTATGTTTTGCTGCAAACGCCAAACAAACATGTTTTTAACTCGATGGAATAAGTGCCCCAAATATGGGAAGTTCCACCGTAACACCACCACCAAAGAAAAAGATGATATTCGAAATAATCACAGTCTCAGTCTCACTAAGATCATAACATGTGTTGTACCCCAAATTTTGCCCTCTCATTTCTCAAGACATTTCTCCACAAGGATTTTTAAAAGTTCAAATTTGCACAAGTACAATTGGGCTTTCAAACATCAAATCGAAAAAGAGCATGCCTGCTTCGATTTCACATCCTTCAATTGAACTTTTGGCCTCTTTCGATGCAAGCTTGGCTTACATCCTTCGATTGAGCATTGGTCCCTAACATACTTGCTTTCAATTCACAAGGGCAACGCCTATCTTTATACAAGCCTAGTTTGGGCATTTAGGCTTCCTGCATACATCATTTGCATCCTATATGATTGTTTTGGTGCACATGGCAATAACCTCCTGCATGCAAGCTTCGATTTCACCATTGGCCTTACATGTTTGCTTGGTTCGCAATACAATGGTTACCTGCATGCCTGTTTCGATTGAGCAAGGGCCCCTGCAGGTTTGTCTTGATGATTTCCTGCATACAAGCTTGACTTCTACTTCGATTGGGCATTTAATTGAGCAAACTAGATTCCTGCTTCGACTGGGCAGTATCTCCCTTGGAAAGTTTGTTTCAACACGCATAGTTTCTACACTATGCTGGCCCATTCGAAGGACCTGTAAGACATACCTGGATGTCCCATTCGAAGGACATATTTGGTGGCCCATTCGAAGGACCTGGAAGACATACCTGAATGTCCCATTCGAAGGACATATTTGGTGGCCCATTCAAAAGACATATATTGTTTGGATACAAGTATTGTTGTCTAAAGAGAGGATCTGGTCGAAGGTTGGACTTATGAAGTCAAAACAAAAAGTTAGAAATATTCAAAGATGCTCGTGCTGCAAGTCCAAGCCTGCTACACTGGCCACAACGATCCAAAACTGCTGCAAAGCAGTCCTGTAATGCTGCCCCTATTCTTGCACCAAAATGGCATACAAGACTACACCTCAAAAGCTACAAGAACAATATACCCAATTTGTTCAAATTTCTTTTGTTTTTCCTCCTAAACCTCAACCAACTTCATCTATAAATAAGAGGCACCATAACACATCTAGGGGGATGGACAACACATCCAGAGGGTCTTGATAGTTGGAGAAACTTTGATTGTGTGAAAATCATCAAACACTTAACACATTCTCAAACCCAGAATAAAAAAAACCACACATTTGTTTCCGTCCCTTTCGAATCCAACACTAGAAACACAACACGTGTTTCTTTTCCCTTTCGAATCCAGGAGCAACCCCACACCTTGTTCTTTCTTTCGAATCCATCAGAAGGAACACTACATCTATTCTTATCCTTCGAATCCAGAAACAACAAACACAACCCCACTCTTCTTGACCTTCGAATTCAGTCAAAGAAACACCACACTTGTTTCTTTTCTTCGAATCCAGGAGCATCCAGTCTAATCACCCAAGGTCCAGAAGCACCAACTTTAAAGCAAGGTAAGTCCCCTGACCTTAACCTTTTCGTTTCAAGCTTGTACATGACATTTGTTTACTTTTCGTTTCTTCCCTTTTCGTTTGTTTTTCTTGTCTAAATGTATGGTAGAACTAACCTGTACAGACTCAAACAAAAAAAAGAAAACAAAACAAATTTCATTGAATCGAAGCCTTAGGCTTCGCCCCTTACTGCTTCATAGTCCCAAACAAAAGACAAAGAGGGCGTGGATGGAGGATGCACGCTCATGCTGCTTTGCAGGCCCGTATTGCTTCACAGTCTAAACGAAGGAGCAAGACGGGAGAAACAAAGGGTGTTCACACTGACTTCCAGGCCCAAATCGAAAGAAGCAGCAAGAAGGGTGAATCGAAGGTTACTTGCTCACACTAACATTCATGCAATTGAAGGAAGCAAAAAGGAACAATCGAAGAGTGCATCTCATCCTAACTTCCAGACCCAAATCGAAAGAGGCAAGGAAAAGCAGAACGAAAGGTGCATTCTGCCTGGATCGAAAAACTCATGTTCCCTTCTTTTATTTTGTTTTGTCTTTATATTTTCTTGCTATTCAATATGGTTGTAATTGTATAGGATATTTATTTTCTGAATTTTTATTGCTTTATACAAATGATAGTAATTAGGATGTATGGCAAGATAAAACCAACAAGTAGACAATCCTAATCAAAGACAAAAATGCATGCAATTAAACACACCATGCACACACATGCACCTCTAGGATAATCTCACTTGTTGCCTCGGAAAATAGTCATGTCGATTGAGTATGGGCATTTTAGCAAAGACCCTCGATAAAAGATCGTAGTCCCTCAATGTTGTCTTCAATAAACGATCTAGTCCCTAACGAAATTGCTAAAACGTCTCATCAGTTGCCTTCTATGATTATACAAACGACCAACGACCGTCCCTTCACATCCAACGATGGGGCTTCTTATCAATCAATGGTAAGATAGCAACATCTAAAGGTGGAGGAAAAGAACAAAGACCTTTTGAGTAGGTAGTACGCTCGTAGTTGCTTGCTTGCTCACAAACTAAAAAACATTTTCACACCAATACCTTCAATTGAAACATTTTCAAAAGACAAAGCTCTTTGTACGCATTCTTATAGAGACGATAATCATTACAAAGACACTTTTCAAAATCACTTTCAAAAACATCTTCCACAACAAACACCTCTTTGAACTATTTTCAAAACCAAACACTTTGTACGCATTCTTATAGAGACAAGAATCATTACAAAGACGTTTTCAAAATATTTTCAAACCCACACCACAAAGCATATTTCCAAACAAAAACAACTGATCTAGCAAGCAACTAAGAGCCCATAGATAACTCCGATGAAAAATATGCTAACACCTTCCCTTTTCATAACTTATCCCCCGAACTCAAGAAAACATGTCTAAAGGTCTTTCCTGTTCTTTTCACCCTTTCCTATTTGAATAAAAGAAAAGTCAGTGGCAACTCTTGCTATCCACAACAATTGCGATCAAACGCAAAACAACCAAGTCAGCTCTCCAACCGTATCACAACATATATCCTAAAATGCAGTAGTCGAAGCAGGTGGATAATTAACCATGCCTTTCCGAAAGGAATCACAAAGGCTGGCATAAACGATAGAGGGAAAACGATAGGGGGAAAACCTATATCTTTATTTTCGACACCTCTCTATACACTTTGACACGTACCTACTCTAACATAAATAAACTCTATTACACGTTGATTACAAGTATAATCTAACTCACACTTTAAAACTATCTCTTAAGCTTTATTAATTTAAGCGTTAGAATTCTAACCTAGGCTCCAAATCACACAACTTTCGATTCACCTTAAAACAAGCACACTTACGACTTGAAACTTACGACATCAATAATTATTAATGTTAAAAACTAAAAAATAATGATTAACGAGTGAAGAATGTGGGATTGATTTTTGTTTTTTATTATAAGTGGGTTAATAGCGAAATAAACTTTCAAAAATCAAAGTTATGGTTTACATATTAGTTAATAATTAATTTAATAAATAGAGTAAATTAATCATCACAATGAGACCAAAAAAATAATCATAATTTACAACAAGAAGTACTTGTTTCATTTAACAAACCATTAACATGGGAAACAAGTTTTTTCCAACGAACTATATATGTTACACATTTCCAACAAAGTCTTTTCCAACCGCATTTCTTCCACTTACTTTATCTTTTAATTCCAACCTCCGCGTAATTATTTAGTAAACCCAATAACATTAATAAGAATAATACATTGATCAAAATATTCAAAACAAATTTCACTTGCAACCATTTGAACCAAACCCAATCCTACCACCACCAACATCATAAACAACCTCTAGTGTTCTTTGTTGCACATTCCCGAAGATAGTAAGATCAGTATCAGCACGATTTGCAGCAAATGCTAAACAGACTTGCTTCGAACTTACGGTATAAAGTATCCCCGGAACAACGAGCTCAACCGTGACACCACCACCTAAGACAAAATTAATCTGCGGAATGGACAAATCCTCGACCCCACTAAGATCATAGCATGTGTCAAAAAGTGAAAAAGGCTCCGCACGAGGATATTTGGACATGCCTTTCTGGAAGGAATCACGGAGGGTGGCATAAACGGTTGGTGGCAAGCGTGTAATGACAGTGCCAGAGTCGATGATGGCGCCACCAGAGGAGAAAAGAGAGGATGAGATAGGAAGTTGGGTTCCATTGAGAGTGATTCCAAGAATGTCAATGTAGTAGAAGAAATGGGCATGAGAAGCAGTGGGGGATGAAGTGTAACTTACATCATTATTATCTCTGCTACCGAATGTGAGGTACCCAACCCCGCTAGAAGTAGATGGAAGACAATAAGAAAAAGTTCTATCGTATTTTTGAGAGGTTTGTTGGACAAAAGAGATTGGGTGACGACCAAGGCCTAAGAGACCGGCAACACCGCTAAATACGCCTCCGTTTTCTTGACCGCAGCCGAATAAAAAGTTTTCGATGGTGTCCGTCGGCGTAACTGTTAATCGTTCCCGGCTGAAGTATCCCTCTGAGAGAGATCCGTCGCCATATTGGATCCCATATACGCATGCTTTTCTTGAACAAAGGGGATTGATTTCTGTATTATTACAGGTTTTGAATTAAACTCATTTTCATATTATAAGTATAAAATTTAACAAGTTGAGGGACCACTTTGAAAAATTAATAAATATCAATTAAAAAAAAATTGATTAATATGGTGATAACAAAAAATACCTGTAGCTGATAAGAGCTGAGCGCAATCTGGAGAAGTACATGTGATGTTGTAATAAGAAGTAGATTTTGAAGGATCAAATATTTCATCTATTTGCTTATAACAAGAACCAGCACAAGGTTGACATTGTGTCCAAGTGAGATCACTACCAGTGTCAAAAGCAAGTGACAAATCTCTTTTTGGAGTTCCAAGTCCAACTACTACATAATAATTCCCATATCCAAAAGGTAAGGCAGATTTAGCTGGTAAATTAGCTGAAGAAGAATCCAATTCTATTTCCTTCATTTTATTGTTATTGTTATTATTGGATGATGATAATAGCTTTGACTGAATATATTTTATCCTTTCTTTGTCATGATTTAGAATATCACTATGTGTTGGAATAGAATTTGCTTTTCCATTATTACTCAGTTGGGAACATGGACCATGTTTGTGTACCACAACTAATGTTGATTTTCTTTTTGGATCTGAAATTCAAAAGTGAATGAACATAATTAGTTCATGAAACATACAATCATTACATCGGTTTCAATTCAATTTAAAATTGATTTACAACTAGTTCGTATTAATAAATCAATTTATAATATTGTAATAAAAGCTTCTAGCATGCAACACATCACCAATAATTAAGCTTAATTCATTTGGGGGGAGGGAAATTAATGTTAAAATTAAATTGACCTGTGGTTGGAGAACTGCAAGAAGATGATGGTAAGAGAGAGCTGGTTTGAACATGATGATGGTGACTCTCTTCCCATGTTGTTGCAATGGCAAAGTTCTTCTCCAAAGAGAAAAGGAGAACAAGAGAAACTAAGAAGAAATTAGACATTTTGGAAAACTAGCTACAAAAAGTTTTTGAATACATTCCTGAACGGGGGCTTGATTTTTATAGTCATAAGGGCTTGACTTTTATAGTAATCACTTATAGGAATCTATTAGCCATCACTACAAACGTACCTCTCACTCCAAAAAAAAAAAAATTTGAAATAGTGGATCTGAATCTGTATTCTAACATTCGAGTGACACTACCCATTAATTGATTTGAATTAATTATTAAAAGAGAAATTAATTCACATGAATATAATAGGTTGCACTTTTATGTCAATAGGTTACACCTCTTTAAAGTGTTAAACAAAATAAATAATAGTAAAGTACAATCGATTAATATAATATATCAATCAATTATATCTGAGAGTTTTTTATTTTTATTTTTTTATAATGGTATATCATCATGTAATTGTATAAATATCTTTAGGGTGTCTCATAAATTATAGATTGCATATTTTTTATTCTTAATTTTATTATCTCTAATTCTCTCTTACTCTCCTTTTTCACACTCAAATACTCAATTATTCATCAACTATTTCATGACGAGAATTACTCAATTGGTGAATCAAGTAAAAGTATGTGGAGAAACGATTACGGAGCAGTATGTTGTCGCAAATTTTTTGTATTCTATGACGTCAAGATTTGATAGCATAGTCGTAGTGATTGAGAAATTAAAGGATCTTACAATGATGAGCAAAGAGGAGGTGCAAAGCTCTCTTGTGGCACATGAAGAGAGAATGGAGGAAAGGAATGTTGATAAGGCAATGGCAGGGCTCACTTTGCAAGCCCATTTCAATTAAAGAGACAAGAAAGGGAAGGGAATGTGTCCCATGAGGAAAGGTAGATGGAACTTTCAGAATTTTGGCGAGAAAGAGTCCCAAAGTTCTAAGAATTCAACATTCTAAAAAGGTGTAAACAATGACAATATGGTTGCTGGATTAAACAACTCTAGAAGTGGCAATCTAAGGGGTAGACGTTGAAGAGAATGATTGACAAGAGTAGTGTGCAGTGCTATAATTGTCAAAAGCTTGACCATTTTTGTAAGAGAATGCAATCCCAACGAGAAAGAACCTCAAGAAGATGAAGCTAGAGTTACAAGGCAAGAGTTTGATGGTGAAAATATACTTTTGATCATGATCACAGCGGAAGAATACATCAACAACAAGTTGTAAGACAACAACAACATTTTAAAAAATGTTGTAGATCTAAAGTGTAACCGATTGCACAATTTTGTCTACCAGGTATGTGACACCCCAAATTAATTCAAGTGTTAAATAATTAGGAATTTAATTATTAAATTAATTAAAGGCTTAATTAATAATATTTTGGATTAAATGGATGAATTAATTATGGAATTTAAAAAGGAAGACCGGGGGGTGTAAGGTTGAATTAAAGGTGTGTGAAGTAAAAAGCTCTACTAAATAATAACTGATTTACTACTATTATTTGGCAGATAATAAAAGGAGTATTAAAAGGATAAAAAGGAAAAGAAAAAGAAGGTTATTTGGAAAAGTCATTATACGTGAAATTGGAGAAGAGAAGAGAAGAGAGGAAAAAGTCAAACGCCGTGAATTCGAAGGATCATCGCGAGGTAATGGGTGATTTCGATTAATTAATTCGTATTATCGGTTTAGATATTCAATAGTATGGATCATAGTATGTTAGGGAATCTCGGTTTGGAATTCTAGGATTCCGTAGAATTGTCCCTATTGCGTCGAATTGTAGGTTGAAAACCATTAGGGTGTCAGATGATAAAAAGGAATGATGAAATAATGTTGTTTGATGTTATAATGGTGCAAAATGGATGTGTTTTGATGTTTCTCATGTTGCAATTCGTATGGGTATGTTTGGGATTGGTTTAGAATGAATAAATGCTGTCAAAAGTGCAGAATTTGACTCTGCAGGTCGTGGGAACCGGTTCCCAGTGGGGAGGAATCGGGTTCCACTGTGTGAATTTATAAAAACTGGCAAAAATGCACGTAGGAACCGGTTCCTGTATAAGTAGGAACCGGGTTCCCATACATTTTCCAGAAACGTGATTTTTGAACTTCGCAGGAACCGGTTCCTGCATATGTAGGAACCGGGTTCTGCTGTAACTTTTTGAAAAATATTAAACTTTGAAAATTCATAACTTTCAAACCGTAAGTCCGTTTCGAATGCCGTTTTGGACGTTATTTCTTAAATTTAATGCTATATTTTATAAAATGAAAAGATTTCCTAAAACCTGAAATTATTTTGAAAATGAGTCAAATCCCGGAATAAGTGATTATTGGCTAACGAACATGGGTGTGTATGTAGCAGTGAACCTGTGATGGATGGATGTATTAGTATTGTATGAATGAAAGGCATGTTTATGTTGCTAATGATGGTGTGCATGATCGTTGAGATATCATGTTTTTGGTTTTGGTTCAGTTATGATAAATTGATGTATTTCATAGACTGATTTGATGTTGCATGCTAGTGATGTGCGTGCATATGCATTGTTTTGGTGAAGTTAATTCCCATTGTATGGAATTTGACTTGTATTGCCGTTAACCGATACCCGGGTGATAATGGGTGGTTAGGCTGGATTCGTGTCCGGGTGTTTATGGACGAATCGATGGTTGCTGTATCCGGTTGATGATGGATCAGTGTTGGGTGACTTGGTCACGTGTTGGTACCACATGCATTGTGTCTGCATTTGTGTTTGCATGGAATTGTAACATGTTAGGATGTCTTCCAGTGTTACAATTCTTTGGTTGATTATTGATTTGTGCATAATGACTTGTATGATTGGAATTGCGTGTTGAATCTGAATTTATGCTAAAATGGGTGAAATAATATGCTTGTGATATAATGTTGATTGAGAAGCTTATAATGCATGTTAATTATGAGAAATCTCACCCTTACTTTAACAATTTCAGATTAAAGTTAGCAGCTCAGGAGTTGGTGAGGATGGCTCTAGAGCTATGTTACTTTAAGTCCGCGTGTCAGTGTCGTGCTCTGATAGGTTGTAACACTAAGGAACATTTAGTTGAGGAATTAGTTATTATTCAATTGTTTCTTTGAATTTCATTGGGAATAATTATGTTTTGGTTTATTCCGTTTTGGTTATGGTATTTTTCCCCTTTGTAAGACATGGTCTTAATTTGATTGAATTATTTGAATAATGACCCTCAATGTAGCATGACTACTGTTTTATTGGAAGTTTTATTTATTTCATAATTGTGACATCCCTTGTTCCGTGTTAACTCTGATGGAATATGTCTTTAGTCATTGATGTAATTAATATTATTCGGGGTATTTTAGAAGGGGTGTTACAAGTTACATACTAAAGAAAATACAATGATGACTTTGAAGGAAGCACTGCAGCGCAGCAATCAATATTGATATTTAGACTCTGGATGTTAAACGCATATGACATGGAGGAAAGATTGGTTTGTTGCAATCAATTGTATCATGAAGAACAAAGTGATGTTCGTGGATGATATCCTTATAAAGTCGAAAGGGATCGCTGATGTATCGGTCGAGAAAAGAGATGGTAGACATTCTTTGATAAAGGATGTGTTGTATATTCTTATAATCAAGTGTAATCTTCTAAGTATTAGCCATTTACTTGATAAGGGTTACAAGCACTACTACAAAATAAACTTTTTATGACAAAGCTTTCACCTCGATCATTAAAAAATTGAGGGTTTAGGTCCTGGATAAGCCATGTTTTATTTTTTTAATCAATCTCTTTCCCTTGATTTTTTTTCAAAAAATGGGGGATTATAGCTATAAAGGAGTCCGCTTCGAATTCCAGTCACTGCATTATAAGTTTTTTTCAATAGTTTATTTAGTATTTCTCTCTTTGCGCCTTTCCAGCTTCCCTTTATTTCTTTGTTAATATTTTTTTTTTCATTTTTATCCGTATTAATCTCGGTTACTTGGTCCAACTGAGAGTTAATATTTTTTGCATCAACATTTTCAAATTTCTATTTTCAAAAGCTCATTTTAATTTTTTTTTATTTTGTGTATCAATTCCCTCTATTTTAACTAAAAAACTGACATGATATATATTTTAAATGAATTCCCCAAATATGGCGCTATTATGCTTTTTTATATTTTTTATTTTTAATTAATACTTTCACGTCGGTTTTAATTTAAAACCGGCGTGTCACATCTTTTGCATGAAATACTTCAGACTACTATTTAGGTTCTAACTTTTCATTTACCTATCAACGCTCAAACGTCATTTCGTCACTCTCATTTCACAAAAAAAAAAACTAGGCGATTTTCATCATTGCAAAAAAACTTCTAGCTAATACTCTTCCAACATATATTCATCAAACATCATATCGTCAACATATATTCATTTTTGCAGCAGGTTTGTTCTTCACTAAAACAGTTTACATATCACTTTGTTTTTCATTGAAATGGTTTATATATCATTTTGTTTAGGGTTTCTATGTTAGTTTTCTCTTAATAATTTTGTTTCTACATGTTTCTACGTTAGTTTGTCTCTTTATCATTTTGGTTTTACGTGACTCTATGTTAGATTGCTATTTGATTCAGGATAGTCTCTTGATAGTCATGGTTGATTCGACAAGAACCTTTCATACAACATCTACTGCAACCCATGTTAATAAAAACGTAAAAGAAAAACTAGTGGTGCCATAATGTATACCAAGGTGAAAAAAAGGCCACGAAAATGGTGTTCGCTACCTAGTTACAGTTGATATAGAAACCAACAGGGCTTATGGTAAACATGCTGAGGATTTTATCGGTTACATTGTGTTACAAGGTAAAAGTAAAGTGAGTATTTTTTAGATAGGTGGCACGAAGTTGACGAGGAATTGAAAGACGCCATATCGGAGGATATTACAGTATTTATTTTGAATTTTATGCATTGAGTATATATGATCATTTATTTTTTGTTTAATATATACTAATAACATCTATATTGTGTAAATATAGAAATTGCTTATTGTGGTGAAAAAGAAGTTGCTTACATATTATGGTGAGTGTTGGAGGGGTTTTAAGACACATATCACCTATGATTATATTCATTATCCAAGTGATAAAGAAAAGCCTCCATATGATGTGTATTCATATATTTATAAGGATGATTGGGAGAAATTTGTAGAGTCTCGTTCAACTCCTGACTTTTTGGCCAAGAGGCAAAAAGGAAAGGGAAATCGAGCAAGAAATATCTATCCATATAGATTGTCTCGTGGAGGATATCAAAAAATTGAAAAGAATATGATTGAAGAAAAAGAAAACAAACGTAGGAAGAGATGGGAGATTCTATAAGTCTTGATTGCACTACATCTCCACCATTACTCTAGGAGAAACATAATAGGGCACGTCAAAGAAAAGACAGCGAGTTCAACTCAGATGCCTACTGCGAAATGGCTTAAAAGATGAAATTTGGTAAAGATGAAATTTCATATGTGTTGTAGGATGATCTTGTTGAACAATCTAAAGAAGGCATCTTCCTTTCACAAGATTGTCGTGATATCTTGGTAGAAGCGATTGGAACCAAAGAGCATCTTGGGCATCTAAATCACCTAGAGGAGTAAACCGTTAGAGAGAGCCAGATATATATATATATATATATATATATATATATATATATATATATATATATATATATATATATATAGAGAGAGAGAGAGAGAGAGAGAGAGAGAGAGAGATTTAAGGGATTGTTGCTGATAAGTTAGGGAAGGAAACAGAGAATTGGATGTAGGAGTGGAATAGGATATGGGAGGAGGAGAGAGAGAAGTGGATGGAGGAACGAGAGAGGATGTTAGAGGAGGAGAGGGATAGGTTTATGGAAGATTGAGATAGTATGTTAGATGAGGAGAGGGGGAGGTTGTTGCAGAAGGTGCAGAAGAGTGTCCAAAAGGATAAAGAGGAGCGAGAGAGGATGGTTGGGGAAGAGAGAAATAATTATAACAAGGAGGAGCTTGATAGGATGTTAGATAAGTGTACATGTGATGTGCTTGAGGTATAAGTAGAAGTTCAAAAAATTGTGTCATATGTTTTTGTTATTTTTGTTTGTGTATTTTAATTTTGAATTGTATATTTTTTGTTTTAATAATGTAGAGATTTAATTTTTTGGGTCTACTCAGCCACACAAATTCAAATCAGTTTAAAATTCATGATAATGTAGTTGAGAAAGTTATTGTTCGTACAAGCATGAAAGAAATTTGTTCTACCATCTAGGATAGTCTTGAAACTACACCACCAAAACTAGATAATACTAAAAGACTACCAATGATGTTTGATAGTATTTTAGACCAATGTTTGGGTATTAAATTAAGTCATGACTTGGAACAGTTATTCGTACTCTCTAAGATTTCTATTGAGGAATTTTTTAATGGAGGTGTGTATCTAGCCAATTCCGTGTTACAAATTTGGGTCTCGTAAGTATAATTTGTATGTTTATTTCTATTTATATTCATACGTTCTTGTACTTTAACATAAAGTTTTTACTCTTGCAGATACTTGCATAAGTTCTACGTTCAAAGGAATATAAGAAAGTATTGTTTATTAGATCCATCGTAGATTGGCTTGCCTCATGGTTTGAATGAAAACCATATCCTTGCTTACATACAAGATTTAAAAGAGAACAAAGACTGTTATTTGGTCTCGTTTTACCGTGAGTATATATATATATATATATATATATATATATATATATATATATATATATATATATATATATATATATATATATATATATATATATATACACACACATTAATTTGTATTTTCATTTCATCTATAAATGAATTTTATACATAATATTAACTATTTTGAATGATTATGTTGTGATCATTGATAACTAATTGTTTTATGTGAGTGTAAATTCTATATATTTGTTTTGCTCGTTGCACTCTGAACTTCATGAAGTTGTGGCTAACCATTTGAATGTGTAAGTGGTATTATTAACAATACTCAAATTTTTACCTTTAGATTTGAATAGTTTTTATTCAAGTTTAATTTTAACTGATATGTGTCGAGTGATGGAGGAATACACTACATTAAAATATAATGCACTTGGTAAAAAGGATAAGTGGTATTTCCCAAGAGTAAGTTTGTACTTGTGATTTTTGAGCTTATATTATTGTGTGTATTAGTGATATAAATATATGAAAATTATTTGTAATGGTAAAAACAACTCGACGACCATTCTTGTGGATACTATGTTATGAGATATATATATATATATATATATATATATATATATATATATATATATATATATATATGTATATTTCTTAAGTTAATTTTGTTGTTAGCTTATCATAATTTAAATTTTGTTCTAATTATAGGAGTTTAACGAAAGAATACCATACTCAAAAGAAGATATAAATGACATCTGTGAATGTTGGATTGGTTTCTTCATATTTTATTTTGAATCTCGACAAGAACAATAGTATTTCTTGGTGGTTATAAGCTTAATTTGTATATATTCATTGGTTTTGTCATTTTTGAAAATGTACATATGTATTATGTCTTTGATGAGAACAATCTAAATTTGTACATTTGATTTTGAAATCAATGATAATTTGTTCTTCCATATTTATAAGATTTAAAAAGATATGTTATATTTTGATTCGGTCACATATTTTGTATTTTATGTGTAAATAATAATACATGTTAGCGAAAATAAGATTTAAAACAGTCCAGTGGAAATGAGATTTAAAACAAATTATATATGGAAATAAATAAGATTTAACCCCTCGGTTATTTTTAAAAATTGAGGTAAATAATAAATAATTACCTCAATTATTAAATAAAGCCAAGTGGTTTGTGGCGTGCGCTAAAAAAATTAGAAAATAAAATATATGTTGTTGCTAGGGATCGAACCAATGACCATTTGCTTTCTAACCTCAGTTTCACAAAATCCGAGGGATAAAGTAGCAACTTATCATGTCACCCTTTGTTACCTCACTATTAAAACCGAGGTAAAGGTCATTTCACGTGCGAGATAAGACGTATTATTTGTAGTAGTGAAGATTCATATGGAGTACAAGGCACTACGCATTATGGATGCAAATGGAGTTTTAGTCCTAAAAGCTCCTATGGATCCCAATAGAACTTTCAAGCTTGAGTTGAAGGTTATGGATCATAGGTGTTATTCTATATCGTCTAATCGATAAGAGTGGATACGACACTATAGACTTGAGCATCTTAACTTTCGAGATCTCAATGCCTTGCAAAAGAACAAAATGGTAACAGGGATTCCATTGATCAACATACCGACTAAAATTTGTGAAGAATGTGTGCAAGAGAAGTGATAACACGTAAAATGCACCTTAAATTCACTCTATTTGCACATGTTTTAGAGTCAATCTTATAGGTTTTGTAGTGTTATGCTGATATTTTGTGTTGTGTTTCATGAAATGGTCAAATTATGACAAAGCCAAGTGAAAATTGTAACACCCCATTTTCCCATATGAATTTTTATAATGAAATATATGACAAATGCATTAGAGTTCAAAATGGGATGCCACATAAATCATAAAATCCATAAAGTTCTCAAAAATACCTTATTGCTTCGTGTATCCAAAAATGTATATTCGGCAGCAGAAATCAACATAAAAGTAGTTCATTGGAATTCTAGCCTTAAAAAAAATTCAAATCCATAATATGTGGTCCATCATAAGTTTAAAATAAAATGTGTAACATTTGAAATCATGCAAAACATAATGAAAATCTCAAATCCCGTGTTACATATTAGACCGACTCGTAAGACTCGATCTGGTAACATCACTTCAAGCACTACTTGAGTACTTGATTATCTGTACTCCCGAAGAGTATAGACACAACAACACAAAAGGGGTAAGAATTTCATTCAATAGTTACACGGTGAAATAAAACATGCTAAGGAGTAGTAAATTAAAACATACAGAAAATTCATCACAAACAACCATCATCACATCATACAACACCAATTCAGTGTTTATGCAATGCAATAGTCCTACCTCAACATGCACGTGGTACCATCAAGGCATAAGCCTTCAATTCAATGTCGATTGGGAAATAACATAGCATAAGCCTTCAACTCAATGTCGATTGGGCAATAACAGAGCATAAGGCTTCAACACAACGCCAATCCAGGCCAACATCAGGGCATAAGCCCTCATCCATGAATGCATGCAATATTAACATGCAACAATGTGAAATCATACAAACACAAGGCATAAGCCTTCATTACCATGGAAATTTAAGCCATCCACATTATCCTCATCATAATCACCAACATTTCCTCATACCGGCATCATCAACAAAAGAACATCGCAAGAAAACAACCCACTGTTTCGGTGTAACAACGGGGAATAATTCCTATTTTAACTTAGTTACTAGAGTTATCCTTTTAAATCTTTATTTTACTCCTTATAAATATATTCATCGTGTTATCTATCTAACACTTCGAACGGCACATCAAACGGAGTTATGGTTAAAAAGTTATGGTCGTTACGAAATTGTCAAAAATTGGATTACTTGAGTCGATGCATGCCCCATTTGAGTCAACGCATCGGTATTCTGCCTGCCCCGGGTGTGCTCAGGTCGACCCAATGAGTCGATGCATATTGATTCTTGAACCTCCATGAATCGACACATGACCTCTTTGAGTCGACGCATGTTGTTTTGTGCTGAATTTTTCTGCGATTTCACTACCTTTTGGGTCCTAAAACATCATCTAATCATAGGAATTCATCATTCATTATCATCCTATGTTTCTACATAAATTATACATCATTTGGGCATTACTATTCATCTTATATTTCATCAAATCTTCATCCAAAATCCTCAAAATCCTAATTCTCATTACTCATAGGTTTTAGATTGGGGTTTTATGCAACAATCATCATAACAACGCAAATCACAACAACAATCACAACATAGCATCACAGATCCATGTATAATCATATACAACACATCAATTCAATCAAACCAAACAAATTATGCATCAATCATATAAAACAACCTATAAGGGAAAGGAACCCTCACTACCCTCTCATGTAAGATCACCAATTAGATAATCCATTCACCCCTTACCTTAATTCAAAGCTTTGATCTTCCCAAAAGCTGTGGAATCCTCTTTCCCTAGCTTTTCCCTTCTCCTTGCCTTTTCTCGTTCTACGATCTGTTTTTGTCGTACTCTCACTCTTGTTTTTCTTATAACACAATTTAGACCCCTAATACATATATCCCAAAAATTCCTTTATTCTCTTTAATTAATTATTTAATCACTAAAATTATAAATACTATTTTATTCATAGTAATAATAATAGTAATATAATAATAATAATAATATTAATAACAATTTAATAATACTAGTATACTCTAATCACCTCGTGTTCTCTACACTTTTAGTCATACACCCCTCCACATCTCAACCTCTAATTTTCCCAAATTGCATCACATCACATCATAAAATATATCGACACAAGTAAACGCATCATCTCATATAATTATTTTAAATAAAATAATCCTAATTAAATCGGGGCGTTACAACTCTCCCCCTCTTAGAAGATTTTCCTCCTCAAAAATTACCTGAGGTAAACAACTCTGGATAACCCCCTTGCATCTTACCCTCTAACTCCCATGTTGCATTCTCTTCAGCAGCTCCTGCCCAAACCACTTTCACAAGATAAATCTCTTTACCCCTTAGTTTCTTCGTTTCACGATCCTCAATCCTCACTGGTACGGTCTCAACATTGAGATTATCTCGCACTTGTACATCATCCATCAGAATCACATGCGACGGATCATAAACATATTTTCAGAGTTGCGACACATGGAACACATCATGCAAGTTTGACAGATTAGGTGGCAATGCCACTCTGTACGCAACACTCCCCACCTTTTCTGAAATTTGATACGGACCAATAAACCGAGGAGTTAACTTCTTGGACTTCAAAACACGGCCTACACCGGTTACCAGAGACACTCACAAAAATACATGGTCTCCCTCTTGAAACTCAAGGTCTTTCCTCCTCTTATCATGGTAAATCTTCTGTCTACTCTGCAAAGCCTTCATCTTTTCTCAAATTATCTTCACTTTCTCCGTAATTTCTCTCACAATTTCCGGCCCGAGTACTACAGTCTCGCCAAATCTGTACCAACACAAAGATGTTCTGCACCTCCGACCATACAACGCCTCAAAAGGTGTCATACAAATACTAGAATGAAAACTATTGTTATAAGTGAACTCAATCAAAGGAAGGCAACTATCCAATGTACCTCCATGTTCAAGAATATAAGCTCTCAATAAATCTTCTAGTGACTGAATAGTCCTCTCCGTCAGACCATCTGTTTGTGGGTGATAAGCAGAACTCAATTTCAGCTTCGAACCCAACACATCCTGCAAACTCTTCCAAAAATAAGAAGTGAATCTCAGATCTTTATCCGATACAACGTTGGATGGAACACTGTAGCTTCACAATTACACGAAGATAAATCTCCACCAACTTCGGTACAGGAAAATTGATACTAATTGGAATGAAATGAGCTGATTTTGTTATCCTATCAACAATCACCCAAATTTCATCGTGTCCTCTTAGATTACTTGGCAACCTCATCACGAAGTCCATTAGTATACTATCCCAATTCCACTCCGGAATGTCTAAAGGTTCCAATAATCCTGCAGGTTTCTGATGTTTAACTTTTGACTTCTGACAAAATAAACAAGCATACACAAATCGTGCCACATCTTGCTTCAATCCGGACCACCAAAATAGAGTCTTCAAATCATGGTACATCTTAGTAGCTCCCGGATGAATACTTAAACTACTCCTATGACTTTCTTCCAGAATCATCTTTTTATCTCTACGTCATCAGGTATACAAATTTTGTTTTGGAACCTCAACACACCATGGGCATCTACTTTAAAATCACTATTCTCTGACTGATTACTCGCAATCATCAAATCCACAAACTTCATATGTAGCTTCTGAGCATCTTTAATATTATCCAAGAAATCATTGTTAATTTTCAACATTCCCAACACCACACTTTGTGGTGTAACTTCACAAACTAAACTCATATCTCTGAATTGTTCAGTCATCTCCAATTCCTTAACTATCATAGCAGACATATGCAAAGTCTTTCGACTCAAAGCGTCAGCTACAACATTAGCTTTACCTGGATGATAGTTCAAACGAAAGTCGAAGTCCTTCAATAGTTCTAACCACCTGCTTTGCCTCATATTAAGTTCCTTTTTATCAAACAAATATTTTAAGCTTTTATGATCACTATATACTTCAAATCTGGAGCCATGGGGATAATGTCTCCAAATCTTTAGTACAAATATCACATCAGCCAATTCTAAATCATGTGTAGAATAATTTCTCTCATGAATCCTCAACTGTCTCGAATCATACACCATAAACTTGTCATTATGCATGAGTACTCTACCTAAACCCAAATTATAAGCATCACAATACACTGTAAACAATTCTTCAAGATTGGGTAATATCAAAATCGGAGACGTCGTCAATCTCTTCTTAAAATCAATAAAACTTTCTTCACATTGGATATCCCATATGAATGCCTTGACTTTATAAGTCAACTGAGTTAGCGGAAGTGTTAACTTATAAAAACCTTCAATAAATCTCCTATAATAACCAGCCAATCCCAAAACACTTCTAATTTCCGTAACTAACTTCGGAGTCTCCCACTGCAATACTGCATCAACTTTGGACGAGTCTACTGTGATTCCACCGCCTCAAATAACATGTCCAAGGAAGCTAACTTTCTCTAACCAAAACTAAAACTTGGATAACTTCGCATATAACTTCTTCTCCTTTAACACTTGTAATACAATTCGTAAATTCTCAACATGTTCTTCTTCGGATTTAGAATATATTAAGATATCATCTATGAAGACTACTACAAACCGATCCAGATAAATATGAAAGATACTATTGTACCCCAAAATTTTACCTCCCATATTTCTCAATACATGTCAAGTGAGGTCCTCAAATTGCTCAAGGAAGTCCAAGGTTTGACCAGACAAACTCTCTCCTAAGGCAGTGTACCTTAAATTAGGGTTTCAGTTTGCATCAAGATGTTTGAATCCAACGGGTCCCAAATTCTCACCATTGTCCTAATATGTTCACAAGATCATCCATGTCAAGTTTCAATCCTTGCAGAGAAAATTTTCTCAGTCAATTGCTCAAAGGCCTGAAAACCGATTGTGCTAGGGCAAAAGTCAATTGTGGCCCACATGTAGTCAAACCTCAAGATTTTTGGTCAACATTCACACTTTGAAGTATTATTCATCATTTGATCAAGTTTTGATCATGATTCCTCAAGGATTGCTCACAATTCATCAAAACCCAAAAGTTGCTAAATTAGGGTTTTGTAGGAAAAGTCAACTCAACTTTGACCAAGCATAACATTCTCATACTTTATCAAAAATGACCCATCCAAAGCTCATTTTGAAGAGGATGTAATTCCCCACAATTCATATTCATCTCACAAGTTCAAAATATGCACTTACAAGAAGATATGAATTTGGACATTATAGGTCATTTTGAAAAGTTAACAAAAACACCTTTTGGGCCAAAGTTTCATACATGAACATGGAATACTCAATTGATATGAGACAAAAAGGGTTGCTTAGAGGATATCTTAAGATTTCTAAAAAGTCCAAGAACACGTCTCCAGGGTCAAAATTGAGAGAGTTATGCATTGGTAAAGTTGACCCTTTTTGCAAAATTGCCAAAAGTCAAATGTGTCCAAAATTGCATATTTTGTCAAATGGGCCCAACTTTTTATGCTTGCACTGAGTTTGTAATGTGACTCACGACCCATGAGCCCTTCCACTTGTCATTCTTTTATTTTTGTCATTTATTTTGATTTTATTTCATTTAAATCAAATAAAATCAAAATAAAATAATGAAAATATCAAAAGCTAATTAAATCTTGAGATTTTGTGCATAATTAGGTCCATTACACAGCTGTAAACAAGATCGAATCGTGCAAGGTTCAAAATGGACACAAAAAGATTGAATTTGCTTGATTTGGAAAGATTTGGTGCAAGGATTGAATCATGAATCAATATTCATAATTGGAGAAGATTTGAAACAAATTGTAACCCTAATACATTCTAGGATACATAAGGAACAAGTGCAGATCAAAAGCAATGAGCTAGAGGGGTGAAAAGGAGAGAACGAGTTTCAAAAATTCAAGAAAAAGTTGCAAACCAATTTCCAAGTTCCAGGCCATCTCAAGCCATTTTGATCAGACCAATCGTTTGCTGGACATCCTAGGATCGCGTTTCAATAGCTAGCAAGCTTCCCCACACTGAGAATCACGCTGTAAGGTTCATACGGTTTGGCTCTTTTCTTGAATTCGATTACATTGATTCTGGCACATTTAGCATGATTAATTGATATATTCATAATCCTTGAGTTGTTTGTAAGCTATTGATTATATCCAATTGCATTTTTACTGACTGAACATGAAAATGTCATGGCTAGGGTTCTTGCTTTGTTTTTAGGGGTTTCTTGTATAGGAACAATTGGCCAGTGATAATGGTACCATGATGCTCGTGAGGTTGCAACGAGTTTATTAGTACCATTGGTTTTGATTTATCATGCGCGTATGAGATTTTGGAAATACACAAGGGCTATACCTACGCTTGGTGTCCGTAGATAAAAGTCTGTTATCTAAAACGACAGAGGCGATGAAGAAGACAATGGCGTGACAGGTTGTGAATGGGCAGTTTGAATTTCGCACATTTTGGAAAGCGTGTCACATTGTTTATGTTATATTCTATTTATTGCATTATTGTTACAACTAAACAAGCCAGCGCAAATGGTAAAGTTGTTGGTCTTTGATGCACACATCTTGGGTTCGATCCCAGGCGTGTGCATTTTATTATTTTCTCAATAGTTTCAGGTCAATCGAATGCTTCCCAGCCTTAAGCGTATTCCGTGTACTCTCAACATCAGCCATATGATGAATTCCTGGCCAGGTCCAAGGTTCATCCCTTGAAGGTCCACCATACGCCTGAGTCAAGCATGCCTATGGGTTTGTGAAAGGTCAAACAGGCCAGGAGCTTATTGGGTTCAGATTTGCAAACCACACCCCTTCTTGCTAAAACAACACCAGGCCCATTATTTTTCTTTTCTAGTTATTTCTTTTATTTAATTTAATTTACTTAATTATTTTTTTAACAAAATTAATTTCTTTTTTCACAAAAAAATCATAAAATCAAGTTTCACAAAATTTAGAATTAGGTTTTTTTATTTTATCAAATTTAATTTAATTTAGTTTAAAATTTAATTTAGGGTAATTCTAACTTTTTATATATAATTAAAATCAATTAGAAAAATTAGGGTTAGCTTGTGGTTTAATTTTTATTTATTTCTCAAATAAAATAAAAAATACAAAAATAGGTTAATTTTATTATTTTTCTCAAATTTAAATTAATTAGTAATTAGGTTTTTTTATTTATTCAAATTAAACTTTATTTTCTCAAATAACACAAAAACGACAAAAAATGATTTTTCTTTTAAATTACAATTAAGTAGTTGGGGTCAAAACCCTAAATCTCTCGTTCACGATTCATCACGCGCGTTTATTATTTTTGCAATATTAATGTAACTGCTCACGGTATGTAATAGTTTAATCTAGGACTTTCTTTCTTTATTGTTTTTACGGGTTTTTTGGCTATGTAATTAATCCCTACCCAGAAGCCTTGTAATAGCGTAGTTTTATTTTCTCGCATTTTAATTCTCGCAAATATTAACTGTTTAGATGTATGTTAATAGGATTGTATGACAAGATTGCATGATAATTTAAAACGGTTAGAAAACCCTAATGTGCAAAGATAAAAACTGAAATCAAATCACTCGCACATGCGCACTCCTAGGGTATACTCTCACTTCGGTTGCCTTTAGTAAACAATCATTAAGTATAGGGTGTCTTAGTGGTTTCCCTGCTGTCTAAGAAAGATCAAAAGTCTCGTTCAGAAATGTTGCCTCGGAAATGTTGCCTCGAATATGATCTTAAGACTTTAGGGTTATTACTAAGACGTCCTAACATTGCTTTAGTGATCGTACGTCCCTTACGAATTGACCCTTACAATTCCAACGACGGTGCTACCTATTTCTCAATAGTAGGATAGCGCTGTCTAAAGGAAACGAGAATAGAAACAATCTTTTTTCGAGTAGGTAGATGCTAGTAGGTACTTGCTCAAATCAAACGTTTTCACACTCAACACTTTTCAAACTAAAGTTTTCAAAAACAACTTCGTAACACTCTTGAGGACAGAAACAAGGGTTAAAACGAAGTAAAACAAAAACTTTTCAAATAAACACACACAAGCAATTTTTAAAAAGATGAGCAAGTACCTAAGGGCCCATGGAAAACCATGGATAGAAAGGGTGCTAACACCTTCCCTTTCTATAATCTACCCCCCGTACTCAAAATATTTCGAAAAAGGATTTTTTTTCTGTGCTTTTTTCCTTTCCGGTTGGACAAAATAAAAGTCGGTGGCGACTCTTTCTTACCGCGACATTTTGCAAATAGAAAAATGCAAAATGCAAACCAGCATTTTACAAAACAGTCGGTTCTGCCACCGTATCACAGAACTGGTGACTCTGCTGGGGATTAATAAGTGGGGTATACCCTAGGATCTAGTTCATAATGATTGCTTCTCTTGTTTGTCTTGGTTGCTTTAATTTTAAGGGTTTTGTTTGGAAGTTACTATAGATCCTAACTCGGATCTGGGGACACATTTTAGGTAAGTAGCAATAAACTGTGAGGGAACTAGCATAGACCGATATGGTTGAAGCAGTAGCTACATTGATGTGGCACATTGGTTGGTACCGGTATCCCTTGTGGAAAAACGAGGAGAATACGGGGCTGCTACATGTGTCGTTAAGCATCAACTGACCTTAGAACCTTTAATCGACCAACTTGGCCATCAGAAAGTAGTGAGATAGCCGGCCTCAGTATAAAGCTGAGAACTGGTTAATACTCGATGCTACACTCATTGAGACCATACTCTCAAGATAGTTCTGACCGCAAGAAAAGATTGTGTGAGCTGAAACCATGATCGATGGAGGATGGTCAGTGATATTGAGAACCTCTAGAACCCGGTTACTTTTGCTAGGACAGGTTGAAACCAACTGAACTTCAAGAGGGTAATACCTTAGACCCCATGCAAGCCTTAAACTTAAGGGCTTTTGTGTGACTTGTTTGCCTTTGCCATGCCTGTTATCTGCTATACCTGTGTTTCTTTTATCATGACATCATGCATCATAACATGGCATTCATACTTCATTATACTAACCATTTCAAAGACCGGGGGGATTTATCTTTGTTCTGTTTTGCAGATTATGGCTTCCGTACGCAGAAACATCATCCGAGTTAACTTTGTGCAAATACCAGCTCAACTCAAAGAGTTAACCTCAAGAGTTTCTGAGACTTCTATGTTCATTAAGAGACATGGTAAGCTTCTTAGCCTGGTTACCTCAAAGCTTGATGAGCAGATGATGAGTGTGCTTTTCCAGTTCTTCGATCATGTGCATCATTGCTTCACCTTTCCAGATTACCAACTGGTTCCCACTTTAGAAGAGTTCTCTCACTTATTGGGCATATCCATCCTTGAGCAGGTACCCTTCACAGGTATGGAATAGACTCCTAGACCAGAAGACATTGCCTCAGCTCTACATCTGAAACGGGTTGATGTAGTGTCCAATTGGGAAACACGAAGCGGGGTTGAAGGTTTTCTAGCCAAATTTCTGATATATCAAGCTCAGCTATTCTGGGATAATTTGGATTTTCATGCTTTCAAAGATATCTTGGCTCTCCTTATCTACGGTTTGGTTCTCTTCCCGAATCCAGATTCCTTTGTAGATGTGAACGCGGTCAAGATTTTCCTTTCTTGCAATCCTGTGCCTACTCTACTGGGTGATATCTTACATGCCCTCTACACTCGTACTGTGCGAAGAAGAGGGACTGCCATGTGTTGCATGTCGTTGCTGTCAAGGTGGTTTATTTTGCACCTCCCCAAGTTCGTGCTGAAGAACGAAGAAGGTTTGGGATAGTCCTACAGAATAATGTCACTTTCCCATACAGACATTCTTTGGTGTTCCCGGGATATGGAAGACACTACAATTATTGATCGTTATGGGGGATACCCTAATGTCCCATTGCTTGGAATCAGAGGGGGTATAACCTACAATCCTTGTCTAGCTTTGAGACAATTTGTTCGTGCTCAAAGAGATGGTCCCCATGAGCTACTTCTTGAGGATATTGCATTTGACTACAAGGAAGACGTTGACGAGCATCGCCGGAGGTTTATACGAGCTTGGGGCATGGTGAACAGATCCGACCCCCAAGAGCTGGGACCAAGGACTTCCCTTCCTATGCATCCTTACCTCCAATGGGTCCGAGCTCGTGCCCAGAAGCTTGGGATGCCTTATAAAGCCGTATTTCCAGTGATTGTGGAGCCCACCAACGAAGAAGGCGTTGCTTACACGGTCCTCTATCCTTACATGCCCACTGATCCTGGGGTGTTGCAGAGGTCTTGGATTCAGCTGAAAGAGAAGAGGGATACTTACCGGGAAAAGTACCATGAGCAAGAAAGGAAGATCTTGAAGCTCACCAGGCAGCTCGAGGAAGAAAGAGTGATCAATGACTACGTCAACACAAAGAGGAAGCGTCCATGGGACTTTTGATTTTTCCTCTTTCTGGTTTAGATTTGTTTTCCATTTATTTCTTTGTAACGCCTTAAAGGCATTGTTGAACCTTTTACAAGATTAATCTAATAAAGTTTGTTTATTTTTGGTTTGAAAATTTAAGTTTCCCAAAGTCTTTGAAATCATTACATGCGCATCCCATTATCATGCACACCATTACATGTACCATTACAGGTTTCTCGTCTTCTTCGTTGTTTATTTCAGCCGAAATGTCTTCTGATCAAGCCATCAAAGATCTTCAGGCACAAAACTCCCAATTCCAGCAGATGTTCTTAAGCTTGTCTAAAGGACAAGAGGATTTGAAGACCCTGATTCTGAAAGATAAGAAGAAGAAGAAGGTTGGTATTCTTAACATGGGTAGAAGATTCGGAGAAAGGATAAGACAATTAGTTAACCTGACCTCCTCATCTAAAGACGGGGAAAACCAAGAAAGGACAAAGGACCTTAGTCCAACAGTTTATGATAACGATACAGATTATGATGATGAGAAATATCCTCCTGTTGAGGATAAGTACAAGCAACTAGAAGACCGTTTGAGTGCTATGTAGATTCAAAAGATCCCTGGTTTGGACTTCAGAGAGCTGGGATTGGTATCGGGAGTGGCGATCCCTCATAAGTATAAAGCTCCGATTTTTGCCAAGTACGATGGAGTATCCTGTCCAAAACTCCATCTCCGCTCGTACGTCAGAAAAATCCAATCCCACACTGATGATAGAAATTTGCGGGTGCATTTATTTCAAGATAGTCTGTCAAGGACTCAAGTTGAATGGTTTTATCAGTTGGAAGGAGCCAATGTCCGAAACTAGGAGGACCTTGTTGCTGCTTTCTATAGGCAGTATCAGTATAACACCGACCTTGCTCCCACTCGCAATCAGCTTCAGGTTATGTCTATGGGTGCAAGTGAAGGTTTTAAGAACTATGCTCAAAAGTGGAGAGAATTAGCTGGAAGAGTCCAACCCCCTTTGTCTGACAGGGAGTTGGTTGACATGTTTCTAGGGACGCTATCTGGTCCATTTTTCAATCATCTGATCGGAAATTCGTCATCTGGGTTTACTGAGTTGATCTTGACTAGAGAGAGAGTAGAAGCTGGTATCCGAAGTGGTAAGATACAGAAGGATACTTCATCAAGTGCAGTAAAGAAGCCTTTCACCGGTAAGAAAGAAGCTAGTGCAGTCTACGGCCCGAGGGGTCAAAACAGACCTGAACACCGTCGAGCAGTAAATGCGATAGTGATATCAAGACCCACAGTTGCTCCACAATGCAACAATCAACAAAGGGTGGAAAGACCACAGAGGCAGTTCACTCGGCTCAATATGACCCTGACCCAAATTCTACCATAATTATTCAAGACCAATCTGGTAACTCTGAGGGAGGCCCCGAAGAACCCCAACACCACATCTCCCCACTATAACCCGAATGCCCGCTGCGCCTATCACTCTGAAAGTCCAGGTCATGATACAAACAACTGTTGGGCCTGAAAAACAATGTGCAAGACTTGATCGAATCCAAAGAGATTGAGTTTGACGCTCCGGAGAAGCCCAACGTCATAACTTCTCCCATGCCCAAGCATGGTCATGGAGTAAATGCTGTGGATGAAGATTTATTTTTGACCTCCGTGGAAGAAATTTCTACTCCTTTGATGACGGTTAAGAAGAATTTGTTGTTGGCCGGTTTATTTCCGGGCCGTGGTGAAGATTGCCACGTGTGTTCAATTCTGCCTGCTGGTTGCCACTTATTGAAATCAGGTGTTCAGCGCCTGATGGATAATAAAGAGATCATGTTCGAAAAGACTATGATTCCTTTAGTTCCAATTAAGGATGTTGCCATCATAACCATTTCCGCCAATCCTTCCAAGGTTTCCTCGAGAAATCCTGTTAGGATTACACCCGTCCCAAGAATTGCTCTATTAATAATTATTGTCCCTGGTCCTATCCCATACACTTAGGATAAGGCTGTCCCTTGGCACTATGGTGCTGATGTATATTACCATGGAGTTAAACAAGACTTAAAAAGTGAGGAAGCTAATGTTGATGTCAGCAATATTGTTGGGACAAGCAAGGTCACCAGAAGCGGAAGACTCTTTTCTCCCGAGATTTCCCCTCTGACTGTCCATAAACCTGTTGTCATTCCCTCTGCTAGTACGTCAGTTACTATCCCAGTTCCTATTCCAGTTATCACCCCTATCGCCGAGTCATCTGGGACTCGGGGCAAAGAAATCACAGGTGAGCCTGCCCGGACGGAGGCACCTAAGAAGATCATTGTAGAAACCTCGAATCAGGAGATAGAGGAAATACTGAAGATTATCAAGAAGAGAGACTACAACGTAGTCGAGCAGCTAGGGTAGACCCCATCAAAAATATCCATGTTGTCCTTGTTGTTGTGTTCGGAAGCCCATGCAAAGGCTTTAATTGCATTCGTCAAAACTGTGCATGTGCCGCAGGAAACTTCAGCCGATCAATTCAAAGATTGCGTAGCTAGCTTGATTGCCGATAATGGGTTGGGTTTCTCAGATGCAGATCTGACTGCTAAGGGGAGAAATCATAATGATGTTCTGCACGTCTCGATCAAGTGCAGGGGCACTACTATGGCCCATGTACTGGTGGATATCGGGTCCTCATTGAATGTTTTGCCAAAGAAAGTGTTAGACCGTTTGGACTGTGAAGGTTTGATTCTAAAGCCGAGAAATATTGTGGTCAGGGCTTTCGACGGGTCAAAAAGGATGGTGCGCGGGGAGGTGGTCGTCCCTGTTAAAGTTGGCTCTCAGACTTTTGCATCCACTTTCTACGTGATAGATATCAGACCATCATATTCTTGCTTGCTGGGTCTCCCTTGGATTCATAAGGTTGGGGCAATGACTTCCACGCTCCATCAGATGCTAAAATATCCGGTAAAGGGGAAGATTGTCACAGTACAAGGTGAAGAGGAGTATATGGTGAGTCATCTCAATTCCTCCCGCTATGTGGAGATGGATGGGGAGTTCATCAAAACCCCTTATCAGAACTTTGAAGAAGTCCCCCAGACTTTGGCGTCAACTGAAGTTGCTACCGACAAACCTCCGATGAAGATGGCTTCTCTCAAGGATGCCAGGGCTGTAATCAAAGAAGGTGGGTGTACAAATTGGGGTCATCTCCCTGATTTCATGCACAAAACTGACAAATTTGGTTTGGGCTTTACTACAGGGGCTCAAAGGGTTGTTAGGCACGCACGGATTGGAAAACCTCCTCTGCACATCAGCGATCAGGAAGTTAATGCAATTGAAGATGGTGAAGAAGATTCAGATATTGACAGCTGGATCTACCTAACAACCAATGGTGGATTGAACAACTGGACGGCGAATGACTTCATACCTGTTTCTTTTATTCCACAGTAATTGAATTTTGTTTTAAGAGTTGTAATAGACAGTTTAAAACTTTACGGCCTGGTGCCTTTCCTGAGGCACCTTGGCTTTGCTTGTGAGGGCTTATTATTTGTCATTTCATATATCATTAATAAAACATTGGACGTTTCTTGCATTACGAATTTTGCACTCCTTGTTTTTATTTTTCTGTCTCTCGCTTTATCAAAAAACAACTATTCTCTTACACATACTCACGTATCATAATGCAGATCAATATCCACTCTGGATCCCATTGATAACAAATCTTCTACTGCCAGTTATGACTTTGAAAATACGATCAAACCAAGCCGAGGACGAAGGTGAGGATGATTCTGAGGTGCCTGGAGAACTTGCTAGACTGTTACTGCAGGAAGAAAGGGCCATACAGCCTCATGAAGAGCCAGTTGAATCAGTGAATCTGGGTACAGAGGAAGACAGGAAAGAGGTTAAGATAGGCGCGAATCTGGAGCCTAGTGTCAAGCAACGGTTGATACAAATGCTACGCGACTATGTTGAGATCTTCGCTTGGTCTTATGAAGACATGCCTGGTTTGAACACCGATATTGTGGTACACTGCCTGCCAACTAAAGAAGACTGTCCTCCAGTAAAGCAAAAAGTTCGTCGTATGCGCCCTGAGATGTCTGAGAAAATCAAAGTTGAAGTCATGAAGCAGTTTGATCCGCAATGGGTTTCCAACGTTGTTCTGGTGCCTAAGAAAGATGGTAAGGTACGAATGTGTGTAGAATATAGAGATCTGAACAGGGCGAGCCCCAAAGATGACTTCCCACTTCCTCACATCGATGTCCTGGTCGACAATACCATGCAACATAAGATCTTCTCCTTCATGGATGGTTTTTCTGGCTATAACCAGATCAAGATGGCTCCAGAGGACGTGGAGAAGACAACCTTCATTACGCAGTGGGGCACCTTCTGTTACAAGGTAATTCCTTTCGGGTTGAAGAATGCTGGGGCAACTTATCAGTGCGCCATGGTCGCTTTGTTCCACGACATGATTCACCATGAGATTGAGGTTTATGTTAATGATATGATAGAAAGGTCCCAGACTGAGGAAGAACACCTTAACCATCTCCAAAAATTGTTTGACAGGTTAAAGATGTATAAGCTGATGTTAAACCCGAACAAGTGCACCTTCGGGGTAAGGTTCGGTAAGCTGTTGGGTTTCGTCGTCAGTAATAAGGGTATTCAGGTGGACCCTGCGAAGGTAAAAGCCATACAGGAGATGCCGGCTCCCCAAACATAAAAGGAAGTTAGAGGCTTCTTGGGACGTCTGAACTATATCGCCCGATTCATTTCACACCTGACCGCTACTTGTGAGCCAATCTTCAAGCTGCTGAAGAAAGATCGAGTGGTAAAATGGAATGATGAATGTCAGACCGCTTTCGAAAGAATCAAGGATTACCTCCAAGAGCCACCAATTCTGATGCCTCCAATTGAAGGAAGACCTTTGGTCTTATACTTGACAGTACTGGACAATTCAATGGGGTGTGTGTTGGGGCAGCATGACGAGTCTGACCAAAAAGAGCACGCTATTTACTACCTTAGCAAAAAGATTACCGACTGTGAGACCCGATACTCATTGCTCGAGAAAACTTGTTGCGTTTTGGCATGGGCTGCTCGCTAGCCGAGATAGTATATGCTGACTCACACCACCTTATTGAAATCAAAGATGGATCCAATTAAATATATCTTCGAAAAGCCTGCCTTGTCCGAAAGAATAGCAAGATGGCAGATGATCTTAACTGAGTACGAAATCCAATACACAACCCAAAAAGAAATCAAGGGGAGTGTATTGGCGGATCATTTGGCGCATCAGGCTGTGGATGACTACCAGTCCATGAATTTCGAGTTCCCAGATGAGAACATCATGTTGGTGACCGACTGTGAAGAACCTGGACCGGATGAAGGACCTGAGGAAAGATCTCGATGGTCTATGTATTTTGATGGAGCCTCAAACACGTTGGGTAATGGCATCGGTGCCGTAATTATATCTCCTGAGGGGTGTCATACTCCGTTCACCGCCCGATTATGTTTTAACTACACCAATAATATGGCGGAGTATGAAGCGTGCATCATGGGTCTTCGAGCTGCTATTAACCTAAGGATTAAGTTCTTAAGTGTATTTAGAGATTCTACTCTGGTGATCAGTCAGATCAAAGGCGAGTGGGATACGAAGCACCCAAATCTTATTCCTTACAAAGAATATGTATTGACATTGCTCCTTCACTTTGAAGAGATAACCTTTGAACATTTCCCCAGAGAAGAGAACCAGTTAGCGGACACGGTAGCTACCATGTCTTCTATGTTCAAAGTCAGGTGGGACAATGAAACTCCCTAGATTGCCATCAAGAGGTTGGACGAACCCGCACATTGTTGTGACATCGAGACTGAAGAGGTAGCGGATAAACCCTGGTTCCACGAGGTAAAGAGGTATCTTGAGGCTCAAGAATATCCCGAGGGTGCATCTGTTAATGATAAGAAGTTCTTGAGAAGGTTCGTTGTGAAGTTATTCATCAGTAATGGTGTCCTCTATAAACGTAACCTTGATTTAACATTACTGCGGTGTATGGACAAAATCGAGGCATAAAGGATCATGTCAGAGCTACATGAGGGTACCTTCGGAATTCATTCCAGTGGACATACCATGGCAAAGAAAATCCTACGGGCTGGATATTATTGGTCCGCTATGGAAGACGATTGTTATCAGCATTCTCGAACCTATCATAAGTGCTAAGTCTATGCTGATAAGGTGCATGTACCTCCAATTCCTCTAAATGTTTTGACAGCTCCTTGGCCCTTTGCAGTGTGGGGCATCAACATGATCAGCGAGATCAGACATACGGCGTCTAGCGGGCATCGCTTCATTCTAGTAGCAATTGATTATTTCACGAAGTGGGTTGAGGCAGCTTCCTTTGCTACAGTAACCAAGAACGTCGTGGTGCAGTTTATCCGACACAATCTGATCTGTCGATATGGTGTACCAAAGAGGATCATTACGGACAATGGTACAAATCTCAACAATACAATGATCACCGAGCTCTGCAAACAGTTTAAGATTCAACATCATAACTTTTCTCCCTACCGGCCGAAGATGAATAGGGTTGTTGAAGCGACTAATAAGAACATCAAGCAGATTGTTCAGAAGATGACAGTGACATACAAACACTGGCACGAGATGTTACCATTCGCTCTTCATGGGTATCGTACCTTAGCACGAACGTCGACAGGGGCAACACCCTACTCTTTGGTGTATGGCATGGAGGCAGTCCTACCCATCAAAGTCCAGATACCCTCTCTCGGGATTATGAAGGATACAGGTTTGAACAAAGACGACTGGATCCAAACCCGGCTTGATAAGCTGAATTTAATCGATGAAAAGAGACTTACTGCTACTTGTCATGGTCAGACGTACCAAAAGCGAATGATCAAGGCTTTTAACAAGAAAGTCAGGCGTCAAGAATATCAAGTCGGGGATCTGGTGATCAAACGCATCATACTGCCGCAAGGTGATCCCAGAGGCAAATGGACCCCCACATACGAAGGGCCATTTATGGTTAAGAACATTTTCTCGGGAGGAGCTATGATTCTAACCGCCATGGATGGTGACGACCTTCCTCACCCCGTCAATGCAGACATAGTGAAAAGATACTACACATAATCAAAGACCCGTTAGGTTGACTGGCCTAGGCAAAAATAAGGGCTTTCCGGCGAACCAAAAGGGTTCGGGCAAAAGTAAGGGATGAAAATGAAAAAAAACTGTACACCCGGCAAGTCGAAAACCTGAAAAGGCGGCTTGGGAAAAAAAGGGTATCCCGGTGGACTGAAAACCCGAAAGGGCGGTCCAGGAAAAAATTAGGGATTGAAGCGTAACACTATGTCTCATTGGATCATCTGACAAACAGACTTCAGTATCGACTGTCAAGATCGGACGGCGCCAATCAGTCTGATCCACCTTCGACCAAGTAGCAAAGTGATGAGACGCTCGAAGATATAAAGGCAATAGCAGAGTTGGAACCCAATGGGATTGTTCACATAGTTGTTTTTCTTTCTTTTTCACAAATTGTATAATTTCTATTCTTCGGCGGTGTTCTCTTACTAGGACGTCAGCCTCTTTGTACAAAATGCCTATTACAGGCCAACTTCAAAAATCAATACAATTCATTTTCACAAGAAATTTCAACTTGTTTTTTTTTCTTTTTTTGTTTTGTTTTGCAAGAACGTCCAATGATTCATTTTTGATATATGCATTTGAAAATAATTGTTGCTCATAAATATTTACATAAGAAACAAAAGACAATTACTCGTAATTCCAGGAACAGGGGTAAACAAGAAGTGTCCAAACCTTACAGTTGCTCTATCCACCAGGTACAGTGATAGAACCAGCTTGAGAGGTACATACACTCCCCGTAGAGTAGGAAGTATCCAAAGATAGTGGGGTTAGCTCCCCCCAACCGAGGTTCATAATCGCGAATGAGTCAGCAAAATCCTCCCCAAGCAGAGTTTATCTATCACCAGCAAGAGAAGTTCACCACCAGCGGAGTTTATTTCTCCAAATTAGCAAATCGTCCAACATAGTATCTCTCTTCCCTGCAGAGTCATTCTCCCACAAGATTGTTCTCAAACAGAGTCTCTCCCGACAGATTATTCTCGAGCAGAACGGACGCAAGTCTCCAGCTAATCATCTTCGGTCACTATCCCCAACGAGAACGAAGAACTCAACTCCTTGTACTCTCCAATAGCAGTCTAGGATTTATTCTCCCCAGCCGGAAGATGTCACAAGAACATTGCATATCCATACATCATGGCATACGCATATGCATCATACAACACAATCTCATTTATTTTGAGAACATCATTACTCAATACATTTCATACATCATGACATTACATACGACTAACTTTTTACCTTTCAGGGAAAGATACAATCCAGTTCTCACAAGTTTTCTTTGGTTCAGTCAAATCGATACTAAGATTTCTATTCCAGTTCAAACTATGAAGCCCGTAAATCAACCATATAATATCTTGATTTCTCCAAAATACTACGAAGCCTGGAATCGACCAGATAGTGGTATATCTTAAATACAAGCTACGAAGCCTGGAAATCGACCAAAAAATAGCTTAACCCTCAGCAAGTTATTGTGAAGCCTAGAAATCGACCAGAAAATAGCTTAATCCTCAACAAGTTATTGTGAAGACTAGAAATCGACCAGATAGCAATATAAGATACCATGAAGCCTGGAATCGACCAGATAATAGGTATAAGACACCGTGAAGCCTGGTGCACGACCAGATAACGGTATAAGATGCTGTGAAGACTGGAGCACAACCAGATAGCGGTAAAGGACACTGAAACCTGGGACACGACCAGATAACAGTATAAGGTACTGCGAAGCTTAGAGTCCGACCAAATAGCAGTTTACTCGGCCTATTGTTATGAAGCCCGAAAATCGACCGGATATTAGTATGCCTTAAATTAAAGTTGAAACCCGGATGCGACCGGATAACCACTTAATTCCTTCTGAATCCTGGAGCACGACCAGATAAGAATCAAGTTATTGAAAAGCCTAGAAGACGACCAGATAGCAAGCCTAATCTCATCTCCCCAGTAAGTCGCTGTAAAACCTGGAGCACGACCAGATAACAGTCGGTCTTATTTTCCTCAACAAATCACTGTAAAGCCTGGAGCACGACCAAATAGCAGTTCATTTTCACCTCCTCGACTAAGAGGTGATTCCCCAGTAGAGTAACGGACAACTGAAGCTCCTAAAATTCTACTTATCTCAATACATAGGCCAGCATTCCCCAGCGAAATCTTCCTCAACAAAAGGTATACGGGTTCTCACAGAGCAATCTCTTATGCGATAAACATTTCTTTGGATGGCGTATTTAAGCCCATCTTCCGTCATTGACTTCCAAATGGCATCTATAATCCCATTCCCGATATCATAAGACAAGTACCACTTCATGCGAGTGCAAATTTCTGGGCACTCTAGTGTTCAATCATCTTCCACCTTAGGATCACGAAAGGCAGACAAGCCAATCTACATCCTCAGGTTTAAGAAGATTGAACAGGGGCATTTGTTGTACACCAATATTTTCCCTCCCATATTTCTCAATACATGTCAAGTGAAGTCCTCAAATTGCTCAAGGAAGTCCAAGGTTTGACCAGACAAACTCTCTCCTAAGGCAATGTAGCTCAAATTAGGGTTTCCGTTTGCATCAAGATGTTTGAATCCAAAGGGTCCCAAATGCTAACAATTGTCCTAATATGTTCACAAGATCATCCATGTCAAGTTTCAAGCCTTGCAGAGAAAATTTGCTCAGTCAATTGCTCAAAGGCCCGAAAATCGACTATGCTAGGGCAAAAGTCAACTATGGCCAACATGCAGTCAAACCTCAAAATTTTGGGTCAAAATTCTCATTTTGAAGTATTATTCATAATTTTATAAGGGTTGATCATGATTACTCAAGGATTGCTCACAATTCATCAAAACCCAAAAGTTGCTAAATTAGGGTTTTATAGGAAAAGTCAACTCAACTTTGACCAAGCATAACTTTCTCATACTTTATCAAAAATGACCCATCCAAAGCTCATTTTGAAGAGGATGTAATTCCCTACAATTCATCTTCAGATCCCAAGTTCAAGATATGCACTCACCAGAAGATATGAATTTGGACATTATAGGTCATTTTGAAAAGTCAACAAAAACACTTTTTGGGCCAAAGCTTCATACATGAACATGGAAGAATCAATTGAAATGATACCAAAAGGGTTGCTTAGAGGACATCTTAAGCTTTCTAAAAAGTCCAAGAAAACATCTCTAGGGTCAAAATTGAGAGAGTTATGCATTGGTAAAGTTGACCATTTTTGCAAAATTACCAAAAGTCAAATGTGTCCAAAATTGCATATTTTGTTAAATGGCCCCAAATTTTTATGCTTTCACTGAGTTTGTAATGTGACCCACGACCCATGAGCCCTTCCACTTGTCATTCTTTTATTTTTGTCATTTATTTAGATTTTATTTCATTTAAATAAAATAAAATAAAAATAAAATAATGAAAATATCAAAAGCTAATTAAATCTTGAGATTTTGTGCATAATTAGGTCCATTACACAGCTGGAAACAAGATCAAATCGTGCAAGGTTCAAAATGGACACAAAAAGATTGAATTTGCTTGATTTGGAAATATTTGGTGCAAGGATTGAATCATGAATCAATATTCATAATTGGAGAAGATTTGAAACAAATTGTAACCCTAATACATTCTAGGATACATAAGGAACAAGTGCAGATCAAAAGCAAGGGGCTAGAGGGGTGCAAAGGAGAGAACGAGTTTTAAAAATTCAAGAAAAAGTTGCAAACCAATTTCCAAGTTCTAGGTCATCTCAAGCCATTCTAATCAGACCAATCGTTTGCTGGACATCCTAGGATCGCGTTTCAATAGCTAGCAAGCTTCCCCACACTCAGAATCACGTTGTAAGGTTCATACGGTTTGGCTCTTTTCTTGAATTCGATTACATTGATTCTCGCACATTTAGCATGATTAATTGATATATTCATAATCCTTGAGTTGTTTGCAAGCTATTGATTATATCCAATTGCATTTTTACTGACTGAACATGAAAATGCCATGGCTAGGATTCTTGCTTTGTTTTTAGGGGTTTCTTGTATAGGAACAATTGGCCAGTGATAATGGTACCATGATGCTCGTAAGGTTGAAATGAGTTGATTGGTACCATTGGTTTTGATTTATCATGCACGTATGAGATTTTGGAAATGCACAGGGGCTATACCTACGCTTGGTGTCCGTAGGTAAAAGTCTTTTATCTAAAACGACAGAGGCGACGAAGAAGACAATGACGTGGCAGGTTGTGAATGGGCAGTTTGAATTTCGCGCGTTTTGGGAAGCGTGGAACATTGTTTATGTTATATTCTATTTATTGCATTATTGTTACAACTAGACAATCCAGCGCAAATGGTAAAGTTGTTGGTCTTTGATGCACACGTCCTGGGTTCGATCCCAGGCGTGTGCATTTTATTATTTTCCCAATAGTTTCAGGTCAATCCAGTGCTTCCCAGCCTCAAGCGTATTCTGTGTACTCTCAACATCAGCCATAAATTCCTGGCCAGGTCCAAGGTTCATCCCTTTAAGGTCCACCATACGCCTGGGTCAATCATGCCCATGGGATTGTGAAAGGTCAAACAGGCCAGGAGCTTATTGGGCTCAGATTTGCAAACCACGCCCCCTTCTTGCTAAAACAACACCAGGCCCATTCTTTTTCTTTTCTAGTTATTTCTTTTATTTTATTTAATTTACTTAATTGTTTTTTAACAAAATTATTATTTTTTTTCACAAAAAAATCATAAAATCAAGTTTCACAAAATTTAGAATTAGGTTTTTTTATTTTATCAAATTTAATTTAATATTAGTTTAAAATTTAATTTAGGGTAATTCTAACTTTTTATATATAATTAAAATCAATTAGAAAAATTAGGGTTAGCTTGTGATTTAATTTTTATTTCTTTCTCAAATAAAATAAAAAATACAAAAATAGGTTAATTTAATTATTTTTCTCAAATTTAAATTAATTAGTAATTAGGTTTTTATTTATTTATTCAAATTAAACTTTATTTTCTCAAATAACACAAAAACGACAAAAAATGATTTTTCTTTTAAATTACAATTAAGTAGTTAGGGTCAAAACCCTAAATCTCTCGTTCTCGATTCATCGCGTGCGTTTATTATTTTTGCAATATTAATGTAACTGCTCACGGTATGTAATAGTTTAATCTAGGACTTTCTTTCTTTATCGTTTTTACAGGTTTTTTGGCTATGTAATTAATCCCTACCCCGAAGCCTTGTAATAGCGTGGTTTTATTTTCTCGCATTTTAATTCTCGCAAATATTAACTGTTTAGATGTATGTTAATAGGATTGTATAACAAGATTGCATGATAATTTAAAACGGTTAGAAAACCCTAATTTGCAAAGATAAAAACTGAAATCAAATCACTCGCACATGCGCACTCCTAGGGTATACTCTCACTTGGGTTGCCTTCGGTAAACAGTCATTAAGTATAGGGTGTCTTAGTGGTTGCCCTCCTGTCTAACAAAGATCAAAAGTCCCGTTCAGAAATGTTGCCTCGGTAACGTTGCCTCGGAAATGTCGCCTCGAATATGATCTTAAGACTTTAGGGTTATTATTAAGACGTCCTAACATTGCTTTAGTGATCGTATGTCCCTTACGAATTGACCCTTACAATTCCAACGACGGTGCTACCTATTTCTCAATAGTAGGATAGCGCTGTCTAAAGGAAATGAGAATAGAAACAATCTTTTTTCGAGTAGGTAGATGCTAGTAGGTACTTGCTCAAACCAAACTTTTTCACACCCAACACTTTTCAAACTAAAGTTTTCAAAAACAACTCCGTAACACTCTTGAGGACAGAAACAAGGGTTAAAACAAAGTAAAACAAAAACTTTTCAAATAAACACACACAAGAAATTTTTAAAAAGATGAGCAAGTACCTAAGAGCCCATGGAAAACCATGGATAGAAAGGGTGATAACACATTCCCTTTCTATAAACTACCCCCGTACTCAGAATATCTCGAAAAAGGATTTTTCTGTGCTTTTTTCCTTTCCGGTTGGATAAAATAAAAGTCGGTGGCGACTCTTGCTTACCGCGACATTTTGCAAATACAAAAACGCAAAACGCAAACCAGCATTTTTCAAAACAGTCGGTTCTTCCACCGTATCACAGATACGGTTCATATATCCCATAAACACACCTGGCGCGTTAGTAACACCAAAAGGCATCACTGAATATTCATAGTGTCTGTAACGAGTTCGTAAAGCCGTCTTCTGAATATCCTCATCTTTCACTCGAATTTGGTGATATCCCAACCTCAAGTCAATCTTACTAAACACACGTGCATCTACCAATTGATCCATTAAATCATCTATCCACGGAAGTGGATACTTATTCTTGATCGTCACTTTTTTCAATTGTCGATAATCCACACAAAGTCTCATACTACCATCCTTCTTTTTCACAAGCAGCACCAGAGCTTTCCAAGGTGATACACTTGATCTAACAAATTTCTTTTCAAGTCATTCTTCCATTTGTTTCTTCAATTCTGCTAAGTCAAATGCTGACATCCGAGAGGGCGCCATAGAAACAGGCTTGGTACCCGGAACAAGATCAATAGAAAATTATACTTCCCTCTCTGGCGGCACATCTATAATGTCATTGGGGAAACCTCAAGAAATTCACGCATTACCTGAAACTCATCTATAGCATCCTGATTCTCAATGGATAAGGACGCCATTAGTGAAAATACCAGAGCTTCATCTTGCATCAATTCCTTTAACTTCATAGTAGATAACAGTCCCGCTTCTTCTTCCTCATCAGGAGTAGAAAACTGCACCGATTTGTTATAATAATTAATATAAACATAATTATATTCTAACCAGTTCATACCTAAGATTACATCCATACCACTCAGCGGTAAACAAACTAGATCAACAAGGAAGTCTCTGTCATAGATGGATGAAGGACACTTCAAACATACTAAAGAAGTAGTCACTGATCCCTTTGCTGGAGTATTGATAACCATTTCCCCATTCATAGAGGATAACTCAAGACCCAACTTATTAGCACAATCTGTAGCAATAAAACAATGTGTAGCACCAGTATCAATAATAGTAATTAAAGGAGTACCATTAATGAAACAAATACCTCTGATCAACAGGTCTCCACTAGATGTCCGTGTTCCGGCTAAAGAAAAAACCTTTCCACCAAATTGAGCTTTCTTCGGTTTCTGACATTGAGTACTGATATGTCCTTCTTCGCCATAGTTAAAGCATACCATAGCTTTGTGTCTGCAATCAGCCATCTCATGCCCAGTCTTACCGCAACGAAAACACCTTTTCACTTCCCCGATACATGCATTACTTTAATGTCCTGGATTCCCACATCTGTAACACACAATGTCAGCAGGAGCACCTCCCCCACCGGTTCTTCTTCCATCAGCAAACCTTTGTTTGCCTTTGTCATTTAGAGCATTGTAAGGCTTTCCACGATTTTGTTGCTGCTTGCCTCTCTTCTCAATGACAATCTTGTAGTGAGCCTTACTGTCCTCCTCATATATTCTGCAGCTACTTACCAAATCAGGAAACTTACGGATCTTCTGGTATCCAATGGCTTTCTTGATCTTAGAACGCAAGCCATTCTCAAACTTAACATAGTTAGAAAATTTAGCATTCTCCTCAGTGTAGTGAGGGTAGTAGTTCGCCAATTCCACGAACTTAGCAGCATACTCAGTTACTGATAAATCTCCTTGTTTCAGTTCCAATTACTCAATCTCCTTCTTTCCACGGACATCCTCTGGGTAATATTTCTCCAGTAATTCTCTGCGAAACACAACCCAAGTAATAGCCTCACCTGAGCCTTCTTATCTCTGGCGAGTAGCAACCCACTAGTCATCAGACTCTCTTGCTAGCATATGCGTACCAAAATGCACTCTTTGTGAATCAGAACAGTTCATGACTCGAAAGATCCTCTCAAATCCCTTGAGCTAATCATGTGCTCCTTCAGGATCATGCTTTCCTTTGAATGTAGGTGGATGGTTCCTCTGGAAAGTTTCTAAGGCACGAGTCCCATCATTCCCACCAGCATTCGGCTGATTCTGCATTGCCTGAGCCAAAGCCTGCAACGCATTAGCAAGTGTACCATTGCCTTTTTCATCCATTGCTTTGTTTCACATCATAAAACCAAACAACGGTTAGAAGAAACTCATTGACAGTAATCCACTGTCATACTATACTAAAGACTCAACAACCTGGCCGGACAGACCGACCTGCTCTGATACCAATTGTAACACCCCATTTTCCCATATGAATATTTATAATGAAATATACGACAAATACACCATAGTTCACAATGGGATGCCACATAAATCATAAAATCCATAAAGTTCTCAAAATACTTTATTACTTCGTGTATCTAAAAATGGTTATTTGGCAGTGGAAAATCAACATAAAAGTAGTTCATTGGCATTAGCCTTAACAAAAATTCAAATCCACAATACGTGGTCCACCATAAGTTTAAAAGAAAATGTGTAACATTTGAAATCATGCAAAACATAATGAAAATCTCAAATCATGTGTTACATATCAGAGCGATTCCTAAGACTCGATCAGGTAACATCACTTCAAACACTACTCGAGTACTTGATTATCTGTACTCCCGAAGAGTACAGACACAACAACACAAAAGGGGTGATAATTTCATTCAATAATTACACGGTAAAATAAAGCATGCTAAGGAGTAGTAAATCACAACATACAAAAAATTCATCACAAACAACCATCATCATATCATACAACATCAATTCAGTGTTTATGTAATGCAATAATCCTACCTCAACATGCATGTGGTACCATCAAGGCATAAGCCTTCAACTCAATTCCGATTTGGCAATAACAGAGCATAAGCCCTCAATACAATGCCAATCCAGGCCAACATCAGGGCATAAGCCCTCATCCATGAATGCATGTGTTGTACCCCAAAATTTTCCCTCTTATTCCTCAAGACATTTCTCACAAAGGGCTCCCAAAAATTCAAGCTTACACAAATATATTTTAATTTTTTAGCATCAAAATTAAAGAGGAAATTTCTAAAAAGACAAAACAGATGAAAATGCTCTTTTTGACAAAATTAAAGGAAAAGCAAGTTCTTTTCGATTTTGCATCCTTCGATTGGACACTTTGGATTTGGTTGCATCTTTCGTTTGGGAGCAGGACTCCTTTGGGGAAATTTAATTTCATGCTTCTATTGAGGAATTGGACACATTTAGGCAAGTTCATTTCCTGTTTCATTTAAGCACTAGACTTCATTTGAACGTTTGTGCAAATCTTTCGTTTGGACACATAGCATCTTCCCTGCGTGTTAGCCAAGACTTACAAGGATTGCGTGACATGAAGATTTTGACGGTGCTCACATCTATGAGTTGGTGAGGATTGGGAAACAAGACCATCCCATAGATGAGGAGAGCCACAATTTCCTCAAAGGCTTGCAAGTCTAATGAATTCTAACAGCTTTGGGCTTTCTCAAACACAAACTTCGCTAAGAAGCCTTTGACACCACTTCTAGTTTCCCAATGGGTTGTGACATCAGATGAGTGCAAGTGTAGAGCTTGAGAAATCTCTTCTGGTTTTAGGTCTCTTTCTGTACCATTGAAAGGTAGTTGATTAAGAATGGGAATCCTCAAGAGTTGAGAGAATTCTTCCAAATTGGGCACAAGCTGATAGTCGTGAAATGTGAAGCAATGGTGCAAAGGATCAAAGAACTGGAAGAGCACCTTCATCATATCCTCATCTGTGTTGGAGGTGACCAAGTTGAGTAGACGACCATGTCTCTCAGTGAATGGAGAGTTCTCAGGGATCCTTGAAGCTAGCTCCTTGAGTTGTGGAGGAATTCTTACAAGGCTGACTTTGATAGTTTTCCTGCGAAGTGAATCCATATCCTACAAAACAAGAACAAAGATGAATCTCCAAAATCCTTAAAATGGTTAGTGATGTATATGATGCTCATGATGTCCATGATGTTATGTACAAGTATGCATATACAAGCAAAGCAAACAAGTTCTTAGTTTAGGCTTTCATGGGGTTTTATAGGTAAGTACCCTCTTGAAGTTTAGTTGGCTTAAACCTGTCCTAGTAATAGTAATCGGGTTCTAAGGAGCTCAATATCACCGGATTGTTTCCTTGGTCATTGTTTCAGCTCAAGCCTCCTTAATGGCGACCTAAATATCCCAAGAAACCAACCCTCAATGAGTGTAGTATCGAGTATCTACCAAATTCGGACAGCACCAAAGTCGGTCATCTCACTACATCCTACAGGCCAAGTTGGTCAAGTAAAGGGTTATAGAAGTTCATTAGTGCTTCATGACATCACTCAACGGCCCTGTATTCTCTTTGATTGACTCAAAGGCTACCAGTACCCACAAATATGTCGCACTAACATAGCTATTGCTTAGACCATGTCGGTATACCCGGCACAGTTTCCACAATGTATTACTATTTACCTATAATGTATCCCAAATTCGGGTAGAGGATTCAAACCCAAACAAAGAACCATAATGTAAAGCAAACAAGTCAAACAATGTAAGAAAATAAATGTGATCTAGCCCTAAGGTAACCCCACTTTTATAAAAATTCCCCAGCAGAGTCGCCAGTTCTGTGATACGATGGGATAACTGACTTGAGGGTTTTGCGTTTGATCGCAAATGTTGTGGTTAGCAAGAGTCGCCACCGACTTTTCTTTTATCCAAAAGGAAAGGTGAAAAAGCACAGGAAAGACCTTTGAGATTGTTTCTTGAGTTCGGGGGGTAGATTATGAAAAGGGAAGGTATTAGCACCATTTTCATCCATGGTTATCCATGGGCTCTTAGTTACTTGCTTGTTTGTTTGAAATTGTGCTTTGTGTGGTTTTGAAAGTATTTTGTAAAAGAGGCCATTGTTTAGGAAATCTTTGTAATGATTCTCATTCGTTAGAATGTACACAAAGATGTTTGTCTTTTTGAAAATGTTTTCAATGTTTGTAAAATGTTTGGAAATGTGTGTGTTTGTTTTGAAAATAGCAAGGATAATTGTTTGGAAATAGAGCAAGTAACTTAGAAGCAATCTACCTACTCAAATGTCTTTCTTGTTCATTTTCTATTCCTTTGACATGGTTATCTTACCATTGATTTGGTAAGCAAACCTATCTTTGGATGTAAATGGGATGGGCGTGGGTCATCGTATAACCATGATTAGCAATGTTGCAAAGTATCTTTGGCATTTTTTGAGGGACCAAGATCATTTTGTAAGGCAACTTTGAATAGCGTCATCGAGGGACTATGATCTCATATTTGTTTGTTTTGAAAAGATATTTCGCATGCGTAATATGGCTATTTTTTGTATAAGGCAACCAAGTGGAGAGACCCTAAGGATGCTTGTGTGCAAGTGTGTTATTTTCATGCTTTGTTTTTGTCTTGGATTAGGGTTTTCTATTTAATTTATTTTGATATTGACATACAAACCCTAATTACTAGCATGGTATGTTTTGTACCCCCAAAATTTTCCGTCCCATATTTCTCAAGATATTGCAAGAAAAATCTCCAAGTGGCTCAAGGTTGCTCAAGAGTTGGTCAGACAAGCTATCTCCTAAGGCAGTCAACCCCAAATTAGGGTTTTATGTTGCATCAATATCCTTGAGTCCAAATGACCTCAAGTTATCCCCAATGTCCTAATATGTTCTCAAGGTCATCCATGTCAAGTTTCAAGCCTTGCATAGGAAGTTTGCTCAGTCAATTGCTCAAAGGGTCCAAAAATCGACTGTGCTAGGGCAAAAGTTAACTGTGACCCAAATACAGTCAAACTTCAAGATTTTTTGTCATCATTCTCATTTTGGAGGATATTTCATTATTTGATCAAGGGTTGATCATGATTCATCAATGATTGCTCAAAATTCATCAAGATTCAAAAGTTGCTAAATTAGGGTTTTGAAGGAAAAGTCAACTCAACTTTGACCAAGCATAATTTTCTCATACTTTATGAGAAATGACCCATACAAAGCTTATTTTTAAGAGGATGCAATCTCCTACAATCCATCTTCATATCCCAAGATCAAAAAATGCACTCACAAGAAGTTATAAATTTGGACATTATAGGTCATTTTTGAAAGTCAACAAAAACACCTTTTTTCCAAAGCTTATAACTTGAGAATGAAACATTAAAATGATATGAGACCAAAATGGTTGGTTATAAGACATCTCAATATTTCTAAAAAGTCCAAGAACACCTCCAAAAGTTCAAAATTGAAGAAGTTATGCATTGTTGAAGTTGGACTTTTTTGCAAAATTGCCAAAAGTCAACTATCTCCAAAACTTCAAATTTTGTCAAATGGGCCCATTCTTTTCCACTTGATTTGAGTTTGCATCATTGTCCATGTTCCCTAGCTTCAGCCATGTGTCCATATATCATTTTTATTATTTAATTTGATTTTTATTTGAATTTATTCATTTTAAATCAAATTAAATCATATAAAATCAAAAAAATTGATAACCAAAGATTTTTTATTGATTGTAGGCTTCAATGGACAGCTAGCATATCTCTAAACTCGTACCAAGGCAAATCATGTGCAAAAAGATTGAATCAAATCAAATTTGGCAAGTTTGTAAATGGGAATCAAATCATATTCATGTGCATTGATTTGGAGGGATTCAGTCCATGATTTCTACCCTAATACAAAGCATGTTACAGAAGCAAGCCAGGGGATACGAAACAAGGGTTGGAAAGTGCAGGCAGAGGCAGAACAAAAGTTGGAAAATTCATCAAAAAGCTTGAGATCAAAATCATAGCTAGAGGCATTTTCAGAGGCCAAGACCTGTCCCAATCGCTTCCTGGGCATTCACTCAAGCCAAACCAATCCAAAGCAAGCTTGTTCAGACACCCAAACGCGTTGTAAGTGTCACGATAACCACCCCTGTTCTTGAAATCGAAACTCACCATTCTTGCATCTATAATGAAAACTAACTGCATATTTGTAATCCTCACAACCTTTCCAAGCTATTTGCATCATTTAATTTCGTTTATGTAACCTGTACTGCAAAACGCCATAGCTAGGGTTTCTTGGACGTTTTTGGTATTTTCTTTTCAGGTGAAATTAAGCTACAAGATGGACATGGTTGTGTCCAGGGGGTTGAGACGAACTCAATCCTAGCCTTAGATTCTATTTTCAAGGCCTGAGGAGGATTTTTGGATGATGCTGCGTTTTTAGCTGCGGACAAAAATCCGCAGGTTATATTTGCAGGTTTTTGAGGAAGGAGATGATGAGTTGTCATTCTCCCATACGTCCATTCAAACCAAGCGCGCCCTTTTTTTATTTTGCTGGCATATGATTGGTTTTTGTTATATTATGTTTTCTTTGTATATTATTAACAAACAGACCAACACAGCGTAGTGGCAAGGCAAGCGAAGCAATTTCCTTCAGGACCTGGGTTCGAATCCCAGGTCCCCCCATTTCCTTAATAATTTTGTTTTTCATATGATCACATGCATACTCAAGTGTGCAGCCCACCATGGTCCTTCATCCTCCAAACGCCAGATGGCCAAAGGCCAAATCTGATGGTCAAAAGCTGGGGTCTACATGGAGCCAAGTCAATGCACAAACACCTGATCTCAAAAGTCAAACAAAGGCCAGCACTTTTGGGCCTTCCAATTGTTGTTCATACTCCCAATTCAGGCCCATACTCCCTCTTCTTATTTATTTTTATTTTATTTTATTAATTGTTTTATTATTTTTTGTTTAAATTCTAACCAATCACAAATTTCCTTTCATAAAAAAAATCACAAAAAATATTTTTCATTTCAAATCAAATTTTAATCTTTTATTTTCCTTAATAAATTTATTAATTAATTAGGTTTTAATTAGAGAACTTTAATTTCTTTTGAAAAATAATTAAAATTAATTAGACTTTATTAGTTTTAACCATTAATTTAATTAATTTCATTTTCTTTCTTAAAATAACAAAAAATCAAAAAAATATGTCATAATTAATTTGTCCTTTAATTAATTTTTTTAATTTAATTTAGTAATTAATTTAGGTTTATTTCTTTCTTAAAATAAAAAACAACAAAAAGACATTTTCTTTAATCAAAAGGGTCAAAACCTTAATCATGCGCTTGATTTAATTTCCCTCACGCGTTTATTTATTTTTATCCAATAATGTACTTGCTCCAGGATTGTAATAGTAAATAGGACTTTTATTTATTTTTATTGCTTTATTTTATTTTTCAAAGGGTTTGTCTTTGGCGATGTAAATACCCGACGCCTTGTAATTTAATTTCCGCAAATTATAACTGTTAGATGTTTGATAATAGGGTTGCATGACAAGACTGAATGTTTTAACCTAACATCAACTTAGATCACCCTTAACATGTACAAAGATAAAAATAACTGAAAACGACACACCCGCACATGCGCACTCTTAGGGTATACCCCACTTGGTTGCCTTCGTGCACGGTCATTGAGTATAGGTCGTTTTAGAGGTCGCCCTCTTGTCTAAGAGATCATAGTCGCCTCGAAATGGTTGCCTCGGATGTTGTTGCCTCAAACAAATGATCTAAGACATTAGGGTTACAGCTAAGGCGTCCTAATATTGCTTTGGTGACCGTAAGTCCCGCATTCGAATTGACCCTTAAACTCCAACGACGGTGCTACCCACTCATCAATAGTGGGATAACATTGTCTAATGGAAATTAGTATAGAACGATTACTTTTTCGAGTAGGTAGATGGTTCTTAGATACTTGCTCATTCAAAACAAAACTTTTCACACTTACACTTTTCGAACAAAGTTTTCAAAAATACTTCATACACTCTTGAGGACAGAAGTAAGAGTTAAATCGAAGTTTTCAAACAAAAACTTTTTCAAACCCACAAGCACAAAGAAAGCAATTTTGAAAACATTTGAGCAAGTACCTAAGAGCCCGTGGATAACCATAGATAGAAAGGGTGCTAACACCTTCCCTTTCTATAATCTACCCCCCGAACCCGAGAAATATCTCGAAAAAGGAATTTTTCTGTGCTTTTTTCCTTTCCTTATTGGATAAAATAAAAGTCGGTGGCGACTCTTGCTTACCGCGACATTCTGCAAAAACAAACGCAAAATGCAAACCAGCATTCCAAAAAACAGTCAGTTCTTCCCACCGTGTCACAGTATGTAAAAGCGGTAAATTGCGTAATGTAAAGATTATTACGCTATTACAACAATTTATGGGAGGGGGAATACAAATTATGATGGGGATTTGTAAGAATGTAAATCTAAATAAGCTATTACAACCAAATCAAATTTGTACGAATATTAGAATAAACAAATGCAATATTTAAATATGCCATATTATGTACATGCAAGAAAAGATTTTTGTTTTGTTTTTATGTAAAAGAAAGTTTTAACCTAAACCTAATAAATTTAAGGAGAAGAAATTAATTCTTGAAAACCAAAGTTAACCCTAATTTCTAATTTAAAAGAAAATAAAGTTCTCTAGATATTATTTCCATGTATTTTTTGTATTAAATAATAAATAATATTTTATGAAAAATACTTAATTTTTGTATGTCACAATAAATATTTACAAATATGAAAATGAAAAGGAAATAAAAGATAACTTAAGTCTATTTTATTTATATTTACAAATTTATTTAAGGAAAATAATTAATATATAGTTTAATAAAAATATTTGTAATGTGAAAATAAAATAAAATAATCAAAAATGCAAAATTGTCATATTTTATATTTCTCATAATTTTATGTATTTAAGAAAATATTTAATAAAAACAAAAAAACAAAAATAAAACAAACAAATAAAAGATTGGGCCAGGGGTATCCTGAGAAATCAGGTGGTGTTATGTTAGAAAAATTGCTAGGCCCAATGAAACAAGCCCATCCTGCAAAACAACAAAAAATGGAAAATGGAAAAATATGAAAAAAACAAAAGGTAACATCAAGGTTCGAACCCATGACATGGGCCTTACCAGCGTGCTACCTTGCCACTGGGGTGGCTATACATCCGTTAGTATAAATGAAATAAAATATACATAACACAAAACCATTCTTATCCATGTACTTCATCTTCTTTCTAAAGCTAGCCGGACCTCCTGTAACTTTCATCTCTCAACAAAAATGGAAATTGATAACATGAATGTTATAGCATTTTGTCTCACGATTCTAACCATGTGCATAACTAAAACTATAAGTCCAATATTAAAGAGAATTTTAATGGCCCTAATTCTTAACCTAATTTTTCCAGGAACTTCAAGTTCAAAATTCTCTCAACTCAGGCCAAATAAATGCAAGTTATCGATATGTACAGCTTCATAGCAATAAGGTCTATGTTGTTTATTCACAAATCCTAGCCAATGGATGCATGTATGAAGAGATAGAAGTTGAGATTCTTACCTCTTTCAGTTGAAATAGTGAATGGAGTTTTAGTGAGATTTATGAAGGCCTGAAGGTTGCTTGAGCTTGCTTGAACCTCCCTGAGTGTGTTCCAATCCTTACCTTGCTTTGAAAGTGTCTAAAACTCTCTATCCAAGTCAACCTGCAAGCTTGAGAAACAGAAATGGCATATGAAGAAGGAGGAGTTACAGTGCAGGGATGATGGTCTGGATCACTTAGATATGAAGTAGGTAAAGTGCTTGGATGATTGAAACTTGAACGAGCCAATTTGTGGATTGCTATGCTTATGCACAAACTGCAAGTTTTTGACAGGTTTTTGGTGAGAGGTAGTTTGGGAGTCTTTCTGGACTTTTGTGATCATGTTCTCAAGTGTAATATGTTTCTGTATTAGTATGGAAAATGTTTCAAGTCAGCTTCTCAATAGATTTTTCAGTTGTGTCCTTTTTGTACACTTTCTTGCTTTTGAAGCAAAGTGAAGGGACAAGTCTCCACATGCTTGTACTGGCCTGTTTAGAGTTGGTATGAGCTCTATACAAGTTACCTTAGGTCTGTAGTACTTGTGTGTACAGAGAAGACAGGTCCAATGCTCAAGAATTGGAAAGTTGCAAAAGTGAACCTTTTCCAAAATGGCAATGGCAACTTTGTGCCATTTATGGAAATAATGCTTGGACAAAGACCTTTGGGCTTGAATTAAGACTTTGTCAACTGAGTAAGCATTAAATTATGGAGTAATAAACAATTTTGGGACCTGTAAATCATGTATTAGGCAGCATAGGTTCTAATTTGAACTTTGTTCTTCACGAAATGACTTGAAAATAAAGTGAGAAATTTCCAACTTCATCTCTTGGATTCTCCTCACTCAAAAATGATCTCAAGGAGTTCTTTGAAATTTTGGAAAGCTTGCAATGTTCTATATAACTCATCTTTGAAATTAATTTGAAGATACCTCTTGGAACTAGGTGAAAAATTGCCATGAAGTTAGGTCAAAACCCTGCCTAAATTAGGGCAAATTTTCACTAAGTTATTTTAGTTCATGGGCATGTATTCACAAAATTATATCTTGAGATCCAAGCATATTTAAGGAAAAATGTGTGATGAAAAGTTGTAGATTTCATGGAGATCTACAACTTTCATGTTGGGAATTTCCTTTGAATCATCTTGCATCATGGTGAAAAAATGGCTTAAAGTTGATAAAAAATAAGAAATTTTCTATACTTAGAAAAATTTCTAAGTTTAAGAAATTTTCAAATTTTAAAACCAAATCTTCAATATTTGATTCCTTGATGAACAAGTTTCACATTTTGACATGTTTTGATGAATTATGATCCTTGGCACTTGATTTTGGCCAAAAAGTCAAAGTTTGACTTTTCAATATACGGTTGACTTTTGATCAGTTGACTGCAAATATCATCTGTCTATCCAATGGATTTATAATGTTTTAAACCATGTAATTAGGTCAAGATGATACAAATAAAACCTTGTAATCAAGCTTCAAATAAATTGGTCATTTTCTAGGTCAAAAATCAGAAATTGCCCTTTCTCAGTCAAAACCCTAATTTTGACCATTTTGCCCCTTTGATGATTTGATCAAATTTCTTGAGTAATTGTGGTCCATACTTGATCAAATGATACATATGAGTCTAGAATGTTGATGTGGATAAAAATTTATAAGTTTGACTGTAAATTGGCCATGATTGACTTTTTTTCCAATACAGCTGATTTTTAGGTCAACTGTCTAATTGACTGATCAAAAATATGGTTCAAGGCTTGAAACTTGTCATGGGTAATCTTAGGGGTCCATAATGATGTTTGAAAGTCATATGAAGCATTGATAGTCCAAAAATCCTTGTGCAAGCTCAAACCCTAATTTTGGGTTATCAATGCAAGATGAGATGTCTTGAGCTGACCAAACCCTAATCCAGTCTTGGGTCAAAGAGATCCTGTGAGAATAATCTTGATAAATGAGAGGGAAAATTTTGGGGTACAACACTTCCCAACATTTTTTTCAAACACTTCTGAAAAACTCAACTCCCTTTTATACACTAAGTGAGAACCTTCGATTCACCCTCCAAGTGACCATCAAACTACCCTTTGACCCACTTCCCCAACTACCATACAGTAGGCCTTTGAGTCATTCCATTACTTGTTGTAAAAGAACCTTCGATCCACTCACACAACCTCTTTCGATTCAGTGACTACTTTCATAAAGTGGTAACTGTATTAGCCTCAGGAAGGTCCCAACGAACTTCCATTCTTCGCCAAGGAAGGCACTTGCAGTTCCCTTCGATTTAAGAACTTCAAGAGGTAAGTTCCCTTCAAGCTTGAATCTATTCTATTTTAATATCATGTGCATATGCCAATAAATAAAAATGTAAATATTTCATATAGGGAGCTAGACCATGTTTTAGCTTTCGATTCTAACTGCCCATATGCTGAAAACTCAACTTTAATTAGTTAGGCTTTGGACTTTGAGACCCATTGGTTTTTTGTGCTAACCCCTGGATTGTAGTTACATTTGGATGTTTCACTTTAAGAAATTAAGACAGGTTTATCATATCCTTCGATTGGCTAACTGCACGAGCCTTTCAAATCATAATCTGAGGGCCCAAAATGCTTACTGTCAAAGGAGTCGGCAAGGAGCCTGTGGCGAAGAATGCACCACACATTGACTCCAGACCTTAAATGAAGGATATAACCTTGCTGCCTCCAGGTCTCAAACGAAGGACAGAACCTTGCTGCCTCCCGGCCTCAAACAAAGGACAAAACCTTGCTTTCTTCAGGCCTCAAACGAAGGACAGAACCTTGCTGCCTCCAGGCCGAAATCGAAAGAGGTCAAAAAGTGCAGAATCGAAGGATGATTCTTCCTGAATCGAAGGAGCTCACTTTTCTTCTTTTTATTTTTTTTATTTTATCTTTATACTTTCATGCTATTTCAATATGGTTGTAATTGTGTAGGGTTTATTTTTGCATTTTTATTGCTTTTGTATAAATGTTAGTAACTAGGATGTATGGCAAGATAAAAACAACAAGTAGATAACCAAAAGTTCAAAAGACAAAATGCATGCAAACAAACACACTACTCCCACACATGCACCCTTAGGGTATATCCACTTGTTGCCTCGGAAAAATAGTCATGTCCCTCGAATATGGGCGTTTTAGCAAAGACCCTCAATAAAAGATTGTAGTCCCTCGACGACCCTCCATGTTGCCTTCGGTAAATGATCTAGTCCCTAAACGACATTGCTAAAACAACCCATAGGTTGCCTTCTATGACTATACGAACGTCCCACGCCCGTCCCTTCACATCCAATGATGGGGATTCTTACCAAATCAATGGTAAGATAGCAACATCTAAAGGAGGAGGAAAAGAACATTAAAGACCTTTTTGAGTAGGTATGATGCTCCTAGTTGCTCGCTTGCTCACGACAAAAACATTTTATACACCCATAATTTCACTTTGAAACATTTTCAAAAGACAAAACACTTTGTACGCGTTCTTATAGAGACGAGAACCATTACAAAGACACCTTTTCAAAATCACTTTAAAAAACACATTCCACAAACACTTCTTTGAACTATTTTCCAAACAACACTCTGTATGCGTTCTTATAGAAACGAGAACTATTACAAAGATGTTTTCAAAATACATTAAAAATCCACACCAAAAGCACATTTTCAAACAAAAGCAAGTGATCTAGCAAGAAACTAAGAGCCCGTAGATAGCTACGAATGAAAAGGGTGCTAATACCTTCCCTTTTCATAACCTACCCCCCGAACTCAAGTAATAATCTCGAAAGATATTTCTTGTTCTTTTCAACCTTTCCTTATTGGATAAAAGAAAAGTCGCTGGCGACTCTTGCTATCTGCAACAATTGCGATCAAACACAAAACCCCCAAGTCAGTTCTCCCATCGTATTACAGAACTAGTGACTTTGCTGGGGATTTACTTAAAAGTGGGGTTACCTTAGGGCTAGAACATCTTTACTTGCCTTTCATTGTTTGATTTGTTTGCTTTATATTATGGTTCCTTGTTTGGGTTTGTTTTGATCCTCTACCTGGATCTGGGGCACCTTTTTAGGTAAGTAGCAATAAGTTGTGGAAACTGTGCGGGGTATACCAACATGGTCTAAACAATAGCTATGTTAGTGTCACACATTTGTTGGTACCGGTAGCCCTTGAGTATTCAAGGAGAATACAGGGCCGCTGTATGGTGTCATGGAGCACTAACTTACTTTAGAACCTTTACTTGAACAACTTGGCCATTAGAAAGTAGTGAGGTAGCCGGCTTTGGTGCAGTCCGAAGTTAGTTGATACTGGATACTACGCTCATTGAGATTGTACTTTCGGTATGTTTCGGTTGCCAATAAGAGGCTTGTGCTAAAAAAATGCCTGATGAAGAAAGATCAGTAATATTGAGATTCCCTAGAACCCGTTTACTTTCTAGGACAGTTTAAACCAACTAAACTTCAAGAGGGTACTTACCTATGAACCTCATGCAAGCCTAAACCTAAGGACTTATTTGATTAAACTTGTGAATATGCTTATACATAACATCATGGCATCATACCATAACATTACAGACTAACCATTTTAAGGATTTTGAGATTCATATTTGTTCTATTTTGTAGGACATGACTCCCACTCACAGGAATACAATCCAACTCAACCTTGTACGAGTACCTATTCAGCTCAAAGAGTTAGCATCAAGGGTCCCTAAGGACTCTCCATTCACCAAAAGACATGGACGACTTTTCAACTTAGTTACCTCCAGCTTTGATGAAGATATGATGAAGGTGCTTTTCCAGTTCTTTGACCCTTTGCACCATTGCTTTACCTTCCCTAATTACCAGCTTGTACCTACTATGGAATAATTCTCTCAACTCTTTAGAATTCCTATTCTCAATCAACCACCTTTCAATGGTACTGAAAGAGACCCAAGCCCTGAAGAAGTTGCCTGAGCTTTACACTTGCAAAAATCTGACGTCACGGCTAATTGGGAAACAAGAAGTGGCGTCAAAGGGTTCCTAGCCAAGTTCTTGTTGTAAAAAGCTCAAGACTGTTGGAACACTCTAGATTTACAAGCTTTCGAAGAAATTTTGGCTCTTCTCATCTATGGGATGGTACTATTTCCAAATCCTGACCAACTTATAGATGTGAATGTTGTCAAAAATCTTCTTATCTCACAATCCAGTGCCTACTTTGTTGGTAGATATCTTGCATTCTCTCCACTCACGCACCATGAAGAGAAGATGAACCCTCAAATGTTGTACTCCTTTGTTGGCTAGGTGGTTTGTTTCGCATCTCCCCTGATCTGTTGTGAAGAACGAGCAAGGCTTGAGATGGTCCAATAGGTTAATGTCACTCAGAGATTCGGATATCCACTGGTGTTCTTGATCCTTGGAAGACATTACTATCATCGACCGTTGTGGGGAATTCCCTAATGTCCCTCTACTTGGAATTAGGGGAGGTATCACTTATAACCTTTGCTTAGCTTTGCGACAGTTTGGGTATGCACGAAGAGATGGTCCACATGATGTGCTCATCCAAGGTGTGGTGTTCGATAACGAGAGCGGCGATCAAGGCTACCGTCAGAGGTTTATACGAGCTTGGAGGATGGTAAACAAGGTGGATAGTAAGACATTGGGACAAAAAAATTCCATTCCCCTTGAGCCTTACCTTAGGTGGGTACGAGCTCATGCTCAGAATCTCGTAATGCCTTACCCCTCCATCCTCCCTGTTATCATGGAGCATGTTGTTGAAGGAGATATCTGGTAAACTGTCCTTTATCCTAACATGCCTACCTCTATCGAAGACTTGCAAAAGGATTGGATTCAGCTAAAGGAAGAATGAGACACTTTCGAAGCCCAATTCTACGCTAGTGAGAAGAAAGCTCTGGAACTCACCAAGCAACTTCATGAAGAGAGAAGTTTGAACGCCTACATTGCACCAAAGAGGATGCATTCAACCTTTTTGTCTTAGGAATTTTTGTATTTTATTGTAAGGCCAAAGAAGCATGATGTACTCGAACTTGGATTGATTAATACAACGTGTGTTTACTTTTTGTTTAAACAAATTTAAATCTCTAATTTCCTTGAAATCATTTGCATATGCATTTTCATTCATCATAAAACAAACAACTTTCTTACAATGGATCTCCTTATCTTTCTACTATTTATTTCAGTGAGATGGATATTGAACAGATAGTTAAGGATCTTCAAGCGCAGAACGCTCAATTCCAAAAAATGTTCTTGGCTCTGGCTAAAGGATAAGAGGACTTGAAGGCTCTGATGATCAAAGATAAGAAAAAGAAGGTGAAGAAACCAGTCAGTGTTTTGAATCTGGGAAGAAGGTTCAAAGGACCAGCCAGACAAACTCTAGATTTCACAACCTCGTTGGGTGAAGGAGATAAACAAGAAGGAAAAATAAGGAAGGAAATGACCACCTAGAGTCTGAAGAAGATGAAGAAGTAGACTACTCTGAAGAACAGTATCCCCCAGCTGACGATAAATACAAGCAGTTTGAGGATCTCCTCAATGCTATGGACATCCAGAGGATACCCGGGTTCGATTTTGAAGTGCTAGGACTTGTCTCAGGGGTTGTCATCCCGCAGAAATTCAAGGTCCCCACTTTTGCTAAATATGACGATGTCTCTTGTCCTAAGCTACATTTAAGGTTATACGTCAGGAAAATTCAGCCACATACTGCTGATAGGAACCTATGGGTACACTTCTTCCAAGAAATTTTGTCAGGAACACAGTTGGATTGGTTCTATCAGTTTGAAGGAACCAATATTCGCAATTGGGAAGATTTGGCTGCCGCTTTTTACAAGCAATACCAGTATAATGCTGACTTAGCTCCAACTCGAACACAATTGCAAGGTATGTCTATGGGTACTGGTGAAGGTTTAAAAATTTATGAAAAAAAATGGAGGGATCTCGCGGGAAGAGTCCAGCCCCCTTTATTTGACAGAGAATTGGTGCATATATTCTTAGGTACGTTGTTTGGTTCATTCTTCAACCATCTGATCAGAAGCTCTTCGACTGGATTTACTGAACTAATCATGACTGGTGAGCGGGTATGTGATACGGTGGGAGAACTGACTTGAGGTTTTACGTTTTGTGTTTGCAAATGTTTCGGTTTAGCAAGAGTCGCCACCGACTTTTTATTTTATCCTAAGGAAAGGTCAAAAAGTACAGGAAAGACCTTTGAGATGTTTTCTTGGGTTCGGGGAGTAGATTATGAAAAGGGAAGGTGCAAGCACCCTTTTCATCCATGGTTATTCATGGGCTCTTAGTTACTTGTTTAGATCATTTGCTTTACTTTTCCAATTGTTTGAAATGGTGCTTTGTGTGTGGTTTTGAAAGATGTTTTGAAAAGAGGCCATCATTGTGGCAACCTTTGTAATGATTCTTGTTTGAATGTATACAAAGGTGTTTTTGTATTTTGAAAATATTTCAATGTTTGAAAGTTTGATTTGGGATGATGTTTTGAAATTGTGTTGTGAAGTGTGTTTGAAAATAGCAAGGATGTTTTTGCAAGCTTTTTGATCAAGTAACTTAAGAGCTATCTACCTCATTTTTACTCAAAGATCTTTCCTAATGTTTTTTTAACCCTTTTGACAGTGTTATTTCACCATTGCATTTGGTGAATAACCTTGTTTTAGGATGTTAAACGGGGCAGGCGCGGGTCATCGTATAGACCATGATAGCAATTGTGTCAAGTATCTTTGGCAAATTTTTAAGGGACTTGATCATTTTTGTTTAGGCAACCAAGATAGCGTCATCGAGGGACTATGATCTTTTGTTTTGTTTTTGTTTTGCCAAAGTACCCAACATGCATAACATGATCCATTTTTGAAGGCAACAAGTGGATTGTAACCCTAGGGGTGCAAGTGTGCATTGTGTTTGATTTTCATGCATTTTTGTCTTTGATTAGGTCAAACTATTTGTTGATTTGGATTTTTGCATACAAACCCTAATTCTCTAATCATGGCATAATTGAAAGCATAAAGTGCGAGAATTAAAATTCTAAGCTATTACAACATGATTATGGGGATGGGGGTACAATTTTTTAATGGGGGGTATTTGACAAGAAATATAAACCCTAGTTTACAATTACATCCAAATTGAATCACAATGCATAAATATTTGGACAATATTTAAATATTCAAAATAAACAAATATATCAAATAATATGAAGTATGTAAAAAGGGGTTTTTGTTCATTAATGTATGTAAAATATTTTAAAGTAAAAAATAAAGGAATAAATAAAAAGATTTATTTTAATTGTTTAAGGATAAAACCTTAATTTCTTTAAGAAAATAAATACAATATATTATTTATATACAATAAAATATATTAATATACGTAACAATAAAATATACATAGAAAAAAGTATTTTTAGTATAAATAAAAATAAAAGTAAAAAATGTAATATTTTGTATTTTTTTTATTCTAGAGTACTTAATAAAATAAAAAGTATATATTTATATATGTATATTAAATATATTAAATATGTATAATATAAAATAAAATATGTACAAAAATAAATTATATTTATTATAATATTTTCAATGTGAATAAAAATAAGAAACAAAAATAAAAGTATACATATATATATTATTTTCAAGTTTAAATAAATAATATAAAAGTATTTAAAATGTTTTCTATATTAGATAAATTAAAATAAAATGCCAAATAAATGTGAAAAAATTATGAAAATATTTTTGAGCATTTTTTATATTTGGAAATAAATAAACAAAATCAGAAATGAAAACAAAAATGCAAAAAAATATGAAAATACAAGAAATTGGGCTAGGGGGTGCAAAAAGAAAATGGGAGGTGTCAAAAGCAAGCCAAGCCAAGCCCAGCCCAAGCCAACTTCATCTTCAACCTCCAGATTTGAAAAACGCGCGCGCCTGTACAAACTTGGGACATCCTGTATACGTGATCTATTGCAAAAACTCACAATATCAAACTTGTAGAGAATTTCAAGAGGATTCCAACCATATAAACAACTTGTTCTAACTCTCAAAGACCAGAGAGAATTTCTCTGGCCCTAAAATCTGACCTAGTTTTTTCAGCATGTTCATGGATGAAATTATCCTAGCACACTTAACATAAATGAAAACTGAGCATATGTACAGCTTCATGGCAATGAACACTACATTTTTTATTCACAAACCTAAAGCTAAATGTTCCTAAATAGAGAGATAGAAAGTGAAGAAAAACCTGTTTTAGTTGGGTTCGTGTAGGGAAATGAAGTGCTTTTCAATAAGGCTTGAGATGTCTGGTAGCTTGCCTGAACTTCACTTGGCCTTCTCCAATAGCTAGCTTGCCTTGAATGTCCTTGAATCAGTTTATAGAACTCAACATGCACAAGCTCAAAATGAAAATGGTGAACACTGTAAATGGAGTTACAGTTGGTATTTGAGGTTTGGGATAGCTTGAGTGAGTTGAATGGAAGGTGTTTGAAGCAACTTGGGGCAAAACGCACGAGCCAAATGAGCTATGGCACTCAAGTTGTAACCTGCCCTGTTTTGCCAAAGGAATGTGATTTCTGGCTATGGGGTGTTTTGGGGCTCAAGCAGTCGTGTTTCTAGATCAAAGGGATGTGAGAAAGGTGTTCAAACTGTTTGTGTAAGTTAACATTGGTTGGTTTTCAAGTTCTAGAGATTTTGACAAGTTTCTTGTTTTTGAAGTAAGAAAGTGAAAGTGAAGTTACAGGCCTGTATAGGCTATCAAATATGCTTGCATACATTGCTCTTGGCCCCTCTGATTTGTGGGTTTGTTTTTTTACAAGATATCTTGGACCAACGCTCAAGGATTGTTGGTTTGACATAAAGCATACTTAAGCAAAAATGGAAATTTGCCTTTTTCTATTTAAGGCTTAATCTTGTGTATAATGTCCAAATGACCAAAACAAAAGCTTAGATTGATGGATTGGATTTAAATTATGGAGTGTGAAGTGGTTTAGAGGCCTTCAATCTAGTGTAAGGCATGCTAATTTGAAGATGCAACTTGTATGAACATGAATATGCTATGGGTGAAAAGTTAGTTTTTGCCAACTTCAAGCCTTCGATTCTCTCTAACCACGAATGTGTTTGAGGAGTTCTTGGACAATTTGGAAAGCTTGCAACATGCTATATAATCCATCTTTGAAATGCAACTTGAGACTCCAAGTGGAACTATGTGAAAATGGCCAAGAAGATAGGTCAAAATCCTGCCTAAATTAGGGCAAAATTTCACTAAGTTAAAAGTTTTAGGGACCCTTGTTCCAAAAATCACAACTTGAGATCCAAGCTTCTTTTGGGAAAACTTTGTGAATAAAATGTGTATAATTTGTGGAGGACTACAAATTTCATGTTGGAAGTTTTGTTTGAATCCATTTGTATCATGGTGAAAATGTGGGGCAAAGTTAGGAAAAATTAAGAAAATTTCATAACTTAGAAAAATTCTAAGTTATGAAATGTTTTCAATTTCAAACCCTAATTTGTAATTTTGGGTTTCTTGATGAACAAGTTTCATAATTTGACACATCTTGATGAAAAATGACCCTTGGCACTTGATTTTTACCAAAAAGTCAAAGTTTGACTTTTCAGTGTACAGTCAAATTTTGATCAGTTGACTGAAAAATTCTTCTGTCAATCCCATGCACTTGAGATCTTTTGAACTTGTTGAATAAGTCAAGATGATGTCATTGAGTCCTTGAGTCCATGGTTGAGCCTAATTTTCCATTGGCTAGGTCAAAAAGTCAGAAATTACCTTTGTACAGTCAAAACCCTAAAAATGACCATTTTGCCCTTTTGGTGATCTGATCAAATTTCTTGTGGAGTTGTGGTCCAAACTTGGTCCAATGGTTCATATGAGTTCATAATGTTGATGTGAGTCAAAAATTGTGTGTTTTGACTGTAAATTGGCCACAGTTGATTTTTTCCCCAATACAGTTGATTTCTAGGTCAATTGTCCAATTGACTGGGCAAAACTTTGATTCAAGGCTTGAAACTTGGTATGGACAAACTTATGAGTCCAATATGAAGTATAAAAGTCAATTTGAGAATTGAAGGTCCAAAAATCCGTGTGCAAACTCAAACCCTAGTTTAGGTCATTAGTGCAAGGAAATGTCTTGAGCAGGGCAAACCCTAGCTTGATCTTGAGTTCCAAGAGCCTTGTGATGAGAAATGTTGATAAAATGAGAGGGAAAATTTTGGGGTACAACAGTTTCCCCTGTTCAATCTTCTTGAACCTGAAGAGTAAGGTTGGCATGTTTTCCTTTCGTGACTCGAAGGTAAAAGAGGATTGGACACTAGAGTACCCGTAAATTTGCACTCGTCAAAATGTAGCTGAGGGAATAGGCTTAAAGATGCCATTTGGAGACAGTAGAATCTTGCTGGAGATGGGCTTAAAGATGCCATCCAGGATTATTTGTTGAAAATCATGAGAATAAACATCAGAATGGTACCCGTGTTTGGAACGTATCTGAATTGTATCTGGAGATTTGATTGGTATGAGCAAAGGAATGGCGTCTGTGTCTGGAGCGTATCCGAGCTGTAACTGTATTTGATTCTTGAATGAATATTAGAATGACTGCCGTGTCCGGAGTGTATCTGTATTCTGAATGGGTAACAAAGAAACATCTGTGTATGGAGCATCTATGTGCCGGGGATAAATTCCGAATGAGTGACAGAATGGCAACCGTGTTTGGAGCGTATTTGGACTGTATCTGAAGTTGAGATCTGTATGAGTAGAAGAATGACTTCTGTATTTGGAGTATATATGTACTGTAACTGGGATCTGGACAAGTGACACAATGACTTTCGTGTCTGGAGTGTATCTAAACTTGAAGTTGATAGTTGAATCTGAATGAGAAACATAATGGCTGTCGTGTCTGGAGCGTATCTAGTCTGTATCTGATTGCTGAAGTCTGAATGAGTAATAGAATGACCACCGTGTCTGGGGTGTATCCACACTGTATCTGACTTGAAATTCTGAATAATAGAATGATCACCGTGTCTGGGGGTGTATCCATACTGTATCTGAAATCTCTGAATAGTTGTTAACAATAGCTTTTTAATCTTATCCTGAAAAGGGTAGAATGTTAGCTAAAGCACAAAGTTATGTTGCATGATATGTATGATGCAATAAAATGTGTTCCAACAATGTTTATGATATATGAATGTAATGGATATGCATGTAAGCTGATTAGCTGTCTTGCTGAGGAAAATAAATCCTTGATAGCTGGAGATAATGAAATCTTTGACTGCTGCCAGGGAAAGTAAATCCTTGACCGATGCTGGGGAAAGTAAATCCTTGACCAATGCTGGGGATTCCAAAAATCTTTGATTGTTGAAGATGAGAGAACCTTGCTGATTACTGTTGGGGATAGAAAATCCTTGGCAACCTGCGGGGATTATCAAAACTTTGACAACTTTTGTGGGGGAATAAAGAAAAATCTGACATCCTCTACTGGGGAATTAAAACCTGGGAGGCTTCAAATGGAGAAACAGGAACTAGAATCTCCGTTCTGTCGGGAAACAACTCTATGGGGAGAATGTTTATTCTGCCGGGGAAATTAGGAGCTTGGGTTGTATACCAATCTACTGGGGATTCTTGTTTTGTGGAGAACTCTGTTGGTGAATCAGAGGAAGTTAGATAGTATTCCACCGAGGTTTAAGATTTGAAGTTTTGGACTCTGCTGGTGATGAAAGTTTAGAGTATTCCGGCTCCGCTGGGGATCGGGAGTTCTGAACCTTAACTCTGCTGGGAATTTTGAAACTTAACTCCGCTGGGGATCTGGAAGCTTAACCCCGCTGGGGATCTTGAACCTTAATTCCGCTGGGGATATGTATTTCAAGGTTTTAACTCTGTTGAGGATCTGAATGACATACTGTAGGGGATTTCTTCTGGAATAGCCTAAAGACGTTTTCCTATACTTTCGACCTATCAGTAATTATCCTTTCTTATTTTGTTCTATTTGTAAGCAGTGATTATATTCAAATGCATATGCCTATTTAACAAACCGTTGGACGTTTTCAAATAAAAACACATGTGTAAAAAGAAAGAAAAGGCAAACAAATTTGTGCACTTCGAAGTATCTTTGTATTAACTTTTGTAAGTATCTTTGTACAAAGGAGACAGACATCCTAGTAACAGAATGTTGTCGAACAATTTGAGAAAAATTTTATACAAAAAGAAAGATGGCTATGTGTAACAATTCCATGGGGTTCCCATTCTGCTGTAGCCTTCACAACTCTGAGTATCTTGTTCATTCGTTGCTTCGTCCGCGGATGACTGGATTGATCAGAAGCTTGGAGTTTGGTCGTGAAGAGACTGTCCAATAAAGTGATCTGACGAGACATAGTCATACGCTTTAATTCCCTAACTTTTGCCTGGACCGCCCTTTCGGGTTTTCAGTCTACCGGGAAACCCTTTTTTGCCCAAGTCGCCCTTTCGGGTTTTCAACTTGCCGGGTGTACAGATTTTTTTTATTTATCCCTAATTTTTGCCGGAACCGCCCTTTCAGGTTTTCGATTCACCGGGATGCCCATTTTTGCCCAAGTCTCCCTTTCGGGTTTTCGACTTGCCGGGTCGTTTTATGCGTAGTATCTTTTGACTATGTCTGGGTTCGCAGGGTGCGGCAGGTCGTCGCCGTCCATGGTGGTCAGAATCATTGCCCCACCAGAAAAGATGTTTTTGATCACAAATGGTCCTTCGTAAGTAGGAGTCCACTTGCCCCTGGGATCACTTTGCGGCAAGATGATCCGCTTGATTACAAGATCTCCGACTTGATATATCTGACGCCTGACTTTCTTGTTGAAAGCCTTGATCATCCATTTTTGGTACGTCTGACCATGACAAGCAGCAGTAAGTCGCTTCTCGTCGATCAAATTAAGTTGATCAAGCCAGGTCTGAATCCAATCGTCTTCACTTAAACCAACATCCTTCATAATCCTTATGGAAGGAATCTGAACTTCCATGGGTAAAACAGCCTCCATGCCATATACTAAAGAAAAGGGGGTTGCCCTAGTTGAAGTACGCGCCGTGGTACGATATCCGTGCAGAGCAAACAATAAGATTTCATGTCAGTCCTTGTATGTGACCGTCATCTTTTGAATGATCTTCTTGATATTTTTGTTTGCGGCTTCAACAACACCGTTCATCTTTGGCCGATAGGGAGATGAATTGTGATGTTGAATCTTGAACTGCTCGTACAGAGCGGTGATCACAGTGTTGTTCAAATTTGTACCGTTGTCCGTGATGATCCTATCGGGGATACCATACCGGCATATGAGATTTTGCTTGATGAAGCGGGCAACCACATTCTTTGTAACAGAGGCGAAGGAAGCTGCTTCGACCCACTTGGTAAAATAATTAATAGAAACCAAGATGAAACGATGTCCATTGGATGCCGTAGGCTTGATCTCTCCAATCATGTCAATTCCCCATATCGCGAATGGCCAAGGAGCTGTCACAACGTTGAGAGGAACTGGAGGAATATGTACCTTGTCAGCATAGACTTGGCATTTGTGACAAGTACGGGAATATTGATGACAGTCAGCTTCCATGGTAGACCAGTAGTAGCCTACCCTTAGAATCTTCTTAGCCATCGTATGTCCGCTTAAATGGGTGCCAAAGGTGCCACTATGTATTTCGGTCATGATCAGCTCTACTTCAACCTTGTCCATACAACGAAGTAGAACATAATCATGGCTGCGCTTATACAAGATACCATTGCTCAGGAAGAACTTGGCAGAAAATCTCCTTAAGAACTTTTTGTCATTGACTGAAGCTCCTTCAGGGTATTCTCGAGTCTGGAGATACCTTTTGATTTCATGAAACTAGGGTTGTTCCACTACTTCTTCGGTATTAATCTCATGACAGTGCGCAGGTTCGTCCATTCGCTCGATGGTGATTTGGGGGGCCTCCTTATCCCAGTTGAGTTTAAACATGGAAGACATTGTAGCCAAAGCATCTTCTAGCTGATTTTCTTCTTGCGGGAAATGCTCAAAGGTAATCTGCTCGAAATGAGGCAACAATGTCAGGACATGTTCTTTGTATGGGATAAGATTAGGATGTTTGGTGTCCCACTCTCCTTTGATTTGATTGATAACCAAAGATGAGTCCCCAAATACAATCAGAGATTTGATTCCCAAGTCGATGGTGGCCTTGAGACCAAAGATACAGGCTTCATACTCGGCCATGTTGTTGCTACAGTTGAAGCAGAGTCTAGCAGTAAAAGGTGTATGGCAACCTTCTGGAGAAATAAGTACGCGCCGATACCGTTGCCAAGTGCATTTGAAGCACCATCAAAGTACGGGGTCCATCGGGATCCTTGTTCAGGTCCGTCATACGGTCCGTTACCTTCAATGTTGTCCAATGTCATAATGTCCTCGTCAGGGAAGTCGAACCTCATAGATTGGTAATCTTCGAAGGCTTGATGAGCTATATGGTCAGCTAGTACACTCCCGTTTATAGCTTTTTGAGTTGTGTACTGGATATCATATTCAGTCAGGATCATCTTCCATCTAGCGATTCTTCCGGATAAAGCAGGCTTCTCGAAGATGTACTTAATCGGATCCATTTTAGAAATCAGCAAAGTGGTATGTGTCAACATATACTGCCTTAGCCGGCGAGTAGCCCATACCGAAGTGCAACAAGTTTTCTTGAGCAGTGAGTAGCGAGTCTCACAGTCGGTAAACTTTTTGCTAAGGTAATAAATGGCATGCTCTTTTCGGCCAGACTCGTCATGTTGGCCCAGTACGCACCCCATTGAATTATCCAAAACAGTCAGATACATGATTAAAGGTCTTCCTTCAACGGGTGGCATCAAGATAGGAGGTTCCAGCATATACTCCTTGAACTTACCAAAAGCAACTTGACAATCATCGTTCCATTCAACCACCTGATCTTTCTTCAATAACTTGAAGATTGGCTCACAGGTAGATGTTAGGTGAGAGATGAACCTTGCAATATAGTTTAAGCGTCCCAAGGAACCTCTAACCTCCTTTTCAGTGTGGGGGGCAGGCATTTCTCGTATAGCTTTGACTTTAGCAGGATCAACCTCGATGCCTTTGTTACTGACGATGAATCCCAAAAGTTTACCGGACCTGACTCTGAAAGTGCACTTTCTAGGGTTCAGTCTGAGCTTATATTCCTTTAACCTGACAAACAGCTTCTGCAGATGGTCGAGGTGTTCCTCTTCTGTTTGTGAATGGGCTATCATGTCGTCTACGTAGACTTCAATCTCATGATGTATCATGTCATGAAACAAAGCTACCATGGCTCGTTGATAGGTTGCCCCGGCATTCTTCAGTCCAAATGGCATCACTTTATAGCAGAAGGTACCCCACTGCGTGACAAAAGTAGTCTTCTCCATGTCTTCGGGGGCCATTTTGATCTGGTTGTATCCCGAGAATCCATCCATGAAGGAAAATACCTTTTGTTGAGCTGTATTGTCAACCAAGATGTCGATGTGTGATAGTGGAAAATCATCTTTAGGGCTAGCCCTGTTTAGATCTCTGTAGTCCACACACATTCTGACTTTATCGTCCTTCTTAGGCACGGGCACAATGTTAGCAACCCATTGTGGATAGGAAGTAACAGCCAGAAAGCCAGCATTGAATTGTTTCATCACTTCAGCTTTGATCTTTTCACACATGTTGGGCCTCATTCGGAGGACTTTCTGTTTGATTGGTCGACAGTCTTCTCTTGTAGGGCATATCTTCATAGGACCAGGCGAAGATTTCAACAAACTCATTCAACAACTGAACTAAGCGCTCTTTGACATTTGGTTCCAGGTTGGCACCCACTTTTACCTCTTTCTTTTCTTCCTCTGATCCCAAATTGATAGTCTCTAACAACTCTTCATGGGGCAGAATAGCCCTTTCCTCTTGTTGCAAAAGTCTAGCTAACTCTCCAAGCACTTCACAGTCTTCATCATCTTCGTACTCGGCATGATTGACCAAATCTTCAAAGTCACTGAAGGCCAAATCAGAATAGTCACCCATGGAATCCGGAGTGGATGGGTACCTGTATTTTGTGAGTGTGGGTGTGTGTAAGGGATAGCCATCCTTAAACAAAACAAAATGTAAAAGGAAAGAATATGAACGCAACAGTTTATAGATGAAAACGTCCAATGATTCATTAAAAATGGCATATGAAAATGAAGAATCAAAACCCTTACAAATGGACCTATATGCCCCGGGTAAGGCATAAGGTGAAAAGAGTGTACGAATTGTTTAATTATTATAGACCAAACAGAAAATTGTTTAAAGATAAATTACTGATTGATGAAAGTGATGGGAACGAAGTCTTTCGCCTCCCAATTGCTTAATCCTCCTTCAACGGTTGGAAAGATCCAATCTTCAAAGTTGTCTTCTTCATCATCATCTTCTAAGGCATGAATTCCATGGTGAGTGATTTTAAGGGTGGTCCTCCAGCCCGGGAGCAACGCACAACTTTCTGGCCAGCAGCAATAAAACCTAATCCGAACTTGTCTGTCTTGTGATAAAAATCAGGCAGTTGCCCCCACACTGTACCTCCTCCTTCTTTGATTACAGCCTCCGCATCTTTAAGGGATGCCATCCGAGACACAGGCTTGGAAATGATAGGCACATTAGTCATTGTCTTTGCAACTGCGACTTCAGGAGAAACCTCTTCAAAGTGTTGAAAAGGTGTTTCTATGAATTCTCCATCTAACTCCATATAGCGGAAGGAGTTAAGGTGACTTATCATATACTCTTCCTCACCATGAACCGTTATGATCTTACCCTGAACTGGATACTTTAGCATTTGGTGTAGAGAAGAAGTGACTGCCCCAGTGTTGTGGATCCATGGTCTTCCCAACAAGCATGAATATGAAGGACGAATGTCCATCACATAAAATGTAGAATTGAAAATTTATGTACCCACTTTGATTGGAATGTCCACTTCTCCGTGAACCATTCTCTTAGAACCGTCGAAGGCTCTAACAACGATGTTACTGGGCTTTAGGGTCAAACCTTCGCAGTCCAATCTGTCCAACGCCTTCTTTGGTAGAACATTTAAGGATGAATCGGTATCTACCAGGACATGAGCAAGTGTGGTCCCCCTGCACTCTACCGAGACATGCAGTGCATCGTTATGCTTTCTTCCCTTAGGGGTCAAATCAGCATCAGAAAAACCAAGACCATTATCGGCTGTAAGGCTAGCCACACACTCTTGAAACTGGTCTGTATAAGTTTCTTGAGGCACATGTTCTGTTTTTAGAAATTTGATCAAGGCTTTGGCATGAGCCTCGGAACAGAGTAAGAGAGCCAACATGGAGATTTTGGAAGGGGGTTACCCTAGCTGCTCCACGACATCGTAGTCGCTCTTCTTGATTATCTTTAAGATTTATTCCATCTCTTTTTGGGTGGTCTCGGGGATAACCATAGTCTGAGCCTTCATCCTGACAGGCGCTTCTTGTATCCCCTTACCTTTATTGGTAGTAACATCAGAGGGTCTAACTTCGGGTGCATCAATTTCTTCAATTACCGGACTTTGCACAGATGGCTTGACAGGTACAGAAACTCTCGAGGGTCCGAAGACTGCCCATGGAGGAGCAATCTCCGGAGAGAAGATCCTTCCTCTGCGAGTTATCTTGCTCGTTCCCGCAATATTCCCTATATCAGGGGTTTCATCATCGGAATTCTCTTGGACTGATTCGATCTGCTTGATACCATGGTAGAAGATTTCTCCTCCGTAATTCCATGGTATCGTCTTGTTAGATTTATACGGGATAGGCCCCGGCATGGTAACTTTCAACGGTACAAACTTAAGATCAGGCGTAATCTTAATGTGGGGCAAAGTTAAGAAAAATTAAGAAAATTTCATAACTTAGAAAAATTCTAAGTTATGAAATTTTTTCAATTTCAAACCCTAATTTGTAATTTTGGGTTTCTTGATGAACAAGTTTCATAATTTGACACATCTTGATGAAAAATGACCCTTGGCACTTGATTTTGACCAAAAAGTCAAAGTTTGACTTTTCAGTGTACAGTCAAATTTTGATCAGTTGACTAAAAAATTCATCTGTCAATCCCATGCACTTGAGATCTTTTGAAATTGTTGAATAAGCCAAGATGATGTCATTGAGTCCTTGAGTCCATGGTTGAGCCTAATTTGCCATTGGCTAGGTCAAAAAGTCAGAAATTGCCTTTGTACAGTCAAAACCCTAAAAATGACCATTTTACCCTTTTGGTGATCTGATCAAATTTCTTGTGGAGTTGTGGTTCAAACTTGGTCCAATGGTTCATATGAGTTCATAATGTTTATGTGGGTAAAAAATTGTGAGGTTTGACTATAAATTGGCCACATTTGATTTTTTCCTTAATGTAGTTGATTTTTAGGTCAACTGTCCAATTGACTGGGCAAAACTTTGATTCAAGGCTGGGAACTTGGTATGGACAAACTTATGAGTCTAATATGAAGTATGAAAGTCAATTTGAGCATTGAAGGTCCAAAAATCCTTGTGCAAACTCAAACTCTAGTTTAGGTCATCAGTGCAAGGAGATGTCTTGAGCAGGGCAAACCCTAGCTTGATCTTGAGTTCCAAGAGCCTTGTGATGAGAAATGTTGATAAAATGAGAGGGAAAATTTTGGGGTAAAACAGGGTAGAAGCCGGCATTAAGAGCGGAAAAATACAAATGGATGTATCCTCAAGCACGGTGAAGAAACCCTTTACCAGAAAGAAGGAGGTCAGTGTTACATATGACCAATGTAATCAAAGCAAAATTGAACGTCACCCAACGGTAGGGGCTGTTATGATTTCCAATCCTGTACCAAATCAACAGTGAAGCTATCAGCATAGGCCAGAGACGCCCATGAGGTGATTCACATGGATCAACATGACCTTGTACCAAGTTTTGCCACATCTTTTGAAGTCCAATCTAGTGACTCTAAAGGAAGCTCCCAAGAACCCCAATATTGTTTCTCCTCGCTACAACCCGAATGCTTGATGTGCCTATCATTCTGAAAGCCCGGAGCATGATACAAACAATTTTTGGGCCTTGAAGAATAAAGTGCAAAACCTTATTGAAGCGAAAGAGATTGAGTTTGACCCCCCAGGAACACCTAATGTAATAACGGTGCCAATGCCCAAACATGGTCAAGGTGTCAACGCTGTTGATGATAACTGTTTTATTTCCTCCATGGATGATTTAACTACTCCCCTTTTGACTGTTAAACGGAATATATTGCAATCGTCCTGTTTTCGGGCTGCGATGAAGGTTGTTACTTATGTATGTCTCTTCCAGATGGTTGTTTGTTACTGAATACGGGCGTCCAGCGCCTGATGGTTAACAAAGAAATCTTGTTTGAAAAACTTCCTCTTACTAGAATTTCCTGTGAAGATGTTTCAATAATCACCATTTCCGAAAATCCTCCCAGGGTCTCCACCAAAAGAACCGTAAGGATTACATCTGTTCCAAAGTCTGCTCCCCTAATCATCACCATGCCAGGGCCAATACCATATTCTTCGAATAAAGTTGTTCCCTAGAACTCTGGGGCTGACGTCTATTACCATGGCGTCAAGCAAGATCTGTTGGATATCAAAGACAAAGTTACGAAAGATACTGATCCTAACATCGACAATATCGTTGAGACCAATAATATAACAAGAAGTAAAAGAGTCTTCTCACCTGAGATCACTCCAAAGACCATTGCTACTCTTGCAATTATTCCTGTTATCGCTCCTACCAGCATTCCCAGTGACACTCTCGTTGATAGTTCTACTATTATCCCTGCTACCGAGACAAGGGGAAAAGAGGTATTGTTTGAGCCTGTCCAGAAGAAGGCACATCCAGAGGTCATTCTTGAAGATTCTAGCAAGGAGATGGAAGAAATACTAAAGATAATCAAGAAAAGTGACTACAACATCATAGAGCAGTTGGGGCAGACTTCCTCAAAAATATCAATGTCGACTTTTCTTTTATGCTCTGAGGGCCATGCCAAGGTCTTAGTAAAATTTCTGAAGACCGCCCACGTGCCCCAAGAGACTTCCATTGATAAATTTGAGAATTGTGTGGCCAGTCTAACTTCTGATAATGGACTGGGTTTTTCTGACGCTGATTTAACTCCCAAAGTAAGGAAACACAATGATGCCTTGCATGTTTCCATTGAGTGCAGGGGCACTACGTTATCCCATGTTCTGGTAGATACAGGTTCATCACTGAACGTCTTACCCAAGAATGCTCTTGACCGGTTAGATTGCGAAGGACTTACATTAAAGCCTAGTAACATTATGGTGAGGGCCTTTGATGGTTCCAAAAGAACAGTGCACGGAGAAGTAGACATCCCTATAAAAGTTAGAACTTAGACTTTTGATTCAACTTTCTATGCGATGGATATATTCCCTTCCTATTCCTATCTATTGGTCCGACCCTGGATCCATGGCACTAGTGCCATCACTTCCACTATACATCAGATGTTGAAGTACCCAGTCCAGGGAAAGATCATCACAGTCCATGGGGAGGAGGAGTACATGGTTATCCACCTGAACTCTTTCATGTATGTTGAAATAGACGGTGAGTTCATTGAGACCCCATGTTAGAATTTTGAGGAGGTCCCACAAACGATTGCAAAAACAAAGACTACTACCAAGACTCTGAAGGCTACCAGACCTCCATTAAAAATGGCCTCTCTGAAAGATGCTAGAGCAGTAGTGGAGGAGGATGGATGTACCATCTGGGGTCAACTTCCAGATATTCCCTACAAATCAAACAAATTTGGTTTGAGTTTTACTGCGGAGGCCCAAAGAGCTGTTCGATGAACTCGCGCTGGAGGACCACCTTTACGTATCAACAATCAGGGAGTCAATGCATTGGAAGGCAGTGATGGCAGTTGTGAAATAGACGAGTAGATTTTTCCAACCATCAGCGGAGGACTCAACAATTGGGAGGCCAAAGAATTTGTCCCTATTACTTTTATTCAAGAGTAATTGTCTTTTAAATTTTTTCGGACTTGTAATATTTAAACAATTTAGAATTTAAAACCTTGTGACTTACCCAAGGAACAATGGTCCATTTTTTAGGGTTGTTAATTCATCTTCATATGTCATCAATAAATCATGGACGTTTTTGCATGCAAATTTTATGCTCTTTGTTTTTCTTTTTCTACCTTTTATTTTGTCAAAGTTAGCTATGCTCTTACACATACTCACATATCGAAATGCAGATCCACATCCACTCAGTATCCCATGGGTAACGATTCGGCTATGGCCTATTGTAACTTTGAAAATCTGATCTACCAAGACGAAGACGAAGGTGAGGAAGATTGTGAGATACCAGGGGAACTAGCCAGGTTATTACAACATGAAGAAAGGACCATACAGCCCCACGAAGAGTTGGTTGAAACAATCAACTTAGGTACTGAAGAGGACAAGAAAGAAGTCAAGGTAGGTGCCAACCTGGAGCCTAGTGTCAAGAAGCGCTTAAATCAGTTACTACATGACTATGTTGAGGTCTTTTCCTGGTCATACAAAGATATGCCAGGACTCGACATTGATATCATGGTCCATTGTCTGTCGACAAAAGAAGACTACCCTCCGGTAAAACAGAAGGTCCATCGCATGCGGCCAGAAATGTCAGAGAAAATCAAGACTGAAGTCATGAAGCAGTTCAACACCAGATTCTTAGCTGTCACCTCCTATCCATAATGGGGCGCCAATGTTGTTCCAGTGCCTAAAAAGGACTGTAAGTTATGTATGTATATGGATTACAGAGACTTGAATAGGGCAAGGCCCAAGGATGACTTCTTGCTTCCCCACGTCGATATTCTGGTTGACAACACCGCACAATATAAAGTATTTTCCTTCATGGATGGTTTCTCCGGATACAACCAGATCAAAATGGCACCTGAGGACATGGAGAAAACGACTTTCGTCACACAGTGGGGCACATTCTGTTACAAAGTTATGCCATTTGGGCTGAAGAACGTCGGGGCAACCTATTAGCGTGCCATGGTAGCTCTATTTCATAATATGATCCATCACGAGATAGAGGTCTACGTGGATGACATGATAGCCAGATCTCAAACTGAAGAGGAACATCTTGACCATCTGCAGAAACTGTTTGAAAGACTGAAGAAATACAAACTAAGGCTGAACTCGAATAAATGCACTTTTGGAGTGAAGTCCGGTAAGCTCTTAGGCTTCGTTGTCAGCGGTAAAGGTATTGAAGTTGACCCTGCAAAGGTAAAAGCAATACAAGAAATGCCTGATCCTTGCACTGAGAAGGAAGTTAGGGGATTCTTAGGACAGCTAAACTACATCGCCCAGTTCATTTCCCATCTAACCGCTACTTGTGAACCAATCTTTAAATTACTGAAGAAAGATCAAGTGGTGGAATGGAACGACAACTGCCAGGCTGCCTTTGATAGGATCAAAGAGTACCTTCAAGAGCCTCCCACTTTGATACCTCCAGTTGAGGGAAGACCTCTGATCATGTACCTAACAATCTTGGAAAATTCAATGGGGTGTGTGATGGGGCAGCGTGACGAGTCTGGCCGAAAAGAACATGCAATATACTACCTGAGCAAAAAGTTTACCGACTGGGAAACTAGATATTCACTGCTCGAGAAAACTTGTTGCTCTCTGGCATGGGCTGCTCGCCGGCTAAAACAGTATATGTTGACTCACACTACCTTATTAATATCCAAGATGGATCCAATTAAATACATATTCGAGAAGCCCGCCCTCTCTGGGAGAATAGCAAGATGACAGATGGTCCTGACTGAATACGACATTCAGTACACTATCCAGAAAGCAATAAAGGGAAGTGTTCTAGTCAATCACCTGGCTCATCAGGCTATGGATGACTATCAATCCATGAATTTTGAATTCCCAGACGAAGACATCATGGTGCTAAACAATTGTGAAGAACTCAGACCATATGACAGACCTGAACAAGGATCCCGACGGAGATTCCAACGCACTCGGCAACGACATTGGTGATGTAATCATATCCCCTGAAGGCTGTCATACTCCCTTCACTGCTAGTTTGTGTTTCAACTGTACCAATAATATGGCAGAATATGAAGCGTGTATTATGGATCTCAAAGCTTCCATAGATTTGGGAATCAAGTCCCTAAGTGTATTTGGAGATTCATCCTTAGTCATCAGTCAGATCAAAGGAGAATGGGACATGAAGCATCCTAATTTCATCCCTTACAAAGAACATGTGTTGACATTAATCCCACATTTTGAGGAAAATTACCTTTGAGCATTTTCCACGAGAGGAAAATCAACTAGCGGACGCGCTAGCCACTATGTCATCCATGTTAAAAATCAGGTGGGATAATGAGGCTCCTCATATCACTATTGAGCGGATGGACGAACCAACTTACTGTCACGAGATTGATATTGAAGAAGTAGTGGACAAGCCTTGGTTCCATGAAATTAAGAGATATCTCGAGGCCCAAGAGTATCCGGAGAAAGCTTCAGTCAACGACAAGAAATTCCTAAGAAGATTCTCTGCTAAGTTCTTCCTCAGTAACAGAATCCTATATAAGCACAACCACGACTCTACTTTGCTTCGGTGCATAGACAAGAGTGAGGCAGAAAAGATCATGGTTGATTTACACGAAGGTACCTTTAGCACTCATTCTAGTGGACACACAATGGCTAAAAATATCCTACAGGCAGGATACTACTGGTCCACCATGGAAGCAGATTATCATCAGCATTCACGAACCTGTCACAAGTGTCAGATCTATGCTGACAAGGTACATGTGCCTCCAGTTCCTCTAAAAGTCCTGACTGCTCCTTGGCCATTTGTAATGTAGGACATTTACATGATTGGAGATATCAAACCTACAGCTTCTAATGGACACCGCTTCATCTTGGTTGCCATTGATTACTTCACGAACTGGGTCGAGGCAACTTCATTTGCTTATGTTACCAAAAACGTTGTGGCTCGATTCATCAAACATAATCTTATCTGTCGGTATGGAATTCTAGAGAGAATCATTATAGATAACGGTACTGTGATACGGTGGGAGAACTGACTAGGGTTTTGCGTTTGTTTTCGCAAATGTTTCGGTTGAGCAAGAGTCGCCACCGACTTTTTATTTTATCCTAAGGAAAGGTTTAAAAAGCACAGCAAAAACCTTTGAGATTTTTTTCTTGGGTTCGGGGAGTAGATTATAGAAGGGGAAGGTATTAGCACCCCTTCTATCCATGGTTATCCATGGGCTCTTAGATACTTGCTTAGATCAACTTGCCTCAGTTTTCAATTGTTTGAAATGGTGCTTTGTGTGTGGTTTTGAAAAGGTTTTGAAAAAGATGCCTTGCATAGGCTACCCTTGTAACAATTCTTTACTCGAATGTTTTACAAAAGGTGTTTGTCTTTTTGAAAAGATGTTTCAAGGTTTTTTGAAAGTTGATTTTTGAAAGTGTTTGTGAAGTGGGTTTTGAAATAAGGCAAGTGTTTTTCTTGGAAAGTTGACAAGTACTTAAGAGTTCATCTACCCTAAAATTTTCTCAAAGATTTTTGTCATGTTTTAAGCCTTTTGACAATTTTGTTCCACCATTGCATTTGGTGGACAATCTTGTCTTAGGAGATGAAAGGGATGGGCGTGGGTCATCGTTTAGACCATAGTTGCAATAGTGTTAAATGTCTTTGGGAAATTTTCTTTAAAAGGGACTTGATCATTTTATTTAGGCAACATTTTGAGGGACTATGATCATTTGATTGTTTGTTTTACCCAAAGAAATTCAACATGCAATATGGCCTATTTTTGAAAGGCAACAAAGTGGAATACCCTAGGGGGTGCAAGTGTGAGATGTGTTGTTTATTTTCATGCTCATTTATCTTGTATTAGGTCCAACTATTTTTGTTCATTTTTTATTCGCATACAAAACCCTAATTCTAGCATAGTATGTTTAGAAAGCATTAAAAGTGCGAAATTTAAATTCCTACGCCATTACATCACAATAATATGGGGAGGGGGGTACAATGTTTCAAATGGGGGTTATTTGGGCAAGAATTTAAATCTAAGCTATTACATCATTTTTAGGAATATTTACAAGATAAATAATTGCATAATTAAATGGAAATTGAAATAAATATGCAAAATGTAAAAGGAATTTTTATGTATATGAAAAGTATTGTTCATGTAAAATAAAAAAAAATAAAAAGGTATTATTTTTAGAGTATTTTCAAATTTAGGGCAAAAACCCTAATTTTAATCAAAATGTATATTAATTAATTAATTCATATAATATTCATTATTTACATACAAAAATAGAATAAAATATGATATATTTGTAAAAAAGGCATTTTTAGTATTAAATATTAAAAAATAAAATATATACATTTTTTGGTGTTTTTACTCTAAATGCATTAATATATATATATGTATATTTATATTATTTTAAATATGTACTATATATATAAATAATAATAATAATTATTTTTTTAGAAAATAGTATTTTTTATATAAAATATTTTCAGAGGGTAATATAAAATAAAAATAAAAATAGAAGTGTTTTTACATATTTTTCTATTTATCCTAAATAATAATATGTATTTATTTATGTATAAACAAAAGAAAATCAAAATAAAAATCAAATAAAATCAAAAAATGATGAGAAAAATATTTCAAAATTTTAATATGCTGAGAAAAAATAAATGAGTCAAATAAGAAAAGAAAAAGTCAAAAATCATGAAAAATGAAGCAAATGGGCTTGGGGGATAAGAAAATGGAAATAGGGTGCAAAAAGAAAAGACCACACAGGCCCAGCCCATGTGGCTTCATCTTCAACCTTTGTTCAGCAACATTCAAAAACGCGCGCCCTGTACTCCAGCTGCTAACTCCTGATTCCTGGCTTTTTAACAAAAACTCATAACATAAAAAATGTTCAGCATGAAGAGACGATTCTAACCATGTATAGAACTTGACCTAACTCTCTAAGATGAAGGAGAATTTCTCCTCCCCCAAATCCTAACCTAGTTTTTCTGTCATTTTCAAACTCCAAATTCTCTCTACTCAGGCAAAAGAAATGAAAAGTAAAGACATGGACATGTTCAGTAGCATGAGTATGACATTATTTCTTCACAAACTTAAGACTAATGATGCATAATAAGAGAGATACGAATTCAAAATTTTACCTACTCAGTTGAACTTCTATATGGAGATGTAGGAACCTTCAGTGCAAGGTGATGATTGGAAAAGCTTCCTTGAGGTCCAGGGATGCTGTTTCAATGCTTACTTTGTCTTGAGAGCTTCTGAATCAAGCTAGAGAACTTCAACTGCAAAACAGAAAAACAAAAATGGTGAAGTGGCTTAGAGGTGTTACAGGTTGTGTCTTAGCTTCTGGATAGTTTGCATAGGTTGTAAGGAAGGTAGAGGAACAGGTTTTGGCAAGAATGCTCAAGAGAAATGGGAGTTGGTACTCAAACTGCAAAGGCAACTCTGTTTTTGCAGTTTGAGGATGATTCTGAGATGGAGGGTGTTTTAGAGGTGCAAGGGTCGTGTATTAGCTTGGTTATGTTGTCTTGAGTGTGTTTGATAAGTTTGTTCTTGTGTTCTAATGCTGAGATCAGAGTTGTTGTGAGTTATGGAACTTTTCTTCACACTTAAGCAACAAAATGCAACTTGAGTTTCTAGGCATGTAGAGGGCCCCTAATGTGCTGCATAATCCCTCCTTGATCAGTGTGTTATGCTCATAAACTTGTGCCATTCAGATTTGCAATGTACTTGTTGGATTTCTAAATTAACATAAAGTGAATTTTAGCAAAAATGGATAGTTCACTTTATCTAATTTGGGATTAATCTTGCATACAATGTCCAAACTCATAGAACAACACCTTAACACAATGAATATGCATTAAATTATTGAGTGCAACTTGGTTTAAGGACCTGTAATCTAACCTAAAGCATGCTGAGTTCAAATTGCAAAGTTATGGACATGGAACTTGGTCATGAACAAAGTGGTTTTTTGCTATATTGTGAAATTCGATTCTCTCTAACCATGAGGTTGTTTGAGAAGTTCTTGGACATTTTGGAAAGCTTGGAATGTGTACTACAATCCATCTTTGAAATGCAAATTGAAATTCCAAGTGGAAGTGTATGGAAACTGGCCTTGAAGTGGGGTAGAAAACCTTGTCAAAATAGGTTAAAATTTCACTAAGTTAAAAATGGTTTAGTGCCCTTATTCAAAAAATTGTAACTTGATATACAAGCTTCAAATGAGAAAACTTTGTGAATCAAAGTTGTAGATTATGAAACAAGCTACAACTTTCATGTTTTGACTTTTGTTTGAATCCAAATGGATCTTGGTGAAAAAGTGGGGCAAAGTTGGGAAAAAATTAGGGTTTTTCATAACTTAGAAAAATTCTAAGTTATGAAAAATTCAAATTTCTAACCCTAATTTGCATTTTGTGATTTCTTGGTGAACAAGTTTCATGATTTGGCATGTTTTGATGAAAAATGAATCTTGACTCTTGATTTTGACCAAAGTCAAAGTTTGACTTTTCAGTATACAATCAAAATTGATCAATTGACTGGGAAATTCAACTGTCAATCTTGTGTACTTGGGATCTTTTGAGCTTGTTGATCATGTCAAGATAATTCCATGGGGTCCTTGAGTCCATGTGTGAGCTTGGTTTGCCATTGGCTAGGTCAAACAGTCAAAAATTGCCTTTGTACAGTCAAAACCCTAAAAATGACCATTTTGCCCTTTTGGTGATCTGATCAATTTTCTTGTGGAATTGTGATCCAAACTTGATCAAATGGTTCATGTGAGTTCATAATGTTGATGTGGGTCAAATTTCATGAGGTTTGACTGTCAATTGGCCACAGTTGACTTTTTCCCCAATACAGTTGATTTCTAGGTCAACTGTCCAATTGACTGGGCAAAACTTGGAATCAAGGCTTGAAACTTGATATGGGTAAGCTTGGGAGTCCAATATGAGGCATGAAAGTTATCTTGGGCATTTTGGGTCAAAACATCTTTATGCAAATACAAACCCTAATTTTGAGTCCACAGTGCAAGGAGAGGTCTTGAGCAGATGAAACCCTAACTGGATCCTGAGCTTCAAGGGCTTTGTGATGAGAAATCAATGAGAAATGGGAGGGCAAATTTTGGGGTACAACAGTTGCCCCTGTTCAATCTTCTTGAATCCGAAGAGTTAGATTGGCAAGCTTGCCTTTCGTGACTCGAGGGTAAAAGGAGATTGGACACTAGAGTGCCCGGAAATTTGCACTCGTCAAAGCAATGGATACGGAAATGGGCTTAGAGATGCCATTTGGAGATGGGCTTAACGATGCCATCTGGGAGAATGATAGAAATCTTGTCGGGGATGGGCTTAGAGATGCCATCTGGAAGGGAATATCAGGAAAGTGTCCAAGCTTCGGACCATTTCTGAACTGGGGGGTCTGAACAAGCAATAGATTGACATCCGTTGTTGGGAGGAACCTGTAAACTGTTTTCAGAAGTCTTGAGAAAAATCTGAACAAGTGATAGGTTAACATCCGTTACTTGGAGAACCCGTGAACTGTTTTCAGAAAGTTGCATCTGAACAAGTGATAGATTAACATTCGTCGTTGGGAAGAATCCATAAACTGTTTTCAGAAGTCTTGAAGAAGAATCTGAACAAGTGTCAGGTTAACATCCGTTTACTTGGAGAACCCGTGAACTGTTTTCAGAAATCTTGAAGTTGAATAAGCAATAGAGCAGCATCCGTTGTTGGGAAGCGTCCGTAAACTGTTTTCAAAAGTTGCATCTGAACAAGTCGATAGATTAACATCCGTTGTTGGGAAGAATCCATAAACTGTTTTCAGAAGTCTTGAAGAAGAATCTGAACAAGTGATAGATTAACATCTGTCATTGGGAAGAATCCATAAACTGTTTTCAGAAGTCTTGAAGTTGAATAATTTTAGTCTGTCGACCGATCTTTCCTGAAAGGGTAAAGAGTTAGTTGCATGCAATGTTATGATGCATGATGCGATATACGTGACATCAATGTTTATGACATGAATGTGATGAATGCGCATGTAAGCTGACGAGCTAACTTGCTGAGGATAAATGAATCCGAGGTGGCTGAAGATAAAAGCATCTTGACTGCTGCCGGGGAAAATAAATCCTTGGCTTCTGCTGGGGAAGAGAATTCCTGATGACCTCTACTGGGGAGTATCAATCTAGCAGACTCATGCTGGGGAGGTAAGACTGAGAATCTTCAATTTGATGGGAAGTAACTCTGGCGATCTCACCGGGGAACCCAAGATTTATCTTTCTAAGACCCTATGGGGATAAGGCTCATTAATCTGGCTCCGCTGGGGGTTGATAATTTGAAATTTTAACTCGGCTGGGGATAACAAAGATAAGCTTCTCCGGGGTTCATATTGATAAGTTAGGCTGGGGAACTTTGATGAATTCCGCCGGGGATAGGAAGAATTCTGGCGAGTGCGATCTTCCGTGGCTGTTAGCTGAGGATAACCCAGTTATAAGCCCTTGTGAGGAATAACTTTGAATAAAACTCGGGGGAGACGTTCGTGCTCTGCGGGGAAATACCTTCCAGAACCTTACTGGGGATAAGCTTCGAGGGTCTGCTGGAGGTATGCCTCAGGGTTTGCTAGGGATGTGGATTTCAAATCTCTTAGTGGTTTCCTTCGAGAGGGTGCCAAGGTATTCATCTGTATCTTCATCCTATCAGTAAACCTTTTTCTTAGGTTCACTTTAGGAAGTGATTATGTTTCAAATGCATATGCCTATTTAACAAAACATTGGACGTTTCTCAAAATAAAACAAATAGTGCAAAAAAAGAAAAAGGGAAATGACACAAATTTTTGGGAAGAGTATTTGTATTGATTTTCTTTGAGTATATTTGTACAAAGGAGACAATCATCCTAGTAAGAGGATTTTGCCGTAAATATTGAAAGATTTTATACAAAATAAAGGATGGCTATGTGAAATAATTCCATGGGATTCCATTCTGCTACAGCTTTCACAACTCTGAATATCTGCCCGTTCAGTGCTTCGTTTGACGATGACTGGATTGATCAGAAGTCTAGAACTGGTTGATGAAGAGATTGTCTTTGAAGTGATCCGACGAGACATAGTCATACGCTTTAATTCCCTAACTTTTTCCTGAATCTCCCTTTCGGGTTTTCGATCCACCGGGAAACCCCTTTTTGCCCAAGCCGCCCTTTCGGGTTTTCGACTCGCCGGGTGTACAGATTTTTTTTGTTTTTATCCCTAATTTTTGCCTGAACCGCCCTTTCGGGTTTTCGGTTCACCGGGATGCCCATTTTTGCCCAAGCCGCCCTTTCGGGTTTTCGACTTGCCGGGTTATTTTATGCGTAGTATCTTTTGACTATGTCTGTGTTCGCAGGGTGCGGCAAATCGTCGCCGTCCATGGTGGTCAGAATCATTGCACCACCAGAAAATATGCTCTTGATCACAAATGGTCCTTCATATGTAGGAGTCCATTTGCCCCTGGGATCACTTTGCGGCAAGATAATCCGCTTGATTACGAGATCCCCGACTTGATACACTTGACGTCTGACTTTCTTATTGAAGGCCTTGATCATCCGCTTTTGATACGTCTGACCATGGCATATAGCAGCAAGTCGTTTCTCGTCGATCAGGTTGAGTTGATCCAGTCGGGTCTGCATCCAATCATCTTCATTCAAACCTGCATCCTTCATAATCCTCAGAGACGGGATTTGGACTTCCATAGGCAAAACAGCTTCCATGCCATAAACCAAAGAAAATGGGGTTGCCCCAGTTGAAGTACGTGTCGTCGTACGGTATCCATGCAGAGCAAACGGTAACATCTCATGCCAGTCTTTGTAAGTGACTGTCATTTTCTGAATGATCTTCTTAATGTTTTTGTTCGCAGCTTCAACAGCATCGTTCATCTTCGGCCGATAGGGAGATGAATTGTGATGATAAATCTTGAACTGTTCGCATAATGCAGTGATCATTGTGTTATTCAGATTTGTACCGTTGTCCGTGATGATTCTGTCTGGAACACCATACCGACATATGAGATTTTGCTTGATAAAGCGGGCAACCACATTTTTAGTAACAGAGGCGAAGGAAGCTGCTTCGACCCATTTAGTGAAGTAGTCAATGGCAACCAGGATGAAGCGATGTCCGTTGGAAGCCGTGGGCTTGATCTCTCCAATCATATCAATGCCCCACATTGCAAAGAGCCATGGAGCAGTCAGGACGTTGAGGGGAACCGGAGGGATATGAACTTTGTCAGCATAGACTTGACACTTGTGACAAGTACGGGAATGTTGATGGCAGTCAGCCTCCATGGTAGACCAATAATAGCCTGCCCTTAGGATCTTCTTAGCCATTGTATGCCCGCTCAAGTGAGTGCCAAATGTGCCGCTGTGTATATCAGTCATGATCAATTCTGCTTCAACTTTATCCACACATCGGAGTAGTACACAATCATGGCTTCGTTTGTAAAGGATGTCGTTGCTCAGGAAGAAATTAGCAACGAATTTCCTTAAGAACTTCTTGTCATTCACGGAAGCTCTTTCAGGGTAATCCCTAGTCTCGAGATACCTTTTGATTTCATGGAACCAAGGCTGTTCCACTACTTCTTCGGTATTAATCTCGTGGCAATGTGCCGGTTCATCCATTCGCTTGATGGTGATTTGGGGAGCCTCGTTATCCCAGTTGAGTTTAAACATGGAGGACATTGTGGCCAGAGCATCGGCTAGTTGATTCTCTTCTCGCGGGAAATGCTCGAAGGTAATTTGCTCGAAATGAGGCAACAATGTCAGGACATGTTCTTTGTATGGGATAAGATTAGGATGCTTGGTATCCCAGTCTCCTTTGATTTGGCTGATGACCAAAGCCGAGTCCCCGAATACGATCAAAGATTTGATCCCCAAGTCTATAGCAGCTTCGAGACCAAAGATGCAAGCTTCATACTCAGCCATGTTGTTTGTGCAGCTGAAACAAAGTCGGGCTGTGAAAGGAGTGTGACAACCTTCCGGAGAAATGAGTACTGCGCCAATACCATTTCCAAGTGCATTTGAAGCACCATCAAAGTACAGGGTCCATCGGGATCCCTTTTCGGGTCCGTCATACGGTCTGTCACTTTCAGCGTTGTCCAAATTCATGATGTCCTCGTCTGGGAAGTCAAACCTCATGGGTTGATAGTCTTCAATAGCCTGATGAGCCAGATGGTCAGCTAGTACACTCCCTTTTATAGCTTTTTGGGTGGTGTACTGGATGTCATACTCAGTTAAGATCATTTTCCATCTAACTATCCTTCCAGATAAGGCGGGCTTCTCGAAGATATACTTGATAGGGTCCATCTTGGAAATTAACAAGGTAGTATGGGTCAACATATACTGTCTTAGTCGGCGAGCAGCCCATACCAAAGCGCAGCAAGTTTTCTCGAGCAGTGAGTAGCGAGTCTCACAGTCGGTAAACTTTTTGCTAAGGTAATAAATAGCGTGCTCTTTTCGACCAGACTCGTCATGCTGGCCCAAAACACACCCCATTGAGTTATCCAAGACAGTTAAGTACATGATCAATGGCCTTCCTTCGACAGGTGGCATCAGAATAGGAGGTTCTAACAAATACTCCTTGATTCTATCAAAAGCAGCTTGACAATCATCGTTCCATTCAACTACCTGATCTTTCTTCAAGAGTTTGAAAATTGGCTCACAGGTAGAAGTCAGATGTGAGATGAATCTGGAAATATAGTTTAAGTGCCCCAAGAATCCTCTGACCTCCTTTTCAGTACGGGGAGCAGGCATCTCTTGTTTTGCTTTTACTTTTGCCGGATCGACTTCAATGCCTTTGTTGCTTACAATAAATCCCAGGAGCTTACCAGACCTAACTCCAAAAGTGCATTTACTCGGATTCAGCCTGAGCTTGTATTCTTTCAATCTGGCAAACAGCTTTTCCAGATGTTCAAGGTGCTCTTCCTCTGTTTGTGACCGAGCTATCATATCGTCTACGTAAACTTCAATCTCATGATGTATCATGTCATGAAATAAAGCTACCATAGCGCGTTGATAAGTTGCCCCTGCGTTCTTCAGCCCGAACGGCATCACTTTGTAACAGAAAGTGCCCCATTGCGTGACAAAAGTTGTTTTCTCCATATCTTCGGGAGCCATTTTGATTTGATTATAGCCCGAAAATCCATCCATGAAGGAAAACACCTTATGCTGAGCTGTATTATCGATCAAGATGTCAATATGAGGTAGCGGGAAATCATCCTTAGGGCTGGCCCTATTCAAATCCCGGTAGTCCACACACATTCTGACTTTGCCATCTTTCTTCGGTACTGGCACAATGTTAGCGACCCATTGAGGATAGGACGTAACAGCCAGAAAGCCAGCGTCGAACTGCTTCATTACTTCTGCTTTGATCTTTTCGGACATGTCAGGCCTCATTCGGCGAACTTTTTGCTTGATTGGTGGACAGTCTTCTCTTGTGGGGAGACGGTGAACCACGATGTCGGTGTCTAGACCCGGCATGTATTCATAGGACCAAGCGAAGATTTCAACATACTCATTCAGTAACTGTACCAAGCGTTCCTTGACTTCTGGTTCCAGGTTGGCACCCACTTGCACCTCCTTCCGATTCTCCTCGGTTCCCAAGTTAACAACTTCCAATGGCTCCTCATGCAGTAAGATGGCCCTTTCCTCTTGTTGCAGGAGTCTGGCTAGTTCCCCGGGTACTTCACAACCTTCGTCATCCTCATACTCGGCTAGATTGACCAGATCTTCAGAGTTATTGAAAGATACAGCAGAATAGTCGCCCATGGAATCCGGAGTGGATGGGTACCTTCATTGGTGAGTGTGGGTGTGTGTAAGGGATAGCCATCCTTAAACAAAAATGCAAAAAGAAAGAAAATGAGCATAAGCAGTTTATCAAGTGAAAAACGTCCAATGAATCATTAAATATGGCATATGAATATGAAAAATAGTCAAAACCCTTACAAGTGGACCTACCTGCCCCGGGCAAGGCAGGAGGTGAAAAGATAGTGTACGGATTGTTTGAAAGTAAAATATTACAGACCAAATAGGAAATGTTTAATAGATAAATTACTGATGAATAAAAGTGATGGGGACAAAGTCTTTAGCCTCCCAATTGCTCAACCCTCCTCTGACAGTTGGATAAATCCACTCTTCAATGTTGCTTTCCTTGTCTTCATCTTCCAGGGCGTTGATTCTGTGAGGAGAAATTTTGACCGGCGCTCTTTCAATCTTTGATTGGCGCATAGCCTTCTGGCCAGCAGCTGTGAACCCTAATCCAAACTTGTCAGTTTTATGCGGGAAGTCGGGTAACTGCCCCCATGCTGAATTCTTCCCTTCTTTCATTGCGGCCCTTGCATCCTCCAGAGATGCCATCCTGGCCATCTGTCTTGGTGCCTCAGCTGCCAACTTTGCCACTGCTACTTCAGGAAGAACCTCTTCGAAATGTTGAAACGGTGTCTCAACGAACTCTCCTTCAACCTCCACATACCGGAAAGAATTTAAGTGGCTAATCATGTACTCTTCTTCGCCGTGAACATTGATGATCTTTCCCTTGACAGGATACTTCAGCATCTGATGCAGGGAGGAGGTGACTGCCCCAGCATGGTGTATCCAAGGTCTACCCAGCAGGCAGGAGTATGATGGACGGATGTCCATTACATAGAAAGTGGATTTAAATACCTCGGTACCTATCTTGACAGGAATTTCAACTTCTCCATGGACCATTCTCTTCGACCCATCGAAAGCTCTGACGACAATATCACTCGGCTTCAATTCCAACCCTTCGCAATCTAGCCGGTCCAAGGCCTTTTTAGGCAAAACATTCAGCGATGAACCGGTATCAACCAAAACATGTGCAAGGGTGGTTCAGCGACACTCGATTGAAATATGCAACGCATCATTGTGGTTTCGGCCTTTAGGGGTCAGGTCGGCTTCAGAAAAACCTAATCCATTGTCTGCAGTCAGACTAGCCACGCAATGTTGAAATTGATCTGCAGAGGTTTCCTGGGGCACATGAGCTGCCTTTAGAAACTTAATCAAAGCTTGAGCGTGCGCTTCTGAGCAAAGCAACAGTGCCAGCATGGAGATCTTGGAGGGGGTTTGCCCCAACTGTTCCACCACATCGTAATCACTTCTCTTGATTATCCTCAAAATCTCGTCCATTTCTTTCTTGGAGGCTTCCGGGATCACCAAGGGTTGAACCCTCGTCCTGACGGGCTCATCTTGTATTCCCTTTCCTTTATCAGCAATGGTAGGAGAGACAGCACTAGGAACGACAACTTCTTCAATCAAAGGAGTTCTAGCAGAGAGTTTTACTGGTGCGGGGATGACTTCTTTAGCTGATGAGGGTCCAAAGACTGCTCTTGGAGGGGCAATCTCTGGAGAAAATATTCTCCCGCTCCTGGTGATTTTGCTGGTGCCCGCAATGTTACTAATGCTGGCTTCTTCATCATCTGAATTTTCTTCAATTATTTCAACTTGCTTGATACCATGGTAGTAGATGTCACCACCATAGTTCCAAGGTATCGACTTCTCAGAAACATAGGGAATAGGCCCTGGCATTGTTATCTTCAAAGGTATAGACTTTGCAGCTGGTGTAATCTTAACAGGCTTTTTGACGGCCTTGGAAAGATTGGCGTGAATGGTTATGATTGAGATATTTTCAACATGGACTGGAACAGCAGGAACTTTTTCGAACAAAATTTGTCGGCTATCCATGAGGCCTTGGATGCCTTTCTTTAATAGCGGACAATCAAACGGCAGAGAGTGGCAACAGTAGTAGTCTTCTTTACATCCCGGGAAGATCTCGGCCCTTAACAAATTCAACTTAATGGTTAGCAATGGAGTAGTCAGATCACTAACGTCAGCAACATATAGATCCTCTTCAATGGCATTGACATTCCGACCGTGCTTCGGCATAGGTGCAGATATCACATTGGGTTTCTCTGGAGCGTCAAACTCCACCTCCTTAGCCTCTATCAGGTCCTGGATCTTATGCTTGAGTGCCCAACAATCATTGGTGTCGTGTCCAACACTGTCTGAATGATAGGCGCACTTAGCATTGGCATGATAATGCGGGGAGGACGTATTTACATTCTTTGGCGCCTCCTTGATGGTGGCAAGATTCAACTTCAATAGATGGGGAAGCACCTGCGCTGGAGTCATATTAATACGGGTGAACTGCCGTTGTGGCCTTTCCACCCGTTGCTGGTTTGGTCTGGATTGGTTGTAGCGAGGTGGCTCACTTGGAGTGTTTTGAATCATTACGGCCCCCACAGTTGGCCGACGCTCCATCTTCCCTGCTCTTCTCTGAGAATATACCATAGTTGTCTCCTTCTTAAAAGGCTTCTTCTCAACACTTGCAGCAACACCCTTCTGAATCTTTCCTGATTTGATGCCAGCTTCTATTCTTTCACCTGTTAATATTAAATCGGTAAACCCTGCGGAAGAGTTACCAATTAAATGATTGAAGAACGGCCCAGATAGGGTCCCAAGAAACATATCAACGAGCTCACGATCGGTTAAAGGAGGCTGCACCCTGCCAGCCAAATCCCTCCATTTCTGTGCATATTCCTTGAATCCCTCACTTGTTCCTAGTGACATACCCTGAAGTTGGGTACGAGTAGGAGCAAGATCGGAATTATACTGATATTGTTTGTAGAAAGCGGTGGCCAAATCTTCCCAATTCCTGACACTGGTTCCTTCTAACTGATAAAACCATTCCAACTGAGCTCCCGACAGGCTGTCTTGAAAGAAATGAATCCAGAGATTTTTATCAGCTGTATAGGGTTGAATTTTTCTCACGTAGGACCTGAGATGTATTTTGGGACAGGACAGCCCATCATACCTCACAAACACTGACACTTTGAACTTTGGGGGAATCACAATTCCGGCGACCAAGCCCATGTCTTCAAAATCCAAACCCGGTACCCTTTGCAATTCCATGGCAGCCAATCTGTCTTCTAAACCCTTATATTTGTCATCAGCTGGAGGATACTGCTGGTCAGAATAATCTTCATCCTCTTCAACCTCTTCCTCCTCTGCATCAGACTCGGAAGGCACCGCAACTCGATCTCTTTTACTAGTCCCTTCATCAGAAGTAGGAGGAAATTCAAGCACCCTCCGAGCTTCTCTGTCAAATCTTCTCCCCAAAGTAGCCACTCCGACTCTCTTTTTCTTCTTCACTGGGTCCTTATTCTCCAGATGAGCCTTGATATCCTCTTGACTCTTGACCAAGGTCATCAAGAGTTGCTGGAACTGTGCATTCTGGGCTTGTAGGTCTTTGACTGTTTGCTCGAGATTCATCCTACTATAATAAACAGCAGATAGATAAGGAAACCTGGAGTGAGACCTGCTTGTGCACATGATGAATGGTATGCTGATGTATGCAATGCATTCAAGGATTTAGGACATTCAAAGTTGTTTCAGACAAAGAAGAACGCACGTCATATTAATAAGAAGAAATTTGTTAGTACATAAATGCCCCATGGGCCAAATGTTACAAAATAAACTTCTCAAGGCAGAAAGACATTGCGCATCCTCTTCGGTGCGATGTAGGTGTTGAGGGCCTCTTGCTCGTGGAGTCGGCGGGTAAGCTCTAGAACCTTCTTTTCACTGGCGTAGTAGCTAGTTTCAAAAGTGTTTCGTTCCTCCTTGAGCTGAATCCAACTTTTCTGCATTTCCTCCCACGATGTAGGCATGTCTGGATGCAGGATGGTGTAGGGAACCTCTCCTTCATTGACGGTCTCTTTAATCACTGGGAGCACATGAGGATAAGGCATTATTAGACTTTGGGCTCGGGCTCGTACCCACTTGAGATAGGGCTCAAGAGGGATGGAGTTCTTGTGTCCCAGAGTCTTGCTATCAACCTTGTTGAGTTTCCCCCAAGCTCTGATGAATCTTTGGCGAAGTCCTTGCGCATCGTTGTCGAAGTCAAAAACTAGGCCAGGAATCAACATGTCATGAGGGCCATCCCTCCGTGCATATCCAAATTGCCTCAAAGCTAGGCAAGGGTTGTAGGTGATACCTCCTCTAATTCCAAGTAAAGGAACATTAGGAAACTCTCCGCAACGATCGACGATGATGACATTTTCTCTGGACCGAGAACACCAATGCACATCAGAATGAGTGAGAGTCATCAATCGTTGGGACCACCTTGTACCTTGGTCATTCTTCAAGACAGATTGTGGAAGGTGCGAAATAAACCACCTTGCGAGGATAGGAGTACAGCACATGAGAACACCCCTCTTTCTCATTGTTCGTGTGTAAAATGAGTGAAGGATGTCCCCAAGCAATGTTGGTATTGGATTTCTGGACAAGAAGATTTTGACGGCGTTGACATCTACCAATTGGTCAGGATTTGGGAACAAGACCAACCCATAGACAAGGAGTGCCACAATCTCTTCAAAGGCTTGTAGGTCCAATGAGTTCCAACATTCTTGTGCCTTCTCAAACAAGAATTTTGCTAAGAATCCTTTGACGCCGCTTCTGGTTTCCCAATGCCCCTTGATGTCGGATGGTTGTAGATGTAGTGCTCGAGCAACATCTTCCGGCTTTGGTTCCTTCTCCGTACCGTTGAAGGGTAGTTGATTAAGGATGGGGATTCTTAGGAGTTGAGAAAACTCCTCCAAAGTGGGAACCAACTGATAATCAGGGAAAGTGAAGCAGTGGTGAAGAGGGTCAAAGAACTGGAATAGCACTTTCATCATGTCTTCTTCAATGTTGGTGTTGACTAGGCTGAGCAGTCTACCATGTCTTTCACTGAAGGATGAATTTTCCGGAATTCTTGAAGTGATCTCCTTGAGTTGAGGAGAGATTCTCACAAGGTTGACTTGAATGGTGTTTCTGCGAGGTATTTCCATGTCCTACAAAACAAGAACAAAGCTGAAGATCCAAAACCCTTGAAATGGTTAGTGAATGCATATGATGTTTTATGATGTTTATGATGTATGCACAAAACATATGTACAAGCAAATCACACCAAACCCTAATTTCAGGCTTGCATGGAATTTCATAGGTAAGTACCCTCTTGAGTGTATTTGGCTTAAAAACCTGTCCTATAAATAGTAACCGGGTTCTAAGGAGCTCAATATCACTGGATTGTTTTCAATGTTCATTGTTTTGGTTTAGCCACTTAACTAGCGACCAAAATATTCCAAGAAAACAACCCTCAATGAGTGTAGTATCGAGTATCTACCAACTTCGGACTGCACCAAAGCCGGTCATCTCACTACCCCTAATAAAAGGCCAAGATGGTCAAGTAAGGTTCTAGGTCATTAGTGCTTAGTGACATCACTCAGCGGCCCCGTACTCTCCTTGATTGAACTCAAGGGTTACCGGTACTCACAAATATGTCGCACTAATATAGCTATTGCTTAGACCGTGTCGGTATACCCCGTACAGTTTCCACAACGTATTGCTATCTATGAATGTTTCCCAAAATCCGGGTGGAGGATTGTAAACCCAAACAATAGAGCCAAAGTATAAAGCAAGCAAATCAAACAATTAGTCATGCAAGAGGGTGATCTAAGCCCTAAGGTTACTCCACTTTAAAATGTCCCCAGCAGAGTCGCCAGTTCTGTGATACGGTGGGAGAACTGACTAGGGTTTTGCGTTTGTTTTCGCAAATGTTTCGGTTGAGCAAGAGTCGCCACCGACTTTTTATTTTATCCTAAGGAAAGGTTTAAAAAGCACAGCAAAAACCTTTGAGATTTTTTTCTTGGGTTCGGGGAGTAGATTATAGAAGGGGAAGGTATTAGCACCCCTTCTATCCATGGTTATCCATGGGCTCTTAGATACTTGCTTAGATCAACTTGCCTCAGTTTTCAATTGTTTGAAATGGTGATTTGTGTGTGGTTTTGAAAAGGTTTTGAAAAAGATGCCTTACATAGGCTACCCTTGTAACAATTCTTTACTCGAATGTTTTACAAAAGGTGTTTGTCTTTTTGAAAAGATGTTTCAAGGTTTTTTGAAAGTTGATTTTTGAAAGTGTTTGTGAAGTGGGTTTTGAAATAAGGCAAGTGTTTTTCTTGGAAAGTTGACAAGTACTTAAGAGTTCATCTACCCTAAAATTTTCTCAAATATTTTTGTCATGTTTTAAGCCTTTTGACAATTTTGTTCCAGCATTGCATTTGGTGGACAATCTTGTCTTAGGAGATGAAAGGGACGGGCGTGGGTCATCGTTTAGACCATAGTTGCAATAGTGTTAAATGTCTTTGGGCAATTTTCTTTAAAAGGGACTTGATCATTTTATTTAGGCAACATTTTGAGGGACTATGATCATTTGATTGTTTGTTTTACCCAAAGAAATTCAACATGCAATATGGCCTATTTTTGAAAGGCAACAAAGTGGAATACCCTAGGGGGTGCAAGTGTGAGATGTGTTGTTTATTTTCATGCTCATTTATCTTGTATTAGGTCCAACTATTTTTGTTCATTTTTTATTCGCATACAAAACCCTAATTCTAGCATAGTATGTTTAGAAAGCATTAAAAGTGCGAAATTTAAATTCCTACGCTATTACATCACAATAATATGGGGAGGGGGGTACACTGTTTTAAATGGGGGTTATTTGGGCAAGAATTTAAATCTAAGCTATTACATCATTTTTAGGAATATTTACAAGATAAATAATTGCATAATTAAATGGAAATTGAAATAAATATGCAAAATGTAAAAGGAATTTTTATGTATATGAAAAGTATTGTTCATGTAAAATAAAAAAAATAAAAATGTATTATTTTTAGAGTATTTTCAAATTTAGGGCAAAAACCCTAATTTTAATCAAAATGTATATTAATTAATTAATTCATATAATATTCATTATTTACATACAAAAATAGAATAAAATATGATATATTTGTAAAAAAGGCATTTTTAGTATTAAATATTAAAAAATAAAATATATACATTTTTTGGTGTTTTTACTCTAAATGCATTAATATATATATGTATATTTATATTATTTTAAATATGTACTATATATATAAATAATAATAATAATTATTTTTTTAGAAAATAGTATTTTTTATATAAAATATTTTCAGAGGGTAATATAAAATAAAAATAAAAATAGAAGTGTTTTTACATATTTTTCTATTTATCCTAAATAATAATATGTATTTATTTATGTATAAACAAAAGAAAATCAAAATAAAAATCAAATAAAATCAAAAAATGATGAGAAAAATATTTTCAAAATTTTAATATGCTGAGAAAAAATAAATGAGTCAAATAAGAAAAGAAAAAGTCAAAAATCATGAAAAATGAAGCAAATGGGCTTGGGGGGTAAGAAAATGGAAATAGGGTGCAAAAAGAAAAGACCACACAGGCCCAGCCCATGTGGTTTCATCTTCAACCTTTGTTCAGCAACATTCAAAAACGCGCGCCCTGTACTCCAGCTGCTAACTCCTGATTCCTGGCTTTTTAACAAAAACTCATAACATAAAAAATGTTCAGCATGAAGAGACGATTCTAACCATGTATAGAACTTGACCTAACTCTCTAAGATGAAGGAGAATTTCTCCTCCCCCAAATCCTAACCTAGTTTTTCTGTCATTTTCAAACTCCAAATTCTCTCTACCCAGGCAAAAGAAATGAAAAGTAAAGACATGGACATGTTCAGTGGCATGAGTATGACATTATTTCTTCACAAACTTAAGACTAATGATGCATAATAAGAGAGATACGAATTCAAAATTTTACCTATTCAGTTGAACTTCTATATGGAGATGTAGGAACCTTCAGTGCAAGGTGATGATTGGAAAAGCTTCCTTGAGGTCCAGGGATGCTGTTTCAATGCTTACTTTGTCTTGAGAGCTTCTGAATCAAGCTAGAGAACTTCAACTGCAAAACAGAAAAACAAAAATGGTGAAGTGGCTTAGAGGTGTTACATGTTGTGTCTTAGCTTCTGGATAGTTTGCATAGGTTGTAAGGAAGGTAGAGGAACAAGTTTTGGCAAGAATGCTCGAGAGAAATGGGAGTTGGTACTCAAACTGCAGAGGCAACTCTGTTTTTGCAGTTTGAGGATGATTCTGAGATGGAGGGTGTTTTAGAGGTGCAAGGGTCGTGTATTAGCTTGTTTATGTTGTCTTGAGTGTGTTTGATAAGTTTGTTCTTGTGTTCTAATGCTGAGATCAGAGTTGTTGTGAGTTATGGAACTTTTCTTCACACTTAAGCAACAAAATGCAACTTGAGTTTCTAGGCATGTAGAGGGCCCCTAATGTGCTGCATAATCCCTCCTTAATCAGTGTGTTATGCTCATAAACTTGTGCCATTCAGATTTGCAATGTACTTGTTGGATTTCTAAATTGACATAAAGTGAATTTTAGCAAAAATGGATAGTTCACTTTATCTAATTTGGGATTAATCTTGCATACAATGTCCAAACTCATAGAACAACACCTTAACACAATGAATATGCATTAAATTATTGAGTGCAACTTGGTTTAAGGACCTGTAATCTAACCTAAAGCATGCTGAGTTCAAATTGCAAAGTTATGGACATGGAACTTGGTCATGAACAAAGTGGTTTTTTGCTATATTGTGAAATTCGATTCTCTCTAACCATGAGGTTGTTTGATAAGTTCTTGGACATTTTGGAAAGCTTGGAATGTGTACTACAATCCATCTTTGAAATGCAAATTGAAATTCCAAGTGGAAGTGTATGGAAAATGGCCTTGAAGTGGGGTAGAAAACCTTGTCAAAATAGGTTAAAATTTCACTAAGTTAAAAATGGTTTAGTGCCCTTATTCAAAAAATTGTAACTTGATATACAAGCTTTAAATGAGAAAACTTTGTGAATCAAAGTTGTAGATTATGCAACAAGCTACAACTTTCATGTTTTGACTTTTGTTTGAATCCAAATGGATCTTGGTGAAAAAGTGGGGCAAAGTTGGGAAAAAATTAGGGTTTTTCATAACTTAGAAAAATTCTAAGTTATGAAAAATTCAAATTTCTAACCCTAATTTGCATTTTGTGATTTCTTGGTGAACAAGTTTCATGATTTGGCATGTTTTGATGAAAAATGAATCTTGACTCTTGATTTTGACCAAAAAGTCAAAGTTTGACTTTTCAGTATACAGTCAAAATTGATCAATTGACTGGGAAATTCAACTGTCAATCTTGTGTACTTGGGATCTTTTGAGCTTGTTGATCATGTCAAGATAATTCCATGGGGTCCTTGAGTCCATGTGTGAGCTTGGTTTCTCATTGGCTAGGTCAAACAGTCAAAAATTGCCTTTGTACAGTCAAAACCCTAAAAATGACCATTTTGCCCTTTTGGTGATCTGATCAATTTTCTTGTGGAATTGTGATCCAAACTTGATCAAATGGTTCATGTGAGTTCATAATGTTGATGTGGGTCAAATTTCATGAGGTTTGACTGTCAATTGGCCACAGTTGACTTTTTCCCCAATACAGTTGATTTCTAGGTCAACTGTCCAATTGACTGGGCAAAACTTGGAATCAAGGCTTGAAACTTGATATGGGCAAGCTTGGGAGTCCAATATGAGGCATGAAAGTTATCTTGGGCATTTTGGGTCAAAACATCTTTATGCAAATACAAACCCTAATTTTGAGTCCACAATGCAAGGAGAGGTCTTGAGCAGATGAAACCCTAACTGGATCCTGAGCTTCAAGGGCTTTGTGATGAGAAATCAATGAGAAATGGGAGGGCAAATTTTGGGGTACAACAGGTACCAATATCAATAATACTATGATCACTGCACTATGCGTGCAGTTCAAGATCCAACAGCATAACTCTTCTCCTTACCGGCCAAAGATGAATGGCGTTGTAGAAGCCGGTAAATAACAGTGACCTATAAGGACTGGCATGAGATGTTACCATTTTCTCTCCACGGATACCGTACCATGACATGCACATCAACATGGGCAACTCCTTTCTCTTTGGTATACGGCATGGAAGTTGTCTTACCAATTGAAGTCCAAATACCTTCTTTGAGAATCATGAGGGATGTAAGGTTGAATGAAGATGAATGGATTCAAACTCGATTTGACCAGTTGAACTTGATTGATGAGAAGAGGCTTACGGCTGTCTGCCATGGCCAAATGTACCAAAAATGTATGATTAAGGCTTTTAACAAGAAGGTCAGACGTCAGGTATATTAGGTTGGTGACTTGGTAATCAAGCGTATCATACTGCCACAAGGTGATCCCAGGGGAAAATGGACTCCCACATACGAAGGACCATTTGTGACAAAAAAACATATCAACTGGCCTAGGAAAAAATTAGGGATAAATACAAAAAATATGTACACCCGGTAAGCTGAAAACCTGAAAAGGCGGCTTAGGCAAAAAAGGGTATCTCGGTGGACTAAAAACCCGGAAGGGTGGTCCAGGCAAAAGTTAGGGATTTAAAGCGTATGACTATGTCCCATTAAATCACCTTATAGCCAATCTTCAGTATCAATCATCAAACTCAAACGGTTCTAATCAATCCAACCAGCTTCGGACAAAATAGCAAGTTGATGAGATGCTCAGAGACATGAAGGCTATAGAAGAATGGGAACCCCATGGGATTATTTCACATAGCTGTCTTTTATTTGTATCAATTTTCATTTTATGACGACATTCTCTTACTAGGATGTTCGTCTCTTTGTTGAAAAATACTCATTCAAGTTAATACAAAGATATTCCTTTAAAAGTGAAAAACTATCTGTTTTTCTTTTACTTTCCTGTTTTGTTTGCAAAAACGTCCAGTGCATATTTTTGAACATAATTACTGTTTACAAATGAACACATGAAAAAGGAAAACTTGAACAGAAAGACAATTACTAATGGCTTTAAGAAACATGATAATATTTATGGGTCATTCCATAAAATCCTCGCAGGTACTTTCTCTAATGGAGCATAAGAAAGGACATCCTGCTACAGGACCATTGTCGTATCTCCAATATGCAGCCTAATGGTATTTGTTACTTTCATATCCCCGAAGGAGCAAAACTTCCAGTTACTGCTCCAAAGGTTCCCTAGTGAAAGTTTCCCAGCTGCTCAGGAATTCCCCAGCAGGACTTCACCAAGTCCATAAGGAATGCACAGAGTTTCCCTTCCCCAACAGAGTTTACTTCTCTAATGACGGAAACCCATCTATCAATACTACAATTTCAACAAAATATGAAGGCTTACACTCCACATTCCCAACAGAAGTCGGGGATTTATTTTCGCCAATCTAAACAGCACTGCAGCAGAACAACTAATATGTGCATACATTGCATTCATACATCATAAACATCGACAACATAAATTCATATATCGCAATCTCATTTATTTTGAGAAACATCATTACACCATTCATTTCATACATCATGGCATTACATACAACTAACTCTTTACCTTTTCAGGAAAGATCAATCAATAAAAAATTATCATCAAATTTTCAACAAGACAAGGCAATTATCTGCGAACAAATCAATGGTAGATCAATTCCTGAAATAGGACATGGTGACTATCTACATGACAAATACTTCCTTCAGACTTCTACTGGTTCAGTTTAAATCGATCAATGGTTTATCCTTATTCCTTTCTGGTAGACTCCTTCTCTGGTTCAGATGAATCGCTCCAAAGATTTATTCTGATTCTTTTCCAGATCTCTGTTGGTTCAATTTAAATCTCTCAATGACTTATCCTAATTCTTCCCCGTAGACATCTTCTCCAGTTCAGATAAATCGCTCCAAGATTTATTCTGATTCTTTCCAGTTAAAGAATATTCAAGACCTCTGCTGGTTCAGTTTAAATATCTCAACGGTTTTTCCTGATTCTTTCCCATAGACATTTTCTCTGGTTCAGATAAATCGCTCCAACATTTATTCTGATTATTTCCAGTTAAAGAACATTGAAGACCTCTGCTGGTTCAGTTTAAATCTCTCAACAGTTTATCCTGATTCTTTCCCGTAGACATCTTCTCTGGTTCAAATAAATCGCTATAAGATTTATTTTGATTCTTTCCAGTTAAAGAATATTCAAGACCTCTGTTGGTTCAGTTTAAATCTCTTAATGGTTTATCCTGATTCTTTCCTGTAGACATCTTCTCCGGTTCAGTTTAAATCTCTCAATGGTTTGTCCTGATGCTTTCCCAGTAGACGTTTTCCCTGGTTCAGATAAATCACTCCAAAGATTTATCCTGGTTCTTTCTAGTTAAAGATTATTCAAGACTTCTGCTAGGTTCAGTTTTAAATCGACCAAAGGTTTATTCTGATTCTTTTCCAAGTTGAAGTCAATCTTAGACTTAGTCTAATTTCTGTCAACAATCACCTTTGAATGGCATCTATAAGCCCATCTCCGCCAACTCTCCATCATTTCTCCAAATGGCATCTTTAAGCCCATTCCTTACACCTCAACCACAATATCATCAAGTTCAAATTTATGGGCACTCTAGTGTTCAATAATCTTCCACCTTCAAGTCACGATAGGCAGATTCGCCAATCTAACTCTTCAGGGTTAAGAAGATTGAACAGGGGCAGCTTTTGTACCCCAAAATTTGCCTCTCATTCCTCAAGACATTTCTCACAAAGGGCTCCCAAAAATTCAAGCTTACATAAATATATTTGGATTTTTCAGCATCAAAATTAAAGAGGAAATTGCTAAAAAGACAAAATAGATAAAAATGCTCTTTTTGACAAAATTAAAGGAAAAGCAAGTTCTTTTTGATTTTACATCCTTCGATTGGACATTTTGGCTTTAGTTGCATCTTTCGTTTGGGCGCAGGACTCCATTGGGGCAGGTTCATTTCATGCTTCGATTTAGGCATTGGACTCATTTGGGCAAGTTCATTTCCTATTTTGTTTAAGCACTAGACTTCGTTTGAATGTTTGTTCAAATCTTTCGTTTGTCCACATAGCATCTTCCCTGCGTGTTAGCCAAGACTTACAAGGCAGAATTTCCTACCATGTTAACATGCACAAGGCCAAAGTCACCCTTTGAAGCAACTTGTTACAAGCTTCTACATGGCAACACTTCCCATCAAATAGCTTCAATTCACAAGGCAAAAAGCCTCCTGATGATGTCCTTTGATTCAGGAGGCCAAAGCCTCTCTTCTGCCCTCTTTCAATTACACATCTTGCCTCCTCCAAGCCTCCTTTGTTTGGGGCAATGACCTTCCCAGTATTGCAAGATTCGATTAAACCATTCATCCACTACATGCATCCTTTGTTTGGGGTGTGTAAATCCTTCAACACAAACTCTTAGTCATGCCTTTCGTTTGGGCATGTGGCTCCCTCTTTACAAAATTTTGTTTGAGCATATTTGCATAAGGTCACAAGGCAGGGACCTCCTGCATACACTCTTTCGTTTGGCTATATGGCCCCTTTGCAGGCAAGCTTGAGTGGGCAGTATCTCCCTTGGAAATGGCTTCCTTCAACATACAAATTTTGCACTATGCCATTGTCTCATGCGAAAGAAGTACCATAATTGCGCATTCGAAGGACTTGCCAGACAGGTCTGGATGTCCCAATAGAATGACATGTTTTACTGACCTATCCCAAGAGCATGTACTTGGACCATTTGAAGGAACCCGTGAAGGGTCTGGTCGAAAGACACTTATTTGTCCCCCTTCAAAGGATACCCACATGAGTTATTCGAAGGACACTTCGATTTGAAAAGAGAAGTGATTACTGAAGATTATGGTCGAAAGACAAGACTAGGGGATCAAGACAAAAGGTTTAGATGCCAAATGTATTTGTTGACCAAGTCTGATGGCGAACAAGTGTGTGAACCTCTTCTCCTTTACTAAGCACAGTAGAAACAACTCAAAACAGAAATTGCCGCCACCCTTTACATTGACGACCTGTTCAATGTATTTGTGCATAAAAACCGATATCTCCTCAATGAATGGGATTTTTGGTGGAGGCGGTGAAGGAGGTGGTTTGATAATGCAAGCTTCTTTGAAAACACTTTTCTTATATTTGGGAGTTGGTGAATCCAGAAAAAGCTTGTCAACATGTTCAAAATATGAAGGAGACTGCATCGTGAATTGTCACTCGGTGTAAGTTTGACCTTCTTAGAGCTCCTTTTGTTTTTACCGGTTCAAAGGGTGGTTTCAAGTCTGTGGTTTTCGGATATGCAATCTTTCTCAATTCCTCTTTGATGTGGAGTTTAATATTGTTATCAACTTTCAAAAATCTATCTTGTTTCACTTTATTACATCGAGATAGAGATATTCTATTTACCATATTTCATGACACCATTATCATCAAAACTGAGCCTTCTTCAATGAGTGCTAACTTCATCCATTCATATCAGACTATCAAGTTTAACCTTTTTAGATATAACAAAATCACATGGGAGACCATAAGTTTTCACAAGTGTGCAACCATACTTTGAGCTATCAAAACCTACATTATCAGCCCTTTTGGCCTAGTGAAAAATTAAATTCAGACATGCTCGAGATATGTTGTCAACCAACTAAGAATAAAGATTGTTATGGTTGAACATGTGTTCCAACACTATGACGCTACGACCAAAAGATGTTTGTATCTCATTATGCTGGTTTTGGATCATTTGGTTCACAGAATCCCAATCTCTAAGCAAATCACACTTAGTATCTCCCAACCAATTTTTCGGAGTAGCATGCGTACACTCAACTTGGTTTGTTGTATTTCCAAGGTGTCTAACCTGATCGATCTAAGCTAATACAATCATTTCTTAACATGGTCCAAAATTGTACTTTCAACATATTTCAATAAATCTGGATTTTTCTCACACATCTTTCTGAATTGTATAATAGCATCGCCATATAGCTCTTTTATAGAAGAATTTATTATAATACTCCATGCATCTATTATTTTTTCCACAATGACGACCACCTTAACCATTTCTCCATCTCCTCCCTCTATATGTTTTGTCCCTACCGCGGTTGTAACCCAACTTTTCACATTCTTTGTTATGTGATACCTACAAAGTAATGCATACATAGGAAATACATTTGCAACAAAATTCATCAAAGAGGTATCATAGTTGGTAACAATTACTTTTGGCATTTCTTCTTGATTCTTTAGCATCGTCTAACACACCTCTAAAACCCAAGTAAAATTCTTTTTTTTCACTCTAGAAATGCAAACCCGATAGAATAAGTCTTCTCAGTAGAGGTAACACTAACAATTTACAATAATGGAAGCCTTTACTTGTTGGTCTTATACGTTGAATCAATTATGAGCACAGTGGGAAACATATTGAATAACTTTATAGAATTAGGATGAGTCCAAAATATATCTCTAACAGTTACTCCATCCTTGCACGTCCGGCACCTAGATACATAATTGTTATCATCTAGAAGTTTCAAGAGGTGTTGTATTTTATTTCTATCCCCTGTTAGCGCTTTGTTATTTTGATAGCGGATATTGTACATTTTCCAAATATTTGCGATATTACCGGGTCTTTTAGGCTTAAAGGTTGCAAGTATGTTTTTCGATTGCACCAAATTCAATGTCATGTCTGAAACACATTTATTTTCTGTCGGCATGAGGCGACATGCAATTGGGTGACCAGCTAACTTTTCATAAACATCATGTTTTTGTAAATAACATATCACATTACATCTCAATTTATTATTTTCAAACTAATAACCACACAACTTAAAGGGATACTCACATTTTCTTGCATCGGTTTTATCTCGTTTGAAATTCCATAGAGGAAGTCTATATTTCCGACTTCTTTCGTATGTCACTGTCACAAATGAGCCTCTTATATATATTCAAACCATCATCTGACATTCCCATTACAACATCAAACCCTATTATGGATTCCTATGTATGAATCCATTGAAGCAAGTGATGACAACATTCAAACTCTTGTTCATTTTTAAATTGGTTGCCAACATTAACCTCATTCACAACTACACGTGAGGCATCCAGAGACACAATAGGTTTGAGGAAAATATCGAGATGCACCATTTCTAATTAAAACATAAAATACTCATAAACATATAAAACTGAAAACAAATTGCTGAAAAATTAGAACAGACGACTTCCGAAAATATATCTTCGGATGAATTCATAGAGAATTTGGAGATACATTTCCTGATACAATGTAACATTTTTCAGTTTCAAAACATGATTAATGTGAGAAATGAGGCTTGAAATAAATGAACTTTACCTTGAAGTTTTAGAGTGAAAATTTTAATTGAGAATAAAAGGGTTTTTGGAAAAAATGGATATGAAGTCTCATCATGCTGGTGACTATTTTTAACAATAACACATTTGAACTTTCTGGAGATACTTCTCCGGAATAATCTGACATGCAAAGAGGACAGATTAGTAAATTTCCGCTTTAAATGTTCGAAAATACATCTCTATATAACTCTCTGAAATATTTATCAAAAAATGCATTAAATACTATTCAACTGAGATGTATCTCCAGAATAAAATTTTGTTTGACAATAGGGCAAAACCATTTTTCCCGATTGCGTATTATACAAATAGTGCGTCCGAAATTGTATTTTCAAAAATTGAGGAGATTTTTTATTTTTCATCGGATTCTTTTTCACCTCATATGGTAGGCTAAGAAATTTCTATAAATTCATGTTATTAAAAGCTATCATCTTTAAATGGACGGCTACGACTAAACCTAGAGATATATACGATCAATATATAAGGTATGATCATGCATGTGACTGTTTTTAACAATAACACATTTGAATTTTTCGGAGATGCTTCTCCAGAATAATTTGATATGCAATGGTGACATATTAACATTTTCCGCTTTAAATGTTCGAAAATACATCTCCATATATAACTCCCTGAAATATTAATCGAAAAATACATTAAATACTATTCAATAAAGATGTATCTCCAGAATAAAATTTTGTTTGACAATAGAATAAAACCATTTTATTTGTTTGCGTATTATACAAATAGTGCGTTCGAAATTGTATTTTCAAAAATTAAGGAGCATCATCAGATTCTTTTCCACCTCATATGGTGGACTAAATAAATTCTTCTTATCAAAAGCTATCATCTCTAAATAGACGGCTAGAACTAAACCTAGAGATATATATGATCAATATATGGGCTAGTTTTGTTTGTATTTTGTAAGGTTGGCTTTCTTTTGAGACTTGAAATTCAACAATCAATGAACATAATTAGTGGTGTCAAATTGTTGGTGTTACTTAACCGTTACATTTAAATTAATAAAAAATAATTATTGGTGTTCCTTGGTAAATCACTTTCTTTAACAATAAAAAATTACTCAGAACTAAGAGTACTCTTATATAAATTAAATATCATAAATAAATAATAATCATTATTTTTATAAGAATTAAATATGTTTTTAATCTTTATAAATTATTAAATTTTGTTTTTGGTTCTTATAAAAAAAAACTGACATGTTTTAATCCTTACAAAATTATTATATACGGAGTTTTAGTATCTGCTATTAAATTGATGTGTATTTTTAAATGATTATTTTACATACATGTTTTAGAACGCTATAAAAAATTTCTAAAAAAAAAACTCAAAATTTAATTTCTAAGTCGAAATTTTCGTTGCTTTTATCAATATCTTTTGAAATTTAAAAAATTCATATTTAATTATTTTTATTTTAAAAAATTCTAAAATTTAATAAATAAATATTTTATAGTGTTCTAAATATTTATGAAAAAATTATTTAAAAATTTAAAAATTTTAAAAATAATTAAACAATTTTCAAAATTTTTAAAAATAACCAAAATATGTCATTTTTGTAAGAGGAACTTAAAAATAAAATTTGAAATATTGATAGTAATAAAAACATATTTAACCTTTTTATAGGGATGAGAATGATTTAATCAAGGAATCTAGAGATATTTACCTGTGAAGGATTCAAAGACAAAAGACAAAATCGTATCTTGAGTTTGTTAAATACTCTTTATAGGTTATGTATACTCCACCTATAAATGTTTTCTGTAATTGGTTATTGCAGATGCAACTAAATAACTCATAAGGAAATTTACAATTATTTTCATTAAAAGATTATCATTTTCCAACTTAACCCATTAATGCTCACAAAATTATTTTTTGATAAAAGATTGTGCACTATTAGCTAGAGACATGAATGGTTCATGAACTATGCTTCATGAAGTATATTATATCTAAACAACATTAATAGTTTATTCAATTTTTAACGATAATTTTAATAAAAAATAATTTAAATGATATAATATTTATTAGGTCAAAATAGCAGTTGATTGATAAGTTAAGTAATAGTAACTTTTAATTTATGACTAATTGTTGATGATTGATAATTTATAGCTGATGTATGATGATTGATAAACTAATTGAAGTATTTGATAAAATTGACTATTCAACTAACTTATAAATATAAAATGATATAACACACATTTAATACATGATTATTTCATTTTAAATTAAAATAAATTATAAAGGATAAAAATGGATTTTTTTTTATAAAAATAATAAAGATAAAAATGGAAGAAAAAATGATAAACTATAAACAATAAACTAAAACGTATTTGAAATAGCGTTTGAAAAATAAATTATAAATTAATAAAATAAACTATAAACTCTTGATAAAAAAACCACTATTAAATAGACTTAATTATTATATAAATTTATAAGTTATAAACTCAAAAATGTGTCTTAACAAATAAAGTCATATTAATTTCAATTTCATTTCAAATTAGTTTAAAATCAGTTAGTATTTATAAATAGGTTTATGAACGGTTTATATCTATAAATCAGTTTTATATTTTTAACTTATTTAGAATCAATTTCTTTTATAAACAAATTATTAAATTTTTTAACCAAATAATATTTTTAAATAATATTTTTCAAATAATTAATTAAATAATTTAAATTAATTTTTAATTTAAATTTAGTTAACCAAATTAAATATAATATGTTTATAACATGTGATTTAATATATTAAATATTTAAATTATTTAAATTATTTTTTATTAATATAATTTAATTTGAGGATACAGATGACAAGATAATTTTTCACGCACCCCTATTTCAAATAAAGGGGACATGGGTGACAAGGTAATTTTTCTTGTCAGGATCGTTTGAAACTTTTGAAGGTCTTGTGTTGATTAATTATAATTTAATTGTGGTAAAATAATATAATTTGTATTTTATCAGAGCTTAACAATAACAAATGTTCTATGAGATTTTACTAGATATTTTGTCTTTAAAATTTTAAATTTATCTTTTAATAATTTAAGTGATTAAATTTATTATTTGAGAATTTATTAGAGAATTTGTTAGTGAAGGAAAATTGAGATTGAGATATTGTAGAAGTGAATACTAAGTGAATTAATGTGGTGTGTTAAATAAAAATTGATAATTTAAGTGTTGTAATTGATTAATACGAGGTGTTACAATAAAGTGAAATTCACTTTCGAACAAGTTATAGAGGATATAATCGATTAACATAACTGATTACCATTGAATGAATTTATTTTTTATAACAACTATAATCGATTACATATTTACTATAATCGATTACAAGTATGAGAAAATAGTTTTCTTTTTATTTATTATTTAAATGATGTTGTTTGTGTTCTAATGAATTTGTAATCTTCGTATAAATACTTTAAAAGCATTCTCATCAATGTTAATGAAATATATATTCTCACTTTTAATTATCTTCTCTCTTACATTCTCTTCTATCTCTTTTTTTCTCTACATTTAAAGCTTTTATTTTTTCCAATTATATAATTTTAAATTCTAACAAAATTTATTCTAGAAGATGGAGAATAATTATGTGAGACTTTAGAAGAAGAATTAGAGAAGAGTCATGTTAGGCAAACACAGTCACGGACAAGTGACAAGGGACAAGTGGTCCATGATTATCATTCTATGTCGTAATTTGACTATAAATAAGGGCTTGACTTTTATAGTCATAAATTATAAAAGGTTGGAGCTATCTTTAAGACACCACCACAAATGTACCTCTCACTCCTATATTTTAGAAAAAAGGTTGTTATACCCGTTAAACTAGTTTGCAGGCTGGCACTTTCCTATCTCTTGTTTTTGTTTTTGTTTTTGGCTGTATTAATATTTATGTTTTTTTTATACAATAATTTTTAATATTATTTTTGTTTATTTACAAAAATATCAAAATTTCAATTTAATTTTTTTAAAAGTAATAGATTTGTGGATTTGAATTCCTGTTGATACATACGAATTTTCCTAACAACCAACTAAGTTTTGTTTTACTCAACATGTTGGATTAAAGAAATTATGCAATAATTTTTCAATAGGTAGAATATATAGTTGTAAACAAATACATATAAAAAAAATGCATTTACTACGTTAAAAGTGATTTTTAACAGCGCACATTAGACAACACTTTTGTATAAGCGCTGCTATAGGTGAATTAAAAAAAAAACGGAAACTGTATAAAATAATTAGTAAAAACGCTGCTAAAAATATGATCTTAGACAGCGCTTTTAAAAAGCGCTGCTAAAGTATTGTTTTGGAAAGCGCTTTATCATAAGCGCTGGTAAAGGTCCACTTTAGACAGCGCTTTAAGAAAGCGCTGTCTAAAGTCATAAAAAATAAAATTAAAAAAGCGCTGTTAAAGGACCCTATTAGCCAATGCTTTTCAAAAGCGCTGCTATAGGTCCATATTAGCCAGCGCTGTCTAAACCCTTATAAATGAAAATTAAAAAAATAGAATCAGTGTATTCACAGATTCACGAATACATAAGCATAACCCTTTCCCTCCTTGAACAATAAGCGTAACCCTTTCCCTCCTCCGTCGCAAATCCTTCGCCGTCGTACCAGCCCCCCTCCGTCCTCCACCGTCTCTCTCGGTTATTCTCCCCCCACACCGGCCGGTTCTTAAGGTATGTTCTTTATTGAAAATGTCTTTATCTCCATTGATGTCCAAACTAAGTTATCCTCCTTGATAATGTACTATGCTAACATCTAAGACATTATCCTCCTATTGATGTCTAAACTGAGTTATATGTATGCATTTTGATTTTTGGGTTCTTGGTAGGGATTGATATATAACAGCAACACTTTTAGCATTTAGCATTATTGCATTTTCTTTTGGTTCTATGTTTTGGAATAAAAAAGATGATATATATGATGGATTTTTTTGTTATTTTAATTGGTTTCTGAATTGTTTATCATGTTTATATTTTCCATGAACTAGTATTTTGTTACTAGTATTTTGAACCTATATATATATATATATATATATATATATATATATATATATATATATATATATATATATATATATATATATATATATATATATATATATATATAACTTGTTTTTGACGATCCCTTTGTATTAGTGTAGTTAGTCGAAGACCATCACCGATTCGAAGAACATCAAAGTCGCATCATCCGCCGTCGACACCAATATCCCTTTTCTTTCTTTAGTAAGTCAAGTTCAAATTCTATCTGTATCGATCAATTAAAAAACACAATTATTTTTATATAGATATATTTATTTTTAGTCCATGTTATTAACTCTAGAAATAAATTTCTAGAAAAATTCGTTTAATTCAAACAAAAAGTATCTATAATATATGCACGCTTATATTTGATCATGTTATTTGGCTTAATGTGTAGCTAACAAAAGAGAATAGTTCTGAAACATCTCTTCCGAAACACATTTTGTAGAAGGAAGCCCGTGTGTGTAAGGATGGAGTTGTTGAAGAAAAAGTTCAACAAATTTTCGAGAGATGTGTAAGTATAACGTTATTTATTTAATTACATCATACTTTTATTTATTTAATTACATCATTCTTTTATTAACATATCATTCTTTAATTACAATATTTATATGAATTTCAGGAGAGTCTTTCCCAGTCTATACCTCCAGATGAAGATAATGATTGCAGGAGAATACTCTCACGAGCATTAGATATTCGTGAGTATTCTGGTCGGTGAGGGGTAAGGGATTTGTGATCACTCCAACATCCTTGGAAAAAAAATCAAAGACAAAAGCTCCAAGCAATAAAGAAATTCAGGAGAAGTTGAAAAAGTTACAACAAGAAATATATAAGCTGAGAAAGGAAAAGGAAATGGATCAAGCTACAAGCTTTAAAGATACTAGTGACAAAGGTAGTATCAATGGTAACTTTAGACAAAATATTTCCGAGGTAATTATATACCATATTTATTAATTATATAACCATATTTATTAATTATATAACCATATTTATTAAATTATAGGGCATTTCCCGGTGTCAACTCTATTTGTCGGCACCGACTTATCGGATGGTTGGCAAGGAAAAAGTGTATAATACTTCAGGAGAAATGCTTCACCATAGACCGCTCCCAGATGGATTTTTGAAAGTATCGGTCGATGTCGTTTTAGAGGGGGTGCGTTGTTACCACTACCTGGCGATGTGGCAGATGCAACATTGGTGGCAGATGCAATAGGATCGTTTATTGCATGGCCGTCAAGCCTCGTTTGCGTAGATAATGAAGTATACTTAAAATCGTTTACTATTCAAATTTTTTATGGCAATTATACTTATATTTTATTTACATGGTAATGTTAGACTCCAACAAAATCCATTCCAAAAGATAAGGGGATTAGGTGGGAGACCGAGTCAATTGCATCAATTGAGGTAACACAATTATATGACATTTATGCTATGAGAAATGCTAATTTGTGATTTTATACTTCCCCTAACTAATTATATGATAACTAGATTCATGCTAAAGAGACTGCACAAGTCAGTAGGGGTAAGGCGCCTGAAATTAGCAATATTTCCACACAAAAAGAATGTTGCTAAGAAGACCGTGGCTAGCAAAAAAACTACTTCTCAGTTCAGGTTGTGCCTTCAGACATATTTAGGAATTACAGATATTCCGGATGGTGGTACCCGCCTTATACCTATGAGTGCAGACATCTTTGGTTTTGAATATCTTGAAGCAATTGGTAGAGAGGATATGGAGCAAGTTTTTAGACATTTGGAATTAGGCATCGGTGTTATCGGTATATACATCAGGTATACTCCGATCAACTTTGTTTAATTAAATGAACAATTTAATCCCTCATTTCAATAAATATAGTATAATGTTAATGATGTTTTAATTTAAGGTTTATGTATGACAACATTGTGCGCCCACGTGGATTAGAAGCAAGATTTGGCTTCTTAGCTCCCAACACTGTCAATTCAGGGTTAATTATAACGAGACCAGATGATGTCATAGCATATGTACTAGGTTTATTCGTGGCCAACAAAGATACTGAGAAGTTGTTCTTTTTTCCATATAATACTGGCAACGGGTTAGATCTTCATCCTAACTTGATCTATTATAATTTTCCATTTTTGGCCATTGTTTAATCTTTGTTTAATCTTATAGTGGACACTGGTTATTGGTTGCGATTAATCCTATGAGAGAAATTGTGTATTATCTGGATTCGTTATACAATGATTGGTCAATATATCCAGATTTGAAACAGATGATTGACACGTAAGTTTTTCGCTCCCAAAGAGATATTCAAGTTTATGTTTATGTTTATGTTTATGTTTTTGGTCAACATTTCTGGATTTGTGTTTATGTTTATGTTTCTATGTGAGATTGTTCTAAACAATTGTTTATATTTTATTATAGCGTTCTACTAGCTTTTCGCGCCCAAAGAGATATTCAAGTGCCAAAAAGTATAGCCAACAACGTTACATGGATCAGAGTGGAGGTATATTTTCACAAAGAGATATTCAGTTTTGATTACATTAGTGATAATACTTGATAAAACAATTTAAGGGGTATATCCTGATATATATTCGTATTTTCTTTCCATGTGTAGTGTCCTCGCCAGCGTAACGGTATAGATTGTGGCTATTTTATGTTGAGGTTTATGAAAGAAACTATTCTTTTGGATCGATTAGAGATTCCATCCACGATATGGATTTCTAACTTAGGAATTACATACTATTTTCATATTTTGTGTTTCTCATAAAATGACATATTGTTTTAACTAAATCACATACTATGTTATATTATTATATATGTAGTACTTTGAGGAATTCAATTGTGCATATTACTCAAAAGATCAATTGGATAAACTTATGGAGGAATGGTGTCAATTCATTATCGGGTTGAGAATTTTATAAGCTAAGGTATATTGTCTTATTTCCTTTGATGAGAACTTTCGAGTTTTGAGTATAAATTAAATTCGAATAAAGTGCAACGTCAATATTATCACACTACAAGAAAAATGATAGATTGGGACGGTTATTTTGGCTGATTACGACGGTTAAAACCGTCGCAATTTATAATCTACGACGGTAGAAGTACCGTCGCAGAATCGTGCGTCCCCAGCCTATTTCGCGACGGTTGCAAAAACTGTCACGCACAACAGATAGCGACGGTTATATACCGTCGTGAATTTGACTTTATTTTTTGTTTTTGTTGTTGTTTGCGACGGTTATTCTACCGCCGTAGGTTAGAAATTGCGGCGGTTTTAACCGTCGTAATCTGATTTATAAATTTCAAATAATATTTTTATTTAAATTATTATTTAGTAAAATAATTTTAAATATAATATTATTTTACTATAATATTTTACTATTATATTTAAATTATTATTTACTTTAATATTTTTTTTTATAGTATTTTTATTTTATTTTCTATCACTTTTCAACATAATAAAGTTAATTACAATAAAAACATTTAATATCAAATAATCATCAATAATATCAAAAAAATGTGATCAAAGGTAAAAAGAAGTGCAAATTTTACCAATAAACAAGAAAAATTCAAATATCATCAAAGGCCAAATTTCATTTTAATATTTACATTGGTTTGCTACAACTTGAGAGAATTACAAAAAATGTTACAATATTCTACAAAATTCATGAAAGTCCTTTACCACATTTTGTATGTTTCTTCACACGCGCACCGCACAATACTACTCTTCTAGCTAACTCATCCATGATCACATTCTCTGCATCATTTCCTTTCAAATTTTTTTCTCTTGCAAGTAAAAGTGCTGTTTCATGTCTTTCATTCTTAATATCACATTTTGCTCCATGAGATATCAAAAGGCCACACATTTCTCCATTACTTTCTCTGGCAGCTAACATCAATGGTGTATATCCATTTTCATCAAAACCATTCACATCGTAATTCCCTTCCTTTAGTAGTTTTTCAACCATGTTCATATCTCCATAACAAGCTGCACGATGAAGAGTATTCGCTTCGGCTAAAGTACTAATATTCAAACATCCCTTTTTAAGTGCATATTCAAACATCACCTTATGACCATCTTCACCATTTTGTTTCAAATCTATGATATCTAGAGCTGTTAAACCATCTTTGTTTTTAAGATTGGTTACATCAGCTCCAGCGTGAAGAAGCAACTTGAATGCCTCCACGCTACCCTCTGAAGCAGATATCATGACAGCTGAAAATCCACTCTCATTTTGCTCATCTAGATTTATGTTTCTGTTTTCAACGACTTTTTTCAAAGCCTCTATGTCATTCGCGTGAGTGACGAATAACAAAGATGAAAATCTAGACGCATTGCTAGACTTAACAACCTTTCTGGCTCTAATTATATCCAAAACTGCTTTCTGATATTCTTTAGTCCAATGAATAGAAGTTGTTGTTGAAGTTGCGCAATGACCAAACGAATTTACTATCCCCAAATCAGCTCCTGATGATACTAAAACTCTTAGACACTTCTCATGTTTATACCTTGTGCAAACCATCAACGCCGTGTCACCAAGTTTTGTTTGCGAGTCCAAGTTACAGTTACCATTAATCAAACATTGAAGAATGTTGCATAGTCCGAGGCGTGCAGCCATGTGAATAGGGTATAGATTGGTTTCTTCTTCAGTAGTTTGAAGGGCCAATTCTGTATCAATCCCATTATTCAGAAGTACATTCAATGCTCTTTCATTGTTGCAAATGATGGTGTGGTGCAAGAGAGTTCTTGCCATGTGAAAACTATTAGGTGAGAGGTGATGGAGAAGCATGTTGAGTATAGTCCCAGTGGATTCAAAATATTCTACAGCACACCATGTGATTGGAAAAGGCTCGGCTAGTCCGACACCAACACGGAATTCTTCTCCTGTATCTGTTTCCCAAGACCAAGCTCCTAATTTGACCTTGATATCAAGTCTTACACCAACCTGCAAAAGGAGTTTAACAACATTTATCTGCCTGCTGACCACAGCAGCAAATAATGCATTGCAATCAACATTAGTGTGAAGAAATGGCTTTGAAGATTGAAGCAAAATTCTATCGATTGCATTGATATCCACTCCTTGCTGCAAACAAACCAAAGAAAAAGTGACACTTAGTACATGAATTGTTTGTACCTAGCAAAATTACAACCAGAGAACTTGAGAGGAGCACGCTCTCAGGACCTAAGCTTTTACCGCTAGGCCAACCCTCATGTTTTCTCAGCTTCCTCCTTTTTCAACCGTGATTTTGAGAAGCTGATATGTCTAGCTTCTGTTCACCGTGATTTTCATGTTTTCCACACACGCACTATACCGAGTTGTAACTTTGAGAGAAATGAGAGGACATTTGTTCTTACCAAAAGCTGCTCAAGGAAACAGAAATAAGCAAGCATGCTGACAATGACAAGCACAGGTAACTCCTGCCAAACCCTGTTAAATTGTGCACACAAATTGAAGTGTTACCGGTAGCAATTACTTTTAGTACAAGAAAGATACAAAGAGAACGCTATATTCCATTTATAAACCAATGCACTTGTATCGACCGCAGAAATCCCAAAACAAAATTGACTACATGATAATATTCTGAAGAGTAAACTGAAATCTACAACTTCAATACAAGCAGATCATAGATCGTGGGAATAGTGGTTTGATCAAATTTCGCTACGCAATAATGCTATAGTGCATGAAAGTAAACTAGTTTGGTTGGCCTCATATTTTAGATATTTTCATAAATAATATGCCATTAAAGAAGTTGCCCATAAGATCTCAAGATATGCATATATCTCAAACGAAGCATACGAGTAATAGTTTTTATCAAATGAAAATAACTGCACATGCCTGAAGTCGTCTTCCTGCTGAGACCTTGCTCCGGTATTCTGAGTTTGAACATTTTGGATGCGTAAGAGAGTGACAGGGAGATTCTGAACTTCTTGCTTGCACACATCACATGTCTTGTTACCCCTGATACTGAACCACTTGATAGCGCATTCTTGGTGAGCCAATGCAAGTTCACCTTTGCAACTGCATTCCATCTTCAGCGTCTCACCTCCTTCACATAGCTCAATCAGACAAATCCTACACACAGCTTCCTCTTCAGCTATATCTTCACCGTCATCACCGCAATTTTCTGAACCATGAAAAAATTTTAAGTCGAGTTAATGAAAATGTATCAATCAGCTTTTGTATTGTTAGACTTAATACCTGTATCCTTTTCTGCAGAAGCTTTTAACCATTCTTTAACTTCCTTTGCACCTGGGGTGGAAGGAATAATGCGGAAAAACTTATCCATTTTCCTTATGATTTTTTCTTTGCTATCTACCGGCTCTGAACGAGTGCGAGCTATCGATCCCTGGCTTCTCTGCAAAAGGATCAAATTGGTTAAAACAAAGGATATACATGCAAGATTTGGCAACCACTAAAGAATATAAGAATTAGGACTAGAAAGTGGAAAGCATGCTCATTCACACAAACACGTTTAATTAAACTGTTCATCAAAATAAGACTTAACAAGTTAATCAAAAGACAAAATAACCACTATTTCAAAATTGATATTATAAGTTAAAAGCCTTACATATGGAGAAGCACCAAGACATCCACCAAAAGCAAACTCATTATTAACACGCCCGATTTCTTCAATCGGTAGCGAAGAAGTTCTATAAATCTTAGGAGCAAACAGCTTACTCAAAGACACTGATCCTGATCCAGAGACAGAAGGCTTCTCACAAGGACTTTCCGGAGCCAAACTTATCGCCTTTTCAACATCAGATGATGAAGTCCTATTATACGGAAAGTTCAATTTCGGCATAATACTTCTAGCACTCGACGATTTTCCTCTTGTGGTCAAATTCCCTAGATTGTTACTATCACTATCCACAATTGGAGCAGCATCAACAGAACGTGAAGTCACAAGAAAATTCACCTTCTTGTGAGTCGGAGTTGGACTCGGTGTTAATGGCATCTTAATCGCAACAAATTCGTTCGAAAATGATGATGATGAAAATAAGTTTCTAGAAGGTGATTATCAAATGATTAAGTCTGTTATCCGCAATTCAGATGCAACAGAGCACAAACCACATCCACCAAAGTTAAACGGAAATAAATGTACCGATTCAATGTTTAAAAAGTGTATTATTATTAATGTTTTCATGCAACAATTTAAAAGGATCAAAATCAAAGAGACATGTCTTTCGCTTCTTCAGCTTCCCGTGCTTCCCATTTCTTCTACTACCCATTTTGAAGCCCATTGTTTGCTCACCAGTATCATCTTCAAAGGGTAAACCTTTGATTTCATCAAATAAACTTTCTGTTAGGCCTTGCATCCTGGAAAAAATAAACACAGATGTAAGTGTGAGTAAAAAATAAGTAAAAGTGTCATCGTGCATTTGATGCTTTTTATAAAGGCAAAATATCAGGCATTCCCCGTACCCATTGGTTGCTTTCTTCATGTGCTTCTCTTTCTTCCTCTCCTGTTTCGTCATAGGAACACGGGTGAATAGTTCCTCCTCTTGCCTAGACCGCTCATCCGCTTTGCTAACATACTTATCCACTTCTTTACTAGTTCCCATAAAATCTCGTATCTGTGTAGTAAGCAGCAAACACGAACCATTACATAAACACATTAAGTTGTTATGATTCCACGCCCAAAATACACTAATAATTTCGCCAAAATACAATAATTATATCACCTCTTCAGGTCTCCCCTCCATATCATTCACCATTGTTCTGATAAAATCACTTTGCTTAGCCTGTTTCAGAATTTCTCTATCTCTTCGGATGGCATTTCTTTCTTGCTTCGAAGATTTATCCATATCCATAGAAGTAGGAGCAATTCTAGGAGGACGATACACATCGTCACCATCATCATCCTATAACATAAATGAATTAAGTTAGAGAAACAGAAGACAAATATATTTTGCATCATACTATCGCACCTCAAATTTTCAACGATATTATTAAATAAACTCACTTGTGCGGTTGGTTCTATTTTACTAATAAGATTGCCAGGAATTGGACGATACTTTGAAACGTCCTTACTCTTATCAGATGCAGCCGGCACCTTCTCATTGGCATTACTTGTTGCACTTTCACTCGCTTTAATAACTTTCTGGATCTGGTATTGCTGTTTCTTATCAATTGGATGAATCTGTAGCAAAAAACTGTATGTCAGATACACCAAGTCTAACACAAATATACAAAGATGATACACAAGAATAAAACAGACCTTTTCTAAAAATAATCTTATCTCAACTATACTTCGAACAACAGGATGTTCTTCTATAGAATATCCCTTAGCCTTTCGCAATAGATAATAAACAAGGGATTGACAATAATTCAAAAGCAGCAAATTTTTAGCTTCGAGATAACTGAATCCATCTGCCGTAGAACTCTGAGCTTTCACCTGATATAAGAGACACACAAATAATGAAACTCACCAATAACAGAACCAAAAGTCCAAAAAAAAGCGCATTCCGACCTTGGCAGTTAAAGTTTGAATTTTGCGGTTAACATTATCAAGACCTTCCTTCATTTCTTTCAACAACGCAGCAAGCTGAGATGCTTCTCTGAAAACAGATTGATAAATAAATAAATTGAATGTTGAATGACGTAACCTAATCTTACAGAGTTCTAATTGGTTGACCTAATTATGTATTGTGATGAAAATAAAGCTTACTTTTCAGTGATATCGTCATTATTGAGATGATTTTCAGGATTCTCCATGTTTTAGTGACAGTGTTCAACAACCTCCAAAGCTGTAGCCAGGGATCGTCAACGAACCTTAGCTATTCGTTGGATCCGTCTCTAGCTGCATTAAAGCCCGGATGGAAAACCCCAGGAAATACCTGGCAAGCCCCTGCTAAACCGCATCTGTTTCGGGTACAGGGGCTTAGAGGGGTGCTAACCCGGCCACCGGAAAGAAGAAGAGCTCAAGGCCGCCACAACATTAGATGACCTTCCACGGGGTGGCAAGCTTTAGAGAATAGGGAAGTTTTGTTTCTCTTTCAGTTGGTGATTGGGGATTGGCATAGTTCTCTTTTCTCGTATGCCCGAAAAATCAAATTGCGGTACAACTCAGCTTTTTTTAACTTTTTTACGGCGACGGGTGTTTTACCGTCGTGCCCATGAGAATTTTTAAAGGTTTTGGGTGCGACGGTTGTTTTATCGTCGTGAAATGAATTTTAGGACGGATAATTTTACCGTCGTGAAAGGTTTAAGGGTGCGACGGGTGCTTTACCGTCGTGATATGCCTTTTAGGATGGTTAATTTTACCGTCGTGACTAGTTGTTGGTGAAAAATCAATGTTAAAAGTGTTAAATGGGGGCCGACGGTTGTTTTACCGTCGTAATAATAACATTATGATGGTTAAATATACCGTCGCAAAATAAATATTAGGGACGGTTGGTGTCAACTGTCGTAAACACTGTCTCTATATGTCAATTACGACAGTTATCACATAACTGTCGCAATTTTTGTGTCGTTAAACACTAATTTTCTTGTAGTGTCATGTTATGAATTTCGATCATTTGGTTTTTTTTTCCAGGTTTATAGGTGCATGTGTAGAAGATAGAGCTAAGATATTCATGTTGTTGTTGTTTCATGAGAATTCTCGAAGATAGAAAGATGTATAGATGTAACTTCAATTTTGAATTTTAGGCATTTTAACTTGTATCTTAAATTTTGTAATTGTTGTTGTATATATCATCAATTTATATATATGTGTAATTTTTATATATGTATATTTTATTAGAATGAAGCTACCAAATATGGTGCATAATATGGTGAAAACCTGGTTCAAATATGGTTAAAATTCTGATTAAAATGCATTATATATATTAGACAGCGCTTTTGTAAGTCAAAATAGATAATTTATTAAAAAAGCGATGTTTAAAGCCTAACTTAAAAAATAACAAAGCGCTGTCTAAAGCAAAAGCGCTGCTAAAGGGGTATATAAAATAGCGCTGTCTATTCTAAAAATGTTGTCCAAAGTTGACATAAGACAGCGCTTTTACATTGAAAAAAAACGCTGTCTTTTCTTTTAACAACGCTATTTTAGACAGCGCTTTAAAGCACTGTTAAAATCCTAAAAAAGCGATGTCCTTTCTCTTTTTTGTAGTAGTGATTATTTAAATAACTTCCTCTAAAATATATATTTAATATTTATGGCCTAAAACTTTCAGATTTTTCGAAAACAATAAAGTCATCATCAAAATTTATTAAAATACTGAAATATTAGAAAAAAATTTATAAAAAAAAGAAAAAAAATACTAAAAAAAATGCTGTATAGAGAGTTTATCTTGAGAGGTTTTCCAAAATCTCCACAATTAATTAAAAAAATGATTTTTACATGGATCCCGTATAATTATTTGTTTATCCTAAAGGGGTAAAAACAAATCCCTTCATATTGAAATTTTTACTATCTTTTTAAGTTTTTTTTAAAAGAATCTTTCATTTTTGGTTACACCTTTCTCTCTCCAAAATTATTGTACCCCTTTTAATTTATATTCTTCAAAATCATATCTACTCTGAACCTATCTATCTCAAACTCACCATCAAGTCTTTCTCATATTTTAATCTATACGTGTATGTCTCTATGTTCTTAAAATATATTTCACTTGGATCTCCTTGTTAAAGTAGTCGATCCTCTATTATACTCATCTCGCCAACTTTTCTACTCTACTCAACTTGTCAACTCTCGTGGGTCTTAAAATTGCAAGTATGTTTTTCGATTGCTCTCTTAAAACACATTTCTACTCTTCGAGCATGAGACGACATGTAATTGGACGACCAATTAATTTTTCACACAAATCATGATTATATAAATCACATATCATATTAAATTTTCATTTTTTATTTGCCAATCAATAATCACACAATTTAAAGAGAGATTCACATTTTCTTGAACAATTAATGTTCACAAAATAATTTTTCAAAGAAAATAGATTTTGCACTATTAGCTAGAGATATTCATGGTTCATGAACTATATTTATCTAAATAACATTAATAGTTGATTCAATTTTTCATGATAACTTTAATAAAAAATCATTTAATTGATATAAATTCTATTAAATAAAAATAGTGGTTGATCGATAAGTTAACTAATAATTTTTAATTTAAGATTAATTGTTGATGACTGATAATTAATAGAATATTTGGAGTGTTTGATAAAATTAACTATTCAACTAATTTATAAATATAAAATAATATAACAGACATTAATACATAATTATTTTATTTTAAATTAAAATAAATTATAAAGGACAAAAATTTTTTTTTATTAAAATAATAAAGATAAAAGTGAAAGAAAAATAATAAACAATAAACTAAAATGTCATTTGAAATAGCGTGTGAAAAATAAATTATAAACTAATAAAAAAAAGTTATAACGCTCGATGAAAAAACCACAATTAAATAAATCTAAATAATCATATAAATTTATAAATTATAAACTCAAATATGTTTCTTTAACAAATAGAGTCATAATGATTTCAATTTAATTTCATATTAGTTAAAAATCACTTTGTATTTTTAAACTGGCTTATGAACGGTTTATATTTATATATCAGTTTTATATTTTAAACTTACTTAAAACCAAACTTTTTTATAAAAAGTTATTAATTTTTTTTTAAAAAGTATTTTTAAATAATGTTTTTTCAAATAATTAATTAAATAATTTAAATTAGTTTTTAATTTAAATTTAATTAACCAAACTAAATATAATATATTTATAACATGTGATTCAATATATTAAAATTTTAAATGATCAAATTATTTTTTATTAATATAATTCAGTTTGGAGATATAGGTGGCAAGATAATTTTTCCCACACCCCTATTTCAAATAAAGAGGACATGGGTGACAAGTTAATTTTTCATTTCAGGGTGGTTTGAAAATTTAGGAAATCTTTTGTGATTAATTACAATTTAATTGTGGTAAAATAATAGAATTTATATTTTATCACAGTTTATCAATAACAAATATTCTATGAAATTTTATTAGATATTTTGTCTTTAAAATTTTAAATTTACTTTTCAATAATTTAAGTGATTTTTAAATCAATAAATGAAAAGAGCAAGTATATTCAGATGAAGTTTCATTATTTGAGAGAATTTGTTAGTCAAGAAAAATTGAGATTGTGATATCGTAGAAGTGAAGACCAAGTGGTTGATTTATTAACTAAGAAAATCTTAACTAAAGTGTTTAATAGATTGAAGATGAATATGTGCATGAAAGATTTGAAACACTTGAATTAATGTGGTGTGTTAAGTAAAAATTGATGATTCAAGTGTTGTAACTAATTAACATGACTTGTGACCGATTACAATAAAGTGAAATTCACTTCAGAACAAGTTATTAAAGGTGTAACCGATTAACGTAATCAGTTATCATAACCGATTACTACTGAATAAATTTATTTTTTGTAACAACTATAACCAACTAAAGATTTAGTATAACCAATTACAAGTCCGAAAATTTAGTTTTTTCTTTGTTATTTGGATGATGTTGCTTGTGTTCTAATTTGTAATGTTTATTATATAAATATTTTGAAAACATCTTCATTGATGTTAATGAAAATATACATTATAACCCTCAAATATCTTCTCTCTCAAATTCTCCTCTATCTTTCTCTTATTCTCCATATTCAAACCCTTCATTTTTATTGTTGAGTGTACAAATTTTAACAAAATTTATTTTACAACATGGAGAAGAATTATTTCAGGCTTTACAAGCAGAATTAGGTTTGGAACAAGAGAGAGAAATATCAAGGAGAGAGGTTGTAAAGAAAAAGATTCATTTCTTCTCCTTGATATTGCAAAGGGATATTGAAGAGAGAAACAATATAGGTGGATTTCACCATATTTTGCTTTCTTTTCATTGTAGAGAAGAAAGAGAAAAGAAATATCTATTTTTTATTTTATTTTCAATCATGCCCTTATTTATAGGTGTTGTTTCTTTTTACACTTGTTTAGTCGATGCTAAATTTATTGTGTCTTTTTTTACATGCTAGCTGATTCCTTTTCTTATAGAAATAAATAAATTTTATAAATTAAATTACTTTAAATACTTGAAACAGTTAAACAATTAATTAAATTATTATTTTAAATTAGAATATATAAATAGATATTGATAAGAACACATATTTTTTAATAGCATAAAAGTTTGTAGTATTAATTTTTATATGATTTGCGGGCAACATGTTTCTTTGAGTTATATAAAAATTAAGTTTTATCTTATGAGTTATATATATATATATATATATATATATATATATATATATATATATATATATATATATATATATAAATAAAATTTGAGTTTCTCGACTTTGGTGTTGTCTGTTGATGGTAATTGATGTTATCATTTATTGTCAGCAAATGTGATTTTGGTGTTGTTTACTGAAGGTACAATTCATCTTCTTGTGGAATGCACGTTGGTAATTCAAGTGTGAGAAATGACTTATAAATGGTTGGGTTTTTTTGTATGTTTCACTGATTTTGTTGTTGTAGTAGTCCACATTGTAAACATACTTATATTTGTGTACACTTGTGTATATCATAGATTAGTACTTTTGTAAATCAATTATTCATTTTAAAGAATATGTGCATCCTAGCTATTTGGTGCAATGAAATTAACACGTTGGTTGGAAAAATATAAAAAATTAGTTACCAAGTAGCGACTTAAATATGGTCTGTGTGATGTTGGAAAAATATGAAAAATTGGGTACCAAAAAAATTATAGGGATTCACCTCCAGTTCGCTAAAAATAGTCTATTTTTTAAAGAAAAATAGCATACATATTACATCGGACGCGCCTTGCAACCGATGTAAAAACCTACATTTTACAATAGGTCAGAAAGACAATGGATGTTAAATATTACATTTTGTTGTACCCCAAAATTTTTCCTCCCATATTTTTCAAAACATTTCAAGAAAGATCTCCAAGTTGCTCAAGGTAGTCCAAGGATTGGCCAGACAAGCTCTCTCCTAAGGCACTCTACCCCAAACTAGGGTTTCATATTGCATCAAGATACTTGATTACAAGTGATCCCAAGTGCTCACCAATGTTCTAATATGTTCTCAAGATCATCCATGTCAAGTTTCAAGCCTTGCAGAGAAATTTTGCGCAGTCAATTGCTCAAGGACCCAAAAATCGACTGTGCTAGGGCAAAAGTCAACTGTGGCCCACATACAGTCAAACTTCAATATTTTTGGTCAACATCCTCTTTTTGAAGTATATTTCATCATTTGATTAAGGGTTGATCATGATTCATCAAGGATTGCTCATAATTCATCAAGACTCAAAAGTTGCTAAATTAGAGTTTTGTAGGAAAAGTCAACTCAACTTTGATCAAGCATAACTTTCTCATACTTTATGAGAAATGAACCATCCAAATCTCATTTTGAAGAGGATGCAATTCCCTACAATACATATTCATATCCCAAGATCAAAATATGCACTCACAAGAACTTATGAATTTGGACATTATAGGTCATTTTAAAAAGTCAACAAAAACACCTTTTTTGTCAAAGCTTCATACATGAGCATGGAATATCAAAATGATATGAGACCAAAACGGTTGATTAGAGGACATCTCAAGCTTTCTAAAAAGTCCAAGAACACCTCCAAAGAGTCAAAATTGAGGAAGTTATGCATTGTTGAAGTTGACCTTTTTTGCAAAATTGTCAAAAGTCAACTATCCCTAAAACTTCAAATTTTGCCAAATGGGCCCAATCTTTTTCACTTGTTTTGAGTTGGCAACATAGACCACGTGCTCTAGCCTTTGCCACTTGTCCATGTCTTTTTTTATATTATTTATTTTGGTTTTTATTTGAATTAATTCAATTTAAATCAAATTAAATCAAATAAAAATCCAAAACATTGATAACAAGGGATTTTGTGCTTGTTTCAGGTTCCAATTACACAGCTAGCATAATTCAAATTCGCATCAAAGCTTGTGTGCACAAAAAGATTGGAAATAAGCCAAATTTGGAAGGTTTTTAAAGCAAATCAAATCAAATTAAAAGGCATTGAAAGAGAAGGACTTTGATCAGTTTTGTAACCCTAATTCCTTCACTAATACATATAGACTGCGTGCAGATCAAAAGAGAGGTTAGAAACAGGCGTGAGAAGGAGAACCAGATTTGAAAAAAGAGCAAAAAAGTGTGAGATCGAATTGATAGTTAGAGGCGTCCTCAAGGCTTGTTATCGATCCCAATCGCTTCCTGGCACTCTCAGCCACCTAAAACAATCAAGAACTAAGTCGTTCCCGTCCTAAATCGCACTATAAGTCGTTCATAACCTCGCCCTGTTCTTGAATTCACATCTTGAAATTTAAGCATTGTTAACCTGAATTAATGGCATAATCTTAATCTATAGAGCATTTGCAAGCTTCCTGCATTACTCAATTTCATTTATATGGTCTGTAACGAAATCCACCATTGTTAGGTTTTCGAGCTTGGTTTTAGGGTTTTTGTTTTCAGGGACAATTGGCCTTCATGAGTGGTACCTTTAGGTTCACGAGGACGAGACGAACGCAACCATGGTGTTAGGTTTCGTTTATGTTGCCTATAGAAGATTTTGGAACGGACATGGCCTGTAGCGACGGGCAAAACTTCTGTAGGTAAAAGTATTTTACTTTTACCCACGGAGAGAGGAAGGAGACGATGAAGTGTCGCTCCCCTAGTGGCCAATTCAAATGATCAGCACGCTTTTTTTCTTTTGTCATCCACTAACACCCTTTTTTATATATTATTCTTGTTTCTTGGAATATGTACAGAGAAAACACATTGGCCTAGTGGTAGTCAGCTGTTTGATAAAGCATTGGGAGGCTGGAGGTCAGGGGTTCTATCCCTGCCTCCAGCATTTGTTATTTTCTCATTTGTTTTCAGGCAATTCTGCGTGCGTACAATCTAGGAGACCCACCATGGACCTTCATCATCAACACGCCAGATGGCCAGATGGCCAAATCTGATGGCCATCATTGAGGGTGCACCACATGCCAAGTCAAACGCCTACGTACTGGATCCAAAAAGTCAAAACAGATCATCACTAATGGGCCCAAATTCCTGCTATTGGCACCCCTTTAATCAGGCCCATTTCTCACTCTTGATTTCTTTTTTATATTTTCCTTTAATTAATTAATTTATTATTTTTACTAATAATTAAATAATTTTCTTTTTTATCAAAAAAAATCACAAATAATATTTTTATGTCCAATTAAAATTAGAATATTATTTTTAGCAATAAATTAATTAATTTAATTAGGTTGATTAATTAAATAACTTTAACTTATTTTTGTAAATATTTAAAATTAATTAGAATCAATAGGTTTTTATTACTAACTTGATTGTATTTATTTTTTACCTAAAATAACAGAAACTCCAAAAATATGTCATTTAATTATTTTTCATTAATTAATTTAATTAACTAATTAATTTTGCATTCAATTTAAAAAAACCTAATTTATTTTATCAAAAAATATTAAAAACAAAAAAAAAATTCTTTTAATTAAGAGGGTCAAAACCCTAGTTTTCGCATTCGATCTAATTGTCTCGCGCGCTTTATTTTTCTTTATCCAAATTATTGTATCTGCTCCCGGTTTGTAATAATTTAAATTAGGATATTTATTTATTTTTACCGCTTTTAATTTCAAAGGGTTTGTTTTTGGCTATGTAAACACCCGAAGCCTTGTAATAGCTTAGTTTAAATTCCGCACTTTAATTTCTGCAAATATTCAACTGCTAGATGTTTGATAATAGGGTTTGCATGACAAGAATGAATGACTAAATTTAAAACAGTTAGATCACCTTAATTGTGCAAAGATAAAAATAATCTGAAACTGAATCACCCACACATGTGCACTCCTAGGGTACACTCCCACTTGGTTGCCTTCGTAAATGGTCATTGAGTATAGGTTGTTTTAGAGGTCGTCCTCTTGTCTAAAAGATCAAAGTTGCCTCGGAAAAGTTGCCTCGGATATTGTTGCCTCGGATAAATAATCTAAGACATTAGGGTTACCACTAAGACGTCTTAACATTGCTTTAGTGATCGTACATCCCTTTCGAATTGACCCTCAAAACTCCAACGACGGTGCTACCTACTCACTAATAGTGGGATAGAATTGTCTAAAGGAAACAAACATAGAACGATTCTTTTTTCGAGTAGGAAGATTAGTTCTTAGATACTTGCTCATCCAAAACAAACTTTTTTTCCATGCTTACACTCCTTTACAAACAAAGTTTTCAAAAAAACTTCATTACACTCTTGAAGACAAAAACAAGAGTTAAATCGAAGTTAAAACAAAAACTTTTCAAAACCCAAAACACAAAGAATTTTTTTTTGAAAACAATGAGCAAGTACCTAAGAGCCCGTAGATAACTACGGATAGAAAGGGTGCTAATAACTTCCCTTTCTATAATCTACCCCCCGTACTCAGAAGTATCTCGAAAAAGGAATTTTTCTGTGCTTTTGTTCCTTTCCTTGTTGGATAAAATAAAAGTCGGTGGCGACTCTTGCTTACCGCGACATTTTGCAAAAACAAACGCAAAACGCAAACCAGCATTCCAAAAATAGTCAGTTCTTCCACCGTATCACAGAACTGGCGACTCTGCTGGGGAATTTATAAGTGGGGTGTACCTTAGGAATAGTTCATATTGTTTTCAATTGTTTGATCTGTTTACTTTATTTTTGTGGGTTTGAATTGGAGTTACTATATATCCTAACCCGAATCCGGGGACACCTTTTAGGTAAGTAGAAATAGACTCTGAGGGAACTATACAGCGTAGACTGATACGGTTGAAGCAGTAGCTACATTGGTGTGACACTTTAGTTGGTACCGATATCCCTTGTGGAGCAACAAGGAGAGTATGGGGCTGCTAATGGGTCATTAATCATCAACTGACCTTAGAACCTATAATTAACCAACTTGGCCATAGAAAAGTAGTCGTATGCTACACTCATTGAGACCATACTCTCGCGATGATTCCGGCCGCAAGAAAAGGTTGCTAAACTGGAATTATGACCGATCGAGGATGGTCAGTGATATTGAGATCCTCTAGAACCCGGTTACTATTACTAGGACAGGTTGAACCAACTAAACTGAAAGAGGGTAATACCTAAACTCCATGCCAGCCTGAAATTTAAGGGCTATTGTGTGACTTGTGTGCTTTCAACTTGAACTACTTGCACATGTTTCTTATCTGACAACATGAGTTCCTTGCAGGTTTTGTTTACAGGTCTCATACAATAATTTAGATTTATTGCAGGGTTTACTTACGGCACCTCACACTTTTGCTTAAACGCATAACATACACATCATAACATCATGCCTTAACATTTCCTTAACCATTTCAAGGATCTCAAGGGTTTGTGATGCAGGTTATGGTAAATCAAATGTCTAGCAAGGGGCAAAGAGGATTTATTTTCCTCTAGCCAATGCCATCTAGAGATCAAAACACGATAATTTGAGTCGGTGGCTATGACCCACTCGATATGGTGAGCTTGACTCTTGAAGAAGGACTCTTAACGACACGAAGTATCTTCATTCAATCTGCAAACAAATTCTAACAGTTTCTTGTTTACCCCGCGAGATCCTTGAAAACATTGCATACATATATCATACATCTCATTGCATAACAGGTCTCCCAGTACAAGTCTCTCATGTTCTCGCTGTTTATTTTAGCAATGGCTCTCCAACAAGACAACAGAGATCTTCAGACCCAAGAAGCACAATTCAGGGAAATCTTCCTAAACCTATTCAAGGGGCAAGAAGAGTTGAAAACACTCCTCGTTGGGAACTTGGCCAAGAAAAGTCCTAAAGACAATAAGGACGAACGGCTGGAACAATTGCAAGCTGAAGTAGATGCAATGAGAACCCAGATGCTAGGGCAAATGGCTTTTATCCAAAGCTTATCCCGGGAACAAGAAGAGCTGAGAACCATTATCAACCAGCTTCATCAAGATAAATACAACAATATGAAGCAAACAGTCGAGGCCGGGGACCAAGCCATTGGTTGGCCTCCAAGAAGACAAGGGTTTGGTTTGGTGAAGAATGGATCTCTCCAAGTTGCTACTACCTCACGGGTCCAATAACAACCTTGCCATAAACAACGGGTTAATCAGAGGCAGCTTACCAAGCTCAACATGCCATTGTCCCAAGCTTTGCAACACCTGTTGAGATTGAATCTGGGGACATTGGTAGGACCTCATCCGAATCCTAAGACTTCTTCACCCAACTACAATCTTGATGCAAGGTGTGCATACCATTCTAATAGCCCCGGGCATGATACTGACGACTGTTGGAAGTTGAAGTACAAAATTTAAAACCTAATTGATGAAGGAGCATTGGAATTCACACAAGATGGTCGAGCTAAGTTCTTCTACTATCCCTCCAAGGAACGCCATCTGAAGTGACAAGACCAGACGAGAAGACTTTTTGTTCATTAGAATTTTCAATTTGTAATTTTCACTTGATTGTTCAAACATTTATTCATGTCAAACTTTGTTACTTTATCAATGCATTGCATATGTCTGTTTTGAATCAGTCCATTCGTATTCACTATATTCAAATTGCTTTCATTTTTGTGATGTTCAACTCTCTACTAAAAGACTCAAAGTCTTTAGAGGGAGGATGACGAAAATGATATCAAAAATCTCTACAGTATGCTTTTGAACAGACCCTGCTGACGATGTACAAGCGTTGTTTCAAATCCTAAACAGTGGAGTTATAAGGAAGATAATCCCTCGTCAACCCCTTCGAGCCAAAGAAGTATGAGTTTTTCTTTTCACACAAATTAAAACCCTTAATCATAACCTGGGGGCAGGGTAGTCTTCTCAGTTAATTCAGGTGCACAATGAATGGAATCAAAGAAGTCCTTCCAAAAACAAAAGACGGTGATGGTTCCCTATAATCGTCAAGACAGGCAGTCATTATCTCTCAGAAATAAAAGCCCATTAAGTCAAAACCTATGAAGGATACTTACAAAACTGGGGCATCCCGCTGACTGTAATCACAAAAGAAACGGTTCAGGCAAAAGACAGGGATAATAAAATAAAAAAGAAAGAGATCCTACAAACTCTCAACAAAAATGACTGTTTGTTCAAAATAAACTGTCAGTATCCGAACCATCACTGGAATATCAGAGCAAAGACTCAAACGAGATCTAAATGCACAATTAGCTGAGTTTAGGATCGAAGAACATCACGAAGAGCGGGTGGGTACAAATAAAATTTGAGACTTTATCATTTGTTTCTTAAACCGTGAACTAGGCGTTATAACCCTTAAAAGTCCTAGCTGAAGCATGGGTTAGTTCGAAAGCATATTGTTACAAAAGGTATCCTAACTCTTGTAGGGCTTGCTGTAAATCCTGAGTTGACGTCACATTTTAAAAAAATTTCCTATCTTACTGAAAAAATGCATTTTCAAAAACTTCAAGACAGACATAAGCTTTGCATTCTTAAAATAACATTGTTTGCATATGACTAATTGTTCAAACAGCAAAGAAATTCGCACGACGAATATCTAGTGAACAAAAAACCTTCTCAATAAAAAAGATCACCTCAAGGTGGAAAAAAACTTCCAACCAAGGGACACGGCATGATCATTGTCCATCATCTGGGGAAGTCAAGTCAAGATTCAGAGAATCTCTCAAAGATGCCAAATAGCCAGGGGCAAATCTCCATCTGAGTCACTTGGGGCATTAGACATGGATTCCTACAACGAATCTTGCATAATCAAACAAACATCTTCTGGTAGTATGGCAACACGAAACTACTGACAGTGACAACTCCCTACGCTCTGAGAGCGTGGACATGGTCAAAAAATACTGCGCATGAACAAAGACCCACTAGGTTGACACACCTAGGCAAAAATAAGGGCATCCCAGCGAACCAAAAAGGTTAGGTCAAAATTAGGGATAAAAACAAAAAGACCTGTACACCCGGCAAGTCGAAAACCTGAAAAGGCGGCTTGGGCAAAAAAGGGTATCCCGGTGGACTGGAAATCTGAAAAGACAGTCCAGGCAAAAGTTAGGGGTTAAAGCGTACAACTAAGTCCTATCATCTTGTCAGTTGCCTACCAGAAGAAGATTTGTCATTTCAATCGGCAATTACCAAGCACCTCATAGGTTGGAATAATACTCGATCCACAAGGCCTCCACAGGTACCTTCTCCTGCAGAAACAGGGACAGAAAAGTCTCGATGCAAAGTCATCGTCATATCCTCAGCATGCATCCCAGTAACATTCACTCCCCGCAGAGTAAGAAAAAGACAGTAGAGTTAACTCTCCCTAGCTGAGGCTCACAACTTCAAATGAATCGGTAACATTCTCCCCAAGCAGAGTTTATCCATCATCAGCACTAGACAATTATCTCCAGCGGAGTCTGGAAAATCTTCCCCAGTGGAGTTTGGAGAATCATCCCCAGTAGACTCTGGAAGATTGTCCCCAGTAGAGTCTAAAAGGTTATCCCCAGTGAAGTCGCAACTGAAAGATCATCCCCAGCGAAGTTCATTCCTTTCACAAAAAGAAACTCAATCCCCAACAGGGTTCAGTATCACCAACAACGGTAATTCATCCCCAACTAAATTTACCAACAGAATCCTCAGTAGAGCATGTCCTCCCCACAGAGCCACTTCCTCATCAGTTTATTCCCCAGCGAAGTTATTCTCTCCTGCAGGTTTATTCTCACAATCATCTTCATCCACTATCTCCATCGGAAACGAAGAATTCATTTCTTTTCTCCAGCAGCAATCCGGGATTTATTTTCCTCAGCTAAAAACATCACATTTCCATACATCATGACATGCATGCGCATCATACGACACAATCTCATTTATTTTGAGAACATCATCGCTTGATACATATCATGCATTACATACAACTAACCTTTACCTTTCAGGAAAGATTCTCATAAAATTCAATCTATGAAGCTTTTGCCTCAGTTGAATTACAGACGAGTTCCTAAATCTCAACAGAGATGTTTCCTCAGTTGAATTACGGACGAGTTCCTAAATCTCAACAGAGATGTTTCCTCAGTTGAATTACGGACGAGTTCCTAAATCTCAGCAGAGTTGTTCCCTCAGTTGAATTACGGACGAGTTCCTAAATCTCAACAGAGATGTTTCCTCAGTTGAATTACGGACGGGTTCCTAAATCTCAGCAGAGATGTTTCCTTAGTTGAATTACGAACGAGTTCCTAAATCTCAGCAGAGATGTTTCCTCAGTTAAATTACGGACGAGTTCCTAAATCTCAACAGAGATGTTTCCTCAGTTGAATTACGGACGAGTTCCTAAATCTCAGCAGAGATGTTTCCTCAGTTGAATTACGGACGAGTTCCTAAATCTCAGCAGAGATGTTTCCTCAGTTGAATTATGGACGAGTTCCTAAATCTCAACAGAGATGTTTCCTCAGTTGAATTACGGACGAGTTCCTAAATCTCAGCAGAGATGTTTCCTCAGTTGAATTACGAACGAGTTCCTAAATCTCAACAAATATGTTTCCTCAGTTAAATTACGGACGAGTTCCTAAATCTCAGCAGAGATGTTTCCTCAGTTGAATTACGGACGAGTTCCTAAATCTCAGCAGAGATATTTTCTCAATTGAATTATGGACGAGTTCCTAAATCTCAACAAAGATGTTTCCTCAGTTGAATTACAGACGAGCTCCTAAATCTCAGCAAAAAACATTTCCTCAGTTGAGTACAAACGATCGAAGTTCCTAAATATCAACAGAGATGATTCCTCGGTAGAGTATAGGCGATCGAAGTTCCTAAATATCAGCAGAGATGATTCCTCGGTTGAGTACGGACGATCGAAGTTCCTAAATATCAGCAGAAATGTTTCCTCGGTTGAGTACGGACGATTGAAGTTCCTAAATATCAACAGAGATGATTCCTCAGTTTACGGGCGATTGAAGTTCCTAAATATCAACAGAGATGACTCCTCAGTTGAGTACGGACGACCAAAGTTCCTAATTATCAACAGAGATGACTCACCAGCAGAATAACAGACGACAAAGCTCCTAAAATTCTATTTCTCTCAGAAGACAGAGATCAGGCTTCCCCAGCAGAATCTTCCTCAAACGACAGGTATACAAGTTCTCGCTAAGGAATCTCTTATGTGATCGACACTCCTTCGAATGACATCTTTAAGCCCATCTCCCGGCAGCGATCTCCAAATGGTATCTGTAATCCCATTCTTGACATCACAAGATAATTACCACTTCATGCGAGTGCAAATTTCTGGGCACTCTAGTGTTCAATCAACTTCCACCTTAGGATTACGAAAGGCACGAAAGCCAATCTACATCCTCAGGTTTAAGAAGATTGAACAGGGGCAGCTGTTGTACCCCAAAATTTTGCCTCCCATATTTCTCAAAACATTTCAAGAAAGATCTCCAAGTTGCTCAAGGTAGTCCAAGGGTTGGCCAGACAAGCTCTTTCCTAAGGCAGTCTACCCCAAACTAGGGTTTCATGTTGCATCAAGATACTTGAGTCCAAGTGATCCCAAGTGCTCACTAATGTTCTAATATGTTCTAAATATCATCCATGTCAAGTTTCAAGCCTTGCAGAGAAATTTTGCTCAGTCAATTGCTCAAGGACCCAAAAATCGATTGTGCTAGGGCAAAAGTCAATTGTGCCCCACATACAGTCAAACTTCAAGATTTTTGGTCAACATCATATTTTTGAAGTATATTTCATCATTTGATAAAGGGTTGATCATGATTCATCAAGGATTGCTCATAATTCATCAAGACTCAAAAGTTGCTAAATTAGTGTTTTGTAGGAAAAGTCAACTGAACTTTGACTAAGCATAACTTTCTCATACTTTATGATAAATGACCCATAAAAATCTCATTTTGAAGAGGATGCAATTACCTATAATCCATCTTCATCTCCAAAGATCAAAATATGCACTCACAAGAAGTTATGAATTTGGACATTAAAGGTCATTTTGAAAAGTCAACAAAAACACCTTTTTTGTCAAAGCTTCATACATGAGCATGGAATATCAAAATGAGATGATACCAAAAGGGTTTATTATAGGACATCTCAAGATTTATAAAAAGTCCAAGAACACCTCCAAATAGTCAAAATTGAGGAAGTTATGCATTTTTGAAGTTGACCTTTTTTGCAAAATTGCCAAAAGTCAACTATCCCTAAAACTTCAAATTTTGCCAAATGGGCCCAATCTTTTTCACTTGTTTTGAGTTGGCAACATATCCCACGTGCTCTAGCCTTTTCCACTTGTCCATGTATTTTTTATTATTATTTATTTTGGTTTTTATTTGAATTAATTCAATTTAAATCAAATTAAATCAAATAAAAATCCAAAACATTGATAACAAGGGATTTTGTGCTTGTTTCAGGTTCCAATTACACAGCTAGCATCATTCAAATTCGCATCAAAGCTTGTGTGCACAAAAAGATTGGAAATAAGCCAAATTTGGAAGGATTTCAAAGCAAATCAAATCAAATCAAAAGGCATTGAAAGAGAAGGACTTTGATCAGTTTTGCAACCCTAATTCCTTCACTAATACATATAGACTGCGTGCAGATCAAAAGAGAGGTTAGAAACAGGCGTGAGAAGGAGAACCATATTTGAAAAAAGAGCAAAAAAGTGTTAGATCAAATTGATAGAGGCATCATCGAGGCTTGTTATCGATCCCAATCGCTTCCTGGCACTCTCAGCAACCTAAAACAATCAAGAACTAAGTCGTTCCCGTCCCAAATCGCACTGTAAGTCATTCATAACCTCGCCCTGTTCTTGAATTCGCATCTTGAAATTTAAGCATTGTTAAGCTGAATTAATGGCATATTCTTAATCTATAGAGAACTTGCAAGCTTCCTGCATTACTCAATTTCATTTATATGGTCTGTAATGAAATCCACCATTGTTAGGTTTTCGAGCTTGGTTTTAGGGTTTTTGTTTTCAGGGACAATTGGCCTTCATGAGTGGTACCTTTAGGTTCACGAGGACGAGACGAACACAACCATGGTGTTAGGTTTCGTTTATGTTGCCTATAGAAGATTTTGGAACGGATATGTCTTGAAGCGACGGATAAAACGTCCGTAGGTAAAGTATTTTACTTTTACCCACAGAGAGAGCAAGGAGACGATGAAGTGTCGCTCCCCTAGTGGCCAATTCAAATGATCAGCGCGCTTTTTTTCTTTTGTCATCCACTAACACCCTTTTTATATATTATTCTTGTTTCTTGGCATATGTACAGAGAAAACGCATTGGCCTAGTGGTAGTCAGCTGTTTGATAAAGCATTGGGAGGCTGGAGGTCAGGGGTTCGATCCCTGCCTCCAGCATTTGTTATTTTCTCATTTGTTTTCAGGCAATTCTGTGTGCGTACAATCCAGGAGACCCACCATGGACCTTCATCATCAACACGCCAGATGGCCAAATCTGATGGCCATCATTAAGGGTGCACCACAGGCTAAGTCAAACGCCTACGTACAGGATCCAAAAAGTCAAAACGGATAATCACTAATGGGCCCAAAATCCTGCTATTGGCACCCCTTTAATCAGGCCCATTTCTCACTCTTGATTTCTTTTCTATATTTTCCTTTAATTAATTTATTTATTATTTTTACTAACAATTAAATAATTTTCTTTTTTATAAAAAAAAAAATCACAAACAATATTTTTATGTCCAATTAAAATTAGAATATTATTTTTTAGCAATAAATTAATTAATTTAATTAGTTTGATTAATTAGATAACTTTAACTTATTTTTGTAAATATTTAAAGTTAATTAGAATCAATAGGTATTTATTACTAACTTGATTGTATTTATTTTTTTTACCTAAAATAAAAAAAACTCCAAAAATATGTCATTTAATTATTTTTCATTAATTAATTTAATTAACTAATTAATTTTGCATTCAATTTAAAAAAACCTAATTTCTTTTATCAAAAAATATTAAAAACAAATAAAAAACATTTTCTTTTAATTAGGAGGGTCAAAACCCTAGTTTTCGCATTCGATCTAATTGTCTCGCGCGCTTTATTTTTCTTTATCCAAATTATTGTATCTGCTCCCGGTTTGTAATAATTTAAATTATGACATTTATTTATTTTTACCGCTTTTAATTTCAAAGGATTTGTTTTTGGCTATGTAAATACCCGAAGCCTTGTAATAGCTTAGTTTAAATTCCGCACTTTAATTTCTATAAATATTCAACTGCTAGATGTTTGATAATAGGGTTTGTATGACAAGAATGAATGACTAAATTTAAAACAGTTAGATCACCCTTAATTGTGCAAAGATAAAAATAATCTGAAACTGAATCACCCGCACATGCGCACTCCTATGGTACACTCCCACTTGGTTGTCTTCGTAAACGGTCATTGAGTATAGGTTGTTTTAGAGGTCGTCCTCTTGTCTAAAAGATCAAAGTTGCCTCGGATATTTTTGCGTCGGATAAATGATCTAAGACATTAGGGTTACCACTAAGACGTCCTAACATTGCTTTAGTGACCGTACGTCCCTTTTGAATTGACCCTCAAAACTCCAACGACGGTGCTACCTACTCACTAATAGTGGGTAGCATTGTCTAAAGGAAACAAACATAGAACGATTCTTTTTTCGAGTAGGTAGATTAGTTCTTAGATATTTGCTCATTCAAAACAAACTTTTTTTCCACGCTTACACTCCTTTACAAACAAAGTTTTCAAAAATACTTCATTACACTATTCAAGACAGAAGCAAGAGTTAAATCGAAGTTAAAACAAAAACTTTTCAAAATCCACAAACACAAAGAAAACAATTTTGAAAACAATGAGCAAGTACCTAAGAGCCCGTAGATAACTATGGATAGAAAGGATGCTAATATCTTCCCTTTCTATAATCTACCCCCCGTACTCAGAAATATCTCGAAAAAGGAATTTTTCTGTGCTTTTTTTCCTTTTCTTGTTGGATAAAATAAAAGTCGGTGGCGACTCTTGCTTACCGCGACATTTTGCAAAAACAAACGCAAAATGCAAACCAGCATTCCAAAAACAGTCAGTTCTTCCACCGTATCACACATTTATTTAAAAAAAATAAAGTCAAACCCATATTTCACATCAGACGTAATAGCCAACTGATGTGGTAGGTGTATTTTTCACAATACATAATACAAGATAACACAGAATGTGTGTCATACACATGCATATAACAAACAGTACACCTGCACTAGATAACAGTCCAGACAACTGATAGAAAAATAGAGTATGTGTCGAACACATCTAGATACTAAACAATGCATCTGCACAAGATAACCATCCAAACAAGTAATAACAAAATATGGAATGTGTGTCGAACACATATGAGTACTAAATAATACACCTGCACAAGATAACCATCAAGACACAAGCAAACAAAATCTAGAATTTATGTTGAACACATCTGAGTACTAAACAGTATACTTGCACAAGATAAATCCAGACAAGCAAACAATAGTATATGCATCTCATAGAATAAGATTCACAACTAATCGCGACGGAAGTGAAATCAAACCACAAGGAAGTGGAATAACATGTTTCAATTGCATAACCGAGAATCGATTAACCAAATGAAAACTCTCACAGAAAACCTTGCACATCTACACAAGAGGGTTTAGTGATAACAAAAAAATATAATCGAATGTAAGTAATCCAATAACAACTCAAAACCTAAGCTATTGCATAAATGCAAGCTTAAAAAATCAAACAATGGTATAAACCTGGACTTTTGATTAGGCATGCATCGGGGCTCTTAAGGTTAATTAAAATGATTCAATTCTCCATTAAAAAATACCAAGTTAACACATAAACCATGGTCAACTAAACTTTAGACCACAACAAAAAAATTGGTTCAAAATAATGGTCAACGACCATTAAACACTAACCTTGATAAAAAACTATGTAAAAATAGCACACCTTCATAAAAAGGATTTAAATGACAAAAAATCCAAATAGAAAAATATGGAACAATCATCTGAATATATCTCTAAGGCATGAAAGCATCATAATCATATTTTGGTAGATTTTATTTATCGAGAAATGATCAAAAAATGCACCGAAACATGCAAGGTGTCACATGAAACTCACTTCTAAACATATTGACAAAAACACAATTAAAAGAGATTAAAAATTAATTATAAAAATCCTAAAAAAATTATGATAAAATTCTTAAGACACTAAAAAGTCAGGAATGTATTTTTTTTAGATTTTTACAAGTCGGAAAAATCAAAATTACGAGCAAAATTGCGTAACTATTAAAATTATGAAAAATGGAAATAGGAGGCGCATTGTTGAATTTTCTAAATGAACTACAAATAGTGAAAGTGGAGCTTTGGGCCATTAGAGGTGGTGAGAAGATGAATTCGTTAGACCTGATTATTAGAGATGTTCGCGGTTCGATTTGGATCGATTTCATTCTAACAAAATTTATTCTAGAAGATGGAGAATAATTATGTGAGACTTTAGAAGAAGAATTAGCGAAGAGACTTGTTAGCCAAAGTGAGTCACGGACAAGTGACAAGTGGTCCATGATTATCATTCTATGTCGTAATTTGAAGAAACTCCTCCTCGGGGGCTTGACTATAAGGACTTGACTTTTATAGTCATAAATTAGAGCTATATATTTTAGAAAGAAAAAGGTATATATATATATATATATATATATATATATATATATATATATATATATATATATATATATATATATATATATATATATATATATATATATATATATATATATATATATATATATATATATATATATATATATATATATATATATATATATATATATATATATATATATATATATATATATATATATATATATATATATATATATAATAAAAATGAAATAAAATAAGATAAAATTATTTAACCTACAAAATTTATTATTTTTAAAATAATAATAAAGTGGTGGCTATAGTTTTGATATATACATATAAAAACATTTAAATCAATAAAATAGTTATAGAATATCAATATTATTTTTGTTTTAATATTATTTACAAAAATATCAGTAGTATTTTTTCCGTGTTTACATCAATAAACACATTTATTCAATTATTATTTTAATTATAGAAATTTTGATAAACCACAAATATTTTTTCCCATGTAGAAATAATTTTTTTATTAAAATCAAAATGTTGGCTTTGTCCATTCTCTCACAAAAATTATTTATTATCAAAATCAATAAGATGACTATTATGATATTGAATGTCAAATACAACATGTTATCATCGGTTCAAAAATAGTATATTAAAGATTAGTCCAAAGATTTCAATTCAATAAATTAAAATATTCAAAGTTGATAATCACTATGCCAGAAATAACCTACAAAAGCGCTTTTTTTGGGCTTTAAAAGCGCTTAAAAGCGCTCTCGTAGGTGGCGCTGCTAAAAGTTTTAGCAGCGCTTTTTGTTCAGAAAAAAGCGCTCTCGTAGGCCTACCTATGAAAGCGCTTTTTTCTTAAAAACGCTTTCATAGGTAGGCCTACGAGAGCGCTTTTTTTCTGAAAAAGCGCTTTCATAGGTGTATTCAGAATGCGTATAAAGTAGGCCTATAAGAGCGCTTTTTGTTCAGCTAAAAGCGCTCTCGTAGGCCTACCTATGAAAGCACTTTTTTCTTAAAAGCGCTTTCATAGGTAGGCCTACGAGAGCGCTTTTTTCTGAAAAAGCGCTCTCATAGGTGTATTCAGAATGCGTATAAAGTAGGCCTATAAGAGCGCTTTTTGTTCAGCTAAAAGCGCTCTCGTAGGCCTACCTATGAAAGCGCTTTTAAGAAAAAAGCGCTTTCATAGGTTTTCTACTGAAAAATCTAAAATTTAAAAAATTTCTAAACCTGCATTTTTTTGCAGCAAACCTGTAATTCTTAAACCGGTATTTTACAATCTAATCTAGAAATACCAATATATATTAGTTTTAATCCAAATACCAAATGTAATTCAAATACCAAATATTATATATATATACAAATACCATTATAATCAATTCATATCCAAAATATATATACACCATGGTAATTCAATATTAACATGTTTTTAAACGTAACAAAATACACCCTAAGAAATCAGCTATATAACACTAAGTAAATCAATCCTAATCTACATATATATCCAAGGTCCTGATCCTGCAATATGAACATAATAACACGGTCAGTGTTGTATACACAAAACAATATATTCATAATTAACCAATTTTCACACAACAATGTATTCGTACCTTATTATAAGATTCTTAGCTCAATAAAATATCGGCACAACTCCTCTTTGAGTTCTTCCAATTGACGTGGCGAGTAATATGGACAATTGTATTGATCAAAATACTACATTACAAAACAAAATATATGCATGATTTAGTTTAATGTAATAAATTATATGCAAAATCCGATAAGTAATAAAACAAAGTATAAATCCATACCGTGATTGGAATCTCGATTTCATTCATTTGAATGATTTCTTTGATAAACATCAAAACGAAGTATCCGCAATCTATGCTGTTTTGTTGTTGAGGGCACTACATAGAAAAACAAATAAGATTATACACATCTATTGATTTATCAAGTAGCATAAATATTATAAGCAAAATTGTTGAAATTTATATACCTGTACTTTGATCCAATTAATGTTGTTTGATCTAGACCGTGGTACTCGTGCTCCCCTTTGACATCGGAATACTTGTATTGAACTGATGACAAAATTAAAATATTTATTTAGAACAATGACATTGAAATAATTAAATATATAAACACAAACGAATGTTTAGAATAATGTCACTTACGTATCAATCACTAGCTTCATTTCCGGATAATTTGTCCAATCACCGTCAACCGAATTCAGGTAATAGACCACTTCTTTTATGGGATTGATTGCAAGCAACAACCAGTGACATCTATAAATTAAAGCAACAATTTAGAAGCGAATTTTAATGTAAAAAATACAAATATTAAAAGGAGCTTAGAATGAAAATCTAACCCTGTATTATAAGGCAAAAGATACAAGTTCTCTGTACTGACAGTTGTCCTGAATCTTTCGACCAAGTGTTCTCTTACTGAATCAGGTTCCCTAGAAATTGTTGCTCCGCTAACACGGGAGGAAGACACGAAACGGAATCTATTTGACAATTGATTCCCGCGCATCAATTTGTCAAATAACATCCTTAAATAAAAACATAATTAATATTAGACTATTTCATTGGTATAAAATGTGTATCCATTAATTGCGTATGCGCTATAAGAAAACGCAACCAAACTTGGACCATATGCTAAACATCTCAACCTTTCTGTCACTGAGGCGGGATCTGAACGATACTTTGAATAAATATGTTCCTTAAACCATGGTATGAAACTTCGATTGTGCTCTCGTACAATCCAATTCTCATTTCTATTCGAATTTAAACCTCGAAGAACACCCTTGTGTATATCGACATACGGCTCAACCTCAATCTCATTGTGCAAAACATACAAATGCACTTGATCCCGTTCGACCCTTGATATTGTCACAACTTTATTTCCAATTAGCTTCTTACCTTCTTTTTTTTCAACAACATGAGATTTGGGGAGTCCAATTGACTGAACATTTGACAAATATTCAGTACAAAACTCAACCGCTTCTTCAACAATGTATCTTTCGGCAATACAACCCTCTGGTCGACTCCGATTTTTCACATACCCTTTTAATATTTTCATATAACATTCAGCAGGGTACATCCATCTCATATAAGCTGGTCCGCACAATTGTGTCTCTTTCACAAGATGAACGACAAGATGAACCATTATGTCAAAAAACGAGGGAGGAAAATACATTTCAAGCTCACACAAAGTAACAACTATTTCTTTTTGCAATGTTGGAAAGATCTCAGGATCGATCACCTTACTGCAAATTGACTTGAAGAAAAAACACAATTTAGTTATTGCGCTTCTTACCTTTTCTGGCAGAATAGAACGTATACCTATCGGTAGAAAATATTCCATTATAACATGGCAATCATGCGTCTTTAAACTCTTTAACTTGAGGTCTTTCATAGACACAAGTCTTCTAATATCTGATGAGTATCCTTCTGGAACTTTAACTTCACTCAGAAACTTACACAATATTTTTTTCTCCTTTCTAGATAGAGTGTAAACAGCAGGTGGTAGGTATGTCCGTCTTCCTTTCTTCACGGGTCCCAGTTCAGTTCTTATTCCCATGTCTACCAAGTCCTCCCTTGATTTAAGGCCATCCTTAGACTTCCCTTTTATATTGAGTAACGTACCAATAACACTGTCAAATACATTTTTTTCAATATGCATCACATCAAGAAAATGTCTTACGTACAATGATTTCCAATATGGCAATTCAAAAAAAATCGACCTCTTCTTCCACCCACCTGTGACAACTTTATGTGCAAAAGGCTTGCCAAACTGAATATTCACATCTTTCACCTTTTCAAAAATTTGTTCACCTGTCAAACCAGGCGGAGCTCTACGTTGTTCGGTATCTCCGTTGAACGCTTTTCTCCATCCATGATACTGATGTTTAGAAGTTAAGAATCTACGATGACCGAGAAAGACATTCTTCTGACAAAGTTTCAATCGCATGGTATCGGTTCCGTCTTCACAAACAGGACACGCTTTTTCACCTTTAATGCTATACCCGGATAGATTGCTGTATGCTGGAAAATCGTTAATTGTTCCAAACAACATCGCCCTCAAGTTGAAACTTTCTTTCCTATAACCATCATAAACCTCCACACCGTTCTCCCACAAAATCTTCAAATCTTCGATTAATGGTTCCAAGTATACGTCTATGTCATTTCCTGGTTGTTTAGGCCCAGAAATTAACATAGACAGCATCATGTACTTACGCTTCATACATAGCCATGGAGGTAGGTTATAAATCATAAGAATCACATGCCATGTGCTATGCGAGATACTTTGAATACCGTGTGGGTTCATTCCATCAGTAGACAATGCCAAGCGAAGGTTTCTTGCTTCTTTTCCAAATTCAGGATAATCATTATCAATTTTCATCCACTGTGGAGAATCTGCCGGATGTCGAAATTTTCCATCAATAATTCTTTCATCTGAATGCCAAGTCAATTGTCTTGAATCGGTTTCACTACGATACATCCGTTTAAATCTCGGGATTATAGGAAAATACCATAAGACTTTTGCCGGAGACAACTTTTTCTTATATCGAGGGGCACCGCATTTAGGACACTCATTTAACGATGCATACTCGTTTCGAAACAAAACGCAATCTTTTGGACACACATGTATCTTATCATAGCTCATGCCAATGGAGTACAACATCTTTTTGGCCTCATACGTTCGATTGGGAAGAACATTATCCTCTGGTAGCATATCTTTCATAAGGGCTAATAACTCTGTGAAACTTTTATCCGACCATCCATTGCCGGCTTTTAAGTTGTACAACTTTAACACCGCAGACAATCTTGTGAATTTTGTACAACCATTATACAACGGTTTCTCTGCATCGCTTACCAACCTCTCGAATATTTTGGGACAATCGTTAAGATCTTCTTCAAGCGCTTCTGCAATTTCTTCGACTCGATCATAATCGTATATATCTGTGCAATCATCATTTGAAACATAGGTCCTTGCATACCCCGATTCAACATTCCCGTTACTTTTCTCACCATGCATATTCCAACATGTATAACTCCTATCAATTCCATACCGAATTAAATGCGATGCCAACTGAACTGCGTCAACCCGGTTCCCATAACAGCAATACAAACAGGGACATGTCATATGACTGGGGTCTTTGGCGTGCGCAACAACAAACTTAACAAACTCGGAAACACCATTCTCGTAGTCTTTCGACAATCGATTGGAATACATCCATGTCTTATCCATATCAACTAATTAGTGCACAAAACAGTAGTATACTGCGTTTCTGTCAAAACGCAAAGTATACACGGAATGAATCCGTATCAAGAAAATGCAACATACGAAAGACAATTTAAGACAAATTCATCACAATATATACCAGTAATTTGAGGAAGAAAGTTACCTCTCAGATGTTTCGAACTCTAAGAAACGCGGAGAATGAGCGTCGTACGTCGAACTAGGCCGGGAAACGCTGCAATTTCATAGAATGTTATTCAATATTTCGGATCGATTGTCGAAAGATATATACTATTTTAACATAAAGGTTCACAATAAATGTCACATATATATTTTCAATGTTTGGGAAAGCTATGACAATAATACAACACAAATATTAGAAATAGTGAATTCACAAAGTCAACATAAGGTTGATGCGATGAACTGATACTATTAAATAAATGCTTCACACGATTCACCATATTTTTAGTAACAAGTTCATATATCACATTGCATATGGAAATAGGATGAAATGGTTTAAGATACTCAGACTAGAAATGGGGCAGCATTGTTATCATAACACAAGTTAATCGGAAGTTGCTAACAGAAACAAGAAAATTAAGCATTAACATTCACGAAAGATTCAATTAAATGCGGATAAATGTCAAACGGAAAATTAAGGCGAAATATGTACATGGAACCAAGTCCGGACAACATATTTTATTCACAAAAACGCACATAAAATTAGTTCTGAAATCAATTGAAATGGTACTGGTGTTTGACAATTACCAAAACAAACTATTCTAAACGATTAGAAATAATTAATTGAACAATTTTCATGGTCTTCTAATACCGGACAACCTTATACCTCAATAAAGAGTGGCTTGAAAAACCTCAACAAAAACGGTGTAACTCAATCGCATTAATCCACAAACGTAACAAAATGCAAGAATAGGCATCAAACAATTTTAAAGTTCAATTGACAAGGTATTCAAGAGTTCCGGTATAATTCGACATCCAAAAGTTATCAACAAAATTTATCCGGATTCAACATCAAATTCACCAATTCACCAAGAAATCAAGACTTATGCATATTCAATAATTCAAATATATCATGAATTTTCAAGAATAAAGTTCAACACAATTCAAGAATCATATAATTGTTTAACAAGTCAACTTCAAGAATCACACCCCAATATTCAATTCAATGTCTTAATATATAAACTCACATGCTTTTATCCAAAGTCAGTGTTTTAAGCTTTTATACAAAATCGGTGTTTTAAGCAAACTCTAATGCTTTTACTTAAAATTTGTCTTTCTATAGTAAAATAGAGGAGCTAGTAACCAATCTGAACCGTCCAAATCTAATAATTAATTCTATGGTTAACTGGAACTAAACCTTGGTGGAAGCAACATTTACCATCCCTCCTTAAACATTACTCATAATCAATACTGGAAGAAAAGCTAGCCCAAAACTCCCAAGAACACAACAATGAATTTCATTGAACCAATTTAAGGCGAAACAGAAATGTAGGTTAAGCTTGTTCAAGATATAGGTTTTTATTTAATATAAGATGAACAGATAATGGAACAGATAATGGAAGAAGATAATGGAAGAAGAAGAAACTTACCAAGATGGAGAAGACGGAACGAACGGCGGCGACGACTGAAGAAGACAGAACGAACGGCGGCGACGACGAAGACGACAGAAATGAAGAAGACGAAGAAATGAAGAAGACTGAACGAACGAATTTACCAAGTGAGGGCAAATATCAGATTTAGGGATTTTTAATTTAATTATAAAAACAACCTACGAAAGCGCTTTTAAAAGCGCTTTCATATGCCCCCCATATGAGAGCGCTTCTGAGGTAAAAAGCGCTTTCGTATGCCCCCCATATAAGAGCGCTTTAGAAAGCGCTTTCGTAGGTCCCCCTTTCAGAGCGCTTTTCAAAAGCGCTTTTATAGGGCCACCTATAAGAGCGCTTTTCAAAAGCGCTTTCGTAGGTTAGATATTTCAAATACCTATGAAAGCGCTTTCTGAAAAGCGCTTTCGTAGGAAACCCTATAAAAGCGCTTTTTTTAAGCGAATTTTTTTTAAAGGCTACGAAAGCGCTTTCTCTTAAAAGCGCTTTCGTAGATGCGCTGCCAAAAATTGTTTTTTTCGTAGTGAATATAAGATCAAATCATTAAATAAATAAAAATTGAAGTAAATATCAAATTTTAAAATGTATTTTAAAATTTTAAACATTGATATTTGAGTTATTTATAAGATGAATGAGTGATTTTATTCATCTATTTTAAAAATATTTAATACATAATGAAAATAACATATATTTTTCCCATGTTTTATTCACCTATTTCCTATAAATTGTTAAAGTGTTTGACTACAAAAATGCATGATTAAAATGACATATATTTGTTCCTGTGTTTTTTTCAATAGTTCACTTTTTCTATTAATTTGTTTTTGGTTTGTATCAATCAAATAAAAATAACAACTTAATTTCATCAACAAGAGATAATATTATAAACTTGAAATTTCAATTTTTTTGACACAAACTCGAAAACATAGATAATAATGTAGAAATTAAATGTATAAGTATAAAAAAAATTTATTATTAAAAAACATCAAAGATATAAACAAAAATTATTATTATAAACGTCAAAGATATTTTTTTATTAATTTTAGAATTTAATGCAACAATAATTATTTTATAAATAATATTCATAATAATTTGTTGGAGAGAAATAAATGATTGTAATCGAATTATAAATATAATTTTTCATTATGAGTACTATTGTTTAATCAAATTATCATACTATCATACTATTTTTCATTATGAGTACTATTGTTTAATAAATACAAAAAAAAATTCATTATGTAAAATAGTTTTGAGGTATAAAAAAAAAATTCAAGTTCACAATATAAAGTAGAGTAACATCTTATCCTTAATTAAAAATTTAATACAATTGATTATGTCTTAATGTGTTACAAGATTTGTAATTTTAAAGTTTTTAGAAAGAAATATATAATATTTTACCAAAAAAAAAAAGAAATACATAATAAATCAATATTCTGCATCTATTTTATCATTTTTACATCTGTAATAAAATGTTTAACAAATATATATGATATTAAAAATATTAAAAAAGTTATTATTTAACTTTAGTAGTAAACGTTAACAATTTTTTTTTCCAGAAATAGAACTTGAAAAAATGTGTATCAATTACACAAAAATTTATAACCATAATTATATGTTATAAAGTGTACAAAATATATTAATAATTTTTCCAGAAATTGCTGTCTAAAATATGGAGAGTAGTGAGATCAGTGTTTTAAAATCCAGTCCGACTCGGTCGGTCGGACCGGTCTGACTAAGAACTGGTGGGTCAGACGGTCCGATTAAGGGATAAGACCGGAGTTACATTTAGACCGGATGAAATCGATGTGAATCAGCAGTTTTTATTGAATCGGCGGGTTTGACTATTTATTTTATTTTTTAGGGCTTTTGGAAAGAAAATTAATATAAACGATTTGCCTCCTCGTTTTCCAAACCTAGGCATTTGAAAGATTTTCTTTTTTATTCTATCTTTTCTTTTTCTAATTGAAGTCATATTTTCAATTTTCTCTACCAACAAAAACTCTCACTTGATGCTGTTATTTGATATTCCTTGTTTGCCGTCAAAAATTTCATCAAAACATCAAAAACAAGTTATTTCTTTTTTACTTGGTCTAATTTGCATTGATGTTTTTCAATATGAATATTATTGTTTCATTTTGTTGATTAATTGATATAGAAAATAAATGATTAAATTTGATCATTTTCTATAAAATTGGGTCTTTTAGTTTATGCAAAATACCCTTTTTAGTCCTTTAAGTTTACCCCAAGGTCCATTTTGGTCCTTTATCTAAAAAAAGTGTCAAACTGGTCCTATAATTCTTTCAAAAGGACCATAGGAGTCCTTTCCGTCCATTTTGGTCCTTTTTGGTTCATTGGAGAAGCTGCAAAATGAGCTTGATGGAGCAAAGATGGAGATACATCATCTAAAGGAAAGGAAGGATGGACTGAAACATAAGATAATGGAGTTACAAATTGAAATAAAGAAGGATGGGCTGAACCAAAAAGGACCAAAATGGACGGAAAGGACTCCTATGGTCCTTTTGAAAGAATTATAGGACCAGTTTGACACTTTTTTTAGATAAAGGACCAAAATGGACCTTGGGGTAAACTTAAAGGACTAAAAAGGGTATTTTGCCTTTAGTTTAACAAATTGAGATAGAATTTGTATGAATGAAACAATTTTATACTTTTATGAATTAACTTATTATAGACTGGTAATGAAGTTGTTGTATATTGGAGATAGAAATTGGGATAGATATATATTACTGTAATAGTCGTTGTATATATTATGGAGATAGAAATTGGGTTTAAAACTATGTAATTTAAATTATATAGTAAGACAAAGTTTTCTGTTTTTTATTAATTTAAATTATATAACAAAGAAAAGTTTCAGGATTTTATTAATCTAAAATATATAGCAAAGGCTGGAAAGCAAAGTTTCTATTTTTTTATTATATATGGTGATGCACAGTAACGATGCTTGGTAGCCTATATGTAATATACAACAACATATTCATATATTTTGGATTTAGATATGCTACATATTTAATGTTTCTTATAATATTTTTATAAATTCAATAATTTTTATTTAGAATCGTGTTTTGTTAATATTTTTGTAATATAATTTTGTATTTTTAAATTTTGATTGATATTAGATATGGCATTACCCGATGAAGTAATAACTTCGGAAGAAGTTACGTCTTAAAATCCAACCCACCTCCAGAGCAGTAGAGGAAAAACTGATATAACTTGGGGTCATTGTAAACAAATTGAAAAGAAAGGAAAACTTGTTAATTTGTGTATTTACTGTGATAAAATTATTAGAGGAGGGGGGATTAATAGGTTTAAATTCCATTTGACTGGAATAAAAGGTCAAGTTGAAACATGTAAAAAGGTGCCTCCAGATGTTCAATATCAAATGAAACAAAATCTTGATGAAGGTGCAAATAAGAGAAGAAAGACTCAAGCACAAAATTTTGATGTTGATCTTACTACTCAAGAGGGTGGTGTAGTAGAAATGGATGTAGAACAATCAAGATCAAATTCGGTGATTGTGTCTCAAAAGAGAAAGAATACTAGTCGTATTGGTAATTATTTTATGCCTAGAACAACTCCTGGAGCTCAACCTTCTTTAAAAAGTGTGTTACAAAGTACGGAATTGGTGGAGAAGTGTGATCTAGCTATTGCAAGATGGTTCATTGATTCTTCTGTGCCATTCAATGCAGCTAATTCTGCGTATTTTCAATCTATGGCTGATGCACTTTGTAGCATGAGTCTAGGGTATAAAGTTCCAACTATGCATAGTCTTCGTGGCTATTTGTTAAATAAATGGGTTGAAGATGTGAACAAATTGATAGAGGAGTATCGTGAGATTTGGAAGAAAATTGGTTGTACTCTAATGGCCGATGGATGGACTGATCGAAAAATAAGAACTCTTATAAACTTTCTAGTTTATTGTTCCAAAGGTACTATTTTTCTAAATTCCGTTGATGCTTCTCATGCTTCAAAAACTGTAGATATGTTGTATAAGATTTTTAGAGAGGTGGTTTTATTTGTTGGGCCTGAAAATGTAGTTCACATAGTGACAGATAATGTTGCAAATTATATTGCTGCTGGAAGGTTATTAGAAAATGAGTTTCCTACTTTATTTTGGTCTCCTTGTGTGACACATTACATTAACTTGATGTTGCAAGACATGAGAAAATTAGAGGAAGTAAGTGAGACAGTGTCACATGCTTCTAATGTTACCAAATATATTTATAACCATTGTTATGCATTGTATTTAATGAGAAAGCAAACAGGTGGAAGAGAAATCCTTCGTCCTGCTCCAACTCGGTTTGCCACTAATTTCATTGCTTTGCAAAGTATTTTGTCTCACAAAAACTCACTAAGAGCCATGGTAACATCTAAAGAATGGACAAGCTCAGCATATGCCAAATAAGCAAAGGCAAAACAATTTGTGGATCAAGTTTTAGATTCTGGATTTTAGAGTAAATGTGTTGATGTAGTTAAACTCACTGAACCACTTGTGCGTGTGTTGCGTATTGTTGATAGTGAAGATAAACCTGCTATGGGCATTCTATACAAATCTATAGTCAAAGTTAGAGAGGAGATGGTGAGGAGGTTTCAAAGAAATAAGAAGAAAGTGGATCCTTACTTGAAAATCTTAGATAAACATTGGGATTCACAGCTCCGTAAAAATCTACATGCTGTCGATTATTGGTTGAATCCAGCTTGTAGATATAATGATGTAGAATTTGAAAAACATGCATCCGCAACATCATGACTTTTATATGTCATTGAAAAGCATGATAATGGAAATTCTGAACTTCGATTGAAGTTAACAGATGAGATGAGAATATTCAAAGACGGTGAATTAGATTTTGGAAGGAAATCAGCCGTGGATGAACGATGTATTGTGAGGACATGTAATTTCATAACTTCTAACTCTTGATATATATTTTATTTTATATTTCAATATGTTTATAAATTTATTTAATCACATGGTATAAACAGATCAATGGTGGGAAACTTATGGCACTTGTACACCAACTTTGCAAAGGTTAGCTATTCGTATTTTAAGCCAAACTTGTAGTGCTTCGGGTGGTGAACGCAATTGGAGTATATTTGAGCATATTCATTCCAAAAAAAGAAATAGATTGGAGCACCAAAAGCTTAATGATTTAGTGTTTGTTCGTTACAACTTGAGACTTAAAAATAGGTATTATTATGGTTATTTTTCTCTGATCATTATATTTTTATATTTAAATACATATACTTAGATTTAATTCATGTGTGCTTAGAAAAATAAGAAATGGGAGTTATGATCCTATCAATATTGAAACAATTGCCGATCATTCTAGTTGGGTATTAGAGGATTCACCACCTCTCTTAACCAATGAAGAGTTGGAAGCATTGCGGAATGACCTTGCAAATATGACCATCCAACCAATTTCAAGTGATATTGGTATGTTCTAATATGAGCATAATATAGTTTGTGGTTGTGAATCAATTTAATGTCTCATATTTACCATCTCTAAAAATTTTTTGTTAATTATTTTTTTAAATATTGTTATAGATCAAATAGATTTAGATGAGGATGAAGATGGAGATTTGGGTAATGCACAAGATACTATTGTTGTTACTGTGAATCAAGAAAAAAGCAACACCAGAGAAGATGAAGTTGGTGGAGAAGACAATGAAGTTGAAGATGGATATGAATATCAAGATTATGACAATTTGACTTCATGGACATAAAAAATTATGGATCGTTGAGTATGGATTTTTGTGACTTATTATAATACTATAACTTATGAGCTGTTAAGTTTCTATCACTTCTTTGAATTTATAATTTGCTACATTAAGTTTCTATCACTTATTTTGATTGTTACTAATACTTTTGTTTATTCTAAATTATTTGAATTTATAATTTTCTATATTATTATAGTTACAAATTTCAGGTAATGAATATATTTTTTATAGAAACCGGGTCAAAAGCCATGCGGTCTGACCAGTAACCCACTGGTCCGACCAGTAACCTAGTGACCCAGTAACTTTACCGAGTCGATCACCGGTCTGAGTTTTAAAACATTGAGTGAGACAACTTCTTATTTTCTCTCTTTCTTTGTTCTTTCTTTTCTTCACGTCGTTTTCTTTTTTTCTCTGTCTCTCTATCTTCCTTTTCCTTTTATCCTCCATTTCTCCTTCTTCCTTCATTTATGTGTGTCACTTCTTTCTCTTCCTTTTTTTTAAAACTAAATAAATAAAAATTAAAACAACAAAACATATTAAAATTATGAAAATACAAATATGATGGTTGTTGTACCCCAAAATTTATCCTCTAAATTTTCATACAAGATGCTATCTTAGGGTTTCTGGTGCATACAATTAGCTCGAGGGTCGATCAGACAGACTCTCTTCCTAGATGACAGATCAATGATTAGGGTTTGGTATTTCTCAGAAATAATTGAGTCTTCAAAATTTCAAGTGTTCTTAAACACAATTCGCTGAAGTTTGTTAATTCTACAAGACTGACGATTGTTCTTAAAACATGTTTGGTAGATGATGAAATCCCGTTTGAATCAAGAATGACATGCGAACTCATTGTGGTCACCAGTTTAGCTTTGAACAAGAATTGAAGATTAAGTTTTTTTTATCATAGGCCTTTGAGGTTAAGTTAATCAAATGGAATTCTCAAAATTTCATTTTTTGTTTTAAAGGTTTGATTGGATTGCAAAGAGTTTTGTTTTATTTGACCATCTTTGGTGATTGCTTGAAATATAAGTTACCTAGAATGAGGTTTCTTACTAAAAAAAACATAAGAATTACAAGATTCAAAGATTGAATTTGGTACAATATTATTCAAAAGTATTGTACTCATTACATTACAAATTTTGAATTTTACAAAAGAAATATCTACCAATGCAATAAGTTACAAAAATTGTTTAAAAGAGAAATCCTAAGTCTTCATCCTCAAGAAATCTCTCCAGCCTTTTCTTGCCATCCATGCTTCATGTTCATGAAAATAGAAAAGGAAAAGTTTGTTAGTAGTTCAAACATTCAGAAAAATGAGCAAAACATACAAAGGTAATCCTAAAATCATCATTGGGGTGGTTTCTGCTGAATCATAAAAGAAGGGTTTGTATGCTAAGGCCTCATGCATTTTTGCTTAATCATTGGCCTAAGGGTTCATAGTTTGTAAATCACAAGGGGGAAACTTGGTTCACAAACAATGCAAGCAAACTGCAACAAACAGCAGGGCAAGCATAACAGGCAGCAAGGTAACAATGCAAGCAAACTGCAACAAACAACAGGGCAAGTTGCACAATAGGCAGCAAAATATCAGAAGTTCAGAAAAAGAAGGTGTTGTGTTCAAAAGCCTCATACAATTTTAGTTTCATCATAGGCTAAAGTTATATTGCAAATCTCAAAAAATTTGGTTCACAACAAACTAAAAGGTGCAAACCAGTACAGCAAGCAACAGAAAATCAGGATCATACATCATTAGCTAGGGTTAATCTCTTGCAAATCTCAAATCTTGGTTCACAAAAGATAAAAAGAAAATCAGAAAATACCAAATCAACAAGCAAAAACCTCATGTTGCTTCAAATCAGAAAATATCAAATCAACAAGCAAAAGTCTCATGTTGTTTCAAATCAGAAAATGGTCTCAACAAGAAAACCAGTACAATCAACAATCAAAGAGCCTCAAAATTTGTAAAGTCATGTCACAGGCCTAAAGTACTTTACCACAAATCTCAAAGCAAAGTTTTGTTCATAGCAAAAGTCCACAAGTAACTAAATATAAAAGACTATCAGTAAATACAAGTTTGAAAGGAAGCAATGCAGAAAATCACAAAGTAAGGGAGCAAACTCAAAAGAGGGGGGGGGGGGGGGGGGCTGGATGTACGAAATCTCAAGCATTTAAGTTTTGGATCACAAGAGAAGCCAGAGTCAGAAAATATACAACAAGTACAGAAAAAGCAAAGTCAGTACAACAGGCATTGTACCAACTGCAAACAAGCAAAGTCAACTAGCATAAACTAACCAATATAAAAGGCAGCCATACTGTGCATAAAGGGAAGGTTTTGGTTTTTGGGGGCAAGCAAGAAGAATATACATAATAGATAAAAGCCAGGCCACTACTTTCATCACAAGACCATCAAAGATCACAATCAACAAGCCACAGGATATCCCAAACACAACAACAAAGGTAATTTCTCAAACTCTTTCCAAATTCTTTTCATAGAAATATACAAACTTTGTGAAACTTTTTCTTAGCATTCTTTTTTGCAAAACATATAGTTTAGTTTCAATTAAAAGCCAAAGGGACAGAAAACTTGTAATAGAAATAAACATCAAGCCATCTTTCATTTACCTCGAAAAGGAATCAGCAACAAGCATCATTTTCCTTTTACAGAAAAAAAATATAGTTCATACAAACAACACAAACTGTCAAAACCCTCATAATCATTTCAAGTTCTTCTTCTATAAAATATACAAAGTCAGAATCACAACAGACAGAGCCAAAACTCTAAGTCAGATCATCATCACCAAAACAGAAAATCCAAGAGCCATCATCACACACATTTTTCTTTTCGGTTTTACAAAGAAAAACATAGCAAAAGTCCACAATACAGAAATACAGAAACCAAGCCTTACGAACAAACGGAGCCAAAACCTTCAGAAAAAATCATTTATCAAAAATACGAACTACTCAGAACAATAAATCCTCGGGTTTCAGTTTTCCCAAACCAACAATCATCATCATAAGTATACAAGATAGAAATACAGTAATGCATGCAAAACATAAACCCTAAAATTTTTTTATCATCATTTTCAAAGAGCCAAACCCCTCAGAACTAGCGAAGAAAGGAGAGATCTCACCAAGTCATGTAGAAGATGCAAATCGAAACCCCTAGGGTTCCGGTTGTCCCCTTTTAGATCTAGGCCGAATCCTTTGTTTTCTACATAATCAAGCAATGAATTAATAATGAGGAAGAAGAAAGGAATGGATTAATGTAAAAAAGTTGAGGTTTCGAACCCAGCCTCCGCCGTCACCGCCGCAAGGCGATTTCCGGCGCGACCCTTTTTTTCTTCTCCGGTGGAGGGACTTCAGAGAACCAGAGAGAGAGAGAATCAGAAATGAGAGAGAAAAGCAAAACAACAAAATGAGCCATGCCCTTGGACCCTAGTTGTTTTGTCTAAAACAACCGGGCCTTCTCATTCAGGCCCAAAACCAAAAATGCTGAAACCAACCCCCCTCTTTTCGCTACACCCCCATCCCCTTTGTAAAAGATCAGATTTTTTGCCATGACTTTGTGGGCTGAAAGCCCAATAGTTTTTTTATTTATTTTCTTTCTTCAAACACCCCTTTTAATCATTAACCCCCTTAACCTATTTTATTTATTTTATTTTTATTTATTTACTTTTTTAATTATCACTATTAATATTACAACAATATTTATTTTTATAAATAAAAAAATCCCAAAAAAATATTATTTATGCATATATATATTAAAAATATTCATGTTTGTTTAATAGACTAAAATATTTTCTTGTTAAAATTCCTTTTTTAATTTAATCAAATATTTAAATTAGGTTTGTGATTATTATTCATTTAGAAATTGGTTTCTTTAAACTAGTTTCTTTTGTCATTTTGATTCTAATTTTCTGTTTAATTAATTATTTCTTTTTCCCCTAAGTTAATTAAAGTCAAAACAATATCCATGGCCTTGTTCATTCATACTTGTACATTATATTCATTTCACTTCTTACACATTGTATTTACATTCGTTTCTTTGTACATTTGCTGAATTCGATATGGTTGTAATAGATAATTAGGGTTTTTACTTTCTTGCAAATCCTCATTCACAAATGTTGTAATAGCGTAGTAACTTTAAATTTCGCAATTTATCGCTTTTATATAACATGCTAGTAATTAGTGTTTTGTATGGCAAGATAAAACCAATCAAATAGAAAATCCTAATCCAAGACAAAATCAATCATGGAAATAACACACTTGCACACAAGTACTCCCTAGGGTTATTCCACTTGGTTGCCTTATACAAAAATGACCATATTACGCATGTGAAGTATTTTAGCAAAACAAACAAATATAAGATCATAGTCCCTCGATGACGCTATCTAAAGCTGCCTTACAAAATGGTCTTAGTCCCTCAAAAAATGCTAAGATACTTTACAACATTGCTAATCATGGTTGTACGATGACCCACGCCCGCCCCGTTTACATCCAAAGATAGGGTTTCTTACCAAATCAATGGTAAGACAGCAATATCAAAGGGAAAGAAAATGAACAAGAAAGACATTTGAGTAGGTAGATTACTTCTAGTTACTTGCTCCATTTCAAAACAACTATCCTTGCTATTTTCGAAAACAAACACAACATTTCCAAACACCTTACAAATATTTAAAACATTTTCAAAAAGACAAACATCTTTGTATACATTCTTACGAACGAGAATCATTACAAAGATTGCCTAAAACAATGGCCTCTTTTACAAAGTACTTTCGAAACCATACAAAACACAGTTTCAAACAAAAGCAAGTGATCTAGCGAGTAACTAAGAGCCCATGGAAAACCATGGATGAAAAGGGTGCTAATACCTTCCCTTTTCATAATCTACCCCCCGAACTCAAGAAACAATCTCAAAGGTCTTTCCTGTGATTTTTCACCTTTCCTTTTGGATAAAAGAAAAGTCGATGGCGACTCTTGCTAACCGCAACATTTTGCAATAAAACGCAAAACCCTCAAGTCAGTTCTCCCACCGTATCACAGAACTGGCGACTCTGTTGGGAAATATTATAAAAGTGGGGCTACCTTAAGGCTAAATCACATTTATTTGCTTACATTGTTTGACTTGTATGCTTTACATTATGGTTCTTTGTTTGGGTTTGAAATCCTCTACCCAGATTTGGGATACATTATAGGTAAATAGCATAAATCAACATTCCCCAGTAGAGTAATGGACAACCAAAGCTCCTAGACTTTACTTCCTAGTGCATAAATCAGCATTCCCCGACAAAGTCCCCCTCAACAGCTGGTACAGGAATTCTCGCCAAGGAATCTCTTACGCAACCGATCTTTTCCGGATGGCATCTTTAAGCCCATCTCTGACGATTCCCCGTCGCCTTCCAAATGGAATCCGTAAGCCCATTCCCGATATCACTAATCAGCATTACTTTATGCGAGTGCAAATTTCTGGGCACTCTAGTGTTCAATCATCTTCCACCTTCAGATCACGAAAGGCAGACCCGCCAATCTACATCCTCAGGCTTAAGAAGATTGAACATGGGCAGCTGTTATACCCCAAAATTTTCCCTCTCATTTCTCAAAGAATCATCCTGGACTCTCAGGCTTGCTTCTATCAAGTTTCAAGTTTTGAATTATAACTTTTCAAGAAAATCATCCACAAGGGAAAAATGGTCAAAAGCATACTAAAAAGTCAAACTTTGACTTTTTAAGATCAAATCAAGTTTCAACAATTATATTTCATCAAGACATGAAATTGGTTCATAAAAAAAAAAAGAAGTCAGAAATTACTTTGAAAAAAATCAAATTTCTAAACATTTAGAAAATTTTCTAAGTGTTAAGAGAATATGATACTTCATAACTTTTGGACTAGCCTTTATGTGAGTGCAATCAGAATTTGCAAACACGGTTTAGAACATGATGCTTCAATCAGAACATGTAGAAGCGATGCTCTTTGGTCAGAACATGACTCTTCAACATATGAAGGCTATGTTCAATGCTTCGGTCAGAACATCACCCTTCAAGTCTCATTATGGTCTTCTGCGATCAGAACATCACCAAATCCCAAAACCTCGTTTAAACAACCTGCTGCACTGCTACAACACAGTACTCTAACCAGCAGCTAATCCAGTTCACGCCTGCATTTTCCCAAACCCTATATTTGCACCAAATACAAAAAGCTGTGATCAAAAAGCAATGGAACAGTGTGCCAAAAAAGTTTAAATCCTATTTGTTTTTCCCCCCAAAACCACAACAAATTCACCTATAAATAAGTTTCTCCATCACACTTTCAAGGGGCTGGCTTTTGGAGAGAGAGAATTGTCAAAAGAGAGAAAAGAAAGCTGTGAAACCTTCATAAAAAATCCAGAATTCTCAAACAGAAAACCAAAACCTTTGTTCTTCCCTTTGGGTCAAAGAACTTGGCATTTTCTCTCCCGTTACTCTCGCTGACTCCAGAATATCTGAAGGCAGCATTTCAAGTTCCAAACACACACTTTAGGATTCAAGGTAAGTCTTTCTGACTTTGCATCTTTTCATTCAGAACATAATTAAATATGTAAATATCATAGTATTAATGTTGTCCATATCATTGCATAAATAGAATAAAAAAACCCGTGGATCAGAACTTCTTAATTAAGGATAGGCTTAGGATTAGGATTAGAACTTCTATAAACTGTTGTGCTCTTATCCCTCTGATTTTTTGTTTGATTAAGAACTGAATAAGTTGCTGATGGTTGATTAATATGAGAAAAAAAGTTGAAATGTAACACAGAATTTCTGATGTTTCCACTCACTGTTTTAACACATAGAACTTCTGATGCTCACTCACTGTTTTAGCACATCACATAACTTCTGAGTTCTCCTTATTGTTAAGCACACTGAACTTCTGATACTTCCACTTGTTGTTTTAAACACTCAGAATTTCTGATTTTTCACATGCTGACAATACACATAATTTCTGATGTGTACTCACTGTTTTAGCGTAACACAAAACTTCTGACTTTTGGCTCACTGTCTGAATACCACCCAGAACCTCTGTGTTTTCCCTCTAACATTTTTGCAGGACCTCAGAGTGTACCAATCTAGAACTTCTGATGCCCACTGACGTTTCTTTCTGAGTTATAGCACTCCTGGCATCAGAACTTCTGATCCCTTTTGTTTTGCTTGCAGCAGCACGCTGATCCTATATCTCGTTATTTTCCCCTTTTTATCATTTTCAATATTAATACCCTTTTTATTAATATAAAAAGAACATAAAAATATTTTCTTTTTACTAATTAATTTATTTCTCTTTTTCAATTCATTAAGACAAAAAACCATTTTTTCTAAATAAAGTCCTTTTTCTTTCTTGCATTATTATTTCAATATGGTTGTAATAAATAATTAGGATTTATTTTCTTGCAACCCCCATTTGTAAATTTGTACACCCCATCCCCATAATGATTGTAATAGCGTAGAATCTTTACTTTCCGCACTTTTATTGCTTTCATATATTGTTAGTAATTAGGGTGTGTATGGAAAGGTGTGAAATCGACAAATAGATCACCTTATTCAAGACTAAATGCATGAAATCAAACACACTTGCACACTAGCACCCTTAGGGTAATCTCACTTCGCGGCCTATTGGAAAAATAGTCATGTCCCTCGAACATGGGCGTTTTAGCAAAAGACCCTCGATAAAAGATCGTAGTCCCTCGATGACCCTGGATGTTGCCTTCGATAAACGATCTAGTCCCTAAAAACGACATTGCTAAAGAGTCCCATAGGTTGCCTTCTATTACTATACAAACGTCCCACACTCATCCCTTCACATCCAATTATGGGGCTTCTTACCAAATCAATGGTAAGATAGCAACATCTAAAGTAGGAGGAAAAGAACATCTAAGACCTTTTGAGTAGGTAGATTTGATCCTAGTTGCTCGCTTGCTCATAACAAAAACATTTTATACACCAACACTCTCATTTTGAAACATTTTCAAAGACAATACTTTGTATGCTTTCTTATAGAGACGAGAACCGTTACAAAGACACCTTTTCAAAATCACTTTCAAAAACACATTTCACAAACACATCTTTGAACTATTTTCCAAACAAACACTTTGTACACGTTCTTATAGAGACGAGAACCATTACAAAGACGTTTTCAAAATACTTTCAAAACGCACACCACAAGCATATTTTCAGACAAAAAGCAAGTTGATCTAGCAAGTAACTAAGAACCCATGGACAACCATGGATGAAAGGGGTTCTAATACCTTCCCTTTTCATAATCTACCCCCCGAACTCAAGAAAACATCTCTAAAGGTCTTTTCTATGCTTTTTCACCTTTCCTTATTGGATAAAAGAAAAGTCGGTGGCGACTCTTGCTAAACCGCAACATTTGCGAATACAAACGCAAAACAAAAAGCCAGTTCTCCCACTGTATCACAGTCTCAATGGTTTATCCTGATTCCTTTCCGGAAGATATTTTTCTCTAGTTCAGATAAATCTCTCCATGATTTATTCTGATTCTTTCCAGTTGAAGTCGAGTTTAGACTTAGTCCAATTTCTATCAATAATCACCTTTAAATGACATCTATAAGCCCATCTCCGAAAACTCTCTATCATCTCTCCGAATGGCATCTTTAAGCCCATTCCCTACACAATCAACCAACATATCATCGAGTGCAAATTTCTGAGCACTCTAGTGTTCAATCATCTTCCACCTTCAAGTCACGAATGGCAGACTCGCCAATATAGCTCTTCGGGTTTAAGAAGATTGAACAGGGGCAGTTGTTGTACCCCAAAATGTGCCCTCTCTTTTCTCAAGGCATTTCTCACAAGGATTCTCAAGGTTCAAGCTTGTACAATTATATTTGGATCTTCCAGAACCAAGTTAAAAAGGAAACTGTCAAAAAAGGGGAAAAACAGATAAAAATAATCTTTTTGACAAAATTGGAAAAAAACAAGTCTTTCGATTCAGCTTCTTCAATTGTTCTTTTGGCCTCTTTCGACATAAGCTTGGCTTGCATCCTTCGACTGGACATGTGCCTCTGGCACGTTGGTTTTGGTTCACAAGGTAGGAGCTTCTTGTACGCCACATTTGATTGCACCTTTGGCCTCACAGGGTTCACAATGCCATGACTGCCTATATGCCTGTTTTGTTTGGATGTTTGATGCTTACATTCCTATACAAACTTTCCCTCCATGCTTGCCTTGACTCATAAAGTAATGACTAGTTACATACAAGCATTCGTTTGAGCCATAACTTGCACACAAAAGGCTTCCCCCTTGCTAGAATGCACAAGGTTCAAAGCCTCTTATAACTTCCTTCGATCCCAAGGCAAAAAGCTCCCTTTTGTCACCCTTCAATTTGCAGTTTTTTGCCTCCTATATGCCTCTTTCGAATCTGGACATTTTTCCTCCGGCATGCCTCTTTCGTTTGGGAATGCGGCACCCTTCATGCAAGCCTTCGTTTGAGCATTAACCTTTTGTGTGCTTGCTTGGAGTCACAAAGTTTAGACCTCCTGCTTGCAGGCTTCGACAGGACATTGGCTATGTTTGTACTAGCTTTGACTGGACAACATTTCTCTTTAGTATGCTGCATTTCCATCCTTGACAAACTTCAGCACACATCGTTGATGGCCCCTTCAAAAGACATATAGTGGTGGACTTGAAGGGCATACGTACGAGTCCTTGTCGAAAGGTACACCTTACTAGTCCATTCGAAGGACACATTTGGCCCTTTTCAAAGAAGCATACATGATCCATTCAAGGGACACGTCTGGGCATCCCATTCGAAGGACATGCTTGATGGCCATTCGAAGGATTTACAAAGCCCACCTTAAGGCATGTTTTGGTTACCCATCCAAGGGTCACACCTTTGGCTCCCTCGAAGGATGCACAAAAGCAATCCATTCGAAGGACACTTGTTGGAGGAAAATTAAATAACATTATTGGAAGAGGAATTTGGTCGAAGGAGGGCCAAGACAAAAGAATGAAATGTTCAAAGATGCTTGATACCAAGTTCAGGCCTAGTACACTAGCCAAAACTGCAACATAACAGTCCTGAAACACTGCCCCATTCTTGCACCAAAGTAGCATACAAAGCACTGTCCCTTGAAAGCTATAAAAGCAGGTTACTCAAATTGTTCAAACTTTTTGTTTTCCCTCCAAAAGCTTCAGCCAACTTTATCTTTAAATAAGAGGCTCCACAACATGTTTAAGGGGACTTTTATGCCAGAGGAACGAATATTTCAAAGTTCTCAAACACTCTCAAAATCATCAAACTCTCAAACATTTAAACACTCATCTAAACACTTACCTCTTTCGAATCTGAAAAGTCCCACACGTTTTAGTCCCTTTTGAATCCAGTAGAAAGAACATCTCACTTGTTCTTCTCTTTCGAATCCAACAGTAGAAACGCTCCCTTCGCTCCTTCCCTTTGAATCCAGGAACACTCAAGGCAACCAATATAAGTCCAGCACACACTCCAGCCTCAAGCAAGGTAAGTTTCTCTAAACCTTGAACTTTTTGTTTCTTGCACCAACATGTAAATAAACTTTCTTTTCGTTTCAAACATGTACATACCATTGTTCTTCTTTTCGTTTCCACCCTTTTAATATGTTTTAAGAGCTAATCCTTTTATTTTTGCTTCTTGTTTACCTAAACATGCTTTAAGTACTAACCTGACCACAAGATAATGCTAGCAAGGCCTTAGTCCATGTTGCTATTCTAGAATTCAAATGAAAGAAACAGGAAACAAGAAGTAGGAAACGAAGCCTTTGGCTTCCACACTAACCTCCAGGTCAAAACGAAAAAGGCAGTCAGAAGGCACACCATGCTGACTTCCAGGCCCATACGAAAGGCACGCCTACACTGATTCCAGCCTCCAGTCGAAGGAGGAAGAAAGGCAAATTGAAGGGCATGACTCCACTGACTCCAGGCCCCAAATCGAAGGAAGCCAGAAAATGTAGAATCGAAGGGTGTTTCTGCCTAAACCGAAAGACCCATTTTTCTTGGTTTTATTTTATTTTTTTCTTTATATTTTCATGCTATTCAATATGGTTGTAATAGTGTAGGATTTTACCTTTCTACATTTTATTACTTTTGTATGATTGCTAGTAAAATAGGGTATGTATGGCAAGATAAAAATAACAAGTAGACAACCCCTAATCAAAGAATAAATGCATGCAAATAAAACATACTATTCACACATGAACCCTTAGGGTAATCTCACTTATTGCCTCGGAAAAATAGTCATGTCCCTCGAATATGGGCGTTTTAGCAAAGACCCTCGATAAAAGATCGTAGTCCCTCGATGACCCTTGATGTTGCCTTCGGTAAACGATCTAGTACCTAAACGACATTGCTAAAACGTCCCATAGGTTGCCTTCTATGACTATATAAATGTCCCACGCTCGTCCCTTCACATCCAATGATGGGGCTCCTTACTAAAATAATGGTAAGATAGCAGCATCTAAAGGAGGAGGAAAAGAACATTAAAACCTTTTGAGTAGGTTGGATGCTCCTAGTTGCTCGCTTGCTCACAACAAATTTTTTTTATACACCAACACTTTCATTTGAAACATTTTCAAAAGTTAAAACACTTTGTATGCGTTCTTATAGAAATGGGAACCATTACAAAGACACGTTTTCAAAATCACTTTCAAAAACACATTCCACAAACACCTCTTTGAACTATTTTCAAAACAAAACTTTGTACGCGTTCTTATAGAAATGAGAACCATTACAAAGACATTTTCAAAATACTTTCAAAACCCACACCACAAGCACATTTTCAAACAAAAGAAACTTATCTAGCAAGCAACTAAGAGCCCGTAGGTAACTACAGATGAAAAGGAAGCTAATACCTCCCCTTTTCATAACCTACCCCCTGAACTCAAGAAATAATCTCGAAAGGCCTTTCCTGTTCTTTTCACCCTTTCTTTATTGGATAAAATAAAATTCGGTGGCGATTCTTGCTAACCGTAACAATTGAGAACAAACGCAAAACACCCAAGTCTGTTCTCCCACCGTGTTACAATAGGCATTGAAGAATAGACCGTTGTAGAGGTACACACGTCACTTTCATTGCCAGCTGCCATAACGGTAGGAAACGATTGTGGGAGACAAAGAGTACATAGTACTAACATTTGAGTGGAATGTGTAATTGTAACTTTATACTATCTCTTCTAGAGCATGTTTCTGATGATCCAATCTTTTGTTGAAAATACTTCTGATGAGAAGTGTTGATTAGCTTGAGAAGATGTCATCCTTTTGATCTTGTCTTCTGATGGACTATATGATGTAGAATAGTGATGAGTGCAGAAGATCTAACTTTCCTTTGATCTTTTCTTCTGATGGAATATTTCAGATATGAATAGATGTGCATATTCCAAGAAGTATCCGACTCTTCAGAATCTTAACTTTGTTTTCGGAATTAGAAGCGGCAGCTTTTCCGACGAACAAGTCTTTCTGATGCTTGCTTAATATATTTCTGATGATTCTTCAGACAACAGTTATGAATCAATTAGAACTTCTAATCTGCACACTCAAGAAACTATTAGAAACAAAATTTTTGTTGTTATCATCAAAATCCAGAGATTAATTGAAGAATCCAAATCTTGTTCTAACAATTAAACCTTGGCCTTTTCGAGGATGGGCGTTGGATATCATAGGTGAGATTCGACTAGCATCGTCAAAAAAAAAATTCTAGTTAAGATAGATTATTTCACAGAGTGGGTAGAGGCCTTTCCATTGGTTAAGGTGGATCAAGAAACGGTGACTAGTTTCATTCAAAAACACATCATTTATAGGTTTGTGATTCCTGAAACTATCACAACGAATCAATGATCCATTTTCATTGGTCGAAAGATGCAAGAGTTTGCATTTGAAATGGGATTTAAATTGATAACTTCCACGCCTTATTACACTCAATAAAATGGTCAATTCGAAGCCGCCAATAAAGTGATAATTGGTTTGATTAAGAAACATGTTTCCAAAAAACCTAAGAATTGGCATAAAACATTATACCAAATATTATGGGCTTGTCGAACATCCCCTAAGTAGGCGATAAATTCAATGCATTTTCGTTTGAGGATTGGTCACAATGATGTGTTTCCAGTCGAGATCTATTTACAATCAGTAAGGATACATAGTCAAAATGAAATTTCGTCGGAACAATATTGGAACATGATGTTCGATGAAACAGTGAACTTAGATGAGGAAAGATCAGTTGCATTAGATGTTTTGATGCGACAAAAAGAGCGGTTTGCCAAAGCTCATAATAAAAAGGTTATGGTAAAAACATTCATTGTAGGTGATTATGTGTGAAAAGTGATCATACCTATGGATCAACAAGATATAACCTTAGGAAAATGGTCACCGAACTGGGAATGACCATTCTAAGTTATTCAGACATTTACAAATAATGCTTATGAAGTCAAATAATTGGGATTTGATTGAAAAATCTTAAAAGTGAATGGGAAATATTTAAATAAAATATAACATAAGCTTCAAGAGGTTCGAATTTTCCATGGAATAAAAGCATATTATATATGTAAATAGCCAAAATGGAACAAAAACAAAATGGCGTTCATAAACATTCAAAAAGAACTACACAAAACGCAAAAAGGAAAATTAGCCTTAACAAGATAATCTTGCAGCAATAAAGGAAATTAAGCAGGAAATCTCGACTTGAAATCCTCAAAAAGAGTCTTTTCATAGTCAATCTTGCTGTCGAGACAGGTTTTATTTCTTTCAAATGTGTAATCCTCTCCTTAATTTTGAGGGCTTTTTCACCATGAGCAATCCCTTTGAGAATCTCTTGATTAAATTCATCTTGCATTGGGAGGTTAGTGGTTGAATCCAACGGGGTTTTCTATTGCTCAATTTCTACAATCTTTTTGTTGAGTTCGAGTATTTGAGCCTGATAAGTTGCAATCTGTTGATCAAAATCAATGCGTTTCTCGAGACGTTCTTGATTCTTAGCTTCAAAATCATTCATTTTTTTCTCTCGCAAGCTTCACTAAAGTCATATTCCAATTTCATTTCATTCAACTTTGTTTTGGTCTGGAAATAAACATGCTTGCGAAGAGTAAGATCTTTGACAATCTGATTAAAGAAAGGTTCGAATTCAATCAGATATTGAGCTAAAGAGTTAGGAATATTTTGTTGGGATATTTCGTCGAGAAATTTGAAAACATTAGCCCCCAACACAACATCATCTTCAACAACAGCAAGAAATTCACCTTCAAACAAGTATGTTCTAAGTTGCTGCAATTTCTGAGTGATAAAATCATCCAGTTCAGAGTCAAGGGTGACAGACAAACCGAAAGATTGAGAATCAGAAGAAGCTTGTCGAAGTTTATGAAGCCTTCGCATGGTTTCAGTTGGAATCTCTTGTTTCATAGCTATAATCTCTTGTTTCATAGCTATAATATCTTCTTGGCTAAGGGAACTATTGGAATTAGTGTCTTGCAGAATATGAAGGGAATCGTCATTGCCACCAAAGGGAACTTGTTGATCTAATTTTTCTTCAAAAGAATCTTGTCGATGCAAGTTCTCTTCAGTAAAGGTTGTTTGATTCAAGCCTTCTTCAACAAGAGTCTTGTTAGGGGAAACAGGTTGGAATTATTTAGTAGCATCATCATTAGCATCAGGTTGAGGGTGGTCTTCAGTCAAAAAACCTGGAAAATCATCATCCCTTTGAGGGCTTAACTCAATTGTCACCTCAGCCACATTTTTGGCTTTGATGACGGGTTCGTGTGTATCATCAAAATGGTTTAGTTCGACAACCTTCATCAGGGTGGTTCTTGGAAACAAATTAAAGATTAGTCTAAAAGACTAATTTACGAAGTTAAGAAATGGGGGACATGGAATACCTCAGGAATCGATTCTGCAAAGTCTTTTTCTTTTTGAGTCGAAAGTGGTGGATTTGATTGACGCAAAGGAGAAGTTGGAATAGGATCAACGTGATCTGTGGATTTTGTAATCGAAGTGAAGTTCTCTATGTTGGAAATTATGGTGGATTTCCAGATTGATGAAACATTTGGCTATTTGCAATGACCCTGGGCAAAAAAAAAGTAAGAGACCCATAGAGTTAAGAAAGTGACATGTTCCACATCAGAGACCTCATTAGTTTTCTTGACATGGTGGTCGACTATGTAATGTTTAAGGCTTGGTCGGTCGAAATCAAACTTAAGCTCAGTCGACAGAGTTGGGTCGAACATTTCACCCAAAGGCGAAAGACCAGTAATGGCAGCCACGTTGAATAAAGTGGGTGTCAACATCCTGCAAGAAAGTTGGAAGGTATTGGTCGAACCTTCCCAAAATAAAATCGATGCGAGAATCATACTTGGATTGATTTATTGAGAACGCCTCGATAGTTGAATGGCGTTGAAAATACTTGTTTGCTCGCATTGTGTTTTTTCGTTTTGCTTGCACCTTGTTGAGCTAAGCCAAATAGTCTTTGTTTTTAGGAGTAGGCATGGATCGAAAAACTATAGCAGTGAAGTCCATGAATTTTAAGCCGAGGGGTTTTTTCTCTGAAAAGCAGAGGGCATAAAAGGAGTGAAACAAGGGAAGTATTATTGGACCTTTTTTGGATGTGTTTTTGCGTCTGGATACGGACCATGGAAAGCGAAAAGTTTTTCAGCAACAACGAATGGTATAAGCATTTAGTTTTGCCATCTTTCCACCTTAGTTTCTTCAATAGATGGGGGTTGAGGAATGTCTTTTAAACCTTCTTCTTCTGTAAGTACGAAGTCCACGAGGTGGTTTCCAGTATTCACTTTGGTTAAAGATGAAGATTCTATTATAGTAAGGAAAAAGGGAGCGAGAGAGATGAAAAGGGTTTATTGTTTCTTTTTCTGAAATCTGTTAAAAATGAAAATGGAGAAGGTAGAAGAAGAAGACTCTCAAAGCAGTGGAAGGTTATTTGTAGATGAAGTAAAAGCCACTAATGTTGAACAAGTGGCAGTTAAGGGAAATAGTGTGATTGTTCCATTTCCATTTGAAGTGAGAAAGTTTGTCGGAGTGGTTGAAAATCCACGACCTAGGGAGTAGGAGCAGTCATGAGAAGTGATGGAGTGTCTTTGGAAATTTTAGTGCAGAAAGTAGCTATCATTGTAAGTGATGTCAGCAAAGCATATGAGGTGTCGAAAATTAAAAGAAGAAAAAGCGTCAAGTTTCTCAATCGAAGGTAATCTCAGTCAAAATTGGCCTTTTTGGGGGACAATTTGTTAGCTAAGAATTTCCGACTAAGACTTAAAGAGAATGCTCGTCGAAATTGGAGAGCGAGATAAGCCATAGAATCGGAAAGTGAGATGTCGAAGATGGTTAATGCGAGACACATACAAGATGGCTAGTATGAAGCACCATAAAGACTATATGAACACTTAGTCAAATTTTGTACTAAAAATGTTGAAATTGTAGTCGAAGAGACAGACAGTTAGAAATGACAGTTTTCTATGAGCAGTTGTCAAATACGTGTGGGAAGTTGTCAAAAGCAGTTTGACATTAAACTGATACGTGGTAAGTTATGAGTAGTCGAGTGTTAAATAACCGTTATCTTTATTTGTCAATTTAAGCCAAATTTATATTTAGTTTTAGAGGTCATATTTATAACATTGTAAGGAGAATACTCAAAATACTAGCCTATGAGAGACACAAGTGACTTTAAAGAAATGTATGCATGTGTCTCATTTTAAGTTCAAAGCAATTTATCTTTCAAATTTAACATTACATTTTCTTTTTTAAATTGTTTTTACTTTGATTTGTTTTATTTTGCACATTCTTAACCTTTATTCACTTTTAAATTCAATTCACACATAATTATTAAAAAGCTTAACACTATGTTCTAGGATTTTATAGTCAATTTTACAAATAAAATTTAATTAAGAGATTAAAGCTTGTTTACCAAAAATTTGTGCAAACAGAAATATCTCTGATGATCCATTGAGATCTGAGGGAATGACTAAAGATCCTCAAATATCAAAATGCAGTGATCGAATCAATTTGAAGCAATGCAATGATTTGCATTGCTTGAGAATTTTCTTTGTTTGCCTAAATGACAATGTCACATGTGCCACTATTATCAAAGACAAAAAAACTAATACATAAATGATATGTTTACACTGAGTTTTACATTTACACCATAGTCAAGACAAAGTAAAGCTAATATGTTACTTTCCAAAATAAATGTTTCTTTAAGTTAAAAAAAAAATGTTGTTTTATATTTCTAATGTAATATTAATTGATTTTTACTAATTTTACATCAAATTAATTATGTCTGCAGGCATTACATTTCACTTTGTTTTTATAACAATATAAAAGTAACCAATAATCATTAAATAAATTTTATAAATGTATTATATTTATTCTTTCATTTATTATTTTTTTTAATCTGTGTATCAGAAATTTAAATGACTTTTATTTTAGGACAATTCAATGTCAATATAGCATTCCTGAAAATGATATATATGAGCCATTTGTTTGATTCTCTTATGAAATATTTGACCTAGTCTAAAATGGCAAATTGCTGCATATTGTTTAATATAAATTAAATTAGTATATCACTCATTTTAAAATTTTCATAGGAGTGAAAGGTATATGTGTGGTGGTGCCTAATAGATTGCCCTAACTTATATCTATAAAAGCTAAGCATGCGACTAGGATTGTAATCAAAAACCCTCTTCTTTGCATGGCTTTCAAAATGTCTCATTTTTTCTTAGTTTCCATTGCTGTTGTCCTCTTCTTGTTTTTCTTTCTGCAGAATAGTTTTGCCATTGAAACAACATGGGAGGAGAGACACCATCATCTTGTTCAAACCAGCTCTCTCTTACCATCATCTTCTTGTAGTTCATCTACCCAAGGTCAAGATTAGTTATTGTTGTACTTGGAGTGTTTTTACATGCAAGCTAGAAATTAACTTACATTAATTTATTGTTAATCTCCACCAAATAAATTGAGTTATAGATTAGTTATAAAATAGATGCATATATTAAATGGCAACTTAATTGGAAAATTGTTCCTAATTAACTAATTTATAGTACATGTAAACTCTCCTGCTTTTTCTATAAACAAGATTATTTTTAATAATGGAGGTATAGGATACTCCAACCCTCTTATAAATAACAAAAATATCAAAGTGATTCAAGAGACATAAAAAATTGATACAACAACAATAAAATCTTATCTAATTAAGTGGAGTCGGCTATTCCGCCTGATATTGTTATATTTAAAATTATGTTTGTATCTAAGTCATTAATTTTAAATTTTTTTAAATAATTTTACTTATAATTTTTTAAGTCTTCTTCTCTCTTTAGTTGTTTAATTCCTATCTCATTGATCCAATCTTTTTATTATATAATTTATAAATCTTGTTTATTTACATGTTTAAATCGTCTAAGTATATTTTTATCATTTTTATACCTTAAAATTTATCTGAAGCCTCTAATGCACAAGTCTCCCCGAGTCGAAAATTGATTTAATTTCTTACCAATTGAGTCAAATTTTATGGTGTTCCCCCTTTAATTGAATAGTCCTCAATCTCTATGAAAAAATAATTTTAGTGAATAGTATTGGACCTAAGTTATAAATGAAATATTTTTAATGAAAATTAACTTACAATTTTATTATTTGGTATTAGTTATATGTACTTAACTAATAATAGAAAACAATTATTGGTGGGTGGGTATAAATAAGTCTCAGTTAATATAACTATATAACAAACACAAGATAAGATTTTGTCTTTGAGTCTGCCATAGATAATATCTCAAGATTCCTTAGTTAAATCATTCTCATCCTTATATAATTAATGGTTCTCATCCTTAGTTTACTCTTTTTTGAATTTCAGGTTCCAAAAGAAAATCAACATTAGATGTGGTGCACAAACATGGCCCATGTTCCCAACTGAATAATAATGGAAAAGCTAATTCTGTTGAAACACACAGCGATATTCTAAATAATGACAAAGAAAGGATAAAATATATTCAGTCAAAGCTATTATCATCATCCAATAATAACAATAACAATAAAATGAAGGAAATAGAATTGGATTCTTCTTCGGCTAATTTACCAGCTAAATCTGCCTTACCTTTTGGATACGGGAATTATTATGTAGTAGTTGGACTTGGTACTCCAAAAAGAAATTTGTCACTTGCTTTTGACACTGGTAGTGATCTCACTTGGACACAATGTCAACCTTGTGCTGGTTCTTGTTATAAGCAAATAGATGAAATATTTGATCCTTCAAAGTCTACTTCTTATAACAATATCACATGTACTTCTCCAGATTGTACTCAGCTCTTGTCAGCTACAGGTACTTTTTATGATCACTATATTAATCAATTTTTTTTTTTAAATTTAATTTGATTTTATGAAATATTTTATCAAAAATTAATTAGAATTTGCATGGCAACTATATGAAAATGAGTTTAATTCGAAAAACTATATTATTACAGAAATCAATCCTGGTTGTTCTAGGTCAACAAAAGCATGCATATATGGGATCCGATATGGCGACGGATCTTTCTCGGTCGGATACTTCAGCAGCGAACAACTCACTGTTACGCCAACGGACACCATCGAAAACTTCTTATTCGGCTGTGGTCAAGACAACGAAGGCTTATTTATCGGAGTTGCCGGTCTCTTAGGCCTTGGTCGTCACCCAATCTCTTTTGTCCAACAAACCTCTCAAAAATACGATAAAACTTTTTCTTATTGTCTTCCATCTACTTCTAGCGGGGTTGGGTACCTCACATTCGGTAGCACAAATAATAATGATGTAAGTTACACTTCATCCCCCACTGCTTCTCATGGCCATTCCTTCTACTACATTGACATTCTTGGAATCACCCTCAATGGAACCCAACTTCCTATCTCATCCTCTCTTTTCTCCTCTGCTGGCGCCATCATCGACTCTGGCACTGTCATTACACGCTTGCCACCAACCGTTTATGCCACCCTCCGTGATTCCTTCCAGAAAGGCATGTCCAAATATCCTCGTGCGGAGCCTTTTTCACTTTTTGACACATGCTATGATCTTAGTGGGGTCGAGGATTTGTCCATTCCACAGATTAATTTTGTCTTAGCTGGTGGTGTCACGGTGGAGCTCGTTGTTCCGGGGATACTTTATACCATAAGTTCGAAGCAAGTCTGTTTAGCATTTGCTGCAAATCGTGCTGATACTGATCTCACTGTGTTTGGGAATGTGCAACAAAAAACACTAGAGGTTGTTTATGATGTTGGTGGTGGTAGGATTGGGTTTGGTTCAAATGGTTGCAACTGAAATTTGTTTTGAATATTTTGATCAATGTATTATTCTTATTAATGTTATTGGGTTTACTAAATAATTACGTGGAGGTTGGAATAAAAAGATAAAGTAAGGGGAAGAAATGCGGTTGAAAAAGACTTTGTTGGAATTGTGTAACATATATAGATTCAAGGGTATATTCATGTGTAAGCTTGTTTCCCATATTAATGGTTTGTTAAATAAAACAAGAACTTCTTGTGGTAAATTATGATTTTTGTTATTTTATTTGGTCTCATTGTGATTGTTAATTTACTTATTTATAAAATTAATTATTAACTAATATCGTAAACCATAACTTTGATTTTTGAAAGTTTATTTCCCTATTAATCCACTTATAATAAAAAAAATAAAAATCAATCTCACTCGTTAATCATTTTTTTTCTAATTCTTAACATTAATAATTGTTGATGTTATAAGTTTCAAGTCGTAAGTTTAGAGTTTTTTAATGTTTGTTTTAAGGTGGACCGAGAATGGTGTGATTTAGAGAATATGCAATGTTAGAACTCTAACATTTAAATCAGTGAAATTTAATTTAAGAGTGAGAGTTATATCGTACTTGTAATCAACGTGCAATAGAGTTTATTTATGTTAGAGTAGGTACGTGTCAAAGTGGATAGAGAGGTGCCGAAAATAAAGATATAGGTTTAAGTAGTTTTTGATGTGAAGAACATATCACAAATTTGAATACGTATCAGACTGTTGTTACATGATTTATATATCGCAATTTTAATTCTTTTAATAAAAAACATATTTTTATACAATGTTTTATAAAATATAATTAATAATTATATTTTAAATAATAATTAATAAAATACGAAAATTGTATTTTTATTTCAAATAATAATTATAAAATTATGATAATTTTAGGAAGATTTAATTAAAAATGATTAATAGAATACAAAAATTAATATTTAAAATTTAAACGTAAAAAAACAATAAAAGTATTCAACAAATATAAGAAAATCAATCATCGACATCAATTTATTTTGCCGCTTCTTCTTCTTCTCCGTCCTCCTTCATAATTGCTTCTTGGCCACCAAATATTCCAAATCTGCCATTTCACAAAATCTTTGATTTTCATCCATTGTACCATATGTTTGGATCCTTTGGGAAACACGAGTTCTCGCGTTTGCTCTTGCGAAACTCTTAATGCTTCCTCCAACTCAATTTGTCTCTTCCTCTTTTCCTCCATTTAGGCCTTTGACGTTGTGTCGCGCATCGCCGTCTTGTATCTCTCCTAAGTTAGAGCTAATTGTCTCACTGATTCCATCATTTTAGGTGTCAATTCTGGTGGATGTTACGATCCTTCTCCATATGGAATTCTCCTGAATAAATTTTTATCTCTTTTTCTGTAGTTGGAGGCCAAAGGTCCAAGACCATAAAAGTATACATTAGATATATTCCTGTCATTTACTAAACTTAAAATATCAAGGTTCACACTTGGATCAATTGGATTTGAGTCAGTCGGAATATACTCAGGGTGTTTAGATAGAAATTATGTGACACTAGTGCATAAAAAGGAATTTACATATGTTTTTATACATTTTACACCTGTTATTAGAGGGTGTAAATTAAAAAGGTGAGAAATGTGTGAGTGCGCTTGCCCATTAGATATTTTACATGATGTTAAAACTAGGATAACTTTAGCATTTCTGTATATTGAACGGAATCATTGAGTTTTTATGTGCACCCTTACATTAGGGATCTTATAATGCATTTAAAACATATTTTGAAAAGGTACAATACATTAAAAATGAGATTTTACATAAACACACACACACACACACACAAATATATATATATATATATATATATATATATATATATATATATATATATATATATATATATATATATATATATATATATATATATATATATATATATATATATATATATATATATATATATATATATATATATGTGTGTGTGTGTGTGTGTGTGTGTGTGTGTGTGTGTGTGTGTGTGTGTGTGTGTGTGTGTGTGTGTGTCGATACATACGATGTATTAGCTGACACATATAGATCAATAATGAAACTTGTAGCTTCTTAACTATGTGTTGACACATACAACCCTTCATGTCGACACATGCTGAAGATTTTTATCGATTTATCGACACATACATGCTTCAGGTAGACACATGTACTTCATTTTCAAAGCATGTATTACATGTGTCGACATATACTGTAGTTTTTTTAGAAAAATTGAATTTCTTTTCAATTTCTAAGCCTCCCTTTTTGCCTCCAACTTTCACACATATAAATACTTCATACATACATCATTTTCAACAAGAAAAAACAAAAACATACAAAGATTGCTCTTCATCTTCAACCTCTCATATATGCATACACACAAACAATCTATTCATAATCATTTTTTATTTATGTTCCATCTAGACTTGTGTAGATAACGACCAATTTAGGTTGTGTACCTGTAGATTGAGTTGGGAGTCTTTATGGGTTTCAAATAAGAAAACCAAGTCGGAGTTTCCTTCAAGATCATTGGGATTTGATGGTTTTGGACAAGATTACGCAATTTGGATTCGATCGAGTGAAAGCTTTAAAGAACGGGGTTCCTTACAAAGGAGTAGCATGAGACGGTGAATCAAATTAGTAAATCTTGGGATATGATATGTTCTCAATTTGGATTCGATCGAGTGAAAGCTTTGAAGAACGTGGGTTCTTGTAAAGGAGTAACGTGATACAATAGATCAAATTGGAAGTATCAGGTGACAAAAATTCGCAATTTGGATTCGAATGAGTGGAAGCCTTGAAGAATGATGGTTCACTCAAAGGAGTAGTGCGAGACAGTGGATCAAATTGGTTTGTTGGGTGACTTGATCAAGATGAGATCAAGGGAAGAGAAAGTTTTAGGATCAACATCAAACTTGGGGTTTGTAGGGTTCGATTGCTACATTTATCTTGTAAACAACATTTTAAAAATTAAGATTTATTTTCTTAATTCGATTTAGAATTGGGAGCATATGTAGCCATAGCGAAGATGATTGGTGAACTTCCTAAATAAATCCTTTTGCTCTCTCTCTCTATACATACATACATACATACATACATACATAAATACATACATACATACATACATACATACATACATACATACATACATACATACATACATACATACATACATACATACATACATACATACATACATACATACATATATGCACACATATATACATATATACATACATATGCACATACATACATGCACACATACATACATACATACATACACACATACACACATACACACATACACACATACATACATACATACATAATTTACTGTGTATAGGTAATTATTAAATTAATTGATTGTGTAATTATTATCGTCTAACAAAATGTCTAGCGAATTTACACCCGTTTAAAAATGGCTGTAAATAGAGAGTATATTACACCCTTTTCTAGTGTAAACGGATGTAAATTGCTACATATATACATTTAAATCAAAAGAATTTACACCCTCATTTGATAAAAATAGGGTGTAAAATGAATAAGGTTTTCTATGAATGTCAACAAATTTACACTCTATTTTAGTTATCATGGGTGTAAAATATTTGATAATTATATTATATTCAGTTTCATTTACAACTTATTCCATTCAACTACATATTTGTGTATACCGCTGGACATTAAGTAAACAAATACCTTATTACGTGTATAAACTATATTTTGCAGAGTAAGATTTATCATCCCAATTCTATTTAGAATTGGGGGCAAATTTAGCCACAACGAAGACGATTGGTGAACTGTCTAAGCAAAACTTTGTATTCTCTCTCTCTCTCTCTCTCTCTCTCTCTATATATATATATATATATATATATATATATATATATATATATATATATATATATATATATATATATATATATATATATATATATATATATATATATATATATATATATATATATATATATATATATATATATATATATATATATATATATATATATATATATATATATATATATATCCTTTATTTTGTATAGCTAATTGTTAAATTCATTAATTGTGTAATTGATTCGTATAGACATATCTTTTGTTTGTTAAACATTGCTTTGTTGATTACATTATAATCAATTAGATTGTAATTTGTATTTTATATGAACAAAGTCAAAGGAAAAGTCTGGAAAAAAATCGATTGCACGCGAAGTGTTTGATAATTTGCTTGTTTTAGCTTTATCAATAATTTCATTGGAAATTGGTCAACAATTGTAATCATTATAAAACGATTGATTGAAAAATTACTGTAATGAGTCTTATCATCATTTTAGATTTCATTATGTGGTTTACGCATATCTGAGTTTCCAATAGTTAGTTCAGTTTAGACGACTTGTTTGATCTAGGATTAATCTTTCACTTGTCATCGTCTAACAATTGGTATCATAAGCTTCGATTCATTATGTGTTTCCAAAATGATTATTAGATAATGACTATCAAACCTAAAGGGGTGTACAATGGAGCACCTGTATTCACAGGTGAAAATTATGGCTATTTGAAAGCTTATATGCGTATTCATATCTATTCATATGATAAGGGTGCACGGGATTCCATTATCAACGATCCCACTCAAATTACTGTGACCGATGCTAATTGTGTTGTCACACCTAAACCGGAAGCATCATGGAATGGTGATGATAAGAAAAAGTGGGGTCCCGATTGGAAAGCACAAAATATTATCATATCCACTCTTGGTGTTTAAGAATTTTATCGCAATTTTATCGCAATTTCCATTGCTAAGGCTACATGGGGCACATTGCAAGTTGCCCATAGGAAACTAATGAAGTCAAATAAGCTAGAATTAATACATTAAATCAAGAGTTCAAACTATTTCGCATGAAGCATGGTGAAACCAATTTCGAAATGCAAAAGAGGTTATCTTATCTTATTAATCGTTTAAATGCACTTGGGAAACCGGTTTCCAATGAAATTTCTACTAATAACTTTTTGAGGTGTCTTACTAGGAAATGGCAACCAAAGGTCATTGCGACCAAGGAAGCTAATGATCTTACAACACTAGACATCGCTATATTATTTGGTAAGCTTGAAGAATATGAGCAAGAATTCACTTGCTTGGAAAAACATGAGAAGAAACATGAGAAGAAGTTAAACAAGGATAAATGCATGAATAAGGAGGTAGAAAAGAAGTCAATTTCTCTAAAGGCTTCTAGTTCGAGGTCCTCAACAAATGAGCAAAGCGATAGTAGTTTTAGTGATTGTTCAAAATTTATATGATAAATAAATGAGATTATTTATGAAAAGAATAATTAGTACATTAGAAAGAATGGAGAAAAGCACTCCGAAAAAATTTCACCAAGTTTAGAAGATAATCTACATCAGCAAAGGAAGATGAGTATAACAAATGAAAATCAAGACTTTCATGTTACAATTATGGAAAAGTTGGCCATTATAAGAGAGATTGTCCAAGTTCTGATAAATGTTGATTCTCTATTTCTGTGGTTGTCATTAAGTTTGGTAAAACGAACTTAGTAGAAACATGTTGAATGAATATGTTCTATCAACTGAAGCAAAATATTTCATGTGATGTTCTATGCAAGTTCTTTCGACATCATGATTTTGTGCATCTGGATTGTTAGATATTTTAGTTGTTATAGGTGCAGAATATCTTGGAGATATTAAGCTATTCCATGTGACACGCAAGTTGAAGATTGCTAAAGATTCTAGCTGAATACAAGGAATATAATTAGTTTCTAAATTAGGAGAAAATTTAGGAAACTAGTGATTGAAGCCCTAATGTGTGCAGAAGATTCTGCTGAGTTTTAGCAGTTGATTTGTTGCGCTTGTAAAGTCCAACCCAATCCAGAGGATGGCTTTAAATATAATGCCGCTAACCTATTTTAGTGTGGAACTTACTGTGTATTTTAATTAGGGTTTGTATGCTTATTGTGAGCCTCTTGATTATCATGTTGATAAAAAAGTGGGATTGTTTTTTGAGTTGTAAGTTTTGTCAATCATTCCAAAGCTTTAAAGAAGTTAATGATTGTGTGTCTTTGAAGTGTGACTTCACTGTTTATTCTAAGTGTTTATAATTGTTCGATCATTGTGATTATGATTGGAAGGGATTTGAGAATGGTCTCATACCTAGGTGAGTCTTAGGTAGAAGTTAAGAAAGGGTAGTGATTAAGTGAGTAAATTGTAAACTAGGTGAAAGTTTGTCGTGGGTCTACAAATTGATACTATAAAGTTAACTTGGTAATGACTTGGTAGCCCCAAGAGTAGGTGTGTCGATTCACCGAATTGGGTTAACAATTTTTTGTGTTCTTTACTCTTCTGCAATGTGTTTATCATTTATATTGTTCATTGTGTGAAAATTCAGTAAAAGGTGTCCCAACATCTTTTAGGACATCTGTGATTTGAATACCCAAATTTCAATTGGTATCAGAGTAAGAATCCTGCTCTTACTCTGGGTGAGATTCAGGGAAGTTACTCTCTGGTACGATGGACAAGGAAGGAGGATTTTTAAATAGACCACCCATCCTTTTTTGAACAAACTATGACAATTGGAAAGTTCGAATGGTGGTTTTTTTATCAAATCTGTGGACAACAAGGCTTGGAAAGTTGTGGTCAATGGATGGGTTCCACCAATGGTTGTAGGCGCGGATGGTAAAGAAGTTTTGAATCCCGAGTAATACTGGGATGATAAAGATGAAAAAGCTTCAGAGGTAAACTCTAAAGCATCGAATGCATTGTTAAATGGAGTGGATAAAAACATCTTCAGACTGATAAGTAACTGTGCGGTGGCCAAATAAGCATGTGAGATTTTGAAGACGACTCATGAAGGAACCTCCAAGGTAAAGCTGTCAAGACTCTAAATTATTACTACTCAATTTGAGAACCTAAGAATGAAGGAGGATGAGAGTATTTGTGACTTTCACATGAATATCATTGATATAACCAATGCCTTAGGAGCCCTAGGGGAGAAGATGTCTGAAGCCAAGTTGGTAAGGAAGATTCTCAGTTCTTTTCCAAAGAGATTTGACATGAAGGTCACTGCTATTGAAGATGCTCAAGACATAAACAAAATGAAGGTTGATGAGCTCATGGGATCCTTACAAACTTTTGAGTTAGGGATCAATGAAAAATCTGAAAAGAAGAAAAGCGTAGCCTTTGTCTCTAACACTAATGATCCTAAAGATAAGTGTGACTTGGATACAGAGAAAGAGATGCCCAATGTTGTTGTACTTCTTGGTAAAAAATTCAATGAAGTGTTGAGGAAGATTGATTGGAAATCAGGATCGAATAGCAGGTAAAAGTCATCTAACAAGTCATTCGACATCAACAAGAACCATGATTCTGAAGAAAGAGACAAAACGAATGAAAAATCCATCCAAGGAAGAGGAGTCCAGTGTTATGAATGTAAAGGATTTGAGCATATAAGACCTGCGTGCCCTACCTATCTCAAGAAGCAAAAGAAAGGTATGTCTGTGTCTTGGTCAGAAGAAGACTCTGACAGTGATAGTGTAGAAGAATCAGCCAAGAAAGTGATTGCCTTGTCGGGAATATGTGAGTCAGATAGTAAAACTTTTCTTGGAGACCTAATTGTTAAAGATCTTGTTACCTTCTACAATGAGTTGTTCCTCAAGAGTCAAGAGGAGGTTCAATAGATAAAAAGGAAAGAGAACATTATTGCTCAACTGGAGGCTGAAAAAGAAGAGCAATTGGATATTATCTTTGGTTTGGAAGCTGAAAAAGTAGAGAACCTATCTGCCATAGCTGATTTAAAGAGTGAAGTTCTTCTGCTGAATTCTCAACTCGATGATGTGCTTGATAAGAATATTGAGTCTGGCAAGAATGTTGGAAAGGTTCAAGGGGTTGGCTAGGTCAACCAGTCTATGAAAAACAAAGGAAAAGGGGTTGAAGGCAAAAACTCTGAAGTGAAGATGGTTCATCCAAAACTGAAATAGAAGATGTCAAATAGAATGTTCCAACATCAGGATGGACATCAGAAGAATCACACAGGAAACAATGACTCTACTGTTTTGGATGAAACAACTATTCTAATTAGGAAGAATATTGTAAAAGTTAAAGGTCTTGGTTATGATAATCAAGCTACGAAGAACATATACGGGAGACTTGAGGTGGAATTTGTAGCCCCAAAGAAGAAATCAGGGCAGAAGATATTGAATCACATGTCTCAACATCAACAGAGAGGGTATAATGAAGGCATAAATCAGCAATGAAGATGTTACTACTGTGGATGTTTTGGACATTTAAAATCCTTATGTTACATATTGTATGGCTATCCCAATCTGCTACACAACATAGGAGAATAAAGGTTAATTTGAAAGTCAATCCTAAAAGACCTTCCATGGATGACATTCATGGACTCGTAGGTCACACCTCTTTTAGAGCGTCTACAAGGGAAGATTGGTATTTGATTGTGGCTGTTTTAGACACATGACTTGTGTCAAGAAATTTCTTCTGAACATTAAACCACTTTCCTTTAATTATGTCACCTTTGGAGATGGTTCAATAGGTGAAATAAACGGTTCAAGAAGGATGAGCTACATCGAGTTTCCAGATCTCAATAAGGTGTTATTTGTTAACGGCTAACTGCTAATCTGATAAGAATTAGTCATGTAACACCCCTTCTAATAAACCCCAAATTAAACGATATAATTAAAATCAGAGAAAATAAAATTTGCATGGAAGGAGTGTCACAACATCAATTCACTTATTCAAGAAAAACAGACATGACATATTCGTCACTTTAATCATTTAATCACATAATACATTCATGGCATATACTTTCTTTTTCGTGCAAACGCAACGGAATCATAATAACTTCATCTCCAAAGAGGAATAAAAATATAAAATTCAAGGCATAAAGCCATACGGTTCATACACCAAACATGTTATCAAGTCATAATATACATACATCAACATATAATCAAAACAATGGATTATATACAAGTATAATCCATATACAAAATATACGAGTTCGAATGCGGACACCTAACCCCCAAGTGTTACAACCAGAGTATCGACTCGATAAACCAAAATAAAACGGATTACAATCCAAATGCATCCGCTAAGCTAGTGCCTCGCACTACCGTCTTCGGTACCTGAACAATGCCGTAGCAAGCATTTTCCAACAAAAGGGTAAGAATTCCAACAAACATAAGGTATGTAATTTAAAGCAAATGAAAGGAATTAAATAAAGGAATCTTACTCTTTTTCCAACTCTTGCATAAACCACATAATATATTCATTTAATCCAATTCCCATATTCAAACAACTCAAAGAAATCAAACACAATCAATTTCATTTACCAATTATAGCATAATGCATAATATTCAACAAACATCAGCTTAACAAAGTGTGTATGTGCGACTCGACACAACGACACGACTCATGCATGTGGTATCATCATCTATTATCCTTCGGATTTACCGATTGTCTATACCTCAGATGGATAATCACAAAGCCCATTTCCTAAGCTTTCAAACCCCCACTCTGAGTTTGGGACGAGCCACTAGCCTCCACGAGGACTAACGGACATCGCCTCTTGACACGACTTATGATGCGGTGTGCAATTCAACAACAACAATTATGCAAATCAAGACATCCCTCTATCTCAATTACAAGCATACATCACCATAATTCAACCCTATGAATTAATCTCACAACATTGCGCAACAAACATCATTTATTTCATTTCAACTATTATCACACAACACCAAAATATTTATAAACCAAACACATCATTTCTGGAATCAGAAATTAACCAAATATCTCGAAAATACAACACACCTACAATTTAATTAATCTCCGGTCAAACTCAAAATATTAAGTTTTACCATTAATCGTAACGTTATATAAATTAATCACACAACAACATAACATTTATAAACCGAACATGTTATTTCCGGAATCAGTATTTCACAACACATTTCCAATATACCACACATCTACAATTTAATTCATCTCCGGTCGAATCCAAAATATCAAGTTTTACCGGTAAACCGTAACCGATTATATAATTAATCACACGTT